>JAWWES010000081.1:64977010-65222175 GCA_035583135.1 Lophotriccus pileatus | reverse complement strand
GAAGGCTATAGAATACACAGGTTTGGGTTACACCCATCCAGTGATGAATTGGTCCCAGCTGTTCTAACTAGGACAAAGATGCACTATGAAAGTTATGCATAAGGACATATATATGTAAGGAGATATACACATATATTTAAATCTGCATAATATTTGCACCTTGGAGTATTGAATGTTGATTATTAGCCTTGTAAATATCATGAATAAAAATGGAGGAATTAATTTTCATATGGTGAATTTTCAGTAAACTTTAGAAAATACAAATTAAATGAGTGGAACTCACTTGGTATTTCAGAACTGTAAAAGTCTAAATCAAATTTTCCCTGTCATTTTTGAGAGAAAACAACTGCTTGAGGGGAGTAGAGGACCAAAACAACCAACCTAGCATTATAGTTCTAAGTTTGGAGATGGCCAGCCTTTTGTGAAATAGTATTCTCCAGTGAAGTTCATTTTGCTAAATTTAGTGATTCAAATGAAAAAGCAAATGAAAACTTGAATCTGTCTTTACTTTGGTTTATACTGAAAAATAATGTAGCCAACTGTATAACGGCTTATCACCTGGTAACTGCAGATACAAATGCCCTGCTGATTGCAATCTGCTGGGATCTTAGCTTTTCTAGGATTTTCATTTGAATTGAGTCATGTGTGTGGCAGTATAGTGACTAGCAAGGAACACACTTGTGATGTAAGTTACAGAACATGCTGAGTTGGAAGGCACCCATCAGGATCAAGGCCAACTCCAGGCCCTGCACAGGACACACCAAAGGTCATACCATGTGCCTGAGAATCTTGTCCAAACACTTCTTGAACTCTGTCAGGCTTGCTGCCATGACCATTTCCCTGGGGAACCTGTTCCAGTGCCCAACTCCCCTCTGAGTGAAAAACTTTTTCCTGATATCCAACCTAAACCTCCCTTGATTCAGCTTCATGACATTTCCTTGAATCCTGTCACTGGTCATGAGAGTGAAGAGATCAGTGCCCGTCCCTCTCCTTCCCCCCACGAGCAAGTTGTAGACTGCTATGAGGTCTCCTCTCACTCTCATCTTCTCTGGGCTGAACCAATCAAGTGATCTCAGGTTCCCCTCAAGGCCCTTCCCCTTCTTCATTGCCCTCCTTTGGACACTCTTTAACAGGTTAACATCTTCCTTATATTGTGGTGCCCAAAACTGCCACAATATTCAAGGTGAGGCCACACCAGTGCAGAGCAGAGCGGGACAATCCCCTACCTTGACTGGCTGGTGATGCTTTACCTGATGTCCTCCAGGACACAGCTGGCCCTCCTGGGTGCCAGGGCACTGCTGACTCATATTCAACTTGCTGTCGGCCAGGATCCTCAGGTCCCTTTCCACAGTGCTTCTCTCCAGCCTCTTATTCCCCAGTCTGTCCATACATCCTGGGTTGCTCTATCCCAGGTGCAGAATCCAGCACTTGCCCTTGTTAAACTTCCTATGGTTAGTGATTGCCCATGTCTCCAATTTTTTGAGATCTCTCTGCAGGTCCTCTCATCTCTCGAGGGAGTTGACAACTTCTCCCACTTTAGTGTGTAGGCAAACTTAGTATTCCTTCCAGTCCTGTGTCCAAGTTGCTAATGAAGATGTTAAAGAGAACTGAGCTGAGGATGCAGCCCAGCAGAACTCCACCTGTGAATGGATGCCAGCCTGGTGTCACCCCACTCACTATAATTCTTTGTGCCCAAGCCATGAGCCAGTTTCTCACCCATCATGTAACATCATTATTCAGCCATATGCTGGACATTTTGTCCAGAAGGATACAATGAAAAACAATATAAAAGCTTTGTTGAAGTCCAAAAATGTTACCTCTACTGGCTTTCCTGGATCAACTAGGTGGGTCATGCACCAACTCATCCTTCTTCTCAAAGACACAACAATATAAGTATACCAGCCTTTGAATTTGTCATTCCATGAGTGCCAGGGAGACACTGTGGAGCTTCAGGAAGAATAGCTCTCCTCACAGCCCTGAAAGGCTTTTGTTCCTTCTAGAAAAATATGCTAGGCAAAATATCTATAGACAATATCTCTGTTTACCTCTATAGAGTAATAGAGTTTAGGAATTTAGCTGTAGTCTTCTGCTCTTGCATCTCATGGTTTCTGTAGTGTCATTCACAATATGTTTTTTGTTTCCTGCAAATCTAGCTAACCCCAAAACCTTGAAAAACACAGATATTCCTGTTATTCAGGATGATGTAATATTATCTGCAAAAAAATCTGTGTTCCTGATGTTACCAGTTGCTTCCAAAAAGTTAATTCACAAGATTGTTTGTTTATGTTTTGTTCTATGAGGAACTCTTTCTTGGGTTTTGGAGTGCCTAAGCTGGTGGCATCCTTACACAATCTGACATCAACAAATGCAAAATTGTTCCACTTGTGCTTTGAACTGGTCAACATGACCTTTTGGCTCAGGCAGTGCTGTTGCCAGCATACCTTTGGGAAAGCTGCTGGCATCCTTGGGTAGAGAAAGCCTTTAACTGTTTGCAGTGTCTAAATGAGCATGGCCTGAGATACCTTACAGGAGTGTAACACAAAGAAGTACTGACTACATAATCACAGAAGAGTCAAAATCTTTCTAGAATATCTCAACTTGAATATTCTATAACCAAAACAGTGGAAATGGCAGTAGTTTTTGAACACTTCATCCTGAACATCACTCACTTTCTTTCCCTCAGTTGCCAGGCTATTGCTTATTCTATCTTACAGAACTTATGACATGATGACAATGCTAATACATTAGTACATGTTACGCAGCCAAAGGTAAAAGAGGAAAACCCTGATATTGCATGTCCATATAAATTTATGAAATTTCTTGTAACAAACCTTAAATTAAAAAAAAAAAAAAAAAAAGGTGAGAAAACCAAGAGAGACTTGTGAGTGATTTACAGCTTTTTTTTTTTTTCTTGGGGTATATATGTGAATTATATACAGGACACAACTGATCTAAAGTGAGAAAATGTATTAAACTTTTCATTCTGTGTATCCATCCTTAAAATGCAGGGCACATGCCAGTTACATGCCTGCAGTCTCCCTCTATATTTTGTTATATGCACAGCCTTGAGAAGTGCATACCATCTTCCCTTGTCCAAAGTGCTCAGATTCCATCACTTGCCTAACCTCCCTTTGGGTGCCCCTTCATCTTGGCATTAGTCATTGCAAGGCTTGCTTTGGCTCTGTGCTTGTTCTCTTTTCAATGTCTTTGTGGAATCTAGTATCTCTTCAGGGCATAATCAGTCAGGGTGCAAGAAAAGAATATGGGGCAGACTATCAGAAAAATCATTCCAATGCTGATAACTTGCTGATAGGCAAGAATCTCTGCCATCAGCAGAGCAAGCATCTCATTTCATTTAATTGTTGTATTTGCTTTTTGTGAAAAAATGTCTTAATCACAGTGAGTGCATGTTATACCTCTCAGTCTTGTCACAGGGGTGATGGCTGAAACACTGAGACAGTTGGCAACTCCTCTGCTGTTCAGGGAGCTGTGGTTTTTCCATGGATGTTCCACAGTGACAAACATTTCTACCCACTGCTTCCTTAGCAGGAATTTCTGGCAGTGAAACTGTATAATTCAGGTGTTCCATATGGTGAACACAGATCCTTTGGGTCTTAGAGAGCCTGTCCTGTGGGTTTATTCAGGATGCAAACTGGGAGTTCGAAGTTTTGCCAGTCCACTCCTGGCTCCACAGACATCCTGGAGAGGTTGAGTTTCATAATTCTTCCAACTCTGTCATTGTTGTTGGTCTGAGGCAGAAAGAAAATTCCTTCTTTCATGCCACTACTGAATGGGAATTTGTTCTTTAAAATCCCTTTCTGGAGTCTTGCACATACATATATCCATGAACAAATAATTTGGACCTGCCTCTGTGTCCTTGGATATTACCCACAGTTCTTTGGACAGGTGTGAGAAAAACAGCCTTACGCCACTAAACTGTGAATTCTGTCATGTTAAATGTAGATCTGAACTCTCAAAAACAGAGGTGAGGAGTACACTACAGAGAACTGTCCTTGCCTCTCGTTCACAAAGTATGTTGTCTTGGATGACCTCTAAGTTTGTTGGCCAAAACACTTTAGACCTCCTTTGGTACTTTATATTGTTCTTCCCAGTTCAGACAACTGGGTTTAATTTTCAGTACATAATTATTCTACACTTCTTTGTGCATTCCCTCTTCATCTCCCCAAAGTAAATGCATTTTGACAGTTACCACCAAGAAATAAAAAATGTCATATTCCATGCTTCATTGGATGCAGTACTGGAAAGTGAATCATTCCTTTCCTGCATAAGTGTTACCATATACTGTATTCAGTGTGTGTGTGTGTGTGTGTGTGTGTGTGTGTGTGTGTATATAAAAAACTGTGTGTTTTGCCTGATCCTGTATGTGCCTAGGAATCTAAAAAAGTTTAAAGACCCTGGCTAGGACATATGTTTGAACATTATTAGGTCTGGTCCACAGTGAGTGTCTTTATAGCCCTAGAGCCTACTTCAGATACAGTAATCTTAAAAACCTGTTTAACTGCAACCCTATCATGTGGCTTACAGGCACAGATCTCCTCCTCTTGAGCAGTAGTTCTGGAATATTCTTTCAGTCAGAATATGCATTATTTCTTCTTTCTTTTCCCCCTATTTCATCCCCTTTTTTAGGTTTCTACACCGTGTATTTTCTTTACCTGATTCCTACTGTAAACTTGAATAGAAAGTTAATTTTATATCAATATCTCTTTGCCATTCATGAGTGAAAAAAATTTTGGTTATCTTTTAATCTGTTTTCTAATTGGAATGCAGGTAGGTGTTTAGGTTTATTCAGCTGTTGCTAACTCTCAGCAACATGTTAATGAAGTGCTCCTTTTTAATGTCCTCCAAAAAGTAGTTTCATGAGAGATTTGCATATGCATTTATTAATCTGACACAGCACTGGGATGCACTCAGATGCTGAGATATTTTTCTCTTTTGTTGAATATGTTTTGAACATTTCAAGGATAAAGAATCAGCATAGCTTGTTCACATGTGGTTTTCCACTTTCAGTATAAGGGCCTTTTCCTATGCTCAGGGGAATATATCCTCATTTTTCACAACATGCCCAAGGAAAGTTCAGAAGGTAGTCCCAATGTGTGAATTTGTGCTTAACATATTGGCAGGCAAACCAGCTCATTAGAAGTCAACAGACTATGTTTCCAGGAGAATTCCTGTCCTGGAGCAGAACATCCCTCATTGTTCATCATGGGGAGAAACGACTTTGCGTACCTCATGGTGCAGGAAAGCAAAATCTCTTTCATCTTCCCTTCTTGATGTCATACATACAGTGGCAATGCTTTGACCTCAGTCTATGCTTGTTCTTTAAATTTATTTTAACATACTGAACCAGTTGTTTCTATCCTTCTCTGTAACCTGACTTTAGATGGCCTCATAAGACAGTATCACTTTTCAGCAGGCATTCGTTCTTTGTGGGTTCTTTCTTTCAGCTTTCCTTTATGCATCCATATCTAGAAAACATGCTTTCTTCCTCAGGGGAAGACAAAGTACTCACTCTCTTCTCTCACTGCAATACTTTATCATAGGGGCAGTAGCTGAGCAATAGGGATCCCAACAAAGAGGAAGAACACCGTTGACCTGTGTATGAAGTTTGGATGGGTTTAACATTCCCTGGAGGTACATAGGTTTTTCCATCCATTATCCATCCCTGTGTTGTTGAGGTCACATATTCTGACCTGTCTGCTTGCAAAGCAGTGTGTCAGATTTCCTGTTGGTATACCTTGGTCTTTCTCTGTATTAGAGGGGATACACCAACTGCTGCCGGGGCAGGGCCTTGCGCAGAATTTTGTTAGCCCCATGGATACAGCTGTTTGCTCAGGGTCAAGGCAGCAGTGTTAATTTAAAAGTTTAGGAGCGGTGATTCATGACTGCCGTAACAGGTGCTGAGGTACGTGCATATCCAACGTAAAAAGTCCCTCAGGAGGTGGAGAACACCTGGCAAATCCACATTAGGGAAGAAGCTAGTCTCCTCATTGCTGCCTTGGGTTTAAGATCACTAAAATAAAGGCTGGAAAGAGGAACTATTGGGCTATGAAAGAGAGGAATTAAGGCTGCCTGTACAGCTTTCTCCTCTACTCTGCTGTATATCCATTAGTGCTTAGAGCTTGCTTCATTACTTCTCACTAGTTCTCCAACAAGCTATTTAATAGATGTAAAAAAAAAAATCTGACACAAATGTGTAGCATATTGCAGTCTTAAGGAAATGGATGTTATGGAGTATGTAGTGCCGTAAGTGTTCTTGTCGGAATATCCTATGACTTTTTCCTGTAGTCTTGAGATACATCGTACTTTTGTAAGGATCTTTCAATTTCCGTGGTGGTGTAAACAGACACTAATGTAAGTAAGAATAGAGAACTTTGTCTTCTCTTCTTGCATTTTGTACAGCTGACAGAGCGAGCTGTATTAGAACTGTTACTTCCCATCTAAATATCTCTAATTTATGAGTCAGATTTCCAGCCAGTTTGGATTAGTGTAATCTCAATGATATGTCAAAAAAACTACTCAAATCTACTGTCCTTATGTCTTGAAACATGACTTATTTATGTGGCTCAAAACCCTGATGAATTTTATACTTCAACTACTATCTAAATTAAACTAAAGCACTTGAAAGCAAGATTAGCGTACACTTGAGAACATGTTTCCAGCTATTATGCTTTTCACTGTGTTTGAACAGCTCTATCAAACACTATAATTCATTATGAAGTGCTGTAGCCTGACCTCAGATCAGCTTCACAAGCAAGGTAGCTGCTAGTAATCCCTCTGCAGAGAAGCAAATAATTGGGGAAAGTGCTTAGCAAGGCTCAGTTACAAATGACGGACAGGGACCATGCTGAGGCTTTGGCAGCCATGGATCAGAAAGCATGGGAGTATCAACTTGGTGTTACTCAGGGCTAAGGTTGCTCCACCAAGGCACAGCTGCAGCTCTTACATGGCTTGGAGAATGTATTTGCAGATTTTTAAAATTGGGACAGTTTGACTCATTATGAATTAAACATTATGCTTTATTATAGACAATAGACATCATTGCACTTTTCCCATTAATTTGTTTTGAAAATAATGCCCTCCTAGCTCTGTGCTGCGGACAGTGAATAGGTTGAAAAAAAGTGATGATTGCCTAAGATTTATATGTAACATTTTCTAACCCAAATCTGTTCCTTTAAATGTTCATACTTCCCTCTCCCCCATCCTCCCCAAATTCTGAATTAGGCAATCAGGGCACAAAAATTTCTAAGTAAAAGCAAATGGCCTACCCCAAAACAGTTCTGGGACAAACTCTGAGCGGAAAAAATTGTTATCAGTACTTAAAGCTGCACTGATCACAAAATGAAACCTTCCCAGGTTTGCTGCTGCAGTCTCACTTTTCTGCAGTGTTTCATAGGAGGTAATTTCTGTGCTAGTTATGATTTGAAAGGCCTGGCCTGCAAGCCAACCTCAGTCAAATTGGAACAACATGTCACCAAAGGTCCTGGTCCCATGCTATGTGCTTGAAAATACAACTCCCCAGTGCGGAGAGGTTTCTGGCAAGTCAGTGAAACTAAACCCAATTTCCATGGTTAGAAATTGCTGCAGGAGCATTTCACTGTGCTGCAGTTGCTGTGCTCTGTATGTTTGTGTGTGTGTGAAAGGGGTGGGTGCGGGCTTGCATATGTGTGTGTGTGTGTGTGTGTGTGTGTGTCACTGCTTTACTGCAAACAGTTAGGGCAACTGTAAAAGCTGGATTTGTGGACAGAAATGACAAATTTCTGTTAAATTATTGACACAGAAGGAAAAATACTTTTCTCCTTTGAAGTTAACTAAAACCAAATGGGATTGTTTCCTCAAGGGAAAAGTGGGAGTTTAGTTATGATGCATCCCCTCCCA
Source organism: Lophotriccus pileatus (assembly GCA_035583135.1). Taxonomy (NCBI): domain Eukaryota; kingdom Metazoa; phylum Chordata; class Aves; order Passeriformes; family Tyrannidae; genus Lophotriccus; species Lophotriccus pileatus. Next base: position 65,214,279 of record JAWWES010000081.1, on the reverse strand, counting down.
GAAATCTTTCAAATTATACATACTGTACCCTCTGTTTATATAAATATGAATTACATGATTGTGTGTACAGGGTCATTTGTAGTTCAAATGGAAATGCAATGCTGCTAGGCAGAGGCTATGAAGAGATCGAGGGGATTTTAGGATTTGTCATTTAACCCTTTTCAAATGTGATATGTTAAAAGTGGTTTTGAGTAGATCTTCAAGAAAATTTTGGCCTGGTGTTAGAAGGAGACACCCTAGTTTTACTGGCATATCCAGATTTCTATGCAGCTTTAAATGGAGAGAAGCTGATAGTCTCTCATTTTTGTGGGGTAATCTGATTGTACATTGTTGTGGATGGTCACAACCAACAGTCTATGCTCTGCATTAAATTTGCTTATGTGTTCTTATCCAGCTGTGAGGTTTAAATTTTACAAGGGATGTTTTCCCATATACAGGAAAACAAATTCGCCGCATTGACCTAAGGGTTGTTCTTTTCCAATTTGCCAGTGATTTCTTTTTCATTTAAGCTAACTTAATAATAGTTGGTTTAAATGTCATTAAGCTGTAAATAAATTGTCTTCTGAAACCTTTTTTTCCCCACTCTGTCATGCAATTGTGTTTCTATGTGTCAGTGGAAAGATTTATTTCTGGCTGGGTGTCTTCCTATCTTTTAAGCTGAGAGTTTATCAAGTTTATTTTCACCACAGGACATTCAGTCATGTTTTTGCTCTTTTTATTTACATCCTTGGACTTCACTTTCTACTGCCTTATGTCTTCTTGCAAATACTTTGAGGAAACTTAAATAAAATTAATAGATTTCCCTAATTTAGAAGCCCTGGGCAGTCCAACTATGATGTTTATAAAGTAGGAATATCAAGACTACTGCCTAATAGACAAAAAGTTTTGTTCCCAGTCTATAGTTTTGTTCCCAATCTGTGTCATGTCATCTGCCCTGTGTGTCGTGTCTGTCTGCTCCCTCTTCCCAATTTCATCGGTTTTCCCAAAGCCTTACCAGCTTTGGGTAGCCTGTGGCTTATTTAGTCTTTAAAAATGCCTTCTCTGCACAAAATTTCCCACTTAGATGAACTTTTCCACTGCAAATGTGAAGTAATTACCATTGGCTATGTGTGGTGTCACCTAAAGAATATAAGGATGAGGCTAATGTATATGTTTTGTCCCCCTGAGACCAAGACTTGGACTGAAGCCCAGAAAACTGGTTGACATTGATCTGGAGATACTTCTTAGCATGGACAGGCAGCTAGAGCTCCTGAGCCAGTTCTTCAGATAACCTTTTGTTTTTGCAGCGTTGGTGGTAAGCAGGGTGCAAGGCAGTGGAAGGACTTTGTTTTAACGAGGCTTGGGAAGAACTAGCCCGTTACTGACAGGGAATGTTGGGCGAGTGAGTTTTTACACTACTTCTGACCTCTTCACTGGCATGTCTCATAATTGTTCTCTGTGCTCTGTAAATCATTTTAGACAGTATCAAGGGACGTGTCTGCATTTGCATTAGCAGCAAATTTGCCAGAGACACAGTCATAATGGCCTGTTAATAAAAAGCAATGCAGGTAGATACAGTTTCAGAAAGCAAACGCTTGAATTAGATACACAGGTATCAGTATTGGATTCACAGGTATCAGTATCTATTGACCCAACACTGTATCTCTTCTGGTCTCACCTCAGGTAATGTTAGAGCCAGCAAGGTCAGTAGGCTTTTCCAGCTGAAATGGAAACAGGGCAGTTGTATGAAATTTGTAGCAGCTCCTCTCATTTGGAGATCACTTCTGGTTTTTGACAGACAAAGCTATGTAACTAATACAAAGAATTCTAGCCTCAACATATTTCCACTGAGCAAAGTGTCTGGGCTGTTCAAAGGTGTGCAAGGATCATTGCAAACAGTATCACACTTCTGTTTCTTCCCTCTTTCGACAAATGCAGTAAGAACTCTGCTACAGGCTTCTAAACCAGTTTGAGGTTGCTTAGCATAAGGTATAGGCTAAGAGCTCTACATGATTTTTAAAATACTGGTCTGGTCTGTTTTGACTCTTTACTCTTCACCTGCAGAGTCTCAGCATCAAATAAGAAGCAGAAGCATAAACTGGACATGAATAACTTTAGGCTGGAAATAAGAGGGCTCCCAGTATCAGAGCTCTGGGTTTCTAGAAGAGCTTTCCAATAGGAGTAATAGAGGCAAGAATAAATGAATTAAATACTTGGAAAATGAATAAAGATATTTGAATGAGCAGACAGTATGAAATGAGTATGGCAGAAGTATCAAAGTCAGTGGACTGGCCACGGGACACAATCACATGAGTTATTTCTCTACTAAGTGATCAGTGATGCTTAGTGCTTAGCATTGTCCATTTATGTCTAGTTATTGCAGAGATATTATAATGTGAAATTGGAGCATAACAGGAGAAATCAAGCAAAGCTGTTAAATGAGATTATATTCTGTCAGTTACTGCTGTCATTCCTTCTTGTAGCAACACAGTTATAGGGCTGTGATATCTAGCCAAACCTATAATGTGGAAAAGAACCTGATTATGCGAACACAGTCAGTGTTATGCAGCAGTTTTAGATTGCCACTCTCTTCTAGCCTTCCTATTTTCTATAATGGCATTGAGTTCCCTCTGCAGCCCAATATTCAGCCCCCTATGACATTCCCAAGTCAAGCCCATCCTCTCCGTGTATTCTTGCACTCTGAGCTCAGCTAGACTAGACATGATGATGTTCAGCTTAAGTCCTCTGAAAGCCATTGTACTCCTATCCTTTATTTTCTCCCTATAACACTTTGTCGCCTGCCTGGTTCCTTCCAGTTCCAGACAGGCAAAAATGACAAGATTCTTTTACTCAGTAAGGAGATATTAGGAAGAACTAAGGTAGGTTGTAAAAAGGGAGAAAGATCCAGACTTTTAAAAGTACAGTCTGAGCAATTATCAAGCACTTACACTTTTGTGCAGTAGCTCACCAAACCTTAACTCTCTCATTTCCTTCGTTATTTAACTCTACAGCTTTAATGGAACAGTTTCTTAACGAGACACAATAGAAGAAATAATTATGTTTGGCTGGCTATTTCTCAATGGTAATTTAAATGTTATTTTGTCCTTTGTCAGATTTGTGCATTAATTCAAAGACCGGTTTTGTTCTGAAGAGTAAATAAATGGAAAAGACTGCAAGAAAATTTCATGTTCATAGGATTTCTTGCTCTTTTACTTTGTTTTTACAAGTAAAAAGACTGGTTTTTTTCTAGCTGCTAGGTCATAATATCTTAACCTAGTCTGATAGTACATGACAACTGGTAACATAGTTCCTATTGCAGTTTGTGTAGCTGAATTGTCTAAAGAGAGATTTTCAGTTTGTGACGCTTTGATCTTAGGGATACCACAGATGGCTTTGAAGCCTCTGTGAAAAATAACTAAGAAAAATATGTTTGACAGTGGGCTTAAATTTACTTTCATAACTGTACTTCTACTGGCCAAAAACCACAACAATCAACTCTATCAACCTGCAAATAAAAATAAATAAAAAAGAAAATAAGTTGTCTGAAGTTTATCCTACAGTCACATGGATGTTAACAGCCGAAAGGCTAATAGAACATACACAGCTGTCCCTAGGGAGAGGTGTGGGGTTGTGCAACTGAACCTGAGGATGATTTTTGGGCTTGCAGATGTATTTAGCCGGTGTAGAGAAGCTTTTGTTTTGGAGATTAGAACTACATGTGTTAACTCTTTCTTAACCGTCAGTAAAATCCTTGAATCATTGAATGGATTAGCTTTTCTCTCATACAGGTCTGGTTAAATGGGAGTTGCTGTCATTCAGTTTTATTGCACCAATAGGTGTTTGGGACGTATCACACTACAGCAGACTGCAATAAGCTAAGCAAACTGTACTAATAAAAATAGAAACTGGTCAAGGCACAATCAGGATCAGTATGCACATTAGTTGCAAACAGAATTACTGCACAGAACAAGTTTGCAAATATTCCAGGCCAGGCACAGGTCTAAGATCTTGAATGAAATCTTTGCATCCTCTACTCTATTTATCCATGCAAGTGTGTTTCTGTATATTTATATTTTTATATATTGTACCTATATAGTATGTCTGTGTGTGTGTGTGTGTATATATATATATATATATATATATATATATATATATATGTATATCCCTCCCTCTCTCTCTCTCTCTTGCTCTCTCTCTCTTTATATCTAAGGGTGGGGTTTTTTTAACATTTCAATGGCATTCTTCATCATGAAATTGTTCCTAAGCATGGGGCTGCTGAAAGAGGCAGGTGCGCAGGACCTCTTCTAGCTGACCAACATGTTTGGGAGAAAAGAGCCATTTGGATTCCTCTGTGTCAGCTCAGTGCACTTTTGAGAAAGTGTATGTTGAAAAGGCAAATGTTAAATACCTGAAAATGCTGTTAGGTTCTTCACAGTCTCTTCTATGTACATATGCACATACACAGATTTTATATAGGCAAAACCTCTGTCTTGCTGCAAATTGCATTCTTAAAACTACAGGTGTGTAGTTTACATGTAGTCTAAGTTTGCAAGCTTAAGTTTGGGAAACTATTTGACCTAAACCCTCATGATTTGCCACCCTTACTTTTTCTTTTGTCTGCTTTTTTAATTGTCATCTTCTTAAGCAAGGCTTGAAAAATAAGACACCTTACAATGACTTCTGTTGATATAGTGATAAGTGCAAAGAGGCTGAATTTGAATGGACCTTGAACATGTGCATGGGACTTTGTTAATGTACAGTAATCCAAAATGACTGTAAATTATAATTGGTCAGAGCCATCAATGAGGAAAGAAAGAGATACTTTACAAATGCTGTTATGCTGGGTTTGGGAAGGGATGTGAGAAAAAGCTATCATTATGTCCTCTCTGCAGTGGACTGAATGGCTCCAGAATGCTTCTGAAAAGGACAAATATATTAAAAGTGAAACAAATGGAAAATGATTATTAGGTCAGTGAAATACTTTAAGCAATTAGTTTGAACATTGTAATAAAAGTAACTTTTCAAGTCTGTAGTTTGAACATACCAATTTGCAGTGTCAGTGAGAAAAAAGACACCTTTTAAAGATAATAAATTGCTTGTTCCATGGAGGTATGCTCATAAATGTGGGATTTCCTGAAGTTTGTAGAACTTCTGGTTGCTATTTAAATTGATGGGAACGCCTGATAAGACTCTGAAAATTTTTTTAGTGCCTCACAGCATGTTTGGTCCTTAAATATGTTTAAAAAATCAGTCTAAATGACTGAACTAATATTATTTCACCCACTATTTTCCTACCTGAGGGGAGTAACTTATAACTTTCCTTTTTCTTTTTAGGGATAATATTCAGAGGACGCAGTCACTATACAGTGAGGCTGCCAGGACAGTTATCCTGGTGATGGAACAGTGTTCTCAGGGGTGATTTGGCCATGGGATCTAAGGCAGAAGAGTTAGAAGGTGCTGGCTTCCTATATGTGATGGGTGAGGACTTCTGCATCCACTCTTCAGTAGACAGGAAAAAGAAAACACCAGGCAGCCCAAGACGGGAACAACAGGGCTTTGGGGTGAATGGCAGTAGCAGAGGAAACCTCTGCTTTCAGACCTATTTTGAGACAAGACATGATTTCAGTAGCTGGTTTTGTTGAAACAGCTCTAACACCCTCCCGAGCACCTCTGGCGATAACCACGCTCATTTTTAACTCCAGTCCCTCCAGCTCTCGCATTCATTCTGTCTTATCCTTCCCATTCTCTCTACACTGGAAAAGATTCAAAAGTTTTGAAAAGCAAATAGGTCATTTACAGTGCAACCATGACGTGGGATATTTCATCTATGCAGTTATTGTTAATTTAAATCTATCAATTATTAATTCAAATTCCTCTAAAGGCATGCCTAGCAATTGTAGCTACAACTAACAGACATTCTGCAACTAAAACTGTCAAGGTTTTTTTCAGCAAAAGTAGTTTGTGCACAGACAATGAAAATGGAAATTAAAAATGTTGAATGTGTTTAATTAAAGGTAAGGCACAAAGGACTATGATGGCTTATTCACAACTGAAACTAAAGGTAAGTTGCCATTTTAATAAATAAATGAAGCAAACGCCTAGTCCAGTATTTTCTTTTTCACACCTTTGAAGGACAGAAATATTTGAGAAATCTTGTCGAAGCAGAGTGTGTGAAAGCATATTATTGATGTATTTTCTTTCGTTGTTCTTGTGGGAAGTTATGTTATGGAAGGAGTGGAGTTTTAAGATTATGGAGTCTCAGGTAGCATTTACAAAAGCAAAAGTAAGTTTGAGGAACAGGGTGCTGCGAAGAGGTAAGGTTCAGTGAACAGGTCAGAAAGTCTCAGTCCTGCAGACTTGTGGGTCAATACTCGGTTCTGTTTGTTCTGGTATTTTGAGCAGTAAAACCCATTCCTGGAAGGAATTTGGGATGAGAAATAAGTAGCTGCACAAAAACTGCTGGAAATTACTTGGAAGCTGGGAAATATTCGGTCTCTGTCTCTTAATTTCCTGACGCTTTTCTTTGGAGAGTAGCATTTCCACGGCTCATTGCACGTTCTTGATGCTGTAAGAAAAAAAAATTCCTTAAGAGCAAGAAGGGGATTAGTGTAGGCTGTCTCTTATGGAAATCGCTCTGATATTTGGGAAGACCTTTTGTGGAAGATAAAGGGAAGGTTTGTTTAGTTGTTGCTTCTGCTATTTGCTTAGTGTATCTTAGCTGAATTTTCTTTAGTTCACACATGATTTGAACTAAGAACCCCACCTTTGTGAAGAGTTGCATTGTTGCAACTGTACTTCACAGAACGGAGTTGTACTCTCTGCCTTAAAACAGCCAAAGATTTTATTGATGACACTGTAGTATAGTAAGCATACAGGCATCTGTGAAAGGAAGTAGTTGATCAAGGAGATATCTAACTAATCATTTGTTGGCGGCCTAGTTTGTTCTAACACTTTTTTGGATCTGACTTATGGTCAGATATTAAAGATACAACTGTAGGATGCCTGTAGGATGCCTGGGAATACAAAGCACTTTCACCACACTGGCTTCAGTATGTTGTCATCCTATAATAATTATGGTTTATTCATTGTCACTAACCTGTTTAAATATTTGAGAACAAAGTGGTGTGGTTACATAAAATTTTGTGCAAGAAAATGCAACTCTCGAGATCTCTTTTAAGCACTGCTGTTTGTCATCTACAGTCCCCTTTGATCCCAACCACATATCCACATAGTAGCTCTGAGGATCTGTGAACCATTTCTCCCTTTCTCCTTGTTTTGGGTTGCAGCTGCTCATTAGAACACTTCAGAACATCTCTTTGAAGAAACATGGTGGTGACAGTGGCTGATCAAACCCCAAATGCTCAAAACCCTTGGGTTGGGGGAAGGAAATCCATATGTCAGAATCCCGTCACATCTTGAATCTGTTATTGGAGGAAAAACAGGCTAATGTTTAGGGCACTGTTTGAGAATCAGGAAAACAGGATTCAGCTCTCAGTTTCCCATCTAATCACAGGAGGACTGTTTCCTTCTCCTTGTTCCTTAGTTCTCCAGGTGAAAATAGGTCTCTTCTTTCCTGCAGAGCCTTGTAAGAATTTCTTTCTTTAAGTGTTGGGACAGCTGGACACACTGACGATGGCAGGAGCTCAGATGGGTGCAACTTGTCACAGGAGATGGTGTTATCCTCTGGTGTAGGAGTGATTTAGCCCCAAATGATACATGATGGTAGAACAGAGATGTGTGCTTTAAACTTTGTGCTTGCTGCTTGTAACTCCTGGGAACTTTGATGTCAGAGCAAAGAACATGGTAATTTAGTGAGCCATGGAGTTGCCACATGGAAGTCTACATTGACCCTTTGTAGTTATTCTCAACATCATCTCATCTCATATGTAATTCTCATATAAGTCTAGCCTGGAGAGTTTTTATGGAAAAGCTGGTCTTACTCCATGGATTATAGAGAGTTACAGCAGGTCTCTGTGTTTTATTTCTGACAGTTTTGTAGAGTTAACAAGGTAAAGAGGATGTGAGCTGGAAAATCCTAGTCTGCAGCTTTGGTCGTGTGTTTTACTAATTTACAGCTTCTGTAAAATTATGTTGATGGCATCAAGTCTACAACAATATGTTTCAGGGCATAATATGGACCAATGACAAACTTTCAGTGATGAAAGACTGTGAAGGAAAGGGCACTGTCTGAATCTAGAAGTCCAGGCTGAGTTCATACAACAGACAAATTACATGGAAGTGAGTGTGAGATATCACTGGTGGGAGGAAAACAGAAAGGTCAACACTGCCTTTTTCAGAGTTGTTTCTATAACATAAACCCACAATTGACATTATAGCTTTTACCTCTGCAGTGTAGAACTGAAGGGCAAATACTAAAAAACTTTCTAATTATAGTGCTTAATTGTGCTGAGTATTCCTGGCAAAAACCTATTTCAAAGTCTATAATATATGTATCCTTTTCTTTTTGGAAAGGGTTCCTCTGATTGCCAGTGGTACTGTCTGACTGCCCAAATGACATGATCTCCCAGGAGCTTTAGATGTCAGCCCAGGCAGCCAACCTGGAGTCATCAGCTTGCCAAGTATTGCTCCCCACAGCCAAACTTACTGCTGAATGACCTGCATAGAGAAATAAATAGGTTTCATGTGCCTATTTTGATGATGCCACTTTTAAGGATGCTCTGTGAACGCTAGGCCATGCAAAAATATTGATATACGTGATAAAAATAACTTGTCATTTCTACTTTTATGAAAGGGTGTGCTGGTTTTGTCCATCATAGAGTTAATTTTTTTCACAGTAATTACTATGGGGCTATGTTTTGAATTTGTGCTGGAAACAGTGTTGATAATATAGAGGGTTTCATTATTTGTTGAGCAAGGTAGGGAGTCAAGACCTTTTTTCTTCTCAACCCCACCCTGCCAAGAAGTAGGCTGTGGGTGCAAAAGAAGTTGTGAAGGGACACAGGTGGGAAAACTGACCCCCTATGACTAAAGAGATGTCCCAGAACACAGGGTATTGTGCTCAGCATATAAAAGCTCAGGGAAGGAAGAGGAAGGGGAAGGGGGTTGGGGATACTTGGAGTTATGGTATTTGTCTTCCCAAGTAACTGCTACACGTGATGGAGTCCTGCATTTCAGGAGATGGCCAAACACTTGTCTGAAAATGAAAAGCAGCGAATTAATTACTTGTTTTGCTTTGCTTAATAAATGTTGTTTATCGCAACGCATGAATTTTCTCACTTTTACCCTTCCGATTCTCTTCCCTATCCTACCAGGGCAGGGTGAGTGAGTGAGTGACTGTGTGGGGCTTGATTGCAGGCTGAGGTTAAACCACGTCAAAGGGATTGCATACTTGTTTGCAGAGTTCATCCTTGTGGGGCCCTGAATCCAAAACTGAGGCCTCTTGGCCCTTTTGTGATGCAAACAGTAATTTAAAATATACATCTGGCACAGTGAAAAGAGAGAATATCCAACATCTGTCACATTCCATTATATTGCCTTGCTGCCATTAGGCTATTATTAGTATTTAAACTAAATATAGCTTCCCACAGGCTGCTAACCATAATAGCACATTCAAGTACCCATTCCTTTTATTGCCACAAACCATTCTGAACATCACATAAATGAAACCGGAACATCAGTTGATGGACTGTTATCATATTTTACTGCTTTATTTTATTTTAAATGAAGGAAACAAAACTTGCCAAGTCTTGTCGTATGGTTTGAAGAAAATTAAATGGATTTCCCTATCATTTTGGGTGAGGGAAGTGAACAAGGGCTTCTCTAATGGAGATCAGCTGCAGGCGTTTGGTTCCACACTAACAAGGGCCCATATGCTGTTGCTGGTGTATCAGTTTTGTCTTGGGTCTGTAAGACTCTGGAATGACTGGTTATTTTTTTTAACTGTCTTTTATAATTAATTATCTGACTCCTCTATCTTTTCAAAGCTGAGTGAAATAAAGACATTGTAAGAGAATAGAATTACTCTGAGCAAGAAGTTAGCTTGGAAATGTTTCCTTCTCAAGTCGAACGCTCTGTTTCTACTGCAAGCTCTGCTCAGCAGTTTGAAAAAAACTGCCTAAAACCTCAGATAGCATTTTGAAATGAGTTGTGGTTTTAATTCACATCAGCACAAATCACAGCTGCTTGCCCAGGTACAAGAAACGTGCCCTTCCCTAGGTTGCCAGGAAGGATGCTCAGGAAGCTTCCAGCCCGCACCAGAATTTGGCATCACTCACACTACATCTGTTCCCATATATCAAGCGGTGCCCACTTATGTTGCTAGGTCCTGGAACAGGATCATCCACATGGTTGAAGAGTGGTCTTGGCATTATTTCAGCCTGGGTCAGGTAGTGCCATCTCAAATGTTTCCCGAGTGCATACCAGCGACAGACCTGGGGAGTAAGGGAGCAGTGTTGTGGACATAAGCCTCCCCTATCTGGGGTCTCAGTCCTGGAGAGCAGTCCTGACAACATTTAATTTCAAAGCAGGGAGAGTTCTGCAGGCATAGGTGTGTCGTCAGGGTCTGCCTCAGTGAACTAGAAGGTGGCCACAATGCTCCATTTAGAAAATCTGAGCAGAGCATCATGCCAGTGCAAGTGTGCATCTTCTGATGTCTGACCTGGAGCATTCCAAGTTACATCAAATATCTTGAACATACCTGGAAATGACTTTTTAATTGCTTGTTTCTGAGGCTGTTGAGTTTTTGCTAGAAGACTTCACTGGCACAGAGTAGAATAAGCTATTTGAAGTTGGCCATGTGTTAATCTGACTGCAAAGGGTGAGTAAGGTGCAGACCTTGTTCTGAACATGACCATCTGCAGGGTGCAAAACAGGGGATGTGGTTCCAGAGGTTCTGTAGCAGGTCTCCCCTCTCTCCAAAGCTCCTCTGAGCTGAGCTGCCTTCTCAGTGCAGGCAAAGTGCCCGTACACATTGGAGGCACTTGGTTTAAGCTAATCCTATCTTCTAGTTAACATAATTTATTTATTGGTTTACATTATTTATTATAGTACTTCACTTGTTAAATATGAAAACAGTAACAGTCCATTAGGGGTTACTCTTTCCACCCCATGCAAGTCATCCTTTTACATAGAAGTGAAGACCCACATGGACCCTGAGCAGATCAGCTGCCCAAGTCCCTTCTGAATAGCTTGTACGGGCTGGGACTGGCAAGGAAAGGTTTTATCCACTTTTCAGTGCCATGACTGCAAGCCTGCACCCACAGTTGTGCTGACCTGTGTGGATGTGCTATCTTGAGGGAGCAGTCCTGCTGTGCTACAGCCCAATGACACTGACTGGCCACATCCCAACTGGCTTTCCCACCTTGAGCTGTGGCAGCCATTGCTTCTTAGCCTTCATCCCGTGGGGGCTCAGCAAGGACTGGGCTGCTGACATACTGCAGGAGGGATAGAGGCTTCAGAGCTTGTGTGTAAGCTGGCTGAGACAGAAAATTTGAGCTCTTCTTTGGGCCAACAGTGCAACAAAAACAAGCCTTGCATTACAGGCATGCTGTTGCTCTGGAAACTTGAAGCCTCCCATAAGCAATGCAATTACTAGCTGCTTATCACTTTAGCTTCACCAAGGAAGAGATTTTATTAATTCAGAGAACACTAAGAGCGCAGAAAATATGGGTTTTTTACAAGGCTTCCTCCTAACAGACTTTAAAGAAACCATACTACCTTCTCTATGGTTTCTGCCTACCTGCAGAAGGCCAATGTATAAAATCTCTTCTATCAGGTTGTAAACATTTCCCATAGAAAGAAAAAAGATTACTCTCTTTTCTGAGTTACCTCATCTTGAGCTGGCATGGAAGTTTGTTTAATGCACAGTAGTGGCTGCATCTCTTCAGCCAAAATAGATATATGGCTGCTGCTTACCTCAGCTTTCCTCTTGACTTATTAACAAAATGATTATTGCGATGTGCACATCTTAAATCTAAATATTAAATGGCAGCTCATATCCTCTTTCATCCTAGCTGAATTAGCCCCCTTAAGGAATTAATCTGTAAGGCTATTAGCTGTCACAGTAAGTAAAAGTATTGAAAAATATTCTCTTTGTAGGGGATGAGGGAGTGTTTGAAAGAAAAGGCTCGGCTACAAGACAACAGGGTTTTATGAGTTTTTTCAAGCCACTACAGTTCTTGATGTCTAAAAATGCCTTCGTAGACTTGCTGCCCTGTGCAGTGTCTTCTGGGACCCTGCTTTTTCCTAAAATACCATGTTTGGGTTGGCACTGTATGAGGTACTTTTTAAAGCAAAAGTGAATGAAAGCGAGTGGTGTCTACTGAGTGCTCGTAAGTGGCCAAGAACTGTAGGAAACGTCTTTTATTCCCCAGAGCCTGAGGAGGCCACAAGGCAGAAAACCCCTTGGTGGGAACCCTGCTGCAAGAAGGGGTAACGGTGGCAATGGGGAAGCCTCGGAGATGGCTGAGAATGGGATGCCTGCCACACTTCCTGCAGCTGCCCTACCCAGGGAGGAGATGTCCGCCAGATTCGGGGTGGGATGGATACAAGGCCCCTTAGCTTTCTGGTACAAAACAGCGACTCAGCCTAATGCAGCAGGAAACTGTCTCCAACATTTGTTCTTGGAGGGTGTTTAGGACCCATTGTCTTTGAAAACTTGCCCCTGTGTGCAAATAGGTAAGGGAGAGGCAGTTTGAGTACAGCGGCCTCTATAACGTGATGCTGCTGGGAACAGCATTTATATTTTCAAATTTTAATAATCTGGCAGCCCCCACTGCAGCCCTGTGCTATTTGGTTCTATCCCAATTTTATTGAAAAGTGTGGTTGAAAAGACGTATTTTGCATGCTGGTAAGAGCAGACTTCATCAGAGTTACTTTAAATAAGATTTCAGAACCTTTTTTTTCCCTCTCCAGGATATTTTACAGTCCCATTCTGCAATATTTTCAGCAACCTTAACAGCTGTTCTTCCCTTAATTGTTATCATTGGTCTTGCTTCTTTTTTTTCCCTCCTTTCTATTATTTTTTCTTTTCTTTTCTTTTTTTTTTTTGTTTGTTTGGTTGGGTTTTTTTGGGTTTTATTACGTTCCAAAGCACAAGGTGATGCCCACACCTTCATATCTCAAATGTACAATTTCTTTTGTCTGTATAGAAACCTGCACCTCTGCAGGTGAGTGAGCTTGGGTGTTCAGCCCTGGGAAGTAGTTCAGTGTGCCACTCTTCAGCACACCAGCCACAAAAGAGTGTATGTACTCACGGCTCACAGCAGGATGAGGCTGAAGAGGAAGAGAATTGTTTCAGCAAAGTATGCTGTACAATCCTCCTCTTCTGTTGATGGGGAGCTGGATAGTCAGCAGGCTGAACAGTGAATACCCTAGGCAGCATGGCATGGGAAATACACCTGAATCCCTTCACTACCTTGAGATAGAGATTATGCACTAATTTGGTGTAACTGGCTAATGCAGAGACCAGAGTCTTCTAGTTCATCCTCACATTATGAGCTACCACAAGCAGTGTTCATTTTTTCTACTCAGTACACCAGACAATGCGTGTAGGGGGATACTGACTTATTGCTCACCAGCTAACCTCAGCAGAGGATGGAGTGAGGACCTCTCCTCCTTCTGTCATCTGTTTTTGCAGCATTCACATACTCACAGTCAGGTACCTCTCTACTTTTCATTGTTCAGAAGAAACTCAGTTCTTTCTCTGACACCCTACTGGAGGACACAAACTCTAGCACGGACCCATGTCCGTGGGGAAGCCACCTACACAGGCTGGACATGGTGTTGGGTCTTTCATAGGGGTGTAATTGTTACATAACAGATGAGGCCATAACTGCAGAGTGGCAGAAGGTCTGATGACAGCGCAGGTATGCCTGCAACCCATCTTATATGGATTAGAAGTTGCAACTTGGCTACTGTTGTTACCTCTGACAGCAATAAGAACAGACACCTATTCTTACTCAAATCATATCTTCACTGTAGGCAGGTGGAAGGTAGACTCTTACCTTATGTTGGCTAATGTAATTCTACATTTACTGACCTTTCACTTACATCAGTTTCAATTCTGCATATAAAAAGTAACCACCCTTCTAGTTTACCAAATCTAATTTTCAGCCTGCCCAGACCAGATTTTGCTTTTTCTTTTTTATAGTCTATGGTTTGTTTTCCTGATTTTAAACCAGAAAAGGCTTTATTAACAAAAAATAAAATGAAAAGCAAATACCATGAAAATACTCAGAAAATTAACATCAATTATATCAATATTAATAATATATAATATTATTATAACATTAATTAAACTAATAGTTTATATAATATTAATAAATAATATTAATATTTATTTAATTCCTGCCATTTCAGGTCAGTTTCCCTTAATACTAGATATTGTTGACTTCAACTAAATTTTAAGCTATAATTGTTCACACATAAGTACATCCTTGATAGGGTGGGGGTGGTGGCCAGGGTTGGAACAGAGTTGGAATTGTTTGTGAACTGCATACTGGGACTTACTTCACTTTTAACTGTTTGCTTTTGCAAGGATAGCAGTCCAGTTGTGTTACTGAATTAATATTTATAACCATTTTTTAAAGTGTTCTGATCTGGGAAATCATCATTGCATATTTTTAGATCAGATTTCTGAGTAAAGAAAGTAGTGGTTTGCTATGTGCAAATAAGATGATGTTACTATTTTTCAGCTGCCCCTACTTGCAGTGGAGAAAGTTCATTCAGCAAGCAAAAGGAAAAATTTGAGCTTTCATAGCAAATGCTGTTTTTAGACTGCTTCGATCTTTGAACTAAGATTATACTCAACCACTCTTTCTCATTGCACAAGCAGACCTTGGAAACCAGTACACTAAAATTAGGAGGCATGTTTGCATTTTCAACCTCTCCAAGCGCAGCACTGCAAATAGTTTCTTCCAGCTATGTCATTATTGTACAACATAGGGTTTGGGGTTTTTTTAGAAAGCAAATGTCATTACTTACATCTCTTCCACATTGCTTTAAAAAAATACCTGCTTTGTTTGGCAAAATGAGTGTGAGGACTGAAGCTGCCCTCACTGCAGTGTCCTTGCTGACCCCATAAGCATAGAAGCCTGGATTTGTTGCAGGCACTTTGGCAGCCAATGGTTCATCTCAAGGGAAGGTGTGAATGCAAAGTCGGGGCTTTTCTGTTTTCAGGAGATGGAGAAGGGATCACCAGAATAATAAGTTATATGTTCTATTCAACAGTATAATATTAGTCCAGAAAAAAAATGAAATTCAAGGCATATTGTTCTCTAAAGTCATTTAATCCTGGTACCTGGGAAACTGTACACCTGAGAGGAATGACAAAGATTTTTGTAGACCTCCTTGTGAGCACAGATGAGATGGTGTATTTTAAGGCATAGTGATAGAAACTCTAGATTTATTTATTTATTTTTAAATTTTTATTTTGTTGTTTGGTTCTTTCCATTCTGGAAGCTTCTAACTGAAGTTAATTACCTCTCTATCATTTAAGTGCTTCATATGCCTGGAATTCCTCCTCAGAACTTTTGTATATAACAACCAAGAAACCTAACTTGCTGAAATAAGAGCAAGGAATGATTTGATAAATGCAGACAACCAAAAACCCAGTGAATCCTTTTTGACTGTAATTAGGTAGTCCAGCCTTTAATTGCATACAACCTAAACACTGTCACTGCAGAAAAATGTAACCACTGCTGTTAATCCTTGTTACACCACACTTGGAATGGGTGTCCTGTGGGGTACAGGCTCTGTTTGGGGTCATATGTACAAGACGTTCTTCACAAAGTACTTAGAGATGCGGTGTTTTGAATACAGCCTAAAGGTTGGTTTCAGGGCAGAAAATTAAATAAGGATTGTTCTGGGTGAGGTAGGAGACCTGTTTACGTTATATAGGTGGGGTTTGTTTATATTTGGTTTTGGAGTGAAGTTTTTTGTTTGTTGGTTTTAGTTTGGTTTTTTAAGAAGTTTGTTTGTTTGCTTTGAGAGAGAGAAAGAAAAAAAAATGTTTTATTGCTGACTTGCCAGTGAGGGAAACTTCGAGGAACAGACCCAGCTTCTCCACTTTGCCACCAGATGTCCGTCATGAGCAGGGAAAACTGATGACCTGAGCGATATCCAGAAGCCTGGATTCGCAGATTTTTGAAGATGTGACAGTGAAAGTTCGAGGTAAATTACATGTTACCACTGAGTTTTGCATGGCAAATATGCTACAGAGGCTTCTTGGCAAGCAAAAAATCCTGCCAGTAGTGCTATATGTTTAACTATTAAAACATGTCTCAGCCTGCAGCAGTTGTCAAGTGCGCACCCTTTCTTTGCACTCTTCCAGAGAATTAGGCGTGCATCTGTCACCTGAAGTCTTAAAATCCTTTGGGAAACTTGTCCTTTCAGATGGCAGGAATATCCGAAATCTGTCACTGCAGGTGATCTCTGTAGGAAGACTTAGCTCTTTTCACCTTCAGCAAGCTGCTGAGTTGATGCTATAACTTTCCTAGGTCTGATAGCATTAGCTGAATCCCACAGTGAAGCATTCACATCTACAGGCAAGAGGCATTTCCAAGCATAATTAAGGTACAACTCTGGGAAGCACTGCTAAAAAAAAAAAAAAAAAAAAAAAAAAAAAAAAAAAAAAAAAAAAAAGTGAAAGACTTAAATTAAACTTAACAAAAGGTACAATGACTTCATAAGGAGGGTGTTATCTTCCTAGCTACACAAGGGAACTTACCTCAAGAATAACGTAACTTAAGAGGGAAGTACTGGAATGTTTGCTGAGTGTCTCTGTACGCAGACGGCATCAAAATCAGGTGCCTGAATGCTGCCAACCGTTATCACAGTTGCTGTTTATTGCAGTAATCCCTATGCACATGGCAATATTTCAAATATTTTTCTTTCAGATTAAAAATGTAAGGGTGATACACATCTAACTATCAGAGAGGCAGGAACACCCAAGAGCTGCCCTGGATTTTAACACTGTCTATTGGATGTGCACCATCTCTTCCTGACTTCAAGAGGAGCAGGGGACATTTCGGATGGAAGGCTTCAATCTTCAGCGATAACGTACAATGGGGCACTCCCCTCTCTTGTTGTCCAAACAGGAAGCGGAGGCTACAAAGCTCTTCTGGAGACAGCAATGTGAACTACAGCCTAACAGGCTCAGAGATTGAGAAGTGAATGGCTGTGAGAAGTGGCTGCTCTCTTCCCTCACCACCTGCAGGATAATTGCCTGCCTGGAAAATAACTCTCACTGTCAGGGCTCTCGCACCTCCTTCCAGCCTCCAAATGTCCCTCCTAAAGGGCTACAAACTGTCCTTCATCCTCCTCAGACCACCAAGGGGACAGCTTGTGCAGCAAGCTCTCCTCCTGGGAGCCTGAGTTTTCCCAGCAGACTGTCTTGCAGAAGGAGAGGTGTGTTGCTCATCTCCTCTCCGGGAGTGAGCCCTCATCTCCCCATTTAATAAAACCAACCCCATCGCTCTATGCTAAGAAAAGTGGATACACGAATCAGCAGTGCAAAGGTTTCCCTAGACATTGCCTTACTGAGTCCTCAGTGGGTGACAGAGACCTCTTTCATGAAGGTAATGGAATCTACTATAGCAAAATGATCATGTTGAATCTGTGCCGTCACATGCACCCTCATTTTCAAATTCTGACTGTCTTCACAAACTGAAAAAAAAAAAAAAAAAAGAACAATTGCAAAAGTTACTTCCATACTCTTCCCTCCCACTCCATCTCCTTAAAGATGCCTTTTTTCCTTCCAAAACAAACTCTAAAATACTCAGTATTACAGTGTTCCTTGACTGGTGCAGTTAAAACAAACATCTGTAACCTTGCTTTCACAGAACTGAACACTCAGTGTAACCTCCACTTCTGAAAATAACGTATTCTGTCTTGAACATTCTCAGCTGTGTCTCTGGGAAGCTGAATACGAGCTTATTGCCAGATTCTGATTCTAATAAAGTTAATGGAAATTTTGCCAGTGACTTCAAATGGTCCAGATATTATTATCAGGGCCAACTCCTCTGAAATTATCCCAGTTCAAACCTAGAGCGATTGCACTGATTTCAGCGAGACTAGCCTGGATTTAGTCATCCAACCTGAGCAAGATCCATGAAGTCAGAGATCAGGATATGGAAGAGCTGTTTTTCTCTCAACCAAACTGCTCTCATTATAGTGTTGGGTAGCGGGTTTTTTCCCCTGCCTCCTTTGATTGAAGTGATGAGATGAGTTGCAACCTTACTGTAGGAACGGGTATGTTCTTTTGTGGCAGTATAACCTGCCCCACAGTATGCAGACTGGTACGCCATCGATCAGGGCTGGCAGGGGGTACCCGTACCAGCCAGTTACCAGTATCCCATGACCAGTTCTGCAAGATACTCCAGAAAAAGCTGGGTGGGATACTGTAACCTGCTAAAGAGAACCGTAACGCTTCCTCAGATTTAGAACATGTAGCACTCCACCTATTTTCAGGACAAATAGCCAACACCCACTATATACATATAGCCAACACCCTAGGGGCAGGAGGGGTGGCCGAAATCCTCCCTTTAACAAGAAACAAGCCGCCAGAGTCGCTCGGCAGAGGCGGCTAGTGCCGCTGTTCGGCGGAGCGCCGCTCCAGCGCAGCAAACGGATGACAACCGACGGGGCCGGCGCTCCTGAACCTGCTCCGCCGCCGCCGGCCCCGCCCGGCCGCCCCCGCGGGGCAGCGCTACCTGCGCCCGCTCCCCGCCCCGGAGGAGCGGCCGCCCGCCCCGCCGAGAGGCGGGCGCGCTGGTGATTTGCCTTCGCAGCCAGCAGCCGCGCTTCGGCCAGCCCGCGGGGACCGGGGCTGCAGCCGCAGGAGCCGACCGCTCGCTCGCTCGCTCTGCTCCCTTGGCAGCGGGAAAAGTTTGCAGCTCTTCACCCTGATCCTTTTCCCCCCACACGCAGCGCCCGCGGCCCGGCGCGGATCCCCCGGGCAGGGGCATGGCGAACTGAGAGCCCGGACCGGGCCGGGGGGGGCCCCGCCGCACCTGAGCGGCTGCGGCAGCGGCGGCGGGGGGCTCCGCACCGCCGTGCCCCGCGGGCGGCCATGCGCGGCGGGGGCGAGCGCTGAGCCCCCCCGGCCTGGCCGCCCCCCGCCGGCCCGGGCGATCCCCGCTACCGCGGGGGGGCAGGGCTGGAGGGCGCTGGGCAGCCCCCGGGGAGAGCGGGGAGCGGGGACCTTGGCTGCCTGCGCCCGGCCGAGCGCCATGCCGCGGCGGCTGGCCTGGCTGTGCTGCTGCTGGGCGCTGCTGAGCGGCGCCTGCCGCCCCGCCGAGCCCGCGCTGCCTGCGGAGGGCGGGGAGCCACCGCCGCCCGCCGCCGCCTCGGGCTTCCTCTACCGGCGGCTGAAGTCGCACGAGAAGCGGGAGATGCAGCGGGAGATCCTGTCGGTGCTGGGGCTGCCCCACCGCCCCCGGCCGCTGCCGCGGGAGCCGCCGGCCCCGCCGCCGGGACGGCTGACGGCGGCACCGCGCTTCATGCTGGACCTCTACCACTCCCTGGCCGAGGGCGCGGAGGGCAGCGCGGGCGCGGAGCGGGGCGGCCGCCCGGCGCCCCCCGCTCCGCCGCCGCTGCCCAGCCCGCAGGACAGCGCTTTCCTGAACGACGCCGACATGGTCATGAGCTTCGTCAACCTGGGTGAGTGAGTGAGTAAGTGCCGGGCTGCGTGGAGCCCACCCACCCATCCACCCACCCGACCGCCCGTCCCGCGGACACCGCTGTCCCGGCGAGAGGGGGCGGGCGGCTGTTCCCCGGTGGGGCGCGGCGGGGTCGGGGGATTGCCGGTGGGGCAAACGCACCCTATGCTGCACGGGTTTCAGTCGGGAGGGCAGCTCACTTCGGGGAAGGGCAAAACTTCTCGCAAACAGTTAAAAAAAAAAAAAATACCCAGCATACAAAACCTTGAAGGGAGGGGGGCGAGGGAAAAAAGAGAAAATTATAAAAATTTTGTTAATAGTCTCTTTGACCTTGTTCTGATGGTAGTGGTCAGAGTCCGTCGTTCAGAATTAAACTAGCCTCCTTACTCTTGTTCCTGGGCAGCAGAGCTGGGGTCATGCCAGAGCGCAGGTTGGGCTTGCTCTCTGCAAGGTCCGGCAGCACAGAGATGTCTTTGTGGCTTGAACAAAGTACATGCAGCCTACTCCATGGTGTCCTCATTTTTTTTTTTTTTTAAGGGGATAAGAGCTAGTGTGGTGATGAATATGTGACTTGTAGGTTATTCTGGTGAGTGAGCCCAGGAACATGATAAAAATTTGTATCATATGGAAATCTTGAAATAAATTCTGTTAGACGTCAACCTGCTCTTCAAACAAATCATCCTGTCAGCAAGATACTGATGTGAAGGGCTCCAGGGTGGGCATTTCAGTAGGAAAGCCATTAAGCTTTTCACTTGAAGGAGCCCTTAATACTATGCAACTGTAAGGAAACAGTGTAATTAGATTCAGCCTAATGTGGAGAATGAAAATATTTCGGTTGGCAAATTGCAGTTCCTTTTTTTAGGGAATTCCTGTGAAGCTCAAATGTCTTAGCTGGTCAGCTGAAGACCACCTTTTCACCAGTGCCGCCAGAGCTGTGTGGCAGAATGACAACACCTGTGAACAGCTTGTCTCGTTTAAAAAAAAAAAAAAAAAAAAAGCACCAATTTGTTGTGTGTTTACTCATTTGGAACACGGATATGCTATTGTAGTAGGAAACTTCTTTGAGCTCCCAGCATTGGTACGTGTGTTCAATAGCTTTGTGCCTGCTGTATGTATCTATAACAAGACCTGGTTGATTTTTTTACCTGATAGAAAGTAGGTCAGAAGTGCTACAAATAGTTGTTGAAGTATTTGTCTACATTGAAACCGAGGTGATTGCAACTCGTGTGGGCATAGCTGAACTGTCTTAGGCGCTCAGCGCTTACAGGAGTGCAGAGCCCTGTTGGCACCACATAATGCGGGTGTGTACCTGTCAGGGTCTTAATTGCCTTGTTTAAAGTTAGCTCGGGGATGTTTAGGTGGTGCTGACATCTCAGAGCTCTGGTGTTTTTGAATGAGACATCCTGAAATCACCCGTCAGTGAAACAGCATGGTCTGTGTCTAGCTCAGAACTTGAGAATCTTGTACAGGTTTCGAGTCCAAAGGGCACCTGCCTCTGTTCTCCTCTCCCAATCTCACCAAACCTCTCTGTCCTTTGAATATATAGAGCTGTTGCTGCTGTCTGTGTTCTTTGCCTTGGGGACTTTTAGAACCTATACTTGGAGCTGTGAATTTAAGAAGTGTGGTGCTGTCTGTAGCTGTCTGTAAGCAAACCCCACAGTATGCTTTATTTGAGGGTGCTTGCAAGGGGCTTGGCGGTTCCCAGAAGAGCTGATTTCAGGGAGAAGTGTGAGCATGTGGTGTTTCAGAAGGTGTTTCAGCTGTCTATAAAGTGCCAGGAGAGTAGTATTAGATGGTAGACCTGAAAGCATGTGTTTCTTTTGAAAATACACTCCCCCCCTCATACGATTCAAATCAGTTCTGATAATTTGGATCTAGACACTTATGTAACAACAAGCAAAATTTTTCATGTAATGTAATAAAATAGTGTAATTGAAATGCTAGTTATGAGTCTCAGGAAGCATGAATCAACTGCAGAAATTTCTCATCAACTTCCAAATTCCAAGTCGTAAACCGTAATGTCATTTAGCGTGATTGTTTGTTACCAGAGTGTTGGCAAATCAATGGGCTGAGACTGAACAGCTGTTTGGCTGTTTTCTGTAGCTTCTCTGACATGTTAGGGATTTTTTGGGGTCTTTCACTTTTGTATTGACGTTTACTCTTCTATTAAACAATAATTCATGTCAGAAAACTAGAGGAAGCCTAAGGTTATATTCTAGTATAGGAACTGAATGTGTGATAGGAGAAAGCCAGCCTGTGATCTGTCAAAGTAGCTTATTAGATGAAGTCAGAAATGCAGCAAAAGATGGGGGGATCACAGCAGACAGGCAGACTTCCTGATCTTGAGCACACTGACTATTCCAATGAAGTATAGATCAGGCAACCCTGAAAACCCACAGCTGGGGTCTGCATGTAAGCAGACACTGCCAGAATTATTTTAGTTGGGGTTGTCTGCATGTGGCCATTCTTATAGTTACTTCTGTTTGTTTCAAACTGACTTCTGAAGAACTTTGTGTTCAACCTTAAAGACTTCTGTTTGCATTACTGAGGGGCCCTTGCTGTTCTCTCAGGATGAGAAGCGTGTGGTATTACCTGGGTATTTCAGGTGCAGGTGTATGAGGCTGTCCAGGAGTGAAGTCAGTGTGGGTGACCTGCCTTCAGGTACTGATACTGCTTCTTCTGCAGCACAGAACCAGACAAAAGTTTGATCCATCTCGTTGTGCTAGAAAGCCATCATCTAGGTCAGCTGTGCAGAGAAGTCCTACTTAGTCATGACAGTTTGCAGGTGTTGATGTTCTTTTAAGAGTGCATTTAATTTTTCCAGCCCCATAGCCTGAAAGGAGACACTAGCTTGTAGTCACAGCTGATCTTAAATGCACAGTGTTCAGCCCTTCCTGACCAATATACATTCTTCAGTCTGGGGATACAGCAGATGTGTTTTCTGTCTGGCGAAGACTATACTTTGGTATGTGCTCAAGGTACGAGTCCTGTTTGTCAAGGTCTTGCAAAGCTGAGGGACTTTAGTGAGGTCTTAGATTATCCAGGCAGTGCAGGCTTGTCTCAGTCTCAAAGGTGGTGATGTCCTTGGAGAGAAAATATAATTTGTCCTTGGTAATCTGGTTCCTATTTTGGGAAGATGATCCTAAAAGTGTCTGTTTGGGGTATTTTCACTAGGATGAGGCACCTAAAAAGTGCCTGTTACTTTTCGTTTCTCACATAGGAAGTCTGGATAGCTAGCACAGATGGAAACATCTGCATGTTAGATCTTTTTAGTTGACATTCATCAACCAAACAGGGTACCAAGCTTCTGCGCCATGGGAATGGCTTTACGGCAGGGTTGTGGGCATGAGGGCAGGGAGCAGGGGAGTGCATTGTGGGCCAGCAGGTGTTTCTGTGAAACTCTTCATCTCTCCTTGTTGAAATAGCCTTGGTATAAATGTGTGGCATGTCTTGACACAGTACTATTAGTGTTTCCTATTTGGACAAGGTACTTTCCTCATGGCACCAGATAGGGTCCTCTCCTCTTGGCAAAACCACCCAGATCCCTCTTGAGGCAGTGATGCTGGATTGGCAGCGAGATGGTCAAGCATCCCTATATTTTACTACCATTTTAGTGAGAGATGTATCCAATTCCTCACAACAACCACCCTCTTCCTCTTTCCAAGGAGATGAGGAGTCACCCGCTTAAACACAACTGCAGACTAGGGTCAGGGCTGTGGCTGATCTAAAGTCCCCCTGGTCTTCTTAGGCACATCAGTGCTGATATGAAGGGGATCTGCTCTTTATCCTCTGTTTTTCTGGCTGATGTCTTCAGAGTAGTGCATGCCATGGGTAGTGGCAGAAAATAAGACTCTCAAAGACTTTGCTACTTTAAATGTGTCTAGAATTATTCTTGTATAATTAAAGGTGCTGTCGAGCAATTGTGTGTCAGAACAGGGAAGAAACTTTTCTGGTCCTCACCCATGCCTTCCTCTCCTGGCATCCACACTGAGGGGGGAAAAAAACCTCATGTGCTTCCCACAATCAAAAACGAGGAATTCAATGGCAGTCTTTGTGGTTTTTTTGCCATGACTGAAATCTGGGGCTGTTGGCAGCTGGATACATGTGCAGGAAAAGTCTGAACCCATCAAACCCTCTAGAGATAGGGATCGTAAAAAGTGTTGCCTGGTTATTCAGTCGAGTACCTTTTTGCAGGAGACTAATAGCGTGGATTCACTGCATCTCTGTACTTTTGGAGAGAGAGTTTTCCCTTTTGTCAGAAGACCCACAGATCCCTTGGAAGGACTTCGTGCAAAAGGTGGAGGGGAAGCTCACCTGTGTGCCAGGCAGTCCTGCAGTGAGCCCTGAAGCTTTTCCACGCAATTTGAGTTGGGACCATGGTGAAAAGCCTCTTTTTTGTTTTTAAATTCCCAAACTTCAGGCAATCCCTATCTTCCCTGCAAGACTTCAAGTGTCTGCTGGGACATGGGTGCTGCCTTTCAGTGCAAGGGAGCTTCTTGGATGTAAATGTAGGACTTGCTTTACAAATACTCTCTCTCCCCTTGCCTATAAAGGAGCACCTTATGGATGTGATGTCTTCCACACAGGCTTTTCATCTTTTTGGCAGCTGTCACCTACCAGATTTCCCTCTGGGAATGATCTTGCACAAATCCATAGCACCTTAGGCACAAGCAATATGCCTTTGTTCTGCATGGCTTTTCACAGGAGGGAAGCAGCGCTTCAGGATCCTGACATGCATTTCTAAAGCAGTTGAATTTTTTCACCTGAAGGATTTGATTGGCCACCTGTCTTTTTCTGGGTACCATGCTTGCTGTTGGAAGATATGAAATCAGGAGACCAAGATGTATCAGGGACATTGTGTGATTAGATTGATGGGACCGTACCATTCATACTGTCATCCCATCTGTTTATATTCTTGGCCACGTGTTGTAAAGGTCAAGACATCTCCTTACAGGGAATAACTAGAGTGTGTGATGCTGCAGATCTGGCTGTGCTGCCAGCTGGCTATGTACAGCCTCGCTTGCTCGGCATGTGAGCAGCATCCTCCACGTGTATCCAGAGCAGGCCAATATTAGAAATCATGAAGCTGATGATGGGAATGAGTTTTACTGACTTCTGCAAAACCTTGTAGAGTGGGCTTCAATACCAAGACAGATTCCCAAGTGTCAAAGGGCAGCCTTACATTTGCTGTTCAGCTGCTGCAGCTCAAGGTCCTCGTTTATGTCATCTCCTTGAAGTAGTTGTTGCTTGTGAGCTGCCTGATGACATGATTAAAAAAAAGGGGCAAATGGTCTTTTAGAAGTCCTCAGCTCCTCTGGACTTGGAATTTGGGGGACTGTAGTCATCCTTCTGCCTTTGGCCAGCAGCCCTGGAAGATGTGTGGCTCCCGGAGAAGCTGGTCTTCAAAACTTAAACTGTTGAAATGAATGGAGGGTCATGTTTTTGTAAGCAATGTATCCAGGTCTGACTGTCATCTGGACTAAGCTACTGGAACCAGACTGTGTGGGATTAGTAGGAGTATTCCCTGTCTTGTGAAAGCTTTTCAGAGCTTGAAAATTTGCAGTCTTAACTTTGTGTGAAATGTTCAAGTGTTTCTTAAAGCAACAACAAAAATTAATTGTAATTTTAAAAAGCTAGTATT
The DNA here is from genome assembly GCA_035583135.1 of Lophotriccus pileatus. Taxonomy (NCBI): domain Eukaryota; kingdom Metazoa; phylum Chordata; class Aves; order Passeriformes; family Tyrannidae; genus Lophotriccus; species Lophotriccus pileatus. The sequence goes on along the minus strand of JAWWES010000081.1, from coordinate 65,189,040 downwards.
GCCAAACCAATCTTGATTAATTCAAGCCATTTTTCTATCTGTAAATAACTGAAAAGTTACATTTGGAAATAGAAACCCAGGTGTGGGTTGTGTTTTGTTTGTTTGTTTGTGGGGTTTTTTTTGTTGTTTTGTGGGTTTTTTTGTTTGTTTTTTAAAAATGAAAGCAGAACTTCCTAGTTCTTTTCCTCAAACAAAATTGAAATTAAGCCACTTCTTATAAAAAGGTTTTCCTTTGGCAATTTTCTTCCAGCTCAACACAGCTTTAGCAGAAAATCCCTTGGGCAGCTGTCATGGATATCTTGTGCTGAGCTCCTGCTGGGATTGCTTGCTGCAGGTTTGTACCTCTGCCAAGAAGCTGCGGATCCTTGCTGGGTCTAGCCCGGTGCTTTGCAGAGATGACACTCTCTCTCATAGTTTTAAATATAAACTTTTAAGTGGTGTTTGTGATTTAGGAGGAAGGAAGGTGGTGTTTAGACTTTCCATGCCCCAGAGGCATGATTCCTTTTAGGTCATCTTGCCTCATTGCTAACTTGTGGTGGGTTAAAGGAAGGTATGAGTTGCTTGGGACGTAAACAGTCCCATTGTGTGTTTCTGCTGTATCCCAGCAGATGCTTAGTTATGCAGTCAAGTACAGTCCCCCTACTAATCATTTAGCATTTACATTTGACCATTCACATAGCAGTCTGAAACGGAGAGAAAACACTATTGCCCCAAAGAAAAAATGGTTCACAGTTGAGAGGTTCCCATTTGTTTTAGCAAGCATCAGACCTCAGAGCTTGGGCGATGAAGGACTGGAAAGTCGGCTTCTGTGCACCTGATTCTTGGAAGCTGGAGTTGGGTCACAACTGTTTGATGGGCAACAGTTTTAAACTGAAAGAGGGGAGGTTTAGATTGCATATAAGAAAGAAATTTTTTACAATGGGAGTGGTGGGACACTGGAACACATTGCCCAGACGAGCTGTGGATGCCCCATTTCTTGGAGGTGTTCAAAGTCAGGTTGGATGGGGCTTTGAGCAACCTGGTCTGCAGCCCATGGCAGGATTTCAACCGGATGATTTTTGAAGGTTCCTTTCAGCCCAACCCACCTGTGATTCTAAGCGTCGGTAGGGCACTTGGGACAGGAATTCTGTAGCCATGATATGCTGAAAGTGAGATGTGCCTGAAAACCCTTCAGTAGGTTGTTTCTTTCCACCTTTATTTCCAGTCACGGTTGGCAGAGGATGAGGAGTGTTGCCTTCTGTGGGGCTGCAGGACTTGCACTAGGGGGTGGCTGGCAGCAGCACCTCCAAGAGGCGTCTGTGGCCCCGTGCTTTGCACCTGGAGCAGGCTCCCAAGGCAGTGGCTTTGGGAAGGGCATGGGGCTGCAGCTGCCGCAGGGCTGTTTGAGGAGAAAAATAACTTAATTAAAGAAACTGAGTCCTTGTGGGATTGCAGGGGTGTTTAATACCTCGTAATGAACTTTGATTCCTAAGACCTGCTATGGATTGGGCTGGTATTTCCTGAACTTTCAGTTACTTAAGAAACAGTTTCGTAGTGCTGGGTAAAGTTTTGGAGTGGATTTTCTTGTTTGTTTGTTTTTTTTGGTTGGTTGGGGTTTTTTTGGTGATGTAATGAGATTTTTTTTTTTGTTGTTAAGGGCACAAAGATTTTGACAGTGCTGCCTTCAGCTCTTTTTATTTTATGTTGCAGTGTTCATCATAGTACAATGACAGAATTGAATCAGTGGTAGCAACAGTGGGAACTTTTGGCAAAACAGGATAATGTAGACAGAGCCGAAGTGTTCTGCTAACTAAAATAGTAGCTGTATTTTCAGAGAACTAGACATGACTGTTTTGATCCAATGTGGTGTTAATCACAAGAATACATAACTCCTTTCCTGTGAACTTTCCCCTTAAAAATATCCAATGATATCACCTGATGTTTTGCACGAATGCTCAGTATAACCAGAATTTAGAACAGCTGGCTCCATATAAACTTGAAACATTCATAGGTCAAATATTAGTGTATAAATAAAAACATTTTGAAAATGAAAACAGAAGCACAGTATTTGAAATATACTCAATGTGCAGATGTACTTCATGGCTTGAATAGCTTTATAAATTAATCAAGACTGTGTTAACACTTGTTCTGAAGAGTCAAATTTCCTGATAGTACTGAGTCTTTTTCAAACAGTATTCCAAAGATGTGTTATTCCTTGTATTTTAGTGGTTGTGCACAGTATGAGAAATGTATGAATCGGCCATTTGAAGCCTTCTTTTAAAGAATATATATATATTTGATCAACACAAAATCTTGTCAAATGGAGAGCCACAATTTCCTTTATCAAGTGCAGGCTGTAAAATATGCCATGTTGAAAGCATTCACACAGTTGTTCATGGTGAGGTGTACTACTGTATGCAGTGTTCTTATCTTGTCGCTTACTGCATTGTGTTCCTGTAGTGTATGTGGTCAAGGTATTAGACACTCTGTTTGTACAAGGGCTAAGGGGTGACATAATGTCTGTTGAAGCACAACTGTTTAGCTCCACACTAGGCAACAAAGAGCACTTAAAAAAATGAGAACCGTTTAGAGCTTTGTGGGCAGGTTGTGATAGTTGGACTCATAAGCCAAGAGATGTTGGAGGGAGGACAGGGTCAGCAGCTTTGGTGTGAAACAGGTGTGTCTTCTTGCATCCTTGTATCTCCTGGTCTTTCCAAACCAACTGAGAGAGAAAGCCTCTGGGGTAAAGCTGTTAGCAGTCAATTCCAGTCCTTTCACAAGGAATAAAATTCTCCAAATAACGTTGAACTGTAACAAGCACGTACCAGATGCAAAAGACTTGTTTGCCTCTGTAAGCTCTGTAATAATACAAAGCTGTTGAGACGTGAACACTTACTGCAGCCTAACTTCCATACTTTTCAAACTGCGTTAAAAGCATCTGGATTAGGGTTATGTATCAGGGAATAAAGGAGTGGTCAGAGCCTTAATTCCTCGTGTCACAGAGGCACAGGTTCCCTCTGGCCAAATCCGGATGAGCAGAGGTCGAATCACCAGATGCTCTGCAAGAAAAAAGGAGAAAGTGTTTGCTCTGTCACCACCATTTCTTTACTTCTTATGCCCATGCTGGTGGTGTGGTCCAGATCAGCTGTGATAAACACACTTCTTGGTGAAGGAAGAGGCCTTATAAGTTTTTAATGTACCTGAATCTTCATTACAATGCCCAGCCTGGTTCCTCAAAACATTTGCCTGCAAGCGGTGAGAGGCTTCTCTGGGAACCTTGACTTGCATGAACAATTTTTGATGCAAAATAGTAGGAGCATAGTTCTAAAATTTAAGTCTGGTTTCAAGTTTATATTTTAATATCTGCACAAATATTTGATCCACAAGTACAGACTCCAGGTGCTCATCTTAAATGATGCATCTTGGTGAAAACCCCCTTCATTTTAGAAAAACAGCAGCCTCTCTTGCCCACAAACCATTATCCTGAGACAGTATTTCAAGCATGTAGACCCTTTTGCTTAATTATGGTAACATCAAACATCTTTGACATGAAAGGGACCAAGCAGTGGCTATGCAAGATAATGACTTGTTTATAAAAATAATTTAAACAGCATATGAAAAGGATAAACATGCATGTCCTGCCAAAATTCACTGTATGTTCTGCAGGCTTTGGTGATTGTGAATCTCTTGGCTTGCTCTTCCTTTTTTTTTTTTTTTTTTTTTTGTAACCCGCAAAGGAAAAAAGGCAGAGGGGGAAGGGAGTGAAGAGAAAAGAAGGGAGACTTAAAAAAAAAGTTCTCATATTTAAGAAAGTTCCAACTTATTATACTATGGAAGATAGCTGGAGAGAATAGATTTTCACTTTGCAATGTCTGTGTCTTGTCTCTTGCATGTGATAGTTTTTACACTTTAATGATTGTAGCAGCTGTCCTGTCCAAAAATGTTCCACTCTGCAGGATGTGTAATGCTCAGCTAGACAATGTCAAGATACTACCCTGTCTCATATTCAGAACCTCAAAACACTTCATAAGCATTGAAGTCTCCCAGTGTGCTCTGACGAATGTAAAACACTATTATAGTCATTTTCCAAATAACTAAGCTGAGGCTCAGAGTGCATGACTGGACCAGAGCTATGATGAGATCTCTGAAATTCATGCTTCAAGTCCTGCAATCTAACCACGAAACTGTGTGCTTTTTTTACTGACCTGGCAGGTCCTCCAGTGGTTCATGATGTTGGTGAAATAGGAGGGTCTTATTAGTTGAAACCTGTCCATTTTCAGGGTGCAACATGAATCAGCTGGAGACTGAAGGTTCTCACCTTCTGCAACCATGCTCCGTTGGAGATACGGCTCTTCAGACATGCTTGTGAGCAGCTGAACATCAGTAATGCCTCTACCTCCGTGGGTGCTGTCTGAACACGAATAACCACCAGACATCCATTTCTATATGACATCCACTGCATCCTCTAAGTTATGGCTTTTGCAGCTTTTCCTTTTGGGTCTCCGACTGAATGGCATGAGAGACACTCAGGTGCAGTGGGCAGTAGCATGAGCACGTGCACAGGCTCTGATTTTAATATGTGTGTTGAAGTGTGCCTCTTGTACATGCCCATGAGCTGGCATCCAGGAAGACTTGAATAGGAAAAATGAAAGTGGTCACAGGCTAGCACATTTCAGCTGAAACTATGGGACAGCCTAGTAAAAGTTTGGTTGTGCTGCAGGAAAGCTAATAGTAGATGTTCTTTTGAGTTAACTGATAGTTTTGTTGAGAAGCCCCCAGTAAAAATGCAGTGTAACAGCTGAATTTGGCATAATGACTCCTTTATGTTTCATGAGCTATTGGGATTGGGTCTGCCTAATGCTTTTGCTACCTCTAGTCTCAGTAAAAACAATTTTATGGGGTCCCAAAACAGTCTGTTGCTTCTGGCAGCCAGAGAGCTGGCAGCTCCGATGCACTGAGGCTTGAAGAGATAGTTCATTAATTCATGGCACTTTCCAGAATAAACATGGCAAACCTCCTCTGAAATAACAAATGGTAAATCCTCCTTGTCACTCAAGACTGCATATTTGTCTTCAGAAAGGGGTCATGAAAGAAGCTGTCCGTCTCCTAATGAATGAGAAAATAAATAGAAGAAGAATTATGCATTGTGTTGTACTTGACATGGCAAAGCTTCGGGGTGGAATAGCAACAAATTATTCCTCCCATCTCAGTCCTGTAAATTGTGGACTTAAACCAAGCAATGCCCACTGGGCAGACTATCAGATGGTGTAAAGTATCATAGCTCTTTGCCAGGGATCCCTGGTGGGAATGACAGCCTCCTTTACTCCTTCTTTGACTCTTTTTGGAAACGTAAATGCTAACACCTCTCAGCTTCAGATCCTCAGGGACAGGACTCTCTGGTTTCTCTGTGCTGTGAGATTTGTGAAGGTTACTACAAGCTGGGGTTGCTCAGAGCGCACAGATGTTTTGTGCAGCTTGTTATTTTCTATGTTGGAGGTTATGAGTCAGATTACTGTTACCAAAATGTTTATGTGAAATCATTTCTGAGTCATATATTTGCATCATATACAACCTGTCTGACAATCAAAACATTCAGCGCTGGGCTAATGATTATACTAGGTTTTCCAACACTCTGCTCCAGCATAACATAATTACATGGCAAAGTGCAATATATTACTTTGACAGGGTTCTTCATGTGTCTTGTGATGTCAGAACATCATCATCACTATTATTTTAAATTATCAGAGTTCATTGCTCAAAACAAAGTTAAAAGTAGTGAGAGGCAGTCCCTCAGAACCAGAATGCCCTGAAAATGTTCCCAGGCTTTTTCAATTCCCAAGAAAACATGTATTTCAAGAAGTTCTACAGTACTATTTTCTCTAGAGAGGTACTTGATCAGGGATTATTGGTTTAATTGACAGAACAGTTGTGATATTTGCCTGAAGAAATTGTTTGGTGCCCAGGATACTGGTTGGTAGTTTCTCTATAATACATTTTTTTAAGATAGAACCAGCATGTTTTTAGCAGCGGGAAAGACATAAACAGTCTCTTAACTACAACCTAATGCATGCTGTGGTTATCTCTTGTGTGAGTTCTAGCGTAAATAGGAGTTGCTTACAGAAGTATTCTGCAATTATTTGGGCAAAATTTAAAATTATACTTATCTTTAGGTGTGTGAGAACTCAGGCAGGAGTGTTTTCTTCCATGCCCCAGTAAATTCAGTAATTTCTCTTTAATTGGTTATTCCAGAACAGGATGGGGGAAACCAAAGAATGCCCCAGCTAAGGAAACGGTCAAAGAGTTGAAAAGTACATAGGGGCATAGGGCTGCTCTTTTGTTGGTTTTAAATACCTGCCTATGAAAAAGCATATGGATGTTGAAATGGAAAATGATGTTAGGGCTGACTTGCCTGAATTTGGTTTACAGTCTTTTGGAACTGGCTTTGGGAGCTCAATTACAAGTGTGAAGGGCACTGGCAGGTCCTTTAAATATAAAATATCATTGCATTTCATCACTCTTACTGAACTGGCAGGGTGCAAAGTGCAGGATGGATTATGATGACATTCCTTATGTTCCTAGTGAAAAAAAGTATGGACAATCCAGTAGTGGACTTTCCTGGCTACAAGCATCTGAACTGCTCTTAGTAACTGGGGATCCTGCATTTGGAGCAATAAAAAGTATCCCTGTGCAGTATTAGTGAGTGCCATCTTTGCTTATGCACTCTCCTTGGTCAGCGTCAGTGGCAAATACATAATTGGTCTATGAGGACCAATATATTGTGAGGTGTAGTGGAAAATGCCAAAATAAAATTTCAGTTGGATGAAGTCCATTTGTCCTGTGCTAAATTCTAGCCCTGTAAACAAACACAGCTGCTGAACATAGAATCAGTGCTCAGAGTGGTTAAAAACAGTGATGCATTGCTAGTGAGATCACGGCAGAAAAAAATATGTAACATATGAGGCTGCAATACGGATCAAGTCTATCCTCAGCTCTGATTAATTGTTTCTGTTTATAGATTTTCATCTATGTATGATGTCGTAGGGTAACTAGAATGTAAAGGTTGCTTTTTGATTGCCAGACAATTCAGTTGAGACAGAGTATTAATGAGCCAGTTGTCATGAACTTTTGCAAAAGGGTCTGAGTTAGTGACCAAAGGCTTGATGACTATATATGTATTACATATATTTTATATTTCTCTTTTTCATAACAATGTGTCATTGATTTGGTCATCTGGGCTTTGTTGTTAAGCCTTCATATATATAAAGGATCCATGCAGGTAGGTTTGCCTGTCGCTTCATCTTAATTAAAATATCTTTAGAAGTACTGCAATACTGAACAAGGAATGTGAAACTGCAAACATTAGAAATCTTGGGGCCAAGCCTGTTAGGTCATTGGCAAAGTAGCAGCACTTATGCTGTAATTTGTCTTGTGGCCCGGTTATATGTTTTGACATCCCTAAGCTGACTAATTGCTCTAGGGAAAAAAAGAAGTAAAGAACGATCTTGGTTACTGTAGTAGAAAAGATGGTTTCCAACCTCTTCTGTCCATCGCATTCATTATTTAGTGACTGCTGTGTGGTCATCCGCAGAGCTACAGAGTAGGGCTCCTGTGCCTTGCCACAATGCAGCTGAGTGATGCACTTGACATCGTACTGCACATCACCTGTCCGAGAGTTAGAGATTTCTTTTTCCTCCCTGGCTCTGACAAAAGAGAAGGCTAAAGGAGCTAGATAGTTCAGGTGGAAAGTAGTGGAGAATAGATGAGACAGAATATTAATCACCATGTATGGCTGGTCCAGAGGAGCTGTTGTTAGGGAACCTTCCGGAGTGACATGCTTGTACTTACGTAGTGCATTGAGGAGAGCTGAGGCGGTGGGGTCTGCGTGCCGTGAGCGTGTGAGGGTTCACTTCTGACAATGCTGCGAAGGCTTTTTGCCAAGCGATTTGCTTGGTCCTTGGCCAGTTTGGTTGCACATGTGTTGCTGGGAGGTTGTGACACCAACACAGACAACCTGGCTTCTCTGCAGTTCTAAGGCACGTTTCCATGAGCCCCTGGCTCTCTGCCACTTTTCCTGTCCCAGGGGCCTTGACAAGCTGCCTAGAAGCTCTGAGAGGTAATCTACGTCTGCTGTGTAATATAAATTTTTTCTATGAGATAGACTTGGTCTTTTGAACAGCTTCAGCTTGAAAGTTTTGGATGTTTTGTAGCCATCTGGGGCTTTGAATTGTGGTAGGTGCTTCACTCTGCGCTCTTGTGCAGTACAGGTTGATACTGGCCTCTTCAGAAGCCTCTTGAGGCTTGAAAATAGGTTGGGTGTTCACATTACTGCATACTGGACTAGTGCCATTGTGGATTTTGTCGTGTCTGCAGAGCACAACCAGGGTCCATAAATGGCCCAGGTTCTGGAAACTCTCCTAGTCCCTACCCCAGCTCAACTCTCGCTGGCATGGAGAGTTTAAATCTCAACTGTCAGTCTGGCGTGTTCCATAAACACTAAATTGACTCAGAGTGGCTAGGTCTAGTGCTATAAAACATACCGTTCAGGTATTATTGCCAAGCAAAAAAGTTACCTGTAAATAGCAGACTTACAACATAGGAGTTTATTTCTGTGCTTATGCTTTTTACATTTCCATTTTTGCACCAGCTTGGCAAAAAGTTAACTTAAATGTCAAAACTATTTTTATGTAAATATATGCATTATTGAATCTCTTACTCATAATGCAAATAGTACTTTAAACCCACACAAAACAGTTGAAGCTATATATATTTTCTCACTACTGAATTTGGCTTTTAATAACTTGGAGTGAACTGTCCAAAATAAAGTTAGGAATCAAGGGCACTTTATTTTCCAGCTAGCAACATATGTATTCTTGGCTTTGGACTGTACCAATTTGAGATGGAAGAAAAGCTGGATTTGTACTACAGATCCTCCCAGCAGTTAAGAAGAGAGAGAAATATCATAGTAAAATAAGCATATTATTTTAAAATTAACAAACTTTTCTAAAACTCTACAAAGCCACCAAAAAAAAAAAAAAAAGGACTATTAAGAAACTGTGAAGGCTTTGATATCAAATGGTGGCTTTCTAATGTGTTTCTCCTGCTGGAAGTGCAGCCTTGTGCCAGATTCAGAGGCAACAGTTATCTAGAGAAAAGGCTGTAGTCTGCAGAGTCCCATAGATTTCAATGATGCTATTTGAGGAGTAAGGACAGCAAAACCTGCCCTTAGCACGTATAAACAAAACCACAGCTGAGGTTAAGGACTGTGTACTGAGCCAGGTCACAGTGGCCTGGAAGGAGATGCTCAGTTTCCTGCCTGGGATTCATGGTTTGTCTCCATGTCATTTTCTTTCCTTACTGCCCTTCTGCCTGTGGGAAGTTACCTGAGGTTGGTACCGATTCCCAAAGATAAGGTGGGAAAACTCACTTCAGAAAGTCATGGAAACAAGAGCTAGTTGCTGAAGAATACTTTGCCAGTGCTCTGTCACAGTCTGCTGATGGGATTCTCCTTATTGTTGTCTTACCACTATTTGCTGTGTGCTCAGTGTCAGAACTGTCATAGCAGAGGTGTCCATTAGTATTGCCTTGCCCTCTGCTGCAGGCAGGGCTCCTCTGAGCATGTGGGTGTGTTCAGGCTAATTGGGATGCAAAGAAGCAAGTAAAGAGAGGAATCCTCAGCAGAATTCCATGCGATCTGCCATCCCAGATTTCGGTTCAAGATTTTAAGTCAATTAGCCAGCAAACTCAGACCATCTTTGGCTGGGTTGCAGGGTATTTGCCTGCCACTATATGTAAGCATTAAGGGTACACATTGCTATTTCTGCCCTTTCTGCTTGAATAAACCCAAGCTGTACTTGAGGAGGAAAAAAATGTGGGAATGCTTTCTGAGGCAGCTGGGCTGTGGAAGCTGCCTTGATTATCTGAGGCTGATGTTCATGTGAAGCACAACTGGGGAAGACCCCTGAAAAAAGCCAATGCCTAAAATGTTGAATACAATCAAGCAAAATTTGGAAGACCCCACCAGTGCTGTAGAAAATGCAGCAGTTGGTGACAGGTGGGTCACATCCAGCCAATCACTGCACACAGCTGATTTCGTGGGCACAAAGGAGAGGAAAAACACTGGGGAAGGAGGAATGAACTGCACCAGGAAGAGGGTCCTGGCTCTCACCTGTGCAGGCAAGTGAATTTGAAGGGTGATGACTAAGAGATTCTAGTTTTGTAAAAATGATGCTAACAGCTGACTGAAACCCCTCCTGCTCAACACCATCAGCTTTCTATTAGGAAAATCTAAAGTTTGCAGTTCAGAGGTGTTGGAGATGGGTTGCGAGAGATGCAAAACACAGGTACTGTGTATTGGCTGGAAAGGAAGAATATGCTTGTGTGGAAATTTGTCTTTGTGATCTGACTTGTGACCTTTATATTGGTATAAAATATGTGCATTAATATTTGTCGAAGCAGTGACTCAACTTCATTGTTCAGTGAACGTTCCAGATACAACTGTTGGTTTAGATAAGGTTTGACTTTATAACCTTATTATGTATATGATGGAGAATGGACTCAAAGATCTCCAAATCCATGCAAATTATTTCAAGTGGTATGTGGCCCTATGTAAGTGTAACTGGTGTAATTGGGATATTTTTCAAGAAAATGAGACAGTTTCATGATAACAGGGAAAAAAACCCCTAGAGTTTAACTGAAACAGCATTAACAGATTGTCTCTTAGAATGCAATCAGCAAGCAGTGAGGGTTGTTAAATAGATACAAAATTTAAGTGACTCTTCCCCTTATAAAGAAACAGCTAAATAAATATTTCAAGAAAACAGTGAAGTCAAATTGCAATAAATTTTATTATTTAGTGCACTTTTAAGGCCCCAGGACAGGAATATATATGCATTCAGGAAAGCACTTAAGCACGTGCTTTCCTGAATAGAGGTAGTCTAAGGCTTATACTTAAGTGCTTTCCTGACTGTGGGCCAAAGCCTCCTGAGAGTTTATTTTAAAGACACTCTTCCCTTAATTAAAACACTTGGTTGAATTTAACAATTAGGCGTCAGCTTGCTTACTGTCACACAGCAGCTTTCTGTGACAGCAGGCGGTAGCACTATACAATGACTGAGGTCAGGAAGCGAAGACTACATCGTCACTTGACACTATGAGAGGAAACTCAGTTTTTATGGGTCTCCCAATAGTTCCCTCTGGAGAGTGCTGGTGGTTTACAGTAAATTGAAGAGCTCTGCCAAGAAGTGGCCCACAACCTCTTACAGGGTCTGTATTAGAACCAGCCTGAGCTTGCTGAGCAGCACTGGAGCTCTTGCTGGTGCCCATCGGTACGTGTGGCTGGATGGTGGCAGACATTGTTCTGCCAGATGTTCTGTCCTATTTATTCCAGACATGAAATTTTTATTCAATCATTCCTCACGAGCATCCAGTTGCTCTTTTTTTTCGCTTTGTTGGCTGGGAGCCAGTTGTGCTAATGGCACTATCAGATGTGCTACAAAAAGTGGAGTCATCGCAATGCTCCTTCTCCTTCGATCAAGGGTCCTGGCTGGTCTCTGTGGCTCCGAAATGTGGAACAGTGGTGGCTCCTCCTGCCCTTCTCTGCATTTAGTGTTTGCTGCTTCCTACCTGGAAGAGCAAGAGTTGCCAAAGCAGTTAGGAAGTTGCTTTGCTGGGAGGGAGAGACAGGACCCAGTCACACTAATAATGGTGAAAATTAAGTTGTTCTGGAATGTGTTGCCAAAAACTCCTTGTTCCTTGAGGAGGTGGTCTTCAAACATCTCCTGCTGTGCTAGGAATCATAGAAAAGTGAGGGGTTTGTTCTAGCACCATGGAGGCAGGCAAGGAACTTTGATGAAAGGGGTTCTATACAGAGCCCACCAGAGGTCCTACGCTTTGGGGATCCCTGTCCAGAAGCCATGTTGGTGAAGTGCTGGAAGTGGTGTTTGACTCCTACCTTGTAGCAGCCTCAGCTGTCCTGTAGAGGAAGAAATTCACTCTTTGATTTTCCTGAGGAATTGGACTTTAAACGAGGTGTATGTGGTTTGAAAGGCTGTTGCATTTTCTTTCTCTCCCCTTAGATTTAGTGTGCCTGACCTTTGCCTCATAACTAAAGCAGTTCAGTGTCTTCCTCACTTCTGTTGCCTGGACTTGGCGCTGTTGTTACCATGGTTGTCCTGTCTCACTTACTTTTATATTTTTTGCTCGATAAACTGTGATCTGTAATTGTAGGATAGCTCACAGCAATCTAAGCCATGGTGTTTTTGTGTGTGGTTCCTCTGAGGGACCCCTGCATAGGATATTCCCCAGGTTTCAATAACTTTGATTTTTAAATTAGCATTTAATTTCTGGAGTCCACAGGTGTTAACTGTGGCCAGGATTTTAGAGCTGAGATGAGAGCAAGTCCATGCGACATTCAAAACCGCTCTTAAAAGATTTTGCCATACAAAGCCTTGCATGCTCCTTGTCATTTTGGATGTAGTTTCTACTTGAGCTTGGGAGGACCTAAGGTTGCTCTTGGCTTGTCCTGGAAAGGAGGCAAGGAATGAAGGTATTTTTTTGTGGAAAAAGGTGAAGAAGGATGTAAGGTTTGGTAAGCAACGACTGTAAATTACATCCCTGATAAGTTGTATTTTCCATTTTATGGAGAACGTGCCAAAATACTACAATAAAATACATAATGTGTTTCCTTTGCCTTCCCATTGTAAAACTTGAGAGTCATGGCATATTAACCAAAACCAGACACATCCATCGAGTTTCCATATTCTGAAGCAGTATAGGGTGGGGTAAAGCTGGTATTAATAGGTCTATTCATCACAATAAATGTTCCTGGTAGATGTGGGTGGTTCAGACTCAGTGAAGAAATGGCTCAGAAGTGATCAGTCTCCACCCAGAGAAGCAGGAATTTGTAGCAGGGAGTGTCCTACATACTGGTAATAAAAAAAATGATGGCTAACTGAAGAGTCTTTTCTTGAAGGGTTTTATTTTAAGTTCAGGTGAGCTGAGGTTTCATTAGCACCAAGACTCATTTTGTTTCCCCAGCTGTTTTCTAATGTTACTTGCTAATTATTGGTCTCTGCTCCATAGGTAAATCTGCATTTGGTTAAGGGCTGGGTTTAGGCTGTCATCTTCTCACTTCAGTCCCAGCGCACCATAAAAAGCTCTATAAAATATGGAGGTTCTCGAGGGAGTTGGTGTCTGTGGTGCTGACTGACACGAAATCAGCATTTTTGTGAATTTGTGTCATTATGTAAGTCGTACATTCTCTTCAGAAATTTACCTACTTATTCATGGGTTTAATTGCTATTTTTTTACAACAGGGCTTGGGGTTCGTAATGAGAAGTCTGTGTTGGGCGTAGTACCAATACATAACAGAGAAGGCAGCTCTGCCCTTGACAGCTAAGAGGATGTGATGGGATGACAGGAATAACAAAAGGGGTGGAGGACAGAGTAACAAAATGCACAGAGATTACCAGAAAAATATGTGGCTACCCGCATTAAATAAGTAATTTAGAATACAGTGTGTTGTGCTTCAATTATGCAGGAATATGCATTTTACAGTATTTCATATCACATTTAGAGATCTATATATGGTTTTTTCCTCTTTTAGGAAAAGTAAGGGTTGGACAAATTTTATTTGTGTATACACAGAATAGTGTTCTGTACCTTATCTTGCTTCCGTGTCACTGGAAGGCATGTGTACGTGGAAATCTTTTCTAGGTTGGTGAAACTGAAAAGTAAAATGAGACATTGGTGATGTCTGGGTTTAGAACTTGGATATCTGCTTATGAATGGATGTTTTGAACTCTGCTCAGTGGAGAACAGAGGGATCATTTCCATTGTCAGTTGATGGACTGGTGTAGATGGTTGATCTCAGTAGAATACAGCATGACTTCACATTTTGGAGAGCATGGGGGTAGGGGATCAAGTTGGCCAGCTAAAGAGGAGAAGAGCAAGCAAATCTTATTTCAGTGCAAAGCTCAAACATGGATAAAAATGAGCCTTTCCCTTTAAAGTTATTTTTTTTGGGAGGATGACAAGAGTTCATGTGGGGTTTGTGACATGGAGTCACTGAGGTGAAGGTAACCTGTCATTTGCTGCCCACAGTGTTTACTGTGGCCATCTTCAGAGTCAGTAGGGATGGCTTTGCATTTGGTGGTGTATTCTGCAGGGGAGCTTATGGACTTCCTGCAGATGAAAGGAGCACATTCTTACCTCATCTGCTGGATGGGCTTTCTGTCCTTCCTCCTATGAATAGTCATTTTGATTTCCATATCGTGAAGTCACTGAGACCAGGTGGGTTGAGCAATGGACAAAAGTAGCCTGAGAAGACTGGAAATGAAAATGCATTCCCATTCCTTAGAGTAATGCTGATGTTTGTCTCAGCTCTGGGTTTCTTTGCTGAGGGCTTTCTGCAGCAATTGAAGACAAATCCATGCCTCGGTGAAGGAACATTGTCTGTTCAGCACTCCAAGGGCTTGAAATTTGATCAAGTAATTCTGCGAGGTTGCATTTTTGTGGACGAGTGTGGGAGGTTGTGTGCCACGTTGCACCCTTGCTGTCTTGGGTTTTACCATTTAAGTCTCCTGTTTACTGATTACATAAATGCTGAGGTTTCATTCTTAGACTTTGTTTCTGGATCCCTCCAGAAACAGAAGCAGTCATCTCCACCACAGTCCAGCCAGTGTTCACAATATACCTTCGAGGCTGGCTTCATACACAGTGTGGTTTGCGCTGATGAGCTGATAGCTCTCGTGGGTGAGAGTTGGCAGGTGCCAGAGCAAGTGTGGATGCTTGTAGACTCCTCTGAAATATGTGGCACTGAGAACTCAGATGGTAAATCACATTTATGTTTGGTGGTGAGAGTAGACCAGTGGTAAGCCAGGCTGGAGTGGAAAAGGTGGCCAGAATCTGGGGCCAGGACCCTGCACTGATCAAGGGTGGAGGGAAGAGAAATGTGGGGCTGGTGAAACAGGTGAGTCAGATAACAGTAGGTGGGAACATTTCTGCACAGATTCCTGGGTGGATGGGATGAATTGTGTGCCAGCATGGTCCCCTTCCCAGCACCAGCCTGAGCATCCCTGTCATGGATATAGAATTATTTCAAACACTGTTGCAGCAGGTGAATGGAGGGTGAGGGCTGGGCTTGACCTTTCCTTGCCTCCTCTTCTCTTGGAAGTGCTGGGAGACACCAGCTTGCAGTGATTTTTGAAGTCTGAGTTAGCAGTAGCTACCAGCAGTAAACAGATGTAATTTGGCTTCAAATTGCCAACCCCTCCTCTTTCTCACTTTTAGAGGTGAGAGGTGTCTTTTTGATTAGTTCTGATAAAATAACAATTTTGATATTGTGTAAGTATGACTTGTCATGAGTTGCATTGCTGAGTTTCAGCATTATTATTGATCAGTCTTTTAAAAATTAACATTTTAGTTTTTTTAACAAAAGAACTAAAGTGCTATGGACTTTTTAAGGACATTATTCTTCTTTCTATTGAAATAGAAATGAAAAAGGGAAGAGGAAGAAAATTAAAAAAATAAAATATATTTTTGATTAAGAAAGATTCTTTTTCCCATCCTTTTACTGGCATATGATGTGGATATTTGTAAAAGTTTCTTTCATTTTTTAAGAGCCCCCAGCCATTTTTGACTGAAGAAAATGTTTTATATATGGAAAATCTCCTTTTTCATTAACTTCATTTTGGAGGTTTTTTCTTGCAGTGAGATCAGCTTACAAATTGGAGCTACCTAGCTGGTCTCCTGAATCCATTTTTTGTCAGTGGATTTCTGTATAACAGTTGCCTTCTCCTTTTTTTGTGAGAGTAGGATTATAATGAAAAAAACAGCTGAAAGATACTGAAAGAAAAAAAGCTGAAAGAGTGGGCATAGATTAAACTGTTTAGTCCAGACAAATTATGCAGAAAACATGCATCTCATGGACTTTGAGTAATATCAGGGGTAAAAAACATCATCTTTTGAAGGTTAACTTGTATAGTGCAAAGGAAATAACCAGATCACAATATTTTGGAGAAAATTTTTTGCTTCTCTTTAAAAATAATTGAAAAATCAGTTCTTTTCATACAGTCATGCATAAGTATTTTATATTGTTGACCTTGCCTTTTCATAACTTTTTCTTGCACAGTTCTTCAAAAAATTCCTTCCCTGTCTTTCTCAGATTTTTATCTCAGAACATGTGTTTTTGCCATTAATTTCATTCTTACGCATTCATTGTTTTACCAACTTTTTGTTGGCTTACAGTCTATCTGTGTATGTCTTATTATCAATCCCTGTTCTGTTTGTCCTGTAAGTGTGATTTCTTCCGCCTCTCTTCATCTCTCCCCACCTCCCACCCCACCGCCCCAGACTCCCTTTGTAGTACGTCAGTGTTGTATTGCCAATGGACGTTGTGGAGGCCAGAGGGGTGAATGGTTTGAAAGAGGATGGAGGTAATACATCTGTTGGTAACTGATAAATGTGATGTTCTTCATTGCCCAGGAAGCTGCTCTCTTTCTCATGGCTGGAAGACTGTGTGACGGGGCAGATCCTTCTGTATTCTCTCTCGTCTTACGTTTGTCCCTAAACAGTTCTTACTGGCCACCCTTGGAGACAAGATGTGCTGGTTTGCCTGAGTCTTTGGTCTGGTCTATTAAAGCTGTTTCTGTGGTCTCATGAATCTGACCCTCTCTGGTTAGGGCTCTCCAGTCTGTGGGGCAAGCAGCACGTAGCTGATCAACAATGGTGGAAACCCATGGGGAAATGCTGCCCATCCGTTGGCTTCATGACAGCAGGGTTCATATGTTTAAAAGCTGAGGAACAGAGGTAACCACAGGTAAAAGGAATGATGGTTTTCAGCCTAGAGTAGGCTCTGAGTTACACCTACAAGGGCATCTACCTGTGTCCAGGATGAGCTCCTGAATCATGGAGACGAGCAAAGGATTTAGGTCTCGTGTTCTGTCTCTTTTTATGGTGAACCGTATCAGTGAGCAACAGAAGTGATTGCTTGTGGCTATACCTTCTCTCCAGAGCACTTTATAGTTCTCTGGAGACCCAGAAGGCCCAAGAGGTGGCTGTTCATTTGGCACGGGACTAAGCTGATGCATGTGAGCAAATAATTGTGACTTGCTAAGTGCTACATCAGAGACTGGAGGATCAGCCTCAGCCCTGCATTACCTTTGTTGACTGTATTTTAATTAAACAAATGAAAAGGAGGCAGATTCTTCAGATTTTGAGCTTGTCATAGTGCAGTATTGGGAGACTTTACTGGAAATGGTCCCTTTGTTTCCATGTTGCTGGTTTTCTGAGAAGCTTTGGTCGAGTATTGCCTTAAAGCAGCCTGCTTCCAGGACTGGAATTGTGAGAAGACTGTCAAGGACCCACCACTGTTTTTTGTGTGAGTTTTTTTTTTTTTTTTTACCCCCATCAGCCTTTTCCCACATGAAAACCACAGGGAGTGGACTGCCAGCCTTTTTTTTTGTGTGTGTATTTCTAGAGCAGAAATGAGCAACAAGGATCAAACTCCTCAGGTTGTTGTCGTGACTGAAAAGAACAAGTTGGTTTATATTTTTGTTCTTTGCTTTTGGGTCTTGTTTTTTCTTCTGAGTTTTCCTGTAGAAGTCTTGAAAGATACCTTCATGTGTATAATTTAATACCAAGAGGAGTTGCATTTAGTTTAGTGGCTGACTCAAGGATTTGGAATATGTGAAAACAAATAAAAATGTATTATAAGGCTCATAAAACTCCTCAACAGCACAACAAGTTGTGTTACTCTGATGACAAACAGTAGGTACCATTAACCGCTACTTCAGTTTAGCAGATACCCAAGTGGTAAACTACGGACCTATAATAAAAGTAGACCTCTTATCGATATGGGCTTTAAGTTATGAGAGCACAAACAAGGGGTAGCCTTTTGAGGCAAGGTTGTTTGGTTTGGACATACCTACAGCTGGGGCAGGGGGAGTGCAAACATCTGTTTCAAGGTTTTGTTTTGTTTTGAATAAAAGTATCCAGTCCTAGTTCAGGGTTTTTTTATGCCAAGTTCTGGTTCAAGGCCGGAGGAAGATCTTACAACTGACTTAGAAAGTCCTGAAATGACTCAGAAAGCGACTGTCAGCACAAACTGTAATCACATCAGTGACCCATGGACACAGGGCAGCCAGAGATGCTGAGCACCCAGCTGCACCACGCAGTCCTGACACCTTTGCAAAGCAGTGGTCCTGCAGTGGGGCTGCTTTGACTGACACTGGTCTGTGCATTTTGCCTTGTATTTTGGGGGGCAATGCTGTGTTTCTGTGTGCTTTTTAGATCCTGCAAGAATTTACTTACTTTGTGGGGTGTTTTTCGTTTGTTGTTGTTGTTGTTTTTTTTTGTTTGTTTGTTTTTTTGTTTTTTTTTGTTTGTTTTGTTTGTTTGGTTTTTAATTATTTTTTGTTTTTGTTCTTTGCAGTCAAGTGAATAGATAAATTGGGAATCGACTTACTTGAGAGACAGATTCTGAAACTGGCATTGCTGGGACCTGGATTCTAAATATTTGGAAAATGTGAATCATGTTGATGCATGATATTACTAATAGAAGTGCTTTTTAATTATGTTGACAACAATTCAATAGAAGGATATGGAGTTGGGTAAAAGGAAAAAAAGTTTCACAGATACTTGTTCTTACAAATTAAATTTGTTTGACTCTATTTCTGCCTCCTTCTATAATGTTGTCTGCAAACAAGTGCGTACATTGGCAGAATATTGGTGAAAGGGTTAAAACTTGACTGAGTGTGATAATGAAAGGGAAATTTGAATTAGAAAGTATTTGTATTGGAAAACTGATAGACAAAAACAGGAGAGAGAAACAACACCCATATCCATGAGCCTCTAAACTGTCCATGTTGCTGATCCTAAGCCTAAGAGGCACAAGATTTTAGTAGGGTTGTCTATGTGAATGAAATTGAGCTACAGATTTAGTGTCCGTTGAACAAATCAGCAGGACAGGAGTGAACTGCTGCTGTGAACTGTCTGTTTGCAGCTGATAGGCCTGGGAAGTTAATTGCAGAAAAGAGTGGAGTCGATTATTCCAACTAGCACATCTGGGGTGTTCACAAGCTACTCATTGACAACTGGAAAATGGAATATCATCTTTTGGCTGGTTGAATCCTTGAAGGATTACTAGCCCTGAGAAACCACCAAGTGCTTCTTGGGTGGGGGAGTACTTCAAACTAAATAAAGAGCATTAGTTTAAGAGGTTTTTGTTGTTTTTCTTCCTTTCATAAGTTGAAACTTGGAAAGACACCTTTCATAGCAACTGTCAGAAAAAGAATGTGATAGAATTGCCCTCTCTCTCTCTCGTTCACCTTTGAGCTGTCTGCAACATATCATTCCCCTCTTTACTCACTGAGCGGATAGGATTCCAAGGTGGAGGATTTACTTCCCTTCAGGACGCGAGGACTTTGCATATGGATAAATTCTCTGTCAATCAGGTGTATTAGCTCAAGGAAATACTTGCCAGGAGCAAGGAGGACTTGCCAGTTAGCTGACCCTAGACTGTTTTACTTGAAATATCTTGGGCTACTGAATCTAAGAGTCCAGGTGAAATGTGTTGCATGGGGCAGCCCTCCCCTATGGCAGGATGTGCTGGGATTGTTGGGGTTCCCAATTCTGGTGCAGGTATTGCTGGAGGATCTTAACCGTGAACACCAGCTACAGAAAAAGTTTATCCAATTTAGCCCAAAACCATACTCGAAAGAAACGAAAATTTCCTGACAACGGAAAATCCTGTTTTTCTGCCAGCTCTATACCTGGCTCAAATTTCATCTCCTAATGGAAGCAACCTGAAAGATCCTAATTACTGGCTGATAGCTTGGGACAGAAGAGGTAATGGCACTGTTAAATGCAGGAAGGAGATTTCATCGAGGCTTTGTGAACTGTCATGCCTACTCATTCATGTGAGGCAATGACTCAGCTGTGGATCTGTGGTCTGGCCCCAGGTCCCTGTCTCAGACCAGATCACTCTGCAGTATGGATGTGATCTGGATCAGCTGTGAACAGATGACATGGGACTTAATTCTACCTTGGTGCTTTTATGTTGGCCTTATGTTGCCTGTGGGAGTCACAGACTGACAGATGATTTGGCCAGTTGCCTGCCAGTACAGAATTAAATGGATAGCAAGGAGTGGACCAAACTTAAACCACCAGAGGAAATTTTGTCTGTATCTTGGTTCTTTATCACTTTTTTTTTTTTTTTTTTTTTTTTTAAATATGGTAGTAGTAGTTTTAAAGCTGGATTCACCGTACTGGAAAACCACAGCATCAGCATTAATACTGATTTTCAACCTTTCTCCTTCTGTTTTATTAGCTAGATCATTTTGCAGGTCTGACCTGGAGCTTGGCTTCACAGACACTTCACTCTGCCACAACGAGGGGCCAACAATAGCCATTGAGGATGTGATGTCTAGAATGACATGCTGGAAGCAGAAAGGCAGAGAGCAACCTCTAAATTCTCTTCACCAAAGGATATAGGTTGTGAGACTTCCCTGTCAGAGCTAGGATGGCTTCAGAGGTTCTTCTTCTCGTGCTGCCTGTTATTCCCTTTAAAGTATGGCTTGTCTTTCTTATTATTATTATTTCTTATTTCCTTTAGGTGCTTAAAAACAGCTTTGTGTGTTTTATTTCTTGGTGAATTCTTGACAGTTTATCATTAGAGTCACAAATTACATATTTGGTTTGAAGCCCAGCCTATGGATCCTTTCTTGTTCTAGTGAACTTAAAGTTAACAGAAGCAATTTAGTAGTATGATGTAGAACTTTTAAGTGGTTTTTGTAAATTCTAAAGTGTGCTCATAAACAGTAGCCCAAAATGTTCTCTATTAAATCTGTGCCCTCAAAATGGTAGGAGGGGTTTGCCTTGCTCTTTCCCGAACTCTCCATCACTGCCTGTACACAGGTATACAGATCTACTGATGTGCCTAGTTTGTGTGACAGACAAATGGTTACATGATTTCATTCCAACTTCTGTAAGATGACTCCTCTCTTGCTTTCTGCATTGTCAGAAAACCTTGGTTTTGTATTTTAAGATTAAATGTAGGTAGACCTAATATAGATATTGTACATGAGAATGCATATGAATGCATGTATATGTAGAAAAAAGAATGAAGTACAGCTGTGCAGAAGGCAGAGCATTGGGGTTCTTTTTTCTGTTGGAAGGATCACTACAGAATTGATACATTCGAAAAAAAAAAAGAGGGGAAAAAAAGAAAAAATCCCACAACAACAACAAAATCCCCTCAACCTTCTATGCTGTGAAGACCCTCTGGGTTTTCCTCAATTCTCACCTTCAGGTCTGAGTGAAAACTGGCTCAGAGATTTGTTGTCTCCTAACTTCTTTTAAGAGGGTTTCCTTTAAAAATCTGTTTATGGTTGGGGAGGACATGCCTGAAAAAATATTTGCACATAAAACAGCTGTTAAGTGAATCTCCACACACTGAGATCAAGAGAACGTGAAGAAATATGTACTTCCACAGACCTCTCTGCCAACTTGGAGCCTCCTTCAGAAAATAAATACAATCTCCCTACAAGTCTCTGGTAACTTAGTTACTGAAAAATAAATTGAGCTACTTAGACCCTTGAACCTTCTTATTTTTTCTTCTCCCCCTCCTGCTAAGTCTGAAGCAAATGCATAAAATTGTGTTGGAATGATATGCACCGAAGCCAAATAGATTGATTTTAATGTTTCTTTGGTATGTTGTCAGCTAGTCAAGTGCAGGCAGCGAAGGAGTTCATCTGTGTGTGAACTAACCACTTCCAGTAGTGCAGCTGCCAGCCTTCCAGCAGCAGATTAAAACATTGTAAAGCCCTCTTTAAATCACCCCTTGATGCCACTCTCCAAGAAGATCATCACCTGCGAGGGGCTGTTGGAGGTGTAGTACAGTGTTATTAAGGATTTTTTCTTACTTATTTTTGCCTGGCCCTGAATGCAGAGGGCTCGCTGTGGTGGCACAGCTCCATTTTCCTCTGTTTTTGTTTGTTTGGGGGTGCTGTTTGGTGCTGGTGTGCATCTACTTGGGCTGCCTCGTCCTAGTCCTCCAGTGCAACTTCATGGCCCTTTAAAACCCTCTGTGGCTACAGCCAGAACCGGTCGGTGGTGCACTACAGATGTTTTTACAGTTTGTTTCCAAACAGCTGCTTTTCCCTTCTTTCGTCTGTTTTTCCTTTATTTATCAAGTCCCCGAGGAAGGCTGCCAGCTCACAACCCTGGCAGGGGCTCCCTCGGTAACAGCCATTGCACGGAGCCCTGGGCAGCACCTGCTACTGCAGAGGGGGGCTCACTTCAACAGGTTACAGTGAGCTTGGGCATGGGGCCCTGGAGGCTTGGCTACGAGTGGATGAGCCAGTGTGCCTGCAGCTTCTCCTGAAATTCTCTGGGAATAAGACAGAAAAGCACTTGAGACAAGAGTCAGTCACGCCAGGGTCCCTCTGTGGTGGCCGGAGCCATGCTCTGCCTTGAGCGCGTGCCATCTGAATAGCTTTTGTCCAACTAAAGGTCCTTAAGTGAGCTCCCTGGATTAAAATGTCGAGGCACATTCCCTGTCTGCCATCCCGGAGAGGAGTGCACACTTGCTGCTGCCGTCCACCCCTGGTGTTCTCTGGTGTGTTGAGATTTGTCCTCTAATGAAATGAAACCTTTTGATCGCAGGTAGTGGGAAGAAGGAAGAATGAAAACAAGCCAGAGTGGCCTATTTGGCCAGCTGACAAAAATCCACAGGCGTTTGCAACCAATCCTTGGCTCAGAAGCCGGACTTTTACCCATTCATGTTCCCTTTCAGCAGACAGATTTCTGTGGATTGTTTCAAGTGGGGGGACAATCCAAAGATGACTCCTTTCTCCACTTGCTCTCTAACAAAGTTGTTTGTTTCTTAACTTGTTCACAAAACCATGAATATGTTCCATCTGCTGCTTTGTCTTTTCATTTTTCTTTATGGCAGTTCCTTTCTTTGTAGGAGTGTAGGGCAAGCAAATGCTGCCAGGGGACTCCAGAGTTGTTACAGCCCTGTTTGCTTCAGTTGTGTGAGGCCAATAAATGCAGGGCTGCCTGTTTTCCAAATGCTGTTTCAAGTTTTATAACAGCAGGTTTCAGATGCCTCCTGGACAGAGGAATGCTCAGGGAGTTGGTTGGTTGAGGGTCAGGCCCAGCTTTGTTAACTTAGGGGGCCTGTCAGCTCTTTCGTCACCATTTTGTTAAGTCTGGGCTGGGTAGATAATTGCTTGTGACAACTTTACAGCTCTGAGAAATAAGGTTAATTTTTTTCAGTGCAGACTTTCAGAGCAGCAGCTGGAAGGTTGGGTGCCAAACTAAAGTGTTTGCTGCATAAAGAGACAAGTGATAAAATGATTTTGCATTTTGTGTGATTCTTTTGTAAAAGGGCTCATCTGATTGTCCCTAATGCTGAGTTAAATTAACTGTGTGGTCTTGCAAAATAAGTGGCCACCATGCTCTGGCTGCTTGTGGAGCATGTGGAGTGGGGGCAGCTCTGGCATGGAAGGAAGAAGCACTGAGAAATCAAATTTGAATAGAGTGGATTTTATGCAGGCTCACAGGGAGCTCTGTGTCCTGGAGAGAAGTGACAGGGAGCCTGAAGGGTAGTCTTCTGCTCTGGCTTATTTCTGGAAATCCTCAGCAGAGGGTGTGGCAGAGGAGCAGCAGGCCCAGAGGGCAGCACCGCTGCTGGGGGTCCTGCCTGTCCAGGGGCAGGGGAGAAATGAGTGGAGTGGGATGAGTTGGGTTGCCATCAAATGTGTGTGTGTACTTGTGCAGTGGATTGCAAGGATCCCTGATAGGAGGATCGAGGCAGGAATGTGGTGGCACCCACCCTCTGGTCTGGGGTCAGAGTGCCCATGAAAGAGAATGATGTGTAAGTAGTCATTGCGGAGACATATCCACATCTTTCCTCTGTGCCTGCTGCCCAGTGTCCTCACACAGTTGGATCAGAGATAGACCCTTCCCTCTCTTTCACTTATTGAGCAGGATGCTGCTTTGCAAGTGGTTGATTTCTCATTTGAAATATCTTTCCGCTTAGCTGTCAAAGACGAAAGTCGCTTTTCCTTGGCAGTGGAAATGCATCACTTCTCTTAGGGCTCCCCTTTCGATGTCATTGTCAATGATCTGCATCTCCCATGCTGCATTAAGTGGGTTCAAGCTGAACATGGCAGAATTGCATGGTGTCATACAAAATGAAATGCCATTACTTTGCCTGCTGAGTCAGGAGGGCCAAGAAGAGGGATGGTGTTTGCTAGTTAACTCATTTTCATACTTTGGATGTTTGGCAGTAGCTTTGAGCTCTTTTCTGTTTCTGCTGTAGCAGTTGGTTTGTTTCATAGTTTATCTGCTGTTGAAGTAAACTCTTCAGAGTTAGTATGGTGAGAGGCAGTTTGGCAACAACAAACAAGTTATGAAGCAAGTTTTTCCTGTAATTTCTTCACTCTTACGGCATTTGCAGTAACGTGACATAAAAAAACATTATAAGGCTAAAAAGGTGTATTTAGCTTTCACATTTATAAAGATGTTGTTTAGGGCAAAACTGCTTTTTAAGGTTTATTAAACAGTAAGAGTTGGGATTTTTTTATATCCTAAAGTGAGACAGTTGTATTCCTAATAAATAGGACATCTGATTTCTTTTTTCAGTTCATGTAGACTTACCAGTCCTGCCTAGATGCTAACTTAGACAGAGAACTATTCTTTGTCTTGGAAACCTACTTGCTTCTGATTTAGGTTTGAATTCCATAAAAGCTTAAGCTGATACTTAAACCTACATACTCGGAAAAGACTCACTGAAATTTGAGTGGAATGTATACAACTTGAAAACCATGCATGTGAATACCATTTTGGAGGATTGATGCATTCATGGACTGATGAAACATTCAGGTTCAACTGGATGAGAGCACTGCTTTGTTCTTCTTAGCTGGAGAAGCATAACCATGCATCTTCCTGAGAGCCTCTTTCTGCAACCCCTCCTCTTACAGAGTTGTTACTACTGACTTCAGTGAAATATCTGCACAAAGAAACTTTGTCGACCACGATCATTGTGTTTCAATGACTATTTAAAAATACTGTATAGAAGTTCACCCTTAGAGAAGATGATGGGAAAGCAATTGTTTTCACTTCTGTTTAGGATTATTTTTGGCCAAGGTTTTTTACCAAAAAGGGCTCAGTTTCAGAATACTAAGTGTGAAAATCTATACTGCACGACTTCGTTATTAACAACAGAAGAACTGTCCCATATGCTTTACTGGCAGAGAAAATGTATTTTTACATAATAGAATTAGAGCAGAAAATATTGTTCCCTCTTGGAAACATTATAGTATATTAAATATGAACTTGGAAGCTACATTTCCAAACAGTTTGATTCCAAAAGCTTGTTAAAGCTTGATGAATGGTCTAGTATCTTTCATTTGTGTTGGTTGTATGCATCCTAATTAGCTAAGACAATGTCAGTTGATGACTGTAGAATTATGAATGTGTATCTTGCCACTCCTACGTCATCAGACAATTCTCGGGGAGTACCTTTGCTTTTACAGGCTTAAAACTGGAAATGCCGTTTTCCTGGCTAAATATGTGAAAAAACTGACCTTTTACCCCTTAAGAGCTACTCTAAGCATTGACATTTATGAACATACTGTTTTGTTTTGTTTATGTGACATCTGGAAGCCTTGATCTGAATTGGTCCTCTCCTGTTGTGCAAGGCACTCTACATAAGGATCAATCCTTGCCTAGGAGAGTTTACCATCTAATTAAAAGTAGATACAACAAGTAGCTTTACTTAAAAGTCAAAAGGAAATGTGAAGAAGGAAATGGTAAAGCACAGTGGGTTCTGTTGTCTCTGCATTCACATTAAAAAACCCCTCAAATTCATAGAAAGAGCGTGAAAGCAGTATTTTAAGCTATGAAACTTATTGTTTTGCTGCTACACTTTGCATTTTTTCACAGTTGGATTTGTACAGCTATGTTCAGATGAAGGTTACAATGGTAGAAAAATCTCCTGGTGACAGCCCGTACAAGTGCAGAGCTCCTGGACAGACATCTGCTGGAGTCTTGGACCTAAATACTGCAACCTCAACTGTCAGCAGCTCAGTCTGCAAAGAAACACGGGCAGACCACTAATAAAAAAGTTTCTGCATTATTCACACTCCCACAGGGCATCCTTAACCAAACTTAATATATGCTTTGACCTGTTGATGATTCCAGGTTGCTACTGGACCTCCCTCTGCCTTTGATTAAAAGCAGGTAGCAACCTGTGTCGCTCGCAGGAGTGAGCCCTGCAGGAAAAATGAAGGTGTTGCGTTGTAATACAGGAGTGTTAAACCACTACCTGATCCTCTTTAGCAGTCCTGTGAGACAGATTTGGAATGAGCAGCAGAAACGCACACTTTGCTGTGCTGTTCCTCTCTCCACCTGGGAAGATGGTGGCTGCATCCCTGTTGTCTATTAAGGAGCCTTTACACCAGGGTTGTCAAGAAGGACTCCTTCTGAGATGGCTTCCAGTTGTGGTTGTTTCTTCTAGAACCTGAACTGGGAACAACCACTTCCCTTCCCATCACTGTTCCTCTTGAGAATGAATAAACTCCTGATGAGAAATATTTGTAACCATTCAGGGCATGCTTCAGCACAGCAGTGCCAGTAAGGAGGAATCTTTGTGGAAACTGCTGGAAATGCATACCTGCATCATAATGAAGTTACTGTCATTAAGAAAAGGAAGAGATTTTTTGCAACTCTAGATGTATGGACTAAATCTTATGTTCAGTTTTTATATTTAAAACACCACTATTTTTAACATAGAGTGTTAGTGGAGATGGGGAGGAGAGAACTCTTCAGAGAGATGCCTCCAGGCAGTAATGGGAGATCAGAAAAAATATTTAAAGACTGGCGTAAGCACATTTTAACAATGCTGAAAGAAACCAAAGGCAAAATTCATGGTGTTTCTTTTGTGACTGCCTTTTTTTTTTGTTGGCATGTTAAGTGAGCTTTTTCTATCATCCTGATTGTCTGGTCAGAGAACATTTTATATACACATTCATCAGGGAGAGCAAGCTTTTTACGCTCTGTCTTTGTGTTGCATTGTGTGTGAAACGTGCACGTGCTTTCATGAACATTGAAGACAGTATCTTGGCTTGGGTCATAAGTAAAGTAGGATTTGAATTACAATTTTTGACACAGAACACACATAGATGAGAACTAATGAGTGCCCTTGTTGACTGGGATTGCAGAGACCTTGTTGGAAAGGCTTCACGTGTTCTTAAAAATCCCATCCATAAATAATCCTGCAAAATACCTCTTCCCTCCATCTGTAGCAGAAATCTAGAAAGTGGTGTGGTTTTTCATGAAGCTGTTTCAGTCACAGGCTGTGACAGCAGCCAGCTTGCAGGCAGGTGGGTGCTCCTTTGCTTTGCTTCACTTACCCAGACTTCAAATGACAACCTCTGTGGAGTGAGATTTAAGAGAACCAGAAACTGAGCCCATGTGCCTTGGCTTGGAGGTACTGGGTTCCTGTGATCATCCTTGGTGGTGGGGGGTCTTGCAAGCGGCAAGGTAGGGAGATGCCCCAGGCATGTGTAACTCAGCCCTTGCTTAGGCTGCCATCAGCATCTTTGTCCAGAAAAAACTTCTGTTAATTTTCTTGGCCTTTGGGTTAGACCCAGTGTTTTGCAGCCTCTACTTAATCATGCTGTCACTGAAGGACAGCATATTTGTTCTTACCAGTCTTCCCATCACCCATGTTTATGGACTGTCAGCGAGTGCCGTAGGCTGTCAGCTGCCTCTGTGTGCCCACGCTGTCTTCATAACCAGATATTTCCAATACAGAAAAGGGGATTAGTCACAGGAGGAAGCAGGTGTGTCACGTATAGGAAAGAGCATGATTAAACAGTGGTATTTTCTGCTTACGCTTCTCCAGTGAACTGAAGGAGTAATTCTCAGCACAGCATTCCCTGCAGTTCAGATGCAAGGCTCTGGGAAAGGAATACCACCAGGCTAACACCTGCCTTCTGTACAGGAACATGCTGCCTTTAACTAACCTGCAGGAAGTTTTCTCATTTCTGCTTATGAGCCTTTGGAGGAGGAAGAAAATAAAAGACTTCTTCAATTCACAGTAAATGTGCTGTGGTATATTTACGTGTTATTGGTAGTTCTTTGGTCCTTCTTTAGCTAAAGGTTTTTCATGTCTTTCCTCATGAGACTGTTGGTTTTGTTTTTTTTTTTTTTGCTGTTTTGCCACCCCCATGATGCATGGAGATCTGAGCACCCTTGTCTGAAGACGGTGGTGTGAGGAGAAGAGAAATTTGGACTTGCTGCTCTTGGTACCAGCAAGAGCAGGTGGAAAGGTATGCTGCTCCTGCGATGTTTATTCCCAACTGTCTGATTGGGACAACAGCCAAATCTGGATTTCCAGAGTGATACTGTAGTTAATGGGGTCAATTTTCCTTTTCCTTAACTGTAGCAGGCCCTTTTTAAGCAGCAGTTTTTCTCATAGGTCAACCTGCCCCCACTTGCAGAAGAAAGGCTGCATCTTGAGTAAGGCTGCACCTTGTCATCCTTCTTACTTTTATCTATATCAAAATGGCCAGATGTTTGTGCTTTTCAAACCTAGGTTGCAGTTGCTATGGAGTGCTTTGTTTTTATTTTCTTACATCCCTAAAAGCTTTGGTTTTGATTGTTATGTCTTTGTCATTGGTTTTTGAGATGTTGAAACCTGTTAGGGAGAAACTTGTGAGAACTCACATTGTGAAACTGGTTTTTCCCTGGTTGGGTCTGAGTGCTTCTGAAGGAGAAGCAAGTCTAGATGAAGGGAAAATTGTTTCCCCTTCACCAACATTTTAGGAGTAAATTTCATCTTCAGATGCACCTGCACAAATATCCCCATGGCAAAGAGGGACAGAATTTGGGCTTTGATGCTCTGATCTAACATGATTAAATACTGAGTCAAGGTACAAATGGATTTTGCCCAGCCACAGGTTGCCTGCATATTTATTTTTCTAACATACTCTCTGGTAGTTTTAAGAAATGGCTGAAAAGATCCAGCACAAAGCCAGAATGTAAATTTTTTGTTATGCTACTGTTGTTCAGGCAAGTTAGAGTAAAACATTACATGTATTTTGGAAGAGATAAAATAAATATTAGGACTTTGTACCTCACTTCCCTTCCGCAGCTGCTCTCTCTGTATATCAACGATAGTAATGAAGGAATAACACAAAGATAGTCAGCTCCCTGGAGTGGCTTCTAGCATGCAAACAGAATTTATGGGGGTGCATTGTTTAGGAAACTTATTTTCTCTGTGGCAGATACTGCAACCAAGTTATGAAATGGTGATATGTTGCTGAAAAATAATCCCTAGGCATTTTGACAGCAGCTTCCGAAACCCCCTATCTAGTTTGAGGATTATCTTAATCTGGATCAAGAGATTCTGATGAGAATTTGCAGGAGGCAAAAACATTTGTGGGGGGTTTTATTTACTTCAGGCAGCTGAAGAGAGGTCACAAACAAATTTTGCTGATAGCCTAATTACAGAGAGTATCCAAACTGAGATAACAGCAGATGCTGTCTTTGGACAATGTACTGAATCCTCTGATATGAATGGACATTGCTAACAGGGTCTAACAACTCTTCTTCCTTGTGGTTATCCTGGGAGCGCTCTGCCATGCATGTGGGGAAAGAAAATGGTGATAGAAACAACAGAGAAACACAGAATATACTGAGTTGGAAGGGATCTGCAAGGATCATCAGGTCCAACCCTTAGCCCTGCCACCATCACCAATCTCCATTTTACTCACAAGATCCACTCTGTTAATAAGCAGAAGACCAAGGAGGGGATCTTTCTGAGTTGGCTCTCTTAGAACCTGTTGTCATCCAAGTTGTCATCCAAGTTTTTTAGGAATCTTTTGGCTGGCAAGCAGCACTGGGGATGGAATTATGTTGGGAGGTGTCATTCTTGTTTAGAGGAGGCGTGTGAAGTTGGTGTGTTCAGAGACCTGCGTGTTGCTGCTGTCTCTAACCCCCATAGTTCAGAGATCGTATCATGAGATGTGGCCAAAATATTAGGTCATTGGTAAATGAAAGATGATTATGAGGAACATGGCAAGACACAAACCACATGGGGAGGTTCCAATGTGAGTAGCCTTTCAGATGCTAGTACAAACTGGGGGATTTGGTTCATAAGCAGGATTTTGTTCATAAGACATAGCAAGTGGGATGGATGACATTCAAGGATGCTCTTGAAGTAGTTTTGTATTCTTTCTGTCAGGGGCAGGAGGCAGACCTTCTCTGTCAGTAAAATTTTATTCAAGAAAGAAGAGCCTTGTTCCAACTGGTGAAAGGGCCAGCATCATCCCTCAAGTAATTGTATCCACAACAAAAGGGGTTTTTGTGTCAAAGGAGCCTGACCTGATTCATCAGGTGGGTGAGGGGCTCCTTTAATTGGTCTGAAATGATGATTTAGGTGATAGACATGGAGAGCAATGATGTTAGGCTTGGCTAATTGCAGGCTTTCTGAGCAGTAATTAACATGTCAGAAATGTAGTTATGCTTGAAGGAAATGCTGAAACTTTCCTTGCCTTCTATTAAAAAAAAAAAAAAACAAACCCAAACCATCACAAAACCACAAATGGAAGTCTCATGTAAACTAATGCAAACAATCTGGTCTTGCTTCGGGAACCTGTTTGTCAGTGGGGTGACCCCATCATTGCCGGTCGGGTGATGGCTGTAAAGTGGGGCTGCCAGCAGCTCTAGCTTTGCATTTGCTGAAAGTGGAGACAATCACGCTGTGTGTATGAGCCTTGTTAATACCCCTGGAAGCTGTAAGAATTGCCAAGTCTATAAAAGCAGCTTATCTTCTGAGGAGGAGAGCCCCCTCACCAACCCCCTCCAAAATTAGGCAGATTAACTTCCTAAGAAATGGGGAGTTATTCCGCCCCAAACCTACGCTGTTCATTCAAACTAATCTCTGGAGGGCTGAAACGCCTCTTGTCTGTGATTGGAATCATATGATAAAGCCTTGCTTGCTTTCTCTTTTATTGTGCCAAAAAGTTTGTCTTGCTTTTGATCTAGCTGAGAGCTGAAGTGGCATTTAGTGTGTTTATGTGTCATGTGGAGCATTTTGAGACAAGAATTTTGGGTCTTGTCTCTGGGCTTCTGGCGTGATATCTCTTCATACCCCATGTGGTGCTCTCCTCAGGCATCAGCTGTACCTTCCTCTTCCTAGTAATGGTTAAGAGCACATTGTGGGAGGCTGTTCCTCTGATGTGGTGTGATCTTTCAGACCTGGGGCAGAATACAGACTAAACAGGGGGTAAAGTTGTCTCTGTTTGCAGCTTGTATTCTGCAGGCTGAGGAGAGAATGCGGCTGTGGTCACACCTCCTCTCCTGCGTCCTGGCCCCATGCTGGGGAATGACACCTGATTCTTCTGCTGTACTCAGGCATGACCTCTAAAAAGACTATTAGTAAACACTGAATTGTACTAGCTGCATAGTAATCAAGAGATGTAATGAATAATCTTTTCCCCTCTCTTCCCTATAGTCTCCTAACCCTTGACTGATGGACATGGAGTTTAATTCTGAAGAGGTCTAGCTTTGGCATAGATGTGTGAAGGCTGTAAATGTTGTGGTTTTTTCCCCCAAAAAGACTAACTTTCCACTTTATTAAATGCTCGAGAGTCTTTTACATCAAAAATCTGTTACAGATTTTTTCCTAAGAATAAGCAATTTTTCCTCCTCCCACACAAAAAAGTCCCAAGGAAAAAAAGAAATCTTTCCAATGTTCAATACATCAGGGTAGTAAAAAGGCAACCAGCCCTCAGCACATGGGTGACTGTTATGCTCCCCAGGACTGGGTACTCATTGCTCTGTAGAGCTATAGCACATAGGCTTTGCTTGGACATGCTAAGGCTTGACTATGCTAATACTAGGCTGGTGCTGGGGGAAGCTTAGGGTCATGATGTGGGCTACAGATTTCCCCCATAGCTGGTTACTCTGTGCTTTCCCAGGGTGCAGCAGATTGGTACCACTCCTGCTTTGTTTATTGCTCGCTGGGATTGAGAGTTCTGGGAAAAACTTGTCCCTGAAGGGAGGAGAAAAAGAGGAATTGTGGGGCATGTGGTTAGTTGAGCACTTTTTAATTTGGGAACATTATGGCAGACTCCCAAGCTTTCCCAAGCTGATAAGACGAAACACTCTAAACTGTGTCAAAAATGGGGCTTCCAAAAACATCTGAATTTGGATTGTGGCTCAGACCTTGGCTTCCCTTTTGACCTTATGTAAATCATGTAATCTCCCCTAAGAAACATAGGGGACCTTGCCCTTTGAACCTGTGGTTCTTGGCTCATCCCTCTTCTGGCTCTCCTGTTGAACTCCTAGAAGCCATTCTTGTTTGCCGTCAAGTTGGGGAGATGACTGCTCTGTCTTCTGAGTGTTTCGCAAAACAATAGGGAAAGATTCATTAATTCATCTGAAAGATTGTTCTTGTTTCTGTCACAAAGTTTTTGCCTTCCTCCTTTTTTTGGTCTGCCCTGCTGGTCTAAACTCTGAATGACAATTCTAAGCCCACTTAGCTAATGTCATATGAAGAAGGGAACATTTTGGAGTAATGGAGGGAGGATTGGTAGTGTTTTTCCAAACCCTGGGAAAACATGTGATGTTCAGGGCAGGGGAGTCTGCTATCACTCACTGAACATCCTGAAACTCCCCTGGATCAGGAGAAGAGCAGAGCTGCCTCGCTCACTTAATTTAAAAGAAACAAAAATACAGTGGAACACTTCTTGCGCACAGACTGTATTATGCCACATGCACCTGTTTGTATCATTCAAAAGCATTGTTTTTTAAAAATATTCTCTCTTTTCTATTAATTGATCAGAAATCTGTTAACCTGCTTCACTTGCACTGGGTTTTGCTTCCTCTGTCACTTTTGTGTAGGGCAGCGTGGATGCTATGGTGATTGTGTTAGTGGAAGCTGTCACTGAGGGCTTCTTACTTTTTTCTTTCTGTGACGATTATAAGAACTTAACATTTCTTAAACCATCCGTGGCATTTAGTGCCCTATTATTTTCCTGCTTTGCAAGCAGGAAGGGAGAAATGTATATTTTCCTTTACAACAAACCAACCTTTTTCAGTTGCTGACTCCCTTGGTCTTGGTGTACCAGACTGCTACAAATGAGTTCATTCTAAATGTCTTTAACAATGTGTGGTTCATGTCTCATGTTTTTTGGATTATGAAATCATATACTGATATACAGGTATGAGAAGGGCTCTTATTCCATTCAGCAGGTGAGATTATTATCTACACAGTAATTAGCTTCGAAAAGGAGACTGGGCTTAACTGTTTCCTTATGATAACTTTACAGAGTTCAGACATTGAGATGCTAATGTTTTTTTGCGTTACACAGGTTCCTTCTCATAGCTTATCTCTGTTTTAAATGGTTCAAAATAGATGGCATTTTAACTGTGCAGATGCATCAGATACTCTGGAATGAAACCAGATCTTTCCCACTGAGGGTCATGCTGAAGTTTTCATGTAACAAGAATGACTATGAATCAATTACTTGAGACTTCATTATGACGAAAGAAAACAAACACGGCATCAACAGCGGGTTTAGCAGCCTTTGTTTCAAAAAGGAATTTGCAGAACCATTTAAGGCAAAATAAAATCCCAGAGAGAATCATCGAAGGGTTCAAATGAGAGCATAAAATACTGTACAATGAAAAATGTCACAAGAGCTTCAATGCTTAAGATATGTATGCGAAAAATTCCAGGCTGAGCCTTCCCACACTATGGGAGGTCATCAAGTAAAGCAGAGTTAGCTCTGTTTGTCTCCAGTCAAAGCGACACATGACTTCATTTGAGTTTTAGTCTCATTACTGCTGAAGTGTGAAGTGTCAGGTTAAAAAGACTACACGCTTTTCACCCATAGGGATTGCTCTGTTTTAATGGGTCAGGTCAGTGCTATGGCTCAAAACATTGCAAGTCATTAATGTTTAATACTTTTTAAATTGAAGTCCTTGAGAATATAAAATTAACCCTGTGGATGTCTGTAACTGAGAGTTCTTGATATTCAACCATTTCAAGAAAAACAGTGGGCCATTACTGCTGGTGATGGAGAGCTCAAAAAAAAAACCCCAGAAGAACATATTTTTCTGAAATCCCGTTGTTCTTGACAGAGTGGTCCTGGCAGTCTGTGCTCTTGCATCCTCAAAGGTTGCAATGAATTATATTACACAAACATGTCAGTCTTGGACTGTGAGAAGAGAGCAAGTGTCCAATTTAAGTCAAGCAAGAAACTGCTGCTACTCTTCCCCAAAGAGCTTCCCGTTTCTGACTTCACCTTCTACATTCCTACTGTTGTATACTGAAACTGAAAAAAACCCCCATCAAACAAAAGCAAAGAAACCCCAACCCAAACAAAAAACCCCCGAACCAAACCCCTCAAAAGCCCTTACCCAGAAGAATGGAGATTTCTACCCCATATTACTGCAATTTTAGTGGGAAAAATAGCAGACGGACTGCCTTCCTAATGCCCACAGTTTAAAACCCCTTCATCAGTTTCTCAACATACCACACAGGTTCTCTGATGACTTTTGGCGTTGGTGGATGTCTGAAATGTATCACTAAAAGAAATTGGTGTCGTCTTCTATCTTGTCAGCAACGTTACTTTTGTAAGGGTTTGTCATGCCTTGTTTACTCTTAATAATTCAGAAAAGACTGGCTAAGAAACTGCTTAATATACTGCCTTTTTTGGAGTGGCTTGAGGACAATTTGCCTTAGTCATAATTTTAAAGGAATGCAGTAGTCTCTGCAGTATAAAATCTTAAGAGGAACAAATTTTTATGGTGGTAATGTTCTTATTTTTTTTAACCTAGAGTACTGGTACACTTTTCAGAATTTCAGAAGGGCATAGATTATGTCAGTGTTGAGTTTGTGGCTGTATGAAACAGTGGGAAGATGAGTTAAATTGATGTATACTGCTTTGTGGCTTACTTTTTAAATGATTTAGTAAAAGGAAGCACAATTAATTAAATGTCTTAAATTTTAAGATCAGTATTGTTCTTCGAGATGTATCATCTGTTGAGGTCCTCTCACAGCTTTTGTTTTTGAATGTCAAAGGAAGTATTCTGATCAGCAAGGCCTAATGGAGGGATGTTTCTAGAACACGGTTATGAATCTTGTAAATCTTTATTTTGGAGGCCTTTTCAGTGTCTTGAAGCTTAAGACAGTGCGTCACAATGTTTTACCCTGAACTCAGTGCTCAGCTGAGACTCTAGGATCGAATTTTATTTTTTATTTAATTGAACATTTGTTCTTAGGAAACAGAAAGGCTAAGAAAGACCTTGATATTTCCCCCACATCACGAACACTAGAGTTGTCTATTTTTATTTACTTTGAGAGACAGGAAATTGGACAATTGGCTGAACCACAATAACCAGTATCACCCGCTTCTCTTATGATGCTTCTTAAACTTCTGAAATCTTGAGACAATAAAGAAAGCATAGAGTCTTTTTTTATTTTTTTTTTTAATTTTTTTTTAAACCACATATAATCTGGCAAAAATTCCAGTGCTTTCAAGCAATGACAGGATATACACTGTCATCTTTGATCCATATATTGGGAAGGGCTTTGCCCCCTACCCCATCCCTACTCTCCTCTTCTTTGCAGTTTAACTTGGGCTGTCAGAAGTGGTTTCAGTGTATAATTCTTTGCAGATAGAAATAAATTGATGTTCCTACAAGTGCAAATTTGTCTGTCAGTCCCTCCAAAAAAGTTGGTGGTCCTGATGTTTGCATCCCTCTTGCTTTGTAGCAGATGACCTGTCCCGAGGAAAAGTGGAAGAGTAGCTCTCAAGTTGGGAAAAGAATATGCAGCATGGATGTTGTTTTTGATTTATGGTTAGGTGCAGGCAGAAAAGAATGAAAATGTGGTTCAGAAATCAAATGCAGACAACCACTGTTCTCCTTGGAGGGCTTCACAGAAAGTATGTATGTGCAGGAGACACTGCTGACCACTAACCACATCCCGCTCACCACCCATTAGGGATTTTCAGAATCCATAAGCAAGCCAATGGCAAGAGATTTGGGGGTTTTTTTGTGGTGGTTTTTTTTTTTTTTTTTTTTTTTGTTTTTTTGGTTTGTTTTTTTTTTTTTTTTCCTCTGAGGAGGAATTTATTGTGAGTATCTCTTTTAAGCTTTTGCAGCTGGTGAGTTGGGTTTATATCTGAATTTGAAGCTTCATCTGAGCTGGGAGGGGGGTGGAAAAGGTTCAATAGACAAAGGATGGGGAGTTTATGCTGGGCATTTGCAAGTTCTTCCTGGGGATTTAAACTATTTGTAAATCTAAACCTCGGATTCAGCTGCCCTATGGAAGGGGATTTGTCTTTTCTGTTTTCACTCCACCCCCAGCTCTTCAAGTGCAGTAGCATAAAGCTTTGAAAATACTGCAATGAACAGTCTCAGTCTTAAATGGCTTTATTTCAAAGCGTAGTTGGCTAAGTCTAAGCAAGTGGCTTAACCCCGTTCAACTCCAACACGTCATATGTGTCTAAGCTTGCTTAAAACTTGCATTCAGAAGTTAAGTATGACCCCCTGGGATCTGGGACGATGCTCCCAGCCCATGTCCTGGCACTCCTAGCATGCTATGGGATTGCACAGAGTTGGCAGAGTGTGAGCACCTCCCAGTCACCCTGAGCTTGTGTGAACACTGGTGTGGTTAGTCAAACTTCTTTATCTAGCATCAGTCCTCTCATTAGCCTTGACCCCATGTAAAAGAGGCCAAAATTCACATTTTCCCTCTCAGAACTTTTCACAGCTCTATTGATTCTGTCTGATGTGCTTTTCAACTGAGTTTTTGTATAGCATTAAAAAATTATATAACATAATAAAAATATATATAACATAATAAAACCCCCTTTTCTACTTGTGTAACTGTTCAAAGCTAAACTGAACATGCGGAAGAAGTTCATTTTCCCAAAACTCTCATTCTTTGCCACTGCTCTCCTGGTGGTGCAGGTGAATATGCTGGGGGTGACTAGGGAAGCAGTGACCTGTTTCCCTCTCTGACTTTTCAGGGTGCTAGAGAGAGAGGCACAAATCATCTCCTCTTAGAGAGCAGTGGTCTCTGACAATGCAGTATGCAAATGTTCTGGTCCATTTAACTAGAGGGAAAGAAGATTTAACTTTATGTGAATTTATTTTTTTTTTAAATTGTCTTGATCTCTTATGTGAGAGGCAAAAGGTGTGAATGAAGTATGTCTGCCATGGATATGCTTCTCCCTTCCTGATGGAGTTAGTCTAGCACTGTTTGTGTTGGCTGGTTACAAAGCTGTGTCCTCCCCTAGATAATAACTGGTGATATGGAGGATCTGAAAGCTTTATAATGTGGATGCAAGCTCAACATACAAGAAAATAGTGAATTTGAACTTCTATGTAGACATACCTACCACCAGTCTCTCATCAGCGAAATGATTGTAACCATTTATGCTCCATCCCACTGCTGTTGCTTTACGGAGTGTGTGTGAGAGAGCAAGGGATCATACACTTGTAAGGAAACAACTCAGTTGGAGGGTGCAAAACCCACATGCATATGATGTTTTGAGTCATGGCAAAGATGCAGCCAGTAGGCAGGAGAAAGGAACATAAGAGCTGTAGCTCATCTGTGGTCATGCTATTGCATATGCTGATTGAATGAGAGGGAAGGTTTCACTCCTTTATTAATTCACCTACACTGGTACTTGATGATACCATCTGATGATACCACCTCTTTCCTGGTTATAAAACACAGTTACATCTGCAGGGAAAATTAGGAAATAGACTAAAAACACATTTTTTACACTGTTACATTTGTGACCTAGATAAAAATTTAGCATCTATACTAAATAAGCAGTGGAGAGTTGAAATCAATTTTGAGCTAAGTAGATTATGCAGTATTTAATCATGTATTTTCTAGTCTTTCTGAATACCTACTGCTATACCTTATGAAATGAATGCTATTTTCTGCAAATGTAAAATTATGTTACAGTTTTCCGTTATCTATAGGAATGCAAAATGAACTCGAAATATATGGAAACTTTCTATTACCTACATAGACCAAAAAGCAGATGTCAGTCGTGAGTTGGTCCAAGTGAACAGCCAAATAAAGTTCAGCCAATATTATTGGGAAATGAGGAAAATTAAGTAGAATATTTTCCAGCATTAAATTGCCTTGCTACTGGTATTAAAAATATAGATTTGTTACGCATGCCAGCAAAATATTTCATCTCGTAGAGAGAAGAGCATTGTGAGGGAAACTGCAAAATAATTTAGATTCTGGCTTCTCAAGGTCTTTCCAAGGTATTTACTGGGGAGGGGGGAAGGGGAGGGAAGCAAACTGCAGTTGGTAAAATAACTTGGAGAGAAGTCTCTTTGTGGAAAAGGGTTTTTGCAAGACTCTTAACAATGGCTTAAGAATGGAAAGAGGTTTTCATGAGTCTACCTATGGCAGTTTTACGAAACTTGTGGCTATTACATCACTTAAATAACTTGCCCTACGGGGCTTTTAGTTGGGGCACTCTTTTGACTGCAGTACTTCAAATAACTCAAGAGTGTCAGGTGTGGTTGTGGTTGAGCCTTCTTGCCCAAACAGAGGCAAAACCTTATGTGTTTCTGATAACAGTTTCAGCTCAGCTGAGTTCTTTGTGAATTACCTGAAGTGGCTTAAGTGGCTTACTGTGAAAGTGAAATGGCTTAATCCAAATGACTTTTGGATTCTACCTGATAAAGTAGGAACCTTTGATGAAACCAGTTGGGTTTCCCTGACCTCTTTCTCTTAGCTTGCTCTGCCCTCTGTTGCGGGCAGTTTCATGCAATACGATGCAAGCGCTGTGATCCACCCTCTTATCACCCAGGGTTTTGTGAAGCTGGGCTTAAAGTGCTGGAAAAAAACCTACCTGTGTCTCTGGAAAGATCTCCTTTTGAGTGTGTCCATAAGAAGAAATACACGTGGTGCTCCACGCACCTCAAAGGTCTAGCCTGTCTTAGTGGTGGTGATTATATTTCTACCTGTTGTGGTATCAGTGCCTGGAAAGGACAGTGGTACCACCACACAGCCCAGTGCTGTTAAATTTTTTGGACAAGGGATTGGTGCTGTTTTGGAGGAATTGATGTCTACAGATCTCTGCACCTCTGCTGATCTGCTGACCTGTGGGGGTGTGACTCCCCTCAGTGGAGACAGCAACCTTGGGGAGCACCCGGCACTGCAGCTACGGTCACAGATGGGATTGGCTGGGCATTTTGGGACAAAATTTTGTTTTCTGCTGAAAACTACAGTTTTGTCTGAAACAGAAGTATTTCTCAGGAGCAGGCTGATTTAATTAAACAAATAATCGGTTATACATCTTCAGAATAAATGGAGGTGAAATTAGTGTATCTGAGAATTAGGGAATCTGAGACATCTACAGATGTATACATGTATTTTATTTTAAAATAGCAAAACTGTTTTTCATTCAAAGTGAGTTGGCTTGTACTTGATTCCACCCTTAAATATGGAGCAGTGGAGAAAGTTTATCGGTGCACATTTTACTGTTAGCAGTGTAACCAAAACTAAAGCACCTTAGCAAATCCATCTAAACTTGTATTTATTTATAGATAGATTGACTCATATTTGTCTTTTCTCCATGCCATCAATTCTGAAAGCAATGTGATTTTTAAAATCGATTTTAAGAGGGAGGAGGAGGTAAAAGCTCAGAATGTTTGGAAATTCCTTGCAAACTTAAATGTAAAGCTGCTGTATATAGAATACTAGAAGAGGGAGGTAAAAAGAGACTCTGCTTTCACTCTGTTCCTTTGCTTCTTATCCAAAAAAGTGTAGGAGTCGGCTTTACAAGGGGCCATGAGACCAGTGACCATAGGCTTTGGCAGACACTGAGACTGGAATAGCATTTGCATGGTCTAGCGCTACTGTGAAGTGACAATGGTGGCGATGGCCTGGAAGACAGCTGGGAGCTGGGACTTACTGTAGGGGCTTGGGAGCTTTATATTGAATGAGGAAAGCAAAAAGGAGGTTGTTTAATTCGCAGAGCATTCAAATAACCTGATTGCCTGTGGGAAGGTTGTTTCCCTGGAGGGTGCTGCGCAGCAGCAGTCCATGTGCTGAGATGGTTCCCTTCTTGAAAGCAATCAGGGACAGGGAAGGGGAGCTCCCATTCCAGAAATCACATTTGAATGTCTCTTCAAAGGCTTTCCGTCACACTTTCTTCTGTGTGCAGAGGACAGTTGACTTCTTTAAAAAAGTAAATAATCCTACTGCTTCAGGTACCTGTCTAAAGACCTTGATGTTTACGCTCGGTAATCCCACAGTACTCAAACAGGATTGATCTGTGACACACTGAGCCAAATCAACTATATGACTGTAGTAAATCACAGGTGGTAATAACCTTATCTCAGGTCAGTCAAGCTGTCAGTTATCAGACCTCTGCCCATGCCCAGTGGCATTTTTGGTGAAACGCAACTCGGGTAGGTCCCATGACAAACGATGCATTGGATGAAGGGCAGCTAGCCCTGCTGCTGCAGAAAGGCAATAGAGGAAAGAAACTTTTCATAAAATTGAGCCAGAAATATGAAGTTAAAATGTGTACACAAAAAGTTTGTATAATTTTTGCTGGTTTTGAGCATCATCTTTTTTTTTTTTTTTTTCCTTTGGTAGATGGAATAAAACCCCGGTTTTGAATATAAATATTTCTTCCCACTAAAAAAAAATAAATCTTATTGTTTGGTTTTTGTTTTCCCTAATTGAAAAAAAAATAAAATCCAAAATATTAAAAGCATAACTATGAGAAAAGCATTTCTAACGGAAATACTTATTAGAAAACATTTCATCTTTACCAGTATTTTTTTTAAGTCCTCAGCCTTATCTCAATTCCTACAGCAGAAGCTGAGAGTTCTGTTTTACCCAGACTTTTTCTGGCTCAGCCTAAAGCAGAGTTGCTCAAGCTATTGATTTTTTCCATATGGTGAAGGCAGAAACTTTTGTCTTTGTCCCATAGACAGTTTTCTAACATTAGATGGAAAGATCTTCTAACAGTTTGAATGGGTGCTATCCCCAGTAAGATAAACCTTTTATCTAAAATATCTTCCAGCTCAGGTTTTCCTCTGATGGAAAGATATTGAGTGATTTTTTCCATGCATTTGAGTGCCAGGGTGAAAAATAATGTTGCTAGAAATTCTTCAGGATCTTGAAATACAAAGGCATTATTATCTGGGTTGAATTTTTTTTTTAACGTCTTCAGATGAAAAGCGTGGGTCAGAAAGAGTCTGCAAGGTTATATACATCAACACCTCACCAAGACATCAAGCATGTGGAATTCTATATTGCAGTGATTATGTTTTAAAGAATGCTCGAAAGAATTCTCTTCAGCTACCCAAACAAGTGCACATATATCAGGTAGTCACAGGTCTTCAGAAAACAAACAAAAAAGTCCACAAAATAATCCCTTCTTTAGTTGGCCTACTTCCTGTAATTTTCTAACTAGTGTAAAGTAGCCAAAGTCTGTGGTCTAGACTGGTTTGTTCTGCAGGTTTGTTTTTTTTTTTTTTTCTCAGGGATTTACAAACCACAGAGAGTTGGAATGGATCAGAATAAATATTTGCTCATGCACCTACTGATTAGAGCTTTCAAAGTCCCCAGTCTTGTTGCAACACACATGTGAGCATTAACATTCACGTAGGTTAGGTAAATACAAAAACCTACATCTCCCCCCCTCAATTTAAGTTTAATGGAGACAATACTTTAAATGTCGTGTGTTTTTCTTTTGGTGTCCTGCAGTGTTTTCTGCCTGGCAATTCTCTAAGAGACTGTTATGTACCAGAGAGCACATTTTTTAGAATCCTTTTTATCCCCCTCCCTTAATATCAAGCATAGTATTACTCATCTTGGAGCACTTTGTCACTGCTGTTTCTGAGTTGGAGATTTCTCTGAGTATGATAGCAGCTGCAGCTAATAACATCAATTATACAACGTTGAAGTTCCTGTTCTCCTATTTTGACTGGAGGAAGTTCTTCACTAGGACATGCATATAATTAATTGCCTTTTTTTTTTTTTTTTTTTTTGGCTTGCAAACGTTACATAAAACTTTAGTCTTGCTGTGTCTATGAGAGAACAGCAGTAAAAAGATTCACTTGGCCAAGCCACAACCCCACTTGCTAGGGTGGCTTATTGTACAAGTATGGAAAAGATTTAGTAAATGTGCATTAAAAGTGTCTGATGCTTCTCAGATCTTCCTACTGTCTACATGTTTGTAAAAAGAATGTTTTGATGTGCTAATGTGTTCCAATCTTTCTCATGGTTGATGGGTTGATGGTTTTCTTATGAAAACACAAAAAATGACTAGGTATGGCAGCTGTCTCCATGGAGTCTTTTCAATACTGTCAGATCTATAGCATTACCATCCCACAATAACTTTATAAAAAGATATTTTAAAGGACTTAAGAAAAAAAAAAATTAACCTGTGTGCATAAAGTCATAAACTAAAACATAAACTGAATCATAAACTTAAATCTGTGTCAGGGCAACTTAGTTGTTGACAATGTTAAAAACACCTCAGGCACAACAAAAGATAAAAGATGTATTTTAAGATGAAAATTTGGAATTTGTTGTAGGTGTTTATTTAAATTGATTTCTCTGTATATATTTATCTGTCCTTAGAGCTGTAAGAGTTTTGATGTTTTTCTCCAAGGATGGAATGTGACCAGTCAAGGCAAGAGAGGAGGGCATTACTAAGAGAGAAGGAGTGGAAAAATAAAATCAGTGATGACAAGGCTGGATTGGGTGGGGCAGAGAAATGCTGGGATGGCCAAACAGCCAGGACGTGACTGCAAAGAGTAAAGATATAGAAGCCAAATGTCCGAAAGTTAATTTGTGGGCAAGCGGCTCTGCTGAGAATTTAACACATTCTCTTCTGTTCACTTTAAATTCTAACTCCAGGAACCTGGTAACATAAGGAAAAGGGTCAAGATAAACTGAAAGTCAGAAATGCCAACATACCAGATTGGTTTTTTCTAAACCAATGAGGTTTATTAATCTCCTATTTGTTAAACTGAAGCCTTTTGGAGTCACCTTATGTGCTATTACTTTAAGACTGTTTGTGTGTAACTTTGATTTTTAAATGCCTATAGCCCAAGGATTGTCTTGGGTATTTGGTGAAAGTGACGGGGGTTGGGGAGAAAGGGAAAAAAAAAAGTAGTACTTGGCAGAGTCTGTCCCTTTTCCTGCTGGATGTTTTTCAGGTGAA
Organism: Lophotriccus pileatus; assembly: GCA_035583135.1. Taxonomy (NCBI): domain Eukaryota; kingdom Metazoa; phylum Chordata; class Aves; order Passeriformes; family Tyrannidae; genus Lophotriccus; species Lophotriccus pileatus. Next base: position 65,145,808 of record JAWWES010000081.1, on the reverse strand, counting down.
TTACCCAGCTTTGCTACTCTATTAAAGTCAGGCCAGCTATGTGGAAATAAGGATTATTCCACAAATCCTCTTTTAATAGTTCTTTTAATGGTGCTTTTCCTCAAGTCTTACTTTGTTCCCTAGGATTTCCTACCCTGACTAGGAGTCTCCCACCTTTCCCAAAGCATTTCATCTCCCTGACTTTCAGCCAGGATGGGTACTGTGCTCTGCAGCCGGGAAGAGGAGCTGTGTCCCCCACAGGCCTGGTGCAGGGCTGCAGCTGCAGATGGCTTTATCAGATGGACAGAGACATTCCAAGTATGCTTCTGGTCACTGTGGGATATGGGAATATAAAAAATAATGAAAAAGGAAGGCTTAGAGCAAAGCTGTTAGTCAAACTAGGGCTTTTTGTCAAGTTTTTTTTTCTTAGTTTAATTTTTTTTCGTAAAGGGTGAAATTCTTTACTCCTAAGCAGACTGTTAAAGTTGTGTGATGTCATTTTCCTTTCTTTTTAAAGCTATGTTTTGAGCAGCTGAAAGGCTGAAAGGTAAAACTATTAATGACCATTTTGTGACCTCTGCTCCAACCGCCCACAGCGGCTGCAAATTTTTAAATGTCTGATGGCTACTTGGCTTTCTGCAGCATCGTTATGTTGGTCGACAGCAGATGAGATTTCAGAGATAAAAATGTCATCTCCCAGATTGCACCCGGCTGGCATGGACAGTGGACAGATTAAAGAATGGGATGTCAGTGGTGTGGTAGGGCAGGAAGAACTCCATTTTTATGAGCAAGGCTTGCCAGGAGATCCTTCTGGTTGACTCTGTGCACGATGGAGCAAGTGTGGGGAGAGTGCTTCGCAAGATGTTACTGCTTCAGAAAGAGGAACACTTACCTCACATTGTTGTAATGGCTGTAAAATATTCTGGGATTTCTGTTTCTTGTTGTTTTTCAGTTTTCATGGTTGCTGCTCCTGAGCACTCCCCAGATGTGTTGGGGTTGCACAGTGAGAGCCCTAAGGGCCTTCACGGCCTCATCTGACTTTGCTGGAGAAGGCTGTGGAAGTGGTGAGACTTTCCTTTTCCTTCTTTCATCCCGCTTTGCTCATCCCTCACATCTCTTTCCCAGTTTCCCGGGCCTGAGAGAGTCTTACCCGAACCTTTTCAAGATCGCCAGGACAGAAGGACAGAGGAAGGAGAGATAAATAAGAAGGATGGCAAGAGAAAATTGCTGGTTTAGCAGGGGTACTCTGGTATTTCTGTGTAGCTCAATGTCTTGCAAGGCTCTGTTTTTTTCAGTTGGCACAGGGAGTTGTCCTAATGCCATGATGATGCTCAACCCCAGAGGTGGCTGAGAGTCCTGCTGACCTGTTGGAGCCGCTTCCTCCAGATCAGTGTGCCAAGACGTCACTTAGTAACTGGATGCAGTGAGGGGGGATTAATTTCCAAACCGTGCTGCTCCTTGAACAATTATACATGGCCAGGAGTAATAATCTTTAAAACAATTCACGTTTCTTCAAGCACTTCATGCGTTTGCTCTCCTCAGTCTTCAGAGCTGTGGCATCTTCTCACCTTGAGTGTCCCAAAGAGCATTTGCTCTGTAGTCATGCTAAAGGTTGGGAACTTGTGGCACCTCCAGGCCGCGATTTTACTCTTTTTATCCCTGCTGTCACTTTCTGCCATGCTTAGGTGCAGTGCTTCCTCCTTTCTTGTGTCTTCTTTTCTCTGGCTCATAGCAAGTCCGGTGTCTTTCATGCTCTCTCACAGAGCACCCTGCTAGTTCCCCGAAGCCCATGCTCTTTGGTGGTCTTTTGGCTGGACACTGCTTAATGCAGTAATTTGAAATTGGAGCCCTGTGTAAAACACTGAACAGTAAGTGAGGCAACAGCATGTGGTGGTGTTTGCTGGAGTCACAAGTCCTGTCAGCAATGGCAATACCATTATGGTGGTGGTGGAGGCTCTGGGACAACATGGGAAACTTCGAAGCAGGGCTGATTTCTTCTCTGTATTGGTGTATTGAGTGTGCTGGATTAAACCTTTTCAATAATTTATAAAATCTTAAGCACTCTGGTAGTATTTTTACAGGGAGTGATTGCATTGTATTCAGGAGATATCTTTCTCAGCTGGGCTATTAAATGAAAAGCTGAAACCTGCCTGTGATGCCAAGAGATGAGTGCTCAACAAAATGAAAGCATGCAACTTAAATTACAAACATTCTTCTGTTGCCTGCTTTCCTACTTGCTGCTGGTTGTTTCATAGTCATACGGATAAACATAAAACCTCATGTGTGAGAAAAGCAGAGAGGTAAATACCCATAAATTAAAAAAAACTTTCCCACTTTGCACAACCTGCCTTTTGAAATTTGGCTCAAGCTTGTAACTGTCTTGTACTGTCTTAAATTCCTGCAGAAGGACAGATAATTTTGAGAGATGACACGAGATATGCTGGGCAACTGATACACCATTTAAAAAATCCTGAAAACATTTCCAGACCGACTCAGTGCACCCAGGGCAGCTGTGCTTCCCGGGAGCTGTGTGCCAGTGGCCATGCCAGCAGGAAATGCAGCGTGACCTGTGGCGAACCTGGAGGGTGAGAAACACCACAGTAAGATTTCCACGGGTGGCTTTAAGTGTCCCAGACAGTTGCTGTGTGAGCAGGACACAGGAGCAAACATAGAGCCAAGGGAGCAAACAGGAGGGGTAGGAGGATCCCCTTCCCACCATGTGCAGAGATGTCAAAGCACTTCTGATCATGTGTCCCTGCCGATGGGCTGACCGCATCACCTTCTTCCTTGCTTGCTGGCTCTGCATGCATGAAATGTGGCTGTGAAATAGAAATGTTTTTTTGGAAAGCATAATATTATTTTAACCATAAATTATTTGGAAACACAATACAGAAATAGCTTTAGATCACTTCTTCCACAGGGGTGTTTTTGCAGTCAGGGTCTTTATCAACTTCTCAGTGGGAACTGCATTAATATTGCCACAAAAATGCAAACAGTAGTGCCTTTGATAAAGCAATTTGGCATCTCTTAAGCAGAAAGATGTTTTGTTTTCCTAAGATACAACACTGTTTTCAGTGCAAGGACCTGCCATATGTGCCAGCATATGGAAAGAAAATGCTGAGTTTGTTAACATTTGTGTTCGGAAGCTGGGGGGAAGGAGCGAAGGAGGTGGCTGTGGTAGCGGTTGCAAAGTGATCTCTGTTACTGCTTGGGGGACAGCACAGGAAGCCCAAAAGTCAGTGTTGGTGGCAGAGGTGCTGGTGGCCTGCCGTCAGTCTCCTGGACTTAGCTCCCCACAAAGCACTCTGCCAAGGGCTCTCCTCAGTTTTGCTTTAACTCTTCCCATCATGTGCCAGAGCAAGGCTGGTCCCACTGCTGCCTCTTCCCATTGCAGAGTGGAAAAGCTTTACTGGCCATACAAGCAGGCATCTTGAAAATGTGAAAATGCCTTCTTAGTACTTTCTGGTGTCCCATGAGTATTATATATTTGATTAGTACATTATTTTGATTTTTGGACAGCCTTTGGTTCAAGAATCCTGAAAGGAAGCTGTTGTGCAACTGTTTTAATCTGATTTTACAAGCTGATTCCAGCTTGATTCCCAGCACAAAGAAACAAAGAAGAGCTCAGTTATATTTTTTGTCCAAAAGTAAAAGCCCCCCCTCCTTTGAAGATTTTCTGTAGAGTGTTATGTTTAGAGAGTGATTTACTATTGTTTAAATTTAATCTCTGTAATTACACAAGGATTGGATTAATGATGGGTTATTTTTCTGAGTCATTATTTTCTGGCACTCACAGCTATGGAGCATAAAGCCAGGTCTTCATCAGATGTAAACTGGCATCACTCCACTGAAGTTAGTGGAATAATTCCACTTTAAATTGTCTTGGCCCAGAGATGATATTATAGCTGTTTTAAAGAAAGCACCCTTTTGGAGTTTGTTGGCCTTGAATCTTCTAATTATTTTAGAGGTGTCTAGGCATTAACTACCAACTGCATTAGATTTATGGTAGCACAGCCAGTTGTTGTTTCTAGATGACCTCAACTGGACCCAGAGGGATCAAGAAATGGTGCAATGACAGATTGAACCATAGGTATCTTGACTTTTTTTTTTGTAGTTAAAAAGTGCATGTGGGAAAAGTTCATCCCTGAGGTCTGGCAACCTTTTACATGCTCTTAGCTATGAGAATGAACTTTGATCTGTTTGTTGGGGATGCTGTACTGCAAACCCAGGGGACGCATCTGGGAAGCAGAGGGTCTACTCCTTTTTTGGGAGTAGTTATTTTTGCTTATTCTGCTTTTCAGAAGTGGATGAAGAGAGAGGAATCTGGGGGGACTTGGCACGTAGAAGAGCAGCAGCGGGAGCAGTAGGCAATTGACTTGATGTAGGGGATGAATCTGTCACCACAGTCGGGACGATGGAAAGAAAGAGGCTTTTCATGGAGAGTCTGGGAGGCTATGTAGAGTTGCTGTAGTCATAGAAGGTAATTGAAGTTGCTGGGGTGAGAGCAAGATGGGAAGAAACCACTCTTGTGCATGTTGGGCAGGGGAGGGTTTGTTTTCACGCCTTGTATTTTAATGTACTATCTGAATTTCTTCTCTTTTAAAGAATTTCCTTACCCACTACTTGTGAAATGGCTTGTTAATAAAACTTAGTTTTGCGAACAGGAAAGTTTTGCTTTTTTGGGGGGTATTTACAGTAAGGAGAAAATAGTCAGAGGTGGGACTGTTTGGGAGACTTGATGTCTTTTTTTAGATTGACCTGATGGATTCAGAAAATACAGAGAAACCTTCAGGTATATTGTGGGCATCTCTTCAGAGGATGTGCTGCAGACCCCATTCATGTAGATCTGTTGCAAAATAGGAGGCAAATTGTAAGACCCAAATGAGGACTGAGTCTTGCACTAAAGTTGGACATACCTCAGCTTGGACATATAAACCCTCACATTCTTAGTGTCTTTTGCTTCTTTTTACAGCAACTTTGACCAAGATTGATGGGATTTTTTTTAAGCTTACATAAATTTTGAATTTTGTTCTGTGCAAAGTATTGTCAGCTACTATTGAAGAAACTCTGATGATGTAAGGTCACAGCAATAGATCAATCATATATGTACATGGTCCATTTATTAGAGGCTACTGCTGGAGCTGCAGTAATGTTTAAAGTATTTGAGGCCTAATCCACTGCTTCATTGCTCCAGATGTGATAAACGTTGCTGACTCAGTGCAGAAATTGGTGACATAATACAGAGAAATTGCCTTTGTGCTGATTATGTAGCTGTTGTGGTAAATCTCCTGCTAACAACTCTAGTTTTCAGGTGCTTTCTCATTTTATTAGAGAGGGGATCAGGTATGAAAGCAGAGAAGAAAGGAGTAGGAATGGCTTACATTTGTACTCAAACTGAATTCATGAACACTTAATGGAAAACTCATTTTGCATAAGCAGGGTATTAATTCTGGTTACTTTTTCAGGAGCATGGTAGCAGTGGTCCTGCAAAACCAAGTCACCATTGAAGATCTTGGCATACAAAATCTTTTTCAGAAGTTTCACCTGTGCTGGAGTGAGGATGGATACAGAATGTACCATTCTAAACACTCATATCTCAATTATTTGCAACCCTACTCCTTCTTTGTGCCCTCCAAGGAGCCAGGTTATCATGGAAATCATAATTATTTATATAGAAAATGTATTAAAAAAATACTTCTGAAGCCATGGGTTATGAGCCCACATGTTAGTATTTTTGGCTTTATTACCTGGACTATGAGCTAGAGACTTTCTTAAGCCACCATTTTGACTCTCATGTGAGCACCTGACTTAACACTTTTCTCAACAGCTGAGAAGGGGAGAAAATCACCAAGTATCATGACACTTGGTGCTGTCGCTCTGAGTGAAAATTGTGTGTCCTCAGGAAGGGCTGTTGACCTGTTATTTCTGCATACCAGTTTACTTTAGGTCCTAAAAGAAATGCTGAAAATTCCTGTGCAGAAGGAGAGTTTATTTCCATGACTGTCATTAGGCTTACATTTCCTTTGGTCCAAGGTGTGTGCAACACAGTCAAATGGAAGTAGGATGGCATAGTTACCAAAATAGACGTGTTAATTTCTTAATTAAATTTTTTTTCCGGGCAGTGTTTTTAAAGTAACAAGCATTGTAAGCAGCATGTTATTTTTAAACCAAGGACATTTTGTGCTGAAATTGGCTATTGCAACACTGGGTTAGAATTAGAATACACAAAATTCGAAACCACAGTAACCCTAATTTTGCCATTCTTGCCTTTTTAACTGCTCAACAATAGCGCTGTGTTTGTATAGTATTTAAAAATACTTGTTAAGGGGAATGTAAAGAGCTACTGGCAGGCTTTTCTGTTAACTGTTTCTGCACAGTCAGCCACTCTGCTCAGACATGAGCGGTAATGAAAACTCAGGGGTGAGCGCTCCTGGTGTCCACAGCTCACACCTCCTTTGCACTGCAAGCAAAGGAGCAGCCGCAGCCCCAGCCAGGACGGGGGCAGAGACCTGCATGGTGGAGTGGGCAGTTCCTTTGGCTCAAAGCACATACACCCATGATGGGCTAAAATGTGTTTGATATTTCCTTTCCAAACTCGCCCTGATACGTGCATACCTGGATTTGTAGTCTCCAAGGACTTATTCCAGCAAATGAATAGTAATGTTCAGGATAATGTAGTCAAATCATGAACATGAGTTCTATATAGCTATAGTTTGTGTCATGACCCTACAAACCCTAGTTTTGTCTGGCTTGGTCCTGACGTTCTGGCCAGCACTGTGGGGAGAGGCTGCTTCCTTCCATCCTGACCCAGCTGTGAGCTGCCTGATTCTCCCTAAAAGAATTTTGCGCAGTTGGAACATGCATATGTCCACCTTCAGATGGAAATTAGCTTTGGATTTCACATGTCACCGGTCAGATTGACCTGAAAGAATTCGTGTGGAAAAAATAATAATTGGAAAGCAGCTTGAGAAATGATTTCTGCTTTTTGCTGTTGCCTTGCATTGTGGTGTATTCTGTCTGTATTTTGAATACAAGCTCATATGATGCATTGTAACGTGATAGCGATACAGACTGGGTAATCCTGGGAACCAGCAGCTTGAATCTTGCCTTTCGAAATTTTACTGTCCTAAAACTTGACTTCTTTGTTAAAAATGAACAGTTTCCAGGGAGCAAAAGAACTCCCAGAGAAGAACTGTTGGCATTTTATATTTTTAAACTGTCTTGCTGAAGGAAAAACAGTTGATTATTAACTTGATGGGGTGACAGTGAGTATATAGAACTTAAATATCTCACCACTCCCACAAAGAAAAAAAAAAACACCCTCCATTGTATCATGGGAAGATACATAGCCAGACAAACTTTCCAACTCATTAAACTTTTATACTTGCTTCATACATGCTTAATGTAGTCTTTTTTCCATCCTGTGATGTTGTTGGGCTGCTGTGAATGGATCACAGTGGAGGAGGACACCACTAGTTTAACAGTATTTCTTTCTGAATGTGCCTTTCTTATTAGAGAAAAAGCTGAATTGCATAATCTGAAGGATTAAAAAAAGGTTTCCTTGTTTGTGCATTTCAGGTTGTTTATTCTGCCAAGCCTGATAATGAAATCAGTCAGAATGTTTCCCCTGTTTAGTCAGCTTCTGTGATTGTGTGGCATATTCGGACAAGGGCTGGGATAAAGGAAGAAAGTTTTAAAAAACAGGAAAATACTATTGTAAATATATCAGGCAAGTTATAAACTGGGAAAGGGCAATTGGAGTCAAGCATCATACCTGCTGCTACTTATCATGCTCTGTGGTAGATGTTTTGGTGGGTTTTTCTTCCTCTGTGGCTTGTATTTGACTTTTTAGATGAGGAGTATGGGAAAATACTGATTTAAAGGACTAGAGTTCTGTTATGTCACTTTTAAACTGTGTGTTTTGTAGTGGAGATGAGGGGAGGTTAGGTCACTGGAGCTGACTTGAGGTGATAAAGGAACAGAAAACCAGTGATGTTTGGGCTCATTTTGAGCCCTGTGCTGGGTGGGACAGCTCCAGGCTCCCCCTTGTGCACTTGGAGAGGCCGCATTGCATCTTGATGTGGGGCAATAGCTGACGGGAAGCATCGACTATTCCTTTGCTGTCTCTTGCTGTGTAATTTTAGTTTTCTGGCACCCTGATGGAGTTCTGTTGCTTACCCTGGTTGTGTCCTTCCCCTTGCTCTTCCTGCTTCTCCTTTATCATCCTCATCTGCGAGCCTGGGGAAAGGCTGCCTCCCTGCACCTCGCCTGCAGGTCAACTCATCCCCGTGACAGCATGGGAGGGGACGTGGGTTTCAGCTGGTCATTGCACCCGTGAGCGAGGATGTAGCAAGTTCTAAATTGAGAACTGTTGCTTCATATGTGTGCCTCTGCAAACCCGTGGATTTAGACATTCCCTCACCATTAATTACATCCTCTTGTCTTTTAGCAGCAAGTAAACAGGCCAAGTTGGGCATGTCATCCTGCTGCAAGCAGCCAAACGCGGTTTCTCATTGATTGGATGCTTGCAAGTTTCTCAAAGTACGTGTCTACTCTCTTTTGGAGTGGGACTCTCCTCAGGATGGGGAGTAACCGGGCAGCTCAGGCCCCTTCTTGGAGGATATAGACGGAAGTGACGACAACCAGTCCGGTGTTGCCAGAGTTGTTCCCCATTAAAAGCAGGGACAGGTGCTTCAAAGGGAAGCCCAGATACCTCATAACTGATAAGCAGAGGGATAGTTCCTAGGTGGCACTGGAATTAAGTGGTGCCATCATTTGCCTTGATGCGATCTCTGACGAGATGCTGGTTGTCATCACCTCATTTCTGGAAGCTACAGGGTCCAATCACCTGCATTTGTGAGTTGTTTGGCATCTAAGCTGCTCAGACAGATGCAGTGTGAGACTGACAAAATTGGCAGAGGCATCTGACTCTGGCAGCAGTTTGAGGATTTGCCTGTTTGCCTTGTGGCAGCCCTTAACGCACCATCTCCAAGTGTGGTGTCCCACAGAATGCTCGGCAGCAGTCATGCAGAGGTGAAAATATTTCCAGGAGAGCTTCAAAGAGAAGGATGTGACTAACTGTCTTGCAGGGAGCCAGGATGTGGACCCAGCCAGATGAGGCAGCTCACATGAAAGGGCTGCCAAAATAAAGGGAGAGGACAGACGAAACTGGGACTGAGGGATGAGGAGGAACTGGCACTTGGGAAAGGTAGAGAGGAAAGTCTCCACAGGCTCTTTACAGCAGCTGGGAGATGTCTGCTCTCCAGGGAGGTAACCTGTGGGTAAAGTGATGAACCTCAAGCACACTGGCTGTCATTCCTGGCTCCGCTGCAAGCTTCTGCCACCTGCCCTTGGACAAGTCACTCTCCTGATGAGTCAGTATCCCAGCTGTAAAACAGGGATTGCTGCTTACCTCATGGGGACGTGTTGAGGGTAGGCTCATGGATGCCTTTGTGGTTTGATGTATTAAGTTGGGGGGAACAACAAAAAGTGACCACAAACATGAAAAGGGATCTCTTCTTCCCTTGCTGCCTCTGAATGTACTCATGTTCCTGTTGATAATATAATGGTGAGTTATTCATCACTGATATATACTCCTTCAGTTGCACTGGAGGGAACAGTTTTTTGGATGTAATTTTGTATGTTTTTAAAGTATGTTAATGTTTTAAGCAATTTCTAAGAAAATTAGAAAAAATAACAAACAATTAATCAAAGTCACACTAACCAAGATGTAATCAAGTAATATGAGGGTGGGACTAGAAGCAGAGTTTTTAAAGGGAACCTCAAAATGAGAAAACACAAATCCTGAGGCCTAAATAAGGAATTCTGTTTTGCATCCGTCTTAAATCCTATACCTGAGAATGCACCTGAGGAAGTCTAAGACCAGAAACCAAAAGGGGTCACTCCTCCGCTCTCTCATTCTTAAATAAGCTTTTGCAAAAGGGAAGGGGAGATCTGGTTAACTTTAACCCTTAAAATAAATGTCATGTTGATCGTATTCACTCACAAGGTCGTCCAATGGCTCTTTCTGGCTTTTCAGGGAGCCAGAAAACAGCACATTTTAGGCCAGTTATTGGTCGACCTGGTGCCGTAGCTTAGTCTCTGCCTGTATGTGCTAAAGCAAAATGGAAGTACTTGTCTCCTCTGTTGGAAGACGGCTGAGCGCCTTATGGAAATGCTGTAAAGAATGTGGAGATTTGCAGGTGGAAAATGCTGGGGGTGGTCACAGCTTCAGTTTTACACAGGGGCAAAATTCACAGTCATATTTCACCTGGCTTTTCTCTAAAAAATAGAAAATCCCAAAGGAATTGTCTAGAGAAGAGAAACATTCATCTTCTCTTAGTACTGTATTTTTAAGGCTTTAATTGCATAAGCTTTCCTGGTACCTGCCAAGGCTATCTTTGGAGAAAAAAATAAGATTCTTGGTGGCAGCATGTGGAAACCTTTTGTTGTTAAATTTTAGTCATTTAGTTCTTTTTTTCTTTTCCTTTCCTTTTCCCGTCTGCAGTTGAGTACGACAAGGAGTTCACACCTCACCAAAGGCACCACAAGGAATTCAAATTTAATTTGTCTCAGATTCCTGAGGGCGAGGCCGTCACAGCCGCTGAGTTTCGGATCTACAAGGACTGCGTTGTGGGAAGCTTTAAAAACCAAACCTTCCTTATCAGCATCTACCAAGTGCTGCAGGAACATCAGAACAGGTACGCAGGAGGGCCTTGCTCTGTGCCACCAGCTACTGTCCCAGAGAAGCCTGAGCTTTGCATTAATGTTGAGAGGACTGAAAAAATAAATATCAGGTTTGTTCATGTTAACAGGGTCGTGTTATTGTATGGTCCTTTCCTTTTGGGAAACAGGCATGGTAGAGTTCAAATGGACCCCAGCCAGAGAAAGTTCACAGTATTGTAGCCCAGGGTATGACTTAGCTGCAACCTTTGTGTTGTCTTTAAATAGAGAAAGAATCTGATGAGAAGCAGTAGATTTTTAAACCGATGCTGGCATTGCTCTTGTGTACCGAAATACACATACTCCCTTTCAACTTAATTCTACCAGCATAAAAAGCATAGCCTGTTTGAAAAATACTGGTAATTAGTTCAGACTTGACCTGCTCTCAGCTGGACTTAAATTATAGTAAATAAAGCAGAAGAAAATTCAGCAGACATTTTGTATATGCAGGTACAAAAACACTCCTTGACTTTCAGTGGCGTTCAGAGAGGCAAAAGCGAGAGAGGCACAGTAGAAACTGTGACACAAAAAATCCAATAAAGTGTAAATGGAGTGATTAATTTAAAACCTGTAATGTTTTAGATGGAGGAATCATGTAAGGCTAAAAGATGGAAATACACGGTCAATTAAATGTCAGATTAATGCTGTGGTACAAAAGTGTTTCATTACTTGTCAGGACTGTAACTGTTCCTCTGCTGCAGGCATTAAAAAAAAATCAAATCAGCAGTGCTTAAAAAAAAGCTCCATTTGTTTTCTCTGTGAAGGTTTCATGGGTGTTTTCCTTTCTGCTCCTTCTTTCTCCAGCCTTTCCACTGGTCCCATTTGGGGCACCATGTGCCTTTGATGATTGGCAGTTATGAAGGCAACATTAAATAGCTTGTGGTTGCTCTGTGGGTAGTGTGGCCTCTGGGGAAATGGAGAGAAATACTTGGGTGAATAGGTGATGGGGAACTAGGTGTGAGTTTTAGAAGATCAGTGACGTGCTTCCCTTTGCGCTTCGAGCTGGAGATTGCTGGAGTGCCTCCAGGGGTAACACGCTTGCTGCTTAGGATGTTAACATCAATACTCAGTTGTTACATCAAGAGCTGATTGAGCTCCAGAGGGTCATGCAGATTTCATAGATGTTAGCTGTATTGTTCATTTAGAGCCACACTGAATAAAAAATGGCAAGTGTTGGTCTGCTTTAGATTCCACAAGCAGAGATCCCACCTCTGGTGCTGGAAGAAAACCTCTGCCATGTGTCTATGGAAGCAATTAATATTCTGCTCTGTGACAGTCACCAAAGCAAGGCACAGAGTAGGAGAACTGTCAACTTTTATGTTTATATAACATTTTTTTCAGAGTAAACTGAGCAAGCAAATAAGGCATTGCAGGAAAGAGAATAAAGTACAGGATACGGCCACTAATATACCCTGTTCCTAACAAGTTTACAAACTGTTCTCAAAGTGGCTGTGTGCAGCAGTGATGCTGGAACCTTGTGTCTTTGTTTCACATCCCGTACCAGAAGCATGCCAAAATCAGATTGCACTGTGAAGCTGAGATGTGTGTCCTTTGGCACTGGGCCCTTTGGCATCTGCACGTGCTGGGCATCACTGGGTGCTAGAGACTTCCCTACAGACAGAGCAGAGGCAGCAGCTTGAGTGGGGATCACCAGGATGGTCTCTGTCCAAAGCTGGCAAATATCTTGGGTCTTTCAATTCCCTTCCATCGTGTTCCTTCTGCTGTTGCTGGCGGCCATGCTGAGGGGATCCCACTGTTGGGACTGAGAATCATAAAGTGGCTTCCTCCAGATCCAGACTGCCAGCAATTCACTGTCCCTCCTGACATGGGCTAGGCATGAGCCATTGACCCAGGGATGAGTGTCTGTAGTTCATTACTAACCTATGACTCATCCAGTCCCTCAAGGCTCCCTTTTTGTTTCTTTTTCTTCTTTATTTATTTATTTTTACTGGGGGGAAGGAGGGAGATATTTGGCTAAAGCAACTTGGGCTTCAGATGAGTCTGTGGGAATTGCCACATTGTCCACACAGAGGTGGGCAAGATATGGCTCACAGAGTTTTGCAGCTGTAAAAAGGACATGCCCTTTTCTACCCTTTTTTTCCTTTCAGCTTAAAGGACTCTTTCATTTACTGGTAAAATATAAAAGCACATACGAAAATGTGTGTGCTTCTGTATAGTACATGCATTGGTTTGTATCCTCTGTATATATATGCATACAAATACATATATGCATATATATATGCATATAAATAATGCCTTTTATGTTAAATATATGCAGATGTTAAAAGACTGTTAAAATAAGATAGAAGCTGCTTATTACTCAGTGTTATAGTCAGTTGAGGTCTGACTCTTTAGGCTACTGCTGCTATAGATTCAAATGTTCACCCTTGTTGCTGACCTGGGTGGACTTGGGCCTGTAAACATTCTTGAAAACAAATACTAAAAAGTGGTATTTAGCTGTTCACTAATATCTCTGCTTGGACAGGAAAAATGGCTCAGATTCTTCTGGTGTGCCTTAAGGAACTCTATTTTTCAAGTGGTTTTCAGTTTTGATCATCAATTCACTTACTTGCTTTTACTGGGGGGGAAGAAAGTCCAAAATGCTTTTTTCTCCCCCTTTTGTCTCAGTGGATTAATTTGGAATGCAATGTTTTCTTTTGCTGTTCAGAACACTGGAAGGTTAAATTATAAGAAAAAGAGTGCACTGGTTTTTGAAGGAACTTGCTAAATATTTGTAAGTCTTCCACTGAATTTTAGCAGACATCTTATGAGCCAGAAAATAACAGCTGCCTTTGACTTAAAAAAAACCCTACTAAAAAGGTTGTGTCATGCTTCCTTTGGACTAGTGGTTTTGAATAACAGCCTGATATTTCCTGACATTTTATGACATTATATTGCATAAGGAAGAGTCTGTACAGATCTTGACGTCTAGCTGGTGAAATAGCAGGTGAGACAGAGGAGTTGATATAGCACCTTTTTTCATCTTTTTCTGCTGACAAATATTCCTTCTGGTCAGGAAAATTCATCTCTAAAGGCTGCAAAAGGTACCTGTTCAGTCAACATCTGCAGTCTTCAGAGAAAGTTCAAAGACACCATGGTAATCTTGGCTTTTATGAGGTCAACAGTTGTCTAAGGTGATTATTGGTAGCTACTAAAATACTTTTGGGTGCAAATAATTTTTAAGTGGGCATCTGGCATGTGTGGATTTAAACCAGCAGTCTACAAGAGAAAGCCAGCAGGCACCTCTGGGGGAAAATATATATATAAAAAGGAAACCTGCCTGCTTCTCTCAAAGAAACAAGTTTGGCAGAGCAGGAGATAAGAGAAAGCTTTAGTAAATACAAATCTTCACCAAAGCTCAGAGCCTGGAAGTATCCCTTGGCTCCAATTAAGCGTAATGAAGTGGCTCAATTCAGTATTACTTGAGCAAAGGGAAAAAAAAAGCTCATCTGGACAGTAAAAGCATGAGCGTGTGACTCCAGCCCAGATGTGCGCTGCTGCACGGAATTGCGAGGCACTGCTGGCTGTTCCCTGATGGCTAAAAACAGAACCAAGCCTGAGGCTAAAATTTCTACCAGTTACTGAATTATCAAACTGATTTTTGCCACTGTAGAAAAAGCTAAAAGCAAGGACCATGGGCCCATTCGAGACTGTCTCCTAGACAGGCGTGTAAGCAGAGAGAATATGAATGATCAGAGATCAATGATGACTGAAATATCATAAAACCTCTGGGTAGAAATTTGACCCTCTCCTCATTCAAAGGCATCAGTAATAAGAACAAAAATACTTGTGAGGACTCCAGGCAGTAAAACTCACATTGAGGACAGTGTGGTCTAAGTACATTCTCTCTTAAAAAAGAAAACATTTTTAATACTGACTCACTTGTGTCAGTAATATTTTCATCTCCCCATTCCTTCCATGCTTTTGTAAGGTAAGAAAAATAGTGCCTAGAAACTAGACTTTTGTTTTCTAACCAAACCACAGTTAACAGCCACATTTTGTCATATCACAAGCTGCTGGAGTTGTCAGTGGGATGATGCGAAGAGATTAATGAAATCCTCAGGATGGGTCAAGCTGGTGGTCAGCCATCAGTGGTGTGCATTTCGGATTGCGTGGAGATGAGGCTTCACCAAATAGGGCTGAGGTGACATCTGGCTTGCTCTGAAGGGGATGACTGGGTTTTGAAACAGGCTCTGGGCTGTAGGGGCTGACACTGGGAGAGGGAACAGATGATACATCTGCCGGATGTTGCTGCCCTTTAGCTTCTGACCCCCCAGAGTTTTAAGAGACTAGGCTGTTTGAACACTAGGGAGGGATTTTTTTCTTCTCTCTCTCTCACTCTTATTTTTTTTCTTCCTTTGAAATACGCAGAAAACAGGGGTGTTTGCCAAAAGCATCAGTTTAGGAGGACAAGTGGTATCAGCTTCCAGGTGCTTGTCCCACCTTGGTCATATCTGACAGACTGTTTACTTTCACCAGGCAAGAGCTACACAGGCAAGAGCCCTATGTGGTACCAATGCACAGCTAAGCCCTGAAGCTGGGCTTGATTCTAAAGCGTAGCACTGATTTTGTGGAAGAACCAGCAAAGCCCTCTGTGATTTCTAATACCACTTAGGAGTGGATTGCCATGTAAGTGAGACCTTTACAAGGGAAGGGAAGAAATGAGTTTGTGCCTGAAAACAGCTCATTATTTAAACAGTTTCATTCTTGAAACTTCCATGTTCTCACCCAGAGAGGTGTCAGGTCAGGACTAGGGAAAGCAGTTTATGGTTGATCAAAGATGTTAGTCCTTGGTTTGGATCATCAGTATGTTTTCAAGTGTAAATATCCTGCTAATGCAGACCTCAGAACACTCCCACACTGTCCAAACAACTGATCTATGAAAAACACAGTGGCCTGTGTTAGTGATCAAAGGAAGATATGGTACCTTAATGGTCAAAGTTTATTAAACAGTTTCATTTGCACCCAGAATGAAATATGAGGACATGACTGTTGGGAAGATTCCTCCTACGTGATAAGACACGTGTGGACCTAAGTGAGCCCTGCAGAGCGACTGCCTGGGGACCATGTTCTTGTTCTACTGAACACAATTCCTAAAGGGTTAAGGCACTCGTTGGCTTCTAGCTGCCAGTTATAGTAGTAATAAAGTCTTCCTCTTTGCAACAGGATATTTATACAAATGTGATCTGAGCTTCTAACCTAAAGGGCAAATTGATTCAACGGCAGTGTTTATAGCTTAGAAAATAAATAACCGTTCTCAACTGGGTTTTGGAATGGGTTGTGTAATACAGATGACAAAGCTAGCATCAATCTGTTTCAAGTTGGGGTCAGATTTGTGTATAGTGTGTATATATTTGTATATGATAGAGCTGTTTCCATGATGCTATAGAGAAGCGTCTGCCCACATCTCAATTCAGCTTCCACTGTGGGTGTGTGATTTGTTGTGGTTTGGGCTGGTTGGTTTAGAGTAGTTTGAAAGTCAAAGTTATTCTGGATGAAACTTACTCATTCCATAACCAGCTGGCATTTTCTATCAAAACTAAAGAATGCCATATCAGTGCCTTATTTCTTTTCTTTAAGGACAAAGTTAAATACTACCCCTTTTTCCTCTCCCCCATCTTCATGCCTCAAACTGCATTTAAACTCTGAAGTACTGTAGCCTTCGCTACTGCTAGACTACCCCTTTTTCTTACAGAATTGTAATTTAAAAAAAAAAAAAATCTCCTATCCCTGTGACTTAGGATGATTTTTTTCTTTTTTTTCGCTGCTCCTGTTGGTAAAATGTTCTTTCCTCAGATCTGTGAAGCTCAAGACCTTAAACTGGAAGTGGGGGGACACCTTTGCATGCGAATATGTATGTTGGCTTTACTGGGGATTATCACAGACCTATAGGTTGAACTTCCCATAGTCTTGATGTAGGGAGACCACATCCTGTAAGTCTAGGCTCTGATTTTCCAGTCTTTGCCACATTCAGCCTTAAAAACCATGTTTCACCCTGCTACTCTTCAAGTGAGTGTGGGAGACTTAACCCCCTGCCCTTGCATATTTTGCTGCCAGGATAAGGCATACAGTGATATAGGGCAGCCTTTTCAGCACAGGGCAACTCTTATCAGATGGAGCAGTGGAGGTGTGAGGCTGAGCGTATCTATCCTTTCTTGTGTGTCCTCATGTCTGGATGCATCCAGGATGGCTTTCTTCTCTCTGTCCTGAATTGCAGACCCCCTCCAGAGTGTCTCCCAACATCTCCATTCCATGCTTTTTCCTTTGCTGGCTGTCAATCCTTGCAAATTAGTGCCCAGCTGCTGGTCTTCTATTCCACCTTGGAAGGAATTTCGTTTGTAAGTTGACATTCCTTTTTATTTCCTTCCTGGTTTCCAAGAAGCTCTTATGGGATGTGCACATCTCTCCTGGTCCTCTGGCCCACAGTTGGCATAACTTCTTCAAGATAGTTAAAATGAGCCTTACTTTTCATTAAACAATAAGAGACTGCCTTTGCTTTCCTGTAGAGACTGCCTTTACTTTCCATGGCAGCTCATTCCAGGGACTGGCATTTCCCTGCCTGCGGGGTCTCTGTACAAAGGAGCACCGATTAATTAAATTTTGTGTAGTGCATTTGAATCTTTGGACTACTGGTCATTTAGATATACTAAGTTGTTAAGGTTTTGTGTTGCATGGCTTGGCAGCACCTCATCCTGTGGGAGCTCCACGTAAGATTCATTCTGTAAGTAATAAACGCTTTTAAACTCAGAGTAGCAATTACGTCTACTGCGAGGTGGTGGATGTACAGATTTGAAAAGGTTGCAATAAAAAGTTTTATCTAAGTGGAGTTCCAATTTACTCTCTAAGACTGAGTCAGTTGCAAGTAGATTTATTTGTCCTTTGATAGTGGGTAGTGGAACAATCTTGATAGCCGGCTATACACAGGATAATTTCTACGGAAAGCTGATGTCAGTGCAAACTAAAGACTCTGATCCTGAGGCGGGCAGAGGAGTGTTTAGAAAGCACGTTAATTAAAATGTAGATTCCACACTTCTGTGCAAAATTCCCTTTTGAGAAACTGCTGCTAGGCAGTCTAGACTATTATGTCAACTTGTCTTTGAAGAAAAGTAAACAAAAAGGTTCAGCCGAGGAAAGTTTTAGAGACTTATAGTAATTAATGCTTTGGTAAATGACTGTTGATGCGTAACAATCCTTTAAACACCTGGGTAATTGCAGGCTTTGAAGTTGGGCCAAAAATGTTGTTCCAAGATATGTAATTAAAATACGAGACCTTTAACTTGGTCATTTTGAAGGTGAGATTTCTGTTTGTTCTCACTGTCTCCCTGGTAAAACTTCTGCCTGGTTGGGAAAAGAAGTCCAGGGAGGGTGGGAAACTAAAAAAACCTAGTTCAACAGATGCTTCTTTAAATTTAGCTTTTTATAGCTTTAGTGTTTTTCCTGTAGCAAAGTTCCATGTTGTAATGTGTATCCAGAACAGAAAAATTATTTTAATGTGAACATTTCACTAAGTATAGTAAGTAAGAGAAACCACTTGACCTGATTACTAATTTGACTGAATTCTAATCTAATTAGTGTTCAATTAAAGAGAATTAACACCTAAAAACATTTTGTTGAAAGGTTTACACAGAGGTTTCAGTTAACAAAATATTTATCTTAGAGGGGGGAAAAGAACTGAAGTTAAATGCAAGCTGTTTCTCCTGTAAATGCCCTGAGTACATGGTTGGGATGCTGGCATTAAGAATAGTAGCTATATTTGATATTTATATCTGACAAATCGGCTCACTCTCTGAGGACACTGGAGCTAAATCCTGCCTTCTGAATTACACAGACCATATTTCTCTGGTAAACTGTGTACTCCTTTCTGTTTATTGCAGCCACTTGTGATTGCTCTGTTGACCTTTGCTTTTCCATCCTTCTCCAGAATCTTCTGAAGGCCATGGAAGCACTCCTATTTATTTCTTGGTACTCGAGTCCATACTTCAGGGTCTTGATCCAGAACAAAGAGCTCCTGTTTTGAGTTGGGAGTTTCTAATTTGCATCTTCCTATTTAATATTCTCTCTTGTATCAGGAAAATTGTTTAAGCTCATGGCCTCAGTTCCTCCCATTCACTTGTTTCCCTTTAATAATCTAATATTAGTGCATATTATGCCTGCAGCAGCCTTATTATGGAAATCATTAACTGAACTCATCCAGATGGTTAAGCACACTGAAAATAAAGGTGAGACTGTTGGGCACCTTAGTGACAATGAGACAGCAGTAACTGTGTAAGAACCCAGAGGCAGGTTTAGACAGAGAGGGTGTTAAGAAAATGCCTGTTTTGGTGATGAAACTTATCTTCTGTACACTGAATTTTAAAGACCTGTGGAGGTGTTAGAGGTCTTGTGATGTCCCTGACATCTGAGGTTGCTTGGACATGAAACCTTTGGACTGACTCTGCTTTCTTCAGCCTGTGCTACTTCCTGTCTCCTCAGCGATGCTGGCTCAAACAGTTCTTCCAGCCTTTCTTTTTCTAGTTTTTTCCTGTTCCTCACGGTCCTTTCCTGTTTTTCTCGGGTTCCATCTTGCCTCTGGTTTTCTCAAATGCTGAAGTTTTCAAATATCCTTCCATTAAGGTGACCATGTACTCAGTTGCATGCTTTCTCTTGGAAGGTCACTGCCTGCCTCACTGCACGGGATCAATGTCATGACTTAATGACTAGAAATTCGATACTTTGTTTTATGTGACTTGCTTCAGTGTATGATCCGTTTCTCACCTTCTTGTCCACTCTTAGATTTTAATTTGACTGTGGGCTTGCATCTACTTTTAGCGCTGTTCAGCACGATGTCTGACTGCTTCCTAACCTATTTCTTTTCTGGACATAGCTGTAAGGCCTCAATTCTTGTCATGCATATACCAGTGAGGATCAGCTTCCTCCAGTAGGTTAGTTGCCAGTTTCAGATGTTTATTTTTTCCTTTCTCTAGCACTGCCCTTTGACTTGCAGGAAACCCCTGCTCATCTGCTGGGTGCGCTTCAACTTTTGTAACAGGTTGGGCCATAGGGTGTGGACCTGCTAAGCAAACACTTTTGGCAAAAATGGTCCCTGCCAAAATCAGCCAATGATCCAGCATCAGGATTGTAATAAGGCTGTGTAGCAGCTTTAGCTTTCATGTTACCTGTCTTTCTTTTGCAGTCCTATTAGGAGAGGAAAGGAATAAATGGGTTTTCTATAGTATTCAGAAAGGAGAACTAGGAGAAGAAAAAATTTGCAGTTGTGTAGGTACATTTCCCTCTGAGCATTGGGGCAAGAGTGGAACTGGAAGAGTCTTATCACTGACATCTGTCAGCATGTTTGTTGGCAGCTGTGTTGCCACAAATGGCAGCAGTAGCCCTCTGGGAACCATCAGTGCAGGAAGATGCCAATAGTTTCCCAGCTACTTATAGAAGCAGAGAGATGCTGAGTTGGGAATAATGGGCCTAATTCACAGAGGTGTGGTGGCCATCTTTCTACTCCCTTTTCTCTGCAGAATGTTTCCTTTTATTAAGGGTCTCTCCATCTATTCATTGCACATCTGTGTGTCCCTGACAACTGCAAAAAGTCCTCCACCTTTCCCCATCTAATTAGATATTCTTTCCCTTTGACTAGAGAGAGACATGAGATATTCTTTCCTTTTGACCTCCTTTCCCTTTTCCCTTTGACCAAAGGCTAGTCTGGGAGATCTCCCAGTCTCTGTTCCAAGATCGGACACCATACAGCTTTTTGTGCAGAAGTAGCAGGGATATCTCTTCTCAGACATGTGGCTTGTAGGAAAGACCAAATTCTCATCAGGTGATTCATGGTATTTGGTTTACCAAGGGGGAAAGAAAAGGAAGGTATGTTCCTTGAGTATGAGAAGTCCAGAGAACTTTGTTGCTGAGCTCTGAATCTCTGTTGAACCTTTTTGGGCAGGAATTTTCAAGCACTTACTTCTGGGTCAAATTTGAGGTGACTTTCTTAAAGCGGGAGGGACATACAAGATTTCTATTCTGGAAAAAATAAAGGGAGTACTTAGAGACTCTCAGTTAAATAGCTGGAATTCTTTTTTATGTGAGTAAATTCTTTCTTTCCTCCCTAACTTTTTCTTTGGAAATAGATGACTGAATATTCTTTTAAAACCTTTCAAAATGAAAACTAGTAAGAAACTGTATGTAACTCTGTGCAACCTGGTGAGGTTTGTGTGACAAATATTAATTAAAAAAAGACTTAAACAGAAAGTATTCAGGTGTGTTACCTACCCATCTACTATGACCTTAAGTACTTGTGGGGTGAACCTTCAGCACGGGCTTCATCTAGTCGAACAATGCAAAAGTCAGTTGAAATTTTTTACAGAGAGAGTAATCAGACATTGTAGTGGAACGGGCTGCCCAGAGAGATGGTGGATTCACCATCTCTGGGGGTTTTTAAGATGAGACTGGATGTGGCACTTAGTGCCATTGTCTAGTAATCACGGGATTACTAGTGGATCAAGGATTGGACTCGATGATCTCAGAGGTCTTTTTGACCAGTTGATTCTATGATTCTGTGAATAGCAGAGCTGATTGAAAATCAGTCCTGTATGAGACTTTTTGCAAAGAGTTAATTGGACTGAAAGCCCACTTGTCCATTTTTCTTCACGTTACAAAGGAATTTAAATCTCTCCAAAGTGAGTGTGACAGACTGGGATAAAGCAGATCGTTCTCGCTTGGTACAATTTCAGATTGCTTATTATATTTGTGGAGGACACTAAA
This sequence comes from Lophotriccus pileatus, assembly GCA_035583135.1. NCBI lineage: Eukaryota > Metazoa > Chordata > Aves > Passeriformes > Tyrannidae > Lophotriccus > Lophotriccus pileatus. The sequence goes on along the minus strand of JAWWES010000081.1, from coordinate 65,124,361 downwards.
ATGGGGGACACCCATAGAAAGTCAAGTCTGTGTTTTAAGTAATCTAATAATGGTGGAGCTTCAGTCTGGGGTGGGGTGGGGGGGATGGGAAGGGAATTGATTTGGGAGAAAGGACAATTTCATTTGGACACGAAAAATCAGTGATATAAATACACCCTAGGAAGTGACTGAGTCCTTTGCGGTTCAGCAGCATGAATCCAAGGATTATAGTAGATCACAAGGTGAACATGAGTTAACAGTGTGAGTTTTGTGAAGAAGCCAAAATCATATTCTGAGATGTATGAGTAGAGGCACAGTCTGTGAGACACATGAAGATTATCCTTCCAGTGTACTCAGCATTAGTGAGATCTTGACCTGAGTTGGGTCTATAAAGAGCAGTGAGAATAGTCAAAGTCTGTAAAACGTGGCTTGTAAGAAGAGACTGAAAATACTGTTTTAATAAGCAGAGCATATTGTTGTGACATTTAAGTTAGATAATATAGGGAAAAGAAAAAAAAAATTAAAAATTTCAAGAAGAACATGAAATATTTCAAGTGAAACCCATTCAGTTTCCTGGCAAGATGATGTTGCTCCTGAGGCTGGCGACCTATAAGATCAATTGAGGCAAATACCTCTCGGGAATGATAGGGATGCAATTGAGCCTGCCTGGATTCAGGGGAATGGACTACATGATGCCACATGGCCCATTTTGACTTCACAGCTTCCTGCTGTCCAAGTGCCTTCCTAAAGTACAAGGCAATGGGAATATAAGCTCTCAGCCTTCTCTTTGTATTTTTGTAGACCTGACTACTCTCATGTGTTTGAGTTCTCAGGAGGGTTTGCTCTTACAGAGCTCCCTGTACAGAGGAGTTGGAGTAGCTCTGTCACAGAGTCACCCTCTTACAGAGATCAGAAAGCAGTGGTGTGAGGGGGAGGGTCAGAACAGGTGCTAGGAAAAACCCTTTTCAGATATGGTCCATTTCAAGCATTGGAGAGGCCCGATGTGTAAGTCATGTTCAGAGGTGGGAATGATCTAGCAGTTCATTCCTCTCATCAAACTGGAGAGGGAAAGACTGGTTGCAGCTGCTGCTTGCAGTTGCCTTTAAGCAACACTTCAGTTTATATACCCCGCCTGGGAAAGCCCAAATCTCTCAACCTTAAGGTTTCCAAAACATGTAGCAGCTGGCCGGCCTTAGCTGCTTGCTGCTGCTGGAGGTGAAGGTCAGAGTTGAGCTTGAACCCTTGTTCCATTGGAGATGTGGCAAAGACTCCTGTGGGAAAGGCTGTTGAGTCAACCACAGAGTGTGCAGCTACCAGTGAGGTGGAGGAAAGCCTCCATACTGTAAAAATAACTGCACTAGGAGCCCTAATATACTTAAGTGCTTATTTTTCCATGTGTGATCTCATGCAAGCCAGGCTGCTGGGCAGCATGACATAGCAGTTGGCCAAAAATAAAATGTAACTCAATCAAAATGCTTTTTTTTTTCCTGAAGTTAACCTTTGATGGGTAGGAGGGACAGGTACTCTGTTTTCTCATTTCCATTGTTCCTGTTAGAAAAAAAAAGTGCAGGGAGGAAAGACAGGTGAAGATGGGATTGACACCTGGTATCCATTTTGTGATGATAGCTACAGGTTAAGGATAGGAATTGCAGCTTTCTTGCATAGGAAACTTATGCCTGTAGTACAGTAAGAAAATGTACATGGGATTTCTCTGTGTGGTTCTGCAGCTGACTTCACTGAACTGAGTTTGGGTGAGTATTTGATGCTGCAAAAAAGGCATAGACCTAAAAGCATTTGAAGCTGAAGTCCATGAAGGAGGTGCAGCACCAGCAACCTTGGAACAAGGCACTCTTACCCTTGTTGATAAGCCTTAGAAAAATGTCTTTAGACGCCTTTGGAGGTTCATTTTCCTTCGCTATTTGATGCTTGGCCATTAGCTGATTCTTATTTTTATTTTGGTCAATTGTGGTAGACCTGTGTGTGGTGGGCTGATACCATGAAACCCCTATGACAAAAGCCGTTGAATGCCTGGTCATGCTGGTAGTTTGACCACTGTCTTGCCTGGGTTATCATTATGCTCTTGAGGAAGAAGAGAGCCTTACTAATCCCTTGCTGGTGGAGAAGCAGACAAACCTGAGGAGTAAGGTTGCTTTCCTCTTAGAAAATGTAATCCTGAATTTCATATGTGAAATAATGTGCATCTCATGGCAAGACTCTGGATACACACAAGCAGATTTGGGGCACTGTTTTTTTTTTCTAGCCATTAACATAACTTATAACTACTTATGGTTTTTTTTTTTTTCTGTAACGGCAAAAGCCAGAGGAGAAAATCGCTGGCACCGCGGTCTTCTCATTACACTTCTCCTCTGCAGGGCCTCTGACCTGTTTCTGCTGGACACGCGGGCAGTGTGGGCATCGGAGGAGGGCTGGCTGGAGTTTGATGTCACTGCCACCAGTAACATGTGGGTGATGAACCCTCAGCACAACATGGGACTGCAGCTAAGCGTGGTGACCCGGGATGGTAGGTTATGGGCCAGGTAACACTACTCACCTCTGGAGTCCCTTGGATGTTGTCCAGAAGTGATGCTAACAGACCTAGCTGGGATATGGGAGGGTGAGCTCCCTAAGCAGCTGTAGCCAACACCACAAGCAGGGCATCTGAGGGCATAGCTGGTGGGCTGTCAGTTACTGGCTGTCCCATGATGGACATATCTTTCCACATAAAGTGAGGTCAGGTGTCTCTAGACAGTACCAGGATGAGCTGGTAGAGGTGGGTTGGGGTAGTCTTCAACCTTGTTTTCTTTCTGTCACTTTGTGCTGGAGTTTGGTACACCTGTGATGTCAAGTGAGAGTAGAGGGGTTGTCCTCTGTTCTCCCTGAGGAAATGTTAGTGCCAGCCTTTACCTCCCCAGCTGGGCTGAGAGCCCATCCCTGTGCTCCTGACAAAAGCACACCATTCCTTTGCCCTCTGCTTTCCCTAGAGGTCTCCTAATCTCATGTCTGCTTCTTGTGTTTCACAGGCAATAGAACTAATTTGTGACACATCTGGCCTTTTGTGTTTTATATATCTATCTACATAACTCTTTATAGTAGAATAGAGACAGTGGAGAGTTTATTTATATAACCGTTAGCACAGAGTAAAAAAAAAGCCTAAACTGGAATAGAGATGCCAAAGAGCCAGGTGCTTCAGTGAAGTCTCTTGTCCAGGATGGAGTGCTGTTGTAACAATGCCCATAGGCCGTGGTGGCAGGAAAGGAAAGTTTAGTGTTTAAAGAAGAGTATGAGCAAGAAGAAGGGAGACACTGTTTATGGGGATGTTGCAATGCTGAAAGGAACAATCCACCTGCGCTCTTTTTTCTAACGTTCCCTTTACTGTTTGGTTTGAAGGTTTCAGTGTAAATCCTAGAGAAGCAGGCCTTGTAGGGCGAGATGGCCCTTACGACAAACAGCCTTTCATGGTGGCCTTCTTCAAAGTGAGCGAAGTTCACCTCCGGACCACTAGGTCAGCGACAAGCAGGCGCAGGCAGCAGAGTCGGAACCGCTCCACCCAGGCTCAGGATGTCTCCAGGGTGTCAAGTGTCACAGGTAATCATGCAGCACAAGCTGGGATGACTTGTAATGTTTCTGGTTGCTTTGGAGTTGAAAGAAACAAGAAGGGGGTTGTAAGGTGGGATGCTCTTTCCTGGGGTAATAGGTTACATCTGCAAGGGGATGGTAGAGGAGATCTCACAGAATTACAGGAGTCCTCTTGAATCAAGGGTGGAGTCCAGACCCCCATGTGAAGTTGCATCCATTTATTTCAAGGGGGTTAGATATCTTAGCCACAACTCTTGTGGTTGTAGGTTGCTTGCTATGCAGTATTTGTCTAGAATTATGTCCTGTGAAGTGCAATATTTGAAAGATTCAATCTCTGTGTACACTGAGATTTATGGTATGGCACATATGCATTCCCAGAAGAATCCTCTTTCAGATTCCTTTGGAAAAAACATCTAGAACAGCATGAGATCTTTCTTTTTAACCTTGTGAGAATATCAATGTATACCTGGTGAAGCACATTTCCAGGCAGGCAAAGAAGTTTTCCCTGTTTGCTGTAGAAAGGTTGCATGTTGCTGGTGTTTTATGAGCCTTATGAGTGCTGTTGTGGGCTGATGGGCCAATACAGTAACTCTGAAATTTTTATAAAAATTGAGAGAGTCTCCTGTCTTCTAATATTGTCTGTTTTCCAGCCACTCTGCCCTCCATCACAGTGCTGCAAGTCCTTCTTCACTGAGTACTTTCTTTCCTCTCAAACGTTTTAGCTCATCCCAAGTTACTTGATTAATTTGCTTATGCTGCCCCCTTCATTTCCAATAGGATCCCTGCCCTTCCCATCTCTAGAAATGACTATGCCCCAAGGAAGAGAGGCAGCTGTATTTTTTTGGTTTATATCCAGACGCAGCACAGGGAGATGAGCCAGCATTGCCAAAACTTAGCTGGTGTGAACCTGTAGGCTTTCACCTGCTGCGAAATGCTTGGGCTGTGGGTGAGCCACGCTGCACCTGAGGTTGCTCCATGCTGGCCATGGTACTGGGAGCCTGCAGGGAGCAGAGCCATGATGGGAGCCCTTCCAGGGCTGGCAGCCAGGGTTAGTGCATGGCCGTGTGTTGAATCTGCCAAATTGCTCCAGCCCATCATACTGAAGGACTTGCCCTTTGGGCTAGGGCACGCCAGCAGCAGTTGGCCACTAGTGGCCTTTGCACATTGTTGTGGTGCACACTGCAGCATGGCTGTGGATTCCCATGCAATGCTGTGCAAGGGCCAGTGTGAGTGTGAAATAAGGCTTCGTGGATTTTAAGGGCAGGAGAAAAGACTCAGTCCTGCAGCCTGGACTCCCCAGGGGAGGCTGGCCAGTGCCAGCATGGCATTGCTGGAGGACTTACCATGAGATCCCTCTGCCAGCACCTTCTGGAGGTCCAAATTTCTGAGACTTGCTTTGGTCCTGGTTTTCTTCAGGTCTCCAAGCTGCAGATTTAAAGCTGGGCATCACGGCTGCTCGCTGAGTTGCTTTCCCATGTGATGAGTTTGCTAAAGCAAAATTTTCATATTAATAAATCAGGCAAAGTGACTCAAAGCTCCAGAGGGAGCAGATATGTTGGGCAAAAAGGGACAGTTTTACATTGCTGCTTTCTTGACTACACCACACACCAGGTCATAAAATTCTAAAATGACAAAAAAGAGAAAAAATAGCTGGCATTCTGTGGTCTCAAGGGCTTTTTTGGGCTCTTCTACCTCAAAGCCAGCTTTAATTTAAAACCTGGAATTTGGCATTTCAGTAGTCAACGAGGTATTGTTGAGATTGTTAAGGTGGAGGAAAGGAGAGGAGTTTAAAGTTAAGATGTATGTTTGGTTGGTTTCTGTGTTTAGAAAAGAGAGACTACATCAGCTTGTTTTCCTTTCTAAATGTGATACTCTCAGACTCTGTTCTTCTTAAGAAGTGGTTAATTTAACAGCCCAAGAGGCACCTATGACCAATAAGGGTTTTAGCATTAAAGACATTACAGGTTTTTTTTATAATTATTTTTAAGTGTGAGGGTTTCTAAATCCATGGCCCTGGGATTACCCCGAAGGCTGCCTAGTTCTTCTGAGGGTGCCCTGATGCATCAGGACTCAAAGTGGGTGCAGAACTGGGTTGCATCTCCCTGCCTATGCATCTTCCTCTCTTTCTGTATCTTACATCCTGTCAAATTACTGGTCTGTGCTCTTCCTCGAGCTAGGATTGCTGCTGCCTACCAGGGCTTGAGAGCAGTTTCTCTCCTTGAGAGCAAGGCAGTGGTTTGGTGTTGACGGTTTTTTTGGTAGATTGAAACTTCGTTTCTCTGTGTTAGTGGATGCACGGGGATTTCTTTTTTCAGTCCAAAAAGGAACTCCCTTTCCTAAAGATGCTGTGAGTTGTTTTGGGGCAGAATGTTTTAAAAAGCCCCATTTATTGTCTAAACATGGCAAGCATTTCAAGTCCTGCAGTTTGGAGTGCATGAAGTGTGCTGCTGGGCTGGTACTGGATCTGGTGAACGGGGGGTTAGGTGAAAGCATGCTGTTGTGTGTGGGAAAGGGACCCCACTATGCTCCCTTCGACATGCAGTTGTTGTCCTGCAGTCAGTGCCAAGAGCTCAGATACCAAGGCTATGGCTGTGGCATAAGATTCTCAATGATCTCTATTTTATTTCCCTGTATTACAAACACGTAATTATGATTGGCTTGTATAAAGCAGAATTGAATAGCCCCCACGGTTATAAACTGCTTTGACACAAAGTCCTGCATCAATACATTCCTGGAGCCAAGCTCAGTTCTTCTGTACAAGAAGGACAAGCAGGAAGAAAAGGGAGTATTTTCACCTGCTGAGGCCAACTCTGGCCCAGGACATGGAGGAACAAGGTGGGTGGGAGGAGCGTGCTGATGTTTCTCTGCTGTTGTCAGCAAGGGCTGGAGCCCCTCACTCAGCCGGATCTTGCAATGGGTTGAGCTTGTGCTCTCAGACTCCACGCTGACACTCTGGTTAACTGAAGAGGTGGGGACTGTCTTCGTTGTAACAGATGGTGACCCTCTGCCATACAGCCAACTCCATGATTTACGGTTTCTGCACAGGTCTGTCTCCTTGTCTGATGGCAATAATCCTTCTCTTCTGCAAGTCAGCCTTCAGCCATATCCCTTCCCGTCAGCCCTTCCTGATGGAGACCGTTTAAATGCCTGACTTTGGGCTGTGTGTGCTGCTCTGAGTGAAACTCAAGCAAAACTCTTTTTCATGTCCTTCTCTTTAGCCATCCTAGGGCCCCTGGGATCGGTGTGAGCTGCTCCATGAAAAATGAAAAGTGGCTTTTCCTTCTAGCAGACATGCACAGCACCAGACAGATCTCCCCATGTATATGGGAACCAAATATTGCAAAGGGCAGTATGCACAAACAGTGAAGGCAAATAAAGCCAAATGCTTTTATGATGGCAAGGGTCTTGTTAATAAACTTCATTATCTGGCAGCCCATCTTCCCTTCAGCATAGTGCTTGGATGCAGACCGGAGCAGTGTGGCCAGCATTTCTGCATGTGCCTTCACATGCGAGTTTATGTCAGCCCAACATCTCCCCTTCTTCCCACCCAAGCAGATCACTTTCATGTGAAGTGGGCCGTTATTAAGTGTGTGATCAGTTTACACCAGCTTTATCCGGAAAAATCACCAAAGTCAAACACCAAGAAGAAGGGGCTGGCCTTGGAGACCTCTGTCAAAGCTATTTTGAATCACAGAAGCAATTAATTACTGTGTGGAATTTGGTAAACTGGCACCTGGGGAGCAGCAAGAGTGTTCTCATTTGGATCGACCTCAGTAAATATTTATATGTTCTTTGCCAGCACTTAACGTGGGAGAGGTTATAAGAAATCTAGGGTTAGTGCATAAGTATCTGTAGGAGGAAGACTATTAGGGTCAGGCTATTCTCTCGCCCTTTTCAGCAACACACATGCCAGTGTCCAGCCTTAAGAGAAACATCTGTGCTCGCAGAAAGTCAGACTAGGGGCCTGGTGAAGGCAGACAACATTCAGTGCAAACAAGCTGCAGAGACAAGCCATCTTAACCGTGCTGTTTTAACTGTGTTGCTCTGGGAGCTATTTTTAAGTGCAGAACTAGGGGTTTGGGTTTTTTTTTAAATCTCTGTTTTAGGCAAAATAGTTTGCAGTATGATTAAATGCAGTGCCTTGTAAATGCCAAGCTAGTGTTTCTGAATTGGTATGTTCAGAGGAAAAAATAGAGATGATTTTGCTAAACCCACAATGAGCCTATAGGAACTCCCAAAGCAGCTCACTAAACTTTCAGAGACTTTAAGGGTCTCTGGCAAACAATCCTCACAAATTGTGCTGTGGCAGTGTAAGCTGGCCCTATGGAAGTTGTATGTAGCATCCCCCCTGCTGCAAAGTGCATCCTCTTGGCCCTCCTGACTCCTTGCTGCAGGGCTGGTAGGAAGGGACATGAACCCTGTTGCCTCTTGCCAGTTAGATCTTGCACTGGTGCGCCAGCTCAAATGGCAATTTGGGCTGAAACAGCTGAGCGTGCTGGTCTGGGGTAGCTGATGCTGCTTTCCAGGCTTTAGAGAAGTTGTGTTGTGGAGACCAAGTTCAGTAGCTCAATGAGCTTTAGCTCTCTGCCAAAACCGCTTGACTGTGTGTATTCCTCTTTTTTCAGGCCCATAACTGGATGCACATCCAATAAACGTGGCTCTAGGGCATATGACAAGCCCCTAACCATGGGTCATGACTATGTGCATCTGTTTTGCTGCATTTTTTTCTCCAATTCAGAAAGCCACTGCTAAGGTTGCTTAAAGGTTTGTAAAACCCCTGAAGTTGGGCTAAAGTAGCTTCCATGACGTAGACATAGTGAGCAAACACATAACAAGAAAAGAGGGCAGGGAATCTTGGGGTAAGGGTTAAACAGGGAAGAGTGCAAATCCAGGGAGAGGGGATGTTTAGTAAGTTGATGTTCCAGAAAGCAAAGGCTCAGACTGGGCAAGTGAGAAGATAGAACTGTCTACATCTGCCTTGGATGGAGAGCAGCCAGGGCTCCATGCAGAGTGTGAATCAGGTGACTCCAACCAGTGAGCTGAGGCGAGTTTTTGGGGGCAGTGTGAGAGAGGACACGTTCATAACATGTTCTGCTTCATGTAGCTTGTTAAGCAGCTTTTTTTTTTCCACCCCTGTGTTTTCTTAAACTTGTGATTGCTTGCAGCCTTCCTTCCTACTCCTGTTTTCTCTGCCTCCCTTGCCTTCTCCCCTTTCCTGTAGCAGATTTGGGTATGTTGTAGCTGGATTTGGAATGTAGCATCATTCTGCCCACTCATTTGTGAATAGATCAACTCCACTGTAACTCCCAAATACAGATGGTTTTCCTCTAAGCAAACTACATATTTCTCATTGAAGAACAATGAAGTTGTGTTTTCAGGTACTTAAAGGAAAGACTTTGATCACTAAAAGTATCTTCTGCTCATTTTTTTCCCCCTCATTATGACCAGATCATTTCAAAACATCTCATGCTAGAAATTTGCTCCTAGGCTGAGCCAGGGACTGAAAAGCTTCATCTGAAAAAAACCCACCACACCCTGGTTTCTTCTGGGTATGTCTGGGTTTGAAAATGGAAAGCTTGAATAGAGAGACTCTCCTCCATCCTTGCTACCGCATGCTCCTGAAAGAGTGAATGTTTATACTGCAGCAGACTGTTAACCAGCTCTGCTCACCTGATTAAATCCGTGATTGAAGCAAAGCTATTGAAAGTCTGAAATGCAATCCTTAGAGTTTAAAACCCAAGCTGCTTCTAAAAACAACTCTCTAATCTTTGGTGGTTGGGAGGCTGGGTTTGAGGTGGAGGATTTTTTTCAGCCCTCAGTGTTAACTGTACCCAGCTGTACTGCTGTGCTGCCCTTAATGTCAGTTGGATGTGCTTTTAGTATTATAGTTTTTCTTTTGAATAAATATTTGCATTTGTAGTTCCCAAACTTGGGGGGGGGTGGGGGGGGTTGGTGGTGGTGGTGCTGGAGGGAAGGAAAAGAAAGGCTTATTCAGAGCCAAGGAAAAAGTCTCTAAAAATATTCTTCTATCCCAGCTGCCGCATCTGGGGGAAGCTGCGCTGGGAGGGTGCCCTTTAAAGCCATGTTAGGGGCACCAGGGGGCTGGTAAGCCAAAAGGTCCAGGGCAGTGGGAGGCAGGCACATCATCCTGTGGCATCTGCCTGCTGACAGAAGGGCCTTTACTTGCAAATGAGGTGTGTGAGAGAGGAGGAGGCCCCTGTGGAAAGGCATGGGAGGAAAACAAGGACCCGGAAAACATGGGCTCCCATGCTGCTCTGCTAAATTTGCTGCCATCTCTTCCTCTCGTGCTTCCCATTGAGTGCATAGCGCCGGTTCAGCAGCTGTAGTTGGTGGCCAAGCTGCTCCACTGCAAAGGTGGTTTCTGTGGCTGATCTGCTGAGGTCCAGCAGCCACCTGAGGTGTGACAAAATCAGCAACCACCCGTCAGGGCTGGATTTGTGCAGCCACCCAGAGGTGAAAGGCCCCTCTGTCACGACTCAGCTCCTCTGTGGTTCCAGGTGTTCACATGTGGAGCTGCCTCTCTTTCCAAATATAAATGGGAAATTCCACTCGCTGTCAAAAGCTGTACTTTGTGGGGTCATCACGAGCAGCTCCTGCATGGTTGAAACACCCTCATACACTGCGTCATGGCAAGGGAGAAGGTCTCTGGTCAGAGCTTTGCACCCTGCATTCCCACTCTTTGGTGAAGTACTGGCAATAAGGAGCAAGCGAGTGGTGAGAGCATGTCAAGTTCTGTGTCACCTGCAAATAAGCAGCTTATGGAAAGGAGAAACAGGTTTTCAGAGCATGGTTTGTAAAGGTCCAAGGGCGAAGGTGGTGCATAGGGTGATGTCTGGGGAAGGCTGGGGGTAAGACACAGAGAGAGACAGGGACACAGCTTCCCTGCCTTATGGGACCCTGTTAGCTGTTTAAGGACTCCTGCTAACTGCTACAGGGACACAAGGTGATGATAAACCTTCCTGGGGCTGTAATTCTCTCAGTGTGTGCGGTTTGAGCTCACCACCTAGGGCAGCACACACTGGAAACCGCAGCTGAGGAAGTGTGGTGAGTTTGAACACCCAGTGGGGATGTAGCCTAAGCTGGGCTGAAGGAGTAGATTTATTTTTAAGAAGTCCTTTTACTGGAGGTGTTTTACAAGCACTTTGAAGGCAGCTGAAGTAATTATAACCAAGTCACTGTTACTTGGGTTCCTCCATTCCCAAAGGCATCTTAAAAGCTTCAGTCCTGCTTTGGATGTCCCTCAACACCCTTATCCTTTTGGCTGCTGAGGGAGCTCATCATTTCTCGCTGCTGAGCCCACAGCATGCACACACTTGGCCAGCTGCACCCTCCAGCAATGCTCTGCCTGTTTTACTTTCTAAATTCTTGTTTTGTTCTTTTTCTTTTAACAGATTACAACAGCAGTGACTTAAAAACAGCTTGCAGAAAGCATGAGCTTTACGTTAGCTTCCAAGACTTGGGATGGCAGGTGTGTGATGTTTCTCTCCGGGTAAACTAGACATTTTGTTATGAAATGTTATCTAAACAGTGTCACAGTAATTCCACTCGAGTCTGCCATTATGCTTTAAAATGTCCCTTGTGCCTTCTCACTAAAACCAGTCACAGGGTAGGGCAAATAAATATTGATAGTTGTGACATTTGATAAGATCCAGAGGAAGCTTGATACTTTATGAGATTCAAGTATACAGTCATTCTCTGTCACTCACGGGAGTCATGGTACGGGCAAGGGTTTATATCTGTGTACCTCTAATGATAAGGAAAAAAATCTGATGTTAAGCAGTGATTTTAACTAAATTTTTTTTTGTAGTGTTCAGCCACTGTTTGAAATGGGCCATAGTTTGAAATCCTCCATCCCTGCCCCACCATTAGCACTGCCTGTGGTAGGTAGCCTGAAGACTGGGTTTAGTTGCAACACCATGAGCCCAGAAAATTGTTTAGAGTAAGTTATTTAGGACCAGGCCACAGTGTAATCAAACATCACATTTCAAAGAATGCCTTCACCTTCTCTTTTTTAAAATTTTTAAATTTTTGTTTCATTCTTTCATTCAGCACTTTCGTGAGGGAGGTCCCATTTCTGTCAGCTAATGTTTTGACCTGGTTATAATTCAGAATGCCAGGGCTGCCCCTGGTGCTGCCCCTGGACATGGAAATCCTCTCTCAGATAATGGGACAGCGGCATTTTTTGTAACTTATGTCAACTCCAGCCCACTAGCTGCAACTGTGGTTGCATGCTGACTCCGTTCCCCATTACTTCTGAGTGGCTTTTCTTTTCTCTTGTGAGCAGTTTTCCCACCCTTCCTTAGCTTACTTGCCCTGTTTTTGGGCAGGAAGGATTCCAGTTGTGAAATTCATGATCTTGAAGGGAGTGCCTTCATGTTTCTAGTTGTAGAAAGGTACTGTGCTGCCAAAGGCAGGCCACAGGCCAGCAGGGCTCATTGCTAGAGTTGGAATCCAGGTCCTACTTGTTGCAGGAAGATGGTCAAGGCAGGGCAGCAGCCCCCTGCAGTTGTTTGGCACTGCCATCTTCTTCAGAACATCCATTAATTTTTTTTTAGCAGAGCACTTCCCTTATTCTTACAGCACATTAAACCACAAATTTAATTACACAGTCTGTACTGGCTTCTCTAGCAGGAGGGTGATTTTCTTATGAAAAGCAGCTTGGTTTACCAGGAGAAAATAATGGGTGAATTAATACAGTAAAATGAAGGGGAGTTTTTGCTATGCCCAGGTATCCTCATGGTAGCAAACTTGGCGAGCAAAGCTACGGCAACAGTGTCTGGCTGCTCAGGCCCACTGTAGCAAAATTCGAGCAAACAGAGGTAGCTGTTGTCACGTAAGGGGGAGGGTAAAGGGGAAATTGTATAAGAATTATGTGCACATGAGGCATACCACTATGTTCTTCTGCAGGATAACCTGCAGAGCCTGACACCAAAGGAAGCAAAATATCTCCTGTTAATTATTGCACCTTTTAGTTTTCCTTCGGCTCTTTCGTGTCAGCAGCAGAGAAGCTGTCATTTTTTTGGTGAAGAGTCACCTTCTTCTTCCCTACCATGGGACTCAGAGTGCCACTGGGGCCACCTGTTTGCACATGCAGCTCAGGCTGGCTGTCCTGCCCCTCCTTGAGGAGTCTGGCAGATATGCAGAAGCTGTTACACAGCTAAGACTTCCCACAGCGGCCTTAGCAGGCTAATGTTCCTGTTTAAGGGTGTATAAGATAGTCTGTGAGGCACCACACCAGTTTTTTATATTCCTGTTGTGGAGCTCCCTCAGGCTTGAATTGTGCCTGTCTGAATGCACGGACGTGATTTTTTCCATGAGGGGGCACCAGCTGTGGCTGTGACTCAACCTAGGAAAGGTAGTTCAGCCAAAGGGCCTAACCTGCACGAAATGTTGGAACATAAAGGCCTCCAAACCACAATCCCCACAAGGCAACCCAGCAAGAATTTTAGGGATTAAACTCTTAGTTCATGGCAATACATACATGTGCACCATTCTTTGGACACTAAAATCGGTGCATCCTTGGAAAAGTGATGGCTCAAGAAAAACCAAAAAACAAAACCCCAATCAAAAGCCTAACAGTTTCAATGAAAGCACATTTTCACCCTCAAGAAAAAAGTTAGTGGAAAATTTTCAGCTGCTCTTAATTGCATGCAGTTCTCTGTTGAATCATGTTCTGTTGTTTCCCTAAAAAGGACTGGATAATCGCTCCAAAGGGCTACGCAGCCAACTACTGTGACGGGGAGTGCTCATTCCCACTCAATGCCCATATGAACGCAACCAATCATGCCATTGTCCAAACTCTGGTAAGTCTCCGGCCAGCTTGATGCCAAAGCACCAGGTGAACTTGTAAACAAGATACATTGTCTCAGTTGTGTTTTCTTTCTTGGCAACAGGTTCATCTTATGAATCCTGATTACGTTCCCAAACCATGCTGTGCACCTACCAAACTAAATGCCATATCTGTTCTTTACTTTGATGATAATTCTAATGTAATCTTGAAGAAATACAGGAATATGGTAGTAAGAGCTTGTGGATGTCACTGACAAACAGTCTTCACATGGACTCTGTGATGCTACCAAGAACTTTGATACAACCTTCCCTGCTTTCAGGAGCTTGGAGAAAAAAGCATGTTGATGTACCACCTTTCAGAACACCATGTATGTGCCTTGTGGGAGGATGGGGTGTGGCGACCACCCCTTGGGGTGTGAAGAAACTGCTGAACTTCTTACAGACTGACCCTACGCCACGGTGGCTGCTCAGCTCAGCAGCAGCAGCAGCAATATGCCCACACACGCTTTATTTGGCTGGGATGGTCTTAATCTCACGTAGCAGCTTGGCCTTTAGCAGCTGCTTGGACGTGTGCTGCAGTTTTACCAGATGGGCTAACAACAACCAAAAAAAGTGAGGTCTTTTTCTTGGGGCTGGGGAGGGAAGACGAGGGGGAGAGGCAGAGAAGCTAAAGAGAGTGGTGTTGGCACTTTGGTCATAGAGCATACGTCTCGTGCAAGATCGTTTTGTCCAGAAGGACCAGCTACTCCGCCTAGGCTGTTAAGCCTCCTCCTGACAGCTGTCACGACGGTAAGCATCTAAAATTGTGCCAAAGTAAATGTTTCAGTTCTCTGATGCTCCAAGCACTGTTTAACTCTGATCCTGCAAGCATAAGATGGCTTGGCTGCACCGCGTGTTAGAAACACTACCATGAACTCAGACCCTGGCTGGTCTTTCCAGCTCACTCTCTGACTGAGCAGTACAACTTCATACACTCGTTCTTATACAACTTCCTTCCCCTCCCCAAACGAGGTGGCCTCACCTACTACCAGTTGCCCAGGAAGGAAGTCAGGACACTTCTAAAGCTGTAATTCATATGTAAAGTTTAGGGGCCATTCATTCTCTAGCTGGACAGTTTGTTTACAGGAAGACAGAATGTCAACAACATTTGCAACCTTTTCCATTCAACTCACATAACTAACAAATTGGTTTAAAGGATATGCAGTGTAACCATGGTTTGTCTAGCAGAAGCTAATAGCAAATTGTTTTGATCAATATTAAACTTGTATTAAATGCACTTACCTCTCCTTGCATTTAAAAGGCTTCTTGTAAATACAAGCTATAATTTATTGCACTTGTCACTGTATATTCATTGTGCTGTATCATTTATAGAAAGACTGCTTTTTTAAAAAGTTTTTATTTAGAAAAATCTCAGTGTAAACAATTGTACCACTTTGATTTTATACAAGAAACTCATGAGATTGTGCTTCACTAGAAAGTTGTTAAAAACATAATAAAGGCTTCCTGTAAGGCAGAAGTATACACATTGTTCCAATACATCTGCCTGTACAACATTTAGCTTTCACTGTGACTTTTTCACCTTCACACATTTTAGATTGAACAGAATCAAAAGTTCTGGACAGACAGTGAAGTGAAGTGCCAGGAGAAATTCACTGGTTTAAAAGTTCATAGATGTTTTGCCTTTTTTTTCTTTATAAAAAAGAAAAACAACCCAAACTACTCCATATGATGGACAAAACACGGTATCTTGACAGATTAGTCAAATTAGCCTGTAGCTATCCTCATTCCATGAGTTTCTGTGCATGAGACAGCAGAATTCAGGTCCTTGGTATGCTGTTGCCTTTGTATCATGACAGTCTCCGCAATGTAAATTCTTTGGCTTTCAATTAAATCTAACATGGAACATCTTATGCACCAAAGAATAGATTCATATTATAATCCAAGATACCACAAAGTGTGTGGCCCTAGCATTCAAACTCATCAATGCTTACTGCTTGGAAAAAGGTTAAGGCTCAAGAAGAGGGGGGGACTATTTTATACTACTGTAGAGCAGCTGAATGGAAAAAAAATATTAAACATTGTACTACTCGATGTTCTCTAAGTACTCTGAATTAAGAGCAGGTCAGCACAAAGTTTGGATTCAGGGGAGGAATCACATCAGCAGCTCGGAAGTCTAACTGATCATTTACTATTAATGGAGCAGATATAACAGCACCTATTATTCACTCTGGCTCTATAGAAGTAGAGCATAGTTGCACCTCTGGAGCTGGATGGCAGCAGGCTATAAAACTCCACCTGACACATGTACACTGTGGCATCAGTAATGTTCAGGCACATGTTACAGTACCATCACTTTCATTATGGCTAGACCTCCCATGCTGAGAGGATTAACAGGAAACAACCAGCTCATGGGGGCCTGGTATCTTCCAAAGATGTGTGTGTTTTCAACCTTTCAGCAGCTATATTAACACAAATAGGATTTAAGTACAGTTGTAGAGAGCAAAAGCAACTCAATGCAGCTGTAGCTTTTGCTTTTCTAGTAATGGTGAGCAGTTTGTAAGGATTACTTTTTAACCAAATCTAACCTGAAGACAGAAATATTGTACTGCTGCCCTTCAAGTTGGTTTTCTTAATGTATTTTAGTCTCAAAGGAAACCATTTACACTTCACTGCAGGAATGCAGAAATGCAGTAATACTACCAATGCTGAAAATATAACCACTTTGCACAGTAGCTACTTGTTAGTTTTCCTGCACACACAGGGTAGTATGTCTTTAACACACACAAAAGGGGAAGATACCAATGTTTAGTACATTCAATTTCCTAGAAACAAAGAAACAAAAAAAGCCCCAATCCTACCCCCACCCCCCAAATACACTATTTGAAAATCAGCAAAGATAGAAATCCCTCAGCCACTGTACAAAGACAGTCAGGGGCAGAGCATCCAGACTTTTATTACAGTTCATCCCTTGCCTGACGCAAGACAAAACTATGCAGTGATTCGAGGTCTCTTGTTCCATTGTGTTCACTGACTTTCTTTCCACCTCGGAAAAGCAGAAGTGTAGGATAACCACGGACCTTCAAAAGACACATACAGAAAGGGAACTTGTTAATGTTCAAACGTGTATCCATCACTCATATTTACCCAACTATGAAAAGCTACTGAAGCCCTCTGAGACAACAGGCCATTTTAATTTAAAAAAAATCACAAACCCAAACCCACAGCAGAACTTTCAATGCCAATCTGAAATGTCTGAACATTTTAAGTGAATGGGATAATACATGTTCCTGTAGGCTCCTGGGATAGCAGCTCTGTCTTCAATTGTCTGCCTATCAGCACCAAAAGACTTCTTTTTTTTGTAGGAACAGAACTTTCCATCAGATACCACAAGACTGCCCTGGTGCTTTCACAGAGGGAGGCTTCTTAAAATAGGGGCTTCTTCAGCTTTATCCAGTAATGAGGATGACCAAGTCTGAACAAATAGTCCAAGAGAGAAATGATGTCACCAGGTGCTGTTCTGAACTGCCTCTTTTTGGCTAACAAACACCACTGTCACCAGGCACCTGGACTGCAGCAGCCAATTTGGCTGCACACTGAAGCCTCCAACATTTGGTACCCCATACTATCCCATTCATTTCAGATCTTTCACACTTACAGAAAATCTGTTGCAGACATTACGTTCCACAGTGCAGTCTACTTCTGCTATTTTGACATCAGTCAAACCTGGAAATTGCTCTTTGGCAAGGTTCTCCCAAGTTGGAGCCAAGTTCTTACAGTGACCACACCTAGAAACAGAAGAGGGAGATTTGTTTAGCAGATATACTTTCCAGTTTATCTCTACTGTCTTGCTGCAATTGCTTTAACTAGCTGCCTTTCCTATCCGCTAATGATTTGGCCCTCCAAGTCCCTTGCGCTATTATGTCAGTAAATGAGCTAAGAAAACAAGTGATTTTATTTAAGTTAAGCATTTAAGTACTTTCTGGCCTTTGTTAGTCTTGCCTAGAATGGTATTCTAGATGTCGGTGCATTACTATTTTACCCCACAGAGGAATATGAAGCCAAATAAAGACAAGCAGAGAGAATATTTAACTGGTTAAAAAAAAAAAAAAGGGATCTCTTGGAAACAAACATGCTTTTAGGAAGGCACAGAATGTCTGTAGTACAAATTAAGTTTTCAGGTAGCATAAAGCTATTACATAGCTCAAATTTAATTATTTAAATGATATTTTAATTTCCCTATTAAATTTCTTCCAGTTTTTAATGGCCTCCTTGACCAATGCATAGTAAAGTATTCATTTTGTTTATATTTTGAACTTGGCTTATCTAAGTTCCTAACGTGAACTCCTTATTGCCTTCAAGAAGAATTCCCAAAGCACTTTAGATTTTAAAGCTTCATTGCTCATTCTGTTCTAACCCAGCTGCACGTTAATTGGATTATTAAAACAGCCCCATAATTGCCTTGGGGCTGGATCAGGGCATTTACAAAAATAATGAAAGATGTCTCAGAAAAGTTTTCTTAATGCAAGCCAGTGTATATTTAAACCACCTTGTTAATAACACACAGTGACAGTATGAAAGCATTTCTGACCACGCACAAAACCCACTAGAACCGGATGATTTTATACTTACTATGCAAGTTAACATTAATATTTATCCAAAACTAACTGAAAGACAGAACCAGCAAGCAACATAATAGTCTTTGCTGAGCCTTACAGAAGTTAATCCACTTGGAACAGAATAATTCCATTTATATGGAGAGTACTACAACTGTATATATAAGCCTGACTTTCAGAGCTAAAACGAGGACACCAGCTATATAAATATAGGAAGCATTTTGCTAAACAGTAGCTTTCTGAACATTGCAGCCAGGGAGCATGCACTGGTTTAAGAACTTGACTCTACATTCTGAACCACCACCGTTTCTCAGCCTGCTGTCCAACACTGATCCTATCTGTGAGATATGGCAGCATCCCATGAAAATCTCATGAGATGTGGATACAGTATTATTAATAAAAACTAATCAAAAAGGGAGCATTTCTGTATCTCAAAATTTTCCAAAAAAAGTTTATCAGATAATGAACTCCTAGATATGCCAACAAGCCCTGGGTTCAGAAATCAGACTGGAAGTTGCTTGGTGCACAGGTGCAAACTGAATTTACCAGCCAGTTCTGCTGGTGTTGCAATAGCAGCACAGGCACGATTCAATCTCAGTCCCTCACTGAGCACAGAAGGGATAAAAGGAGTGAGGAGAGAGCAGCAAACGTGATGGGGTGTGTGTGCTGTGGGCAGGGTATTTCTTAACCAAGTGGTGGAAAATCCTTGCTCACATCCAAAAGCAGTTCTTTCAGATGGAAGAAAGAGCATAGAAATGGCTCTCAAGCAGCAAACCACACTGTGGTGAAAAGAGTGACAACACTGGAAAAGACTGCATCATTGAGCTTACATAAAATGCCTATAGTACTCCTTGCCTACGTGCATGCCTACTGTCAGAGTTAGTATCTTGAAATGCCTGAGCACATTTAAATATGGGTTGCATTTGCTTGTGTTGCTTTGTAATGGGGCCTTTTACCACCCCAAACAAAAGATCTTTTTATATTTTATATACTACATTAATGGGATGGCTAGTGACGAAATCAGAGATGTGTTATCTTCCACACAGTGACATACAGCTTAATTTTAATCTCTTCCCCTACACTAGGCTTCCTTCTGTTGGCTAAGAGACCAGGCCATGGGTGAGCAAGATGGCATGCCAGTTTCATAAAATTCAATGGAAGCACAAATAAGATGAATTCTATAAACCAGAGAGAGAACTGTTAAACTTTCTTTTTCTCTCAGAAAGGGAACAGTAAGAAAAAGGCAGAAATATTTGTACTACGAGTCTGTAATACTGAGGTCTTACCCCAGCTGGAGTCCCAGGCTCTGCCGGATATACCAGTAATGGCGGATGCCAGATAGGACATTACTTTAATTTCCCCCTCCAGTGCCTTCCATTGGGTATCTACACTTTCACCATCTGTATTGGACACTCTACCTTGGGTCACTATAAGAACATACTACATGAACCTACACTCTTAAGAACATCTTAAAATTTTGAAGAGTGTGAACTAGTTTTTTGGCAGTTATTCGAAGAGTAACAGGCAATTATCCATAGCTCAACAGTCTGTATCAAAAATAAGGTGCTTAAATGAGGCTTCTGAGAGAGCTGGTTGTGACAGAAAAGGGCTCAAAAGCCATCATGCTTTCTTTTCTCAACACTGGAGATACGCTCCCCTCACCTTACCCTAATCAAGGGATAGGAGCATGCTAAGCCTGCAAAGAAAGCTTCCCTCTCCTTGTTCCCCAGAATTACCTTGAAACTGACACAGTAGAGCTTCTCTGTCAGCCCTTCCACAGAGCGGCATCCCAAGAGAGCTAAAACCAGATTGGGCTTTTCTGCTGTAACTCTTGCCAACACACACATTCTTCAGTTAATTCACAGTTTAGATCCAGACAACAAATACTGTACTGCACACAACTCCAAGACCTACAGCAACCAATGCCCCCACAGCTTAGACCAACAATAATCCTGAACAACAACAGGTGCAAACTTCTTACCATGGAGCGTAGAATTTAATAAAGGTGATCCCTCTAGCAATAGTTGCATCAAAGTCTTTTTCAGAGAGAGAGAGCACTGCAGCCTGCTCCAAAAAAATTAAAAAAAAAAATAAGAGAGAAAAAAAGGTCAAAACTTCTTATATATACAACATCAGCCAATTTAGCTTTTACCTACCTAAAAGGGAAACTGAAGCTGGAAAAGATAATATTATTAGTAATATAAACAAGAGTAGCAGCAGCAGACCTCACTTTTACCTCTCAACTACTTTCCTCCCCTAGAGAAATGTAGAGAAAACTGTATTTCACACTGAATCTCATCCATTACTGGAGAAACAGAACTTCCCTATTTTCAGGGGATTTGCCTGTATCCAAATTTTCAGTTGTTGTAAAAAATCACCTTAATTTTAATACACTATGTTTCAAGGAACAGCCCTTAGAGAAGTTGGCTTCAAGCACTTAATGGCCATCTGAGATTTTAATGAGGTATTCAAGGCACATTAGTGATGTCTCAACAGCTGTTCTCCCTGTCCACTATATCCCTGCATTGCATACACAGAAAAAACTGTTACCAGAAACACAGATTTGCCTGTCAAGAGGACATCATAACACCACACTTCTACGGATGCCAGGAACAATTTTCACTCCTGATAACATCAGGAGCAAGGGAATGATGGGAAGATAGAACACTGCTTACAGTCTCATATGAGAGCACAGAATCAAAACTTCATTTTTTGTGTGAAACCCTTAAGGGTGGGAGGAATTAAAAACAAAGAAATAAAATTTCATGCCTATAAAAGTTTCAAGTTCAAATGAAAGGAGAAGAAAACAAGATCACATCACCCAGTAAGTTTTATGAAGCCAAAATGAAATTTGACATTAATTACCCAACACCTTTAAACATTTCTGTAAATAACTGTGAGTTCATGAAATTATTTCATTAAGTTGAAGTGTTATTACCTCTAAAGAATTATTTAGAAATTATAAATTATGCTTTCTAATTATTTAATAATTATGAATAATTAAATGAAGCAAAAAGTGAGCAGTAAATAAGTATTCTTCTAGTCCGAATTTCCTAAATGGATATCTAAAACTGATGTTCCAAACTTAATTTACAATATAAGATATGACATACAAAAACCCCAGAAGTAACATCTTCCCCATGATTCACACAGTAAAACAAATTTTAAAAATCTGTAGATTATTAGCAGAACATTGATGTGAACTATATAACCACAAAAATAAATTTAATATCAGAAAGCTCAATTTTAGCTTGGTTTCTTCAAAGAAGACATCTTAGCCATCACATAATCTGAGCATCAGCTGGTCACACCACCTTAACCCACCTGGCTCATTTTTGAATGATTTTAGCCATGTCTGGAAGAAGAGAATTCTCATGGACAATAAAATACAGCTTCCATAAAAGGGCTGGCAAGTACTTGGCCTGTGTAGGACATGGGGGAATCTGTGTAAAGGCTCAACACTGGGACACAAATTTGGAGTTGGAACTCATTGCTTTTGCTGCCTGTGGTACCAGCTGTGGTCAGCTGATGGCAAATGCAGTCCATGTTTGCTGGCTACATGGTCTGGCCCCTTGTTTCAAAATTCATGAAAACAAAACCAGTATCAAGGGGTCTGAAACTGAGCGACCAGGCAGCCGTGGTGTCCAAAGCTGCAATGTGAAGTTGCAAGGACAAGCTGAGTCCCACACTGTGTCTGTCTACTATTATTTGGCAGAAAAATCCCTCCACAATCCTTTCTTGTTTGTGTGTGTGCTGATGAATGCACGGCAGAAGTGGGAATTTGTGTCACATGTGGTTTGTCTTATTTCCATAAAAATAGATGACTAATTACTTTCTGCATTGTACTAACACCAGCTTGTTAGGATCTTCCAAATATGAGGTCAACAACAACAACAAAAGAAAACCAACAAAAACTGAAGGGTATGAAAATTACAAATCTATGTGGTCTATAATGTTTGGTAAGCCACTTTATGCAAGATGAGTAATGCTGCTGGAAAAATCAACTGGGAAAGGTAATATTCTCCTGTAAGAAGCTGCATATAAACTGTATTTATATTAATATTTCTGATGCTTAATTACTTAATTTCATTCTACATCAGAAGGGAGTGTAAATCCCCGTCCCTCATTTTCTAAGCAAAAAGTACGTTTTCCACACTTCCTGAAAAATTATGCTTGAAAATCAGCCTCGCCAATTTTTCATTCACCTCACAAAATGGCAGATGAAATGCCAAAGGGATTAAAAAAGTCAGAAAACTAAATTACAAGAAGTACAGCTACGCAAAGGTTATTCCTGCCAATGTCTTGGCAACTTTTATAAGCCTGTAGCTTCTGCAACCAAGATTAGAATAAGTCTCCAAACTCAAGGAGTTTTCTTATCACAGGCCACATTACCTTACCACATCTAGACTGGTCTTCATAATCTTTGCTTGTTCATTGTTTCTGCAGCTAGTCACTAAGTATAGGACCCAGGGTTTTTTTAGAGGCTTAGCAGCATGCACCATCTCCCTGGTTCAAGTGAGAATCTTGCAAGAAATGTTCATCTCTATAGTGATGAAATATGCTGTTATACAGACCAGAAGTTCTATGGACCAAAAAGACCACATTTATGCCACTCTATCTAAACAATTTACTGCAACCATAAAAAAGGAGCCAGATTTTTTTTTCCTTCTCCAATTCATCACTTTAGTACAAGTATCCCTAGGATTTACGATCTGATTCCACTCATTAACAACCAAAAAAATAACCAAGAAAATATTTGGTACACTTTACATCCAGAAGTTGTCAATCTATCAGAGAGAGAAAAACATATGGAAGACTTGGATAGGTTGGTGAAACAGTCTGAACACTTAACATCACTGCAAAGTACTGGAGCACTTACCTCAACATGGGTGGGTTCTGCAGGTGGCTGTGGGGCTTCAGCAGGTTTATCTGCTGGTGGCTCTTTACCAGAGCTCTGTAGTTGGGAATCCACGTATTCTTTTAAGGAATCAAAGTCCCTCTTCCCTTTGTACTGGTCACCCTACAATTATCAAATAGTTTGTGCAACTGTGTATATGCAGTTAATCTAGCAAATAAACAATTACCAGAAAAATGTAAGATTGCATACATAATGTAAGTATAAGCATATTAAGCATATTAATAATAAATATGTCTAGTTCTTAAACCTCTCCATGACATTCCATTCACTCCAGGTCTTTAAGTTTTACCTTAGATTCTTCTGTACCAAAAGGTAACACTTTCCTTGAAGTGAAAAGTATTTTAGAAACATAGAAGCAAATTTTTGACACTTTTCCACTCTGACCTTCTTCTCTCATTGTAGTCAGCTTTTTCTAGGTTTTATTCTATTGAACCTAAAGCTACTACAATGAACAATAACACATCCATCCCTGTTTGGTGGTGGTCTCTGTTACCACATGAGCTCTGCCCAATGCTTTGACAGGGCTCAAGAGGTAACAAGGCCACATACTTCTTTATGTGAATCAGGCTGGGATTCAAAAATGCAGGTGCTCCTTCACTTAAATTCCCTAGAATGTCTGATCTTTCAGGGATGCTCATACCAAACCTCACATGCACTGGTATGTACTTGTGGCCAAGTTCCTCTTTAGAGTGCCAGAAAAATGCCACAAGCAACAGTCACTAAACTGGATTGAGTAGCAAAACTTACATCTCCAATACTGTAAATGTTCAAAAAGGAATGCAATATGAATAGGACAAAAAAACAAGTGTCCCCCCCCCCAGACTAGCTAAGGTAAAAGCTAGAAATGTAGTCCTGGGTTCTCTTGTGGACCTGTTTTTAATATCCATTGAATACATTTAATTAATCTTGAAATTGTGAAATATATTATAAATAACTCCATGATTTACATTTAGCTTATTTACTGCTGTTCATGTACATGGTATTTATAAATATTTTACCTCCCCATAACTTTAGAATATTGTAATTCTTTGAATTGCTGCAAGGAAAAATGTCAAGTGGGCCCACAGGATTCTCACTCACAGTGTCATATGAAGTGTTCAGATTTATAAGAGGGAAAATTTGCATCTCTAGACATCACTCAGCAAATGGGCAACATTTACAGAGGACAACCTTCTGATACACATTTTGAAGATTACACACTTTATTATTATTTCTATTTCAGTTATGTTTTTTATGTTCCACAGGAAGTAAAGTATTAGAATAAAGTAAACCTAGAATTTTCTCACAGAACAGCCTAACTGGAGATACTGCTTTCAGATTTATAAACTTTATACCAGTTGTTTGCAAAACACAAGGAGCAACAACCTCTTTTATCTGCAGACTAAGACTACCTCTTCCAGTACCCAAGTGAACCTCCAACATTATTTCTCTCACAAGCAGACTTTTGTATATGCCCACTTGATCTTTTTTTTCTAGAACGCAAGCACAGTCCAAGTATTATTCAGAAAAAAATGGTGTGATCTTTTGCTGAACTTGCAGACTCACCTTTTCACCGTTCCTAAACCAGAGGAGTGTGGGATAACCACGAACTTGGGTTTCAGAGCAGACTTCATAATGCTGAGTACAGTCGACCTACATTTTTGGAAAAAAACCCAAAACTATTCACTGCCTAAAATAAACATACAACAAGCATCACAGCCTCCCTTGTTAAAAATCTCAGAAAAATACAGGAACAAGCAATACGTGGCTTGGCAAAACTCAGTACCAAGTACTGTCTTGAAAATGATTATGTCTGCCTTCCAAATAGTGGCTTGGTTGTATAATTGAGAGGCTGTGTATGTGTGTTTGATTTATTTTTTTTTTTTTAAGGAGGGATGGAGAGGGAGGTATGGCTAGAAGGAAGTAGCAGCAGTTACAAAGAACAGTGAAGACAAAATTAAATATTTCAATTAAAAAGTACTTGGTATTCTCAGCTAATAAAATCAGTGCATGGACAATGAGACAAAAACCACTAATGTGAGAGAGCTTTAAAGCAAAGACATATTGGGTCATCCATTTTTTGAAAGACTACTCTTCAAAGACTTTAGAAGACATGTCAACAACTAGAAAGTTAACTTCACTCCAAGGGAAGCTCCAAGTGCAGATCAACATTCAGTAATACGTCATAAACCAATCTGTAAAGTTATTAGTTTATAATCTTTTTTTCAAGCAGAAAAAAAAGATAATTTAAGCATTGGAGCCTTTGCTCAACACAGCACTTGTATTTTGAATTTTACATTAGAAACACTTTGCTCCAGATCACTGAAGATCAATTCTAAAGATTAAACAGCGTTAAGACACTATTCCCTCAGATTAGATGAAGGTCATGGTTCAACCTTCTTAGAAACAGCTGTGTTTCCTGTTTACTTACAGACTTACAATCTTAGCCAAGACATGTTTCAAATATTTTCACAAGGTATACAGTTACATAAAATTGTCTATGCATCAAGACAAATCTTGGTGGCTGCATTAAATAACAACTCTCAATAATATGAACTGTGAACATGACAGACAACTAAATAAAACAGATATTTTTAAAAATTCTCTGTTTATTTTTCTCAAGGTACCAAAGAATGGTAACTTCAAAAAGATACTTCAGCTGAGCACAGATTTCTTAGGACAGCAAACAAAGGTCTCAAGGAAGGGAGAAATAGCTTCTGATACCTTATTCTCAGAGGGAATCTAAGGTTATATCCACCAGGTCTCAAAATTATATATACATACATATATATATCTGTGTGTATATATATATATGTATATATATATATGTATGTCTTTTCTGAAGATCAACTGTGCTTATACATTTATGTCTCCTATAAAGTTCAACTGTGTGGACCTGCTGTGTACATCTACAGCGTACCTGAATTGGCAGATTTTCAAAAGTATTAAAAATAAATAATAAATAAAAAGTCAAGCTCATCACCCCTAACACAGCTGAAAGTGCTGTGAGGGCAGAGGCAGGGAAGACAGTGGAGGGAGAGTCCCTCTGCAGGACTGACAACACTGCTATTATGCAGTCTTTCTGATCAGTGGAACAACTGTGAAAGCTTAAGGACATGGAAGTTGAGCACAGTCAGATTTCCACTCTTGGCAAATACAGAGGGATTCACACCATAAGCCACCTGGACTTAGGTATGGGTCAGCAAATAAAGCCAGTAACTACAATTGCCAGACCACCTCCATACCTCAGCACAGAAGTCACTCCACGTACAAGTAACAAGCTCCCATGGTAAATACACCACAGAACCTGGTTATCAACCCTAAGGGAAATAGTAAAGCAGGACAAGGTATCAATTTTTAAGGTGCAGGACCCTCTGAAACCCTTAAGAAGTTTTATGGGCGTAAAGAGTTAAAAAACCCCAAAACCAACAAAGAAATAACTCATCATAAGGAGCCCTGTAGGGCTAAAGCTTGCTAAGCAATCCAGTGCTGTAAAGAACAAATTAAAAGTCACTTTCCCACTCAAAATAAATACTGAAGTCTATCAAATTCTGACAAAGCAGACACATAATAAAAAGCAAGTCTCAAAATATTATTCCTTGCATCTGAAGTATTAGACTTATTCCCAGCTTTGTCTGAAATATAGAGAGCAAGCTGTGTTTGTGAAGAAGTCCTTGCTGAAAATGAGGGAGTTATGTCAACTGTAGATGTGCGAGAAAAAAAACAACTCAAAATTAAAATAGAAACTAGGACTCTAAAAGGATTTAAGGGTTGACAAAACAGTTGCTATTTGCAAATCATAGCACAAAAAGCATGATCCTAGACAGAAACATCCATTGACACAAACCACGTTTTCAGACTAAGGATGCTTCACCTACCTTGCCAATCTTGACAGTTTCTGAATGCTCAAAGGCTTGAGCCAGCTGTTCCCAGGTAGGGGCCAAAGCCTTGCAGTGACCACACCAAGGGGCAAAGAATTTGATGAAGTGATTACCTTTTAAGTTAAAAAAATAAAATATTTAACTCATTTGGAATGAACTTGGCTGCAATTAAAGACTAGCTACTAATCTCGGGCTGCAAATTTGTCATGGTATTTCCTGAGTTAAAGATAGGAAACGCTGTGAATCAAAGGCCAGGACAAAATACTTCAGCAATTAGGTACAGCAATACTGTATGCAGTCCCCGCAGCATTGCCAAATACAAACAGCTTCACAATCTCAACCCAACAAATGAGATATTAAAACTGATATTTTTAGCCTAACCATTTACCTCAATGTTTAATTCTACCATGTCAATCAGTTGCCCTGTTACAGCGGAGAATGAACTACCAAGGAATATATAACAGCATAAATGAAAGTATTAAACTTCAACTTAACAAAATGGTGTTTCCTAAGAAACGCTTCAGGCTACGATTTATCTAAAAAAAATTTGTTCAGTTTTCCGCTCTCCTTTTTCTGCCCTGCTCTTTTTATTTTCATGTCAACTACTCAGAATTTGCTGCCTTTAGCATATTTTTGTGGTGTTTTACACAGAGGAGAGTCTCTGTGCTATCTCCTACTAATGTTTAGTTTAAATTAGTATAACATTAATTGCAAAGTACCAGAATACGTAATTTCCTTGAATTAAGATTAATTAATTCAAAATGCTGCACATTTTTGCGCCCATCAAGGCAAGGTTCTTTTAAAACAAAATAAAAGTGCAAAAGTCAACCTTGTAGGTGTAACTGCTAAGCCTCCTGTTAAATTTAAGCACTGAACTTTTTCTAACTGAAGTCAAAAGAGGACAACAGATTTATAGATTATCATAAACCTCTTCAACCATCAGATACGATCATGAGAATGTCTCTTCTATGGAGGCCAATGGATACATAATAAAAATATAACAATAAAAATATTAAAATATTTACACATACACTGAACTTTACCATCTGAGAAGATATTAAAGTTGATAAATGTTTAGCATCTCCCTGATGGCTTAGAGGAAAACCTATTACGAATTCTGATTTAAGCCCCACAGGCTGGGAAATTTTAAGTTAGACGTACAAAATGCACTTTTACACTTGAAAATATTTCTAGTCAGTTCATAGTTACTTTAAGAAGCTCTAGTATCTAGCTCACTAGTGGTATCAGATGGGCACAGACATTTAATTTAATCCAGCCTTTGCTTTTTGCATAACAGAGAGAGATGGTAAGATCATCTGCTGGTATGGCAGCTTAAAGTTTGTATTGTAAGATTTTGCTCATTCTCTAGAAAACGCACCATGTGGGGGTTAAAATTTCCCATATTAGGTATCCCTCCTGGAATTAATTTTAAAGCTTCCAGACAAAATACTTTTTAAAATGGCCAAACAGGTGAAGTGTTTTGCCCACATTAAATTCTGGAGAAAGGAAGCTAAACAAAGGGCCAGACTGGAGTGGGATGGGGGCTGTCAGGAGGAAGCGGGTGGATGATACTTATCCAGAATAACAGCCGGGGAGGAAGAAAAGCCAGCACCTAGGGAGGCAGGAAATGGGACTTGCAAAAAGACAGAGTAAGTGGCAAGGCTGCGACTGAGTAAGTACCTTGGGAAAAGAGACAGTTTAGTTGAGTAAGCCCTGCTAGCTTCTTCCCTGTGATTAGGGCTGTAATTTTACTGCCTTCTGGGTGCCATACTTAAAACTTTCTCATGGTCTGCAATATGTAATTAAACTACTGCATTTTTACAGAGTTTGTAGTTTCATCCTCTTTCACTGGAAAACAAAAGTGTGAAGGAGGTCCCCTGAAAACTAACATTCCTGGTGCAGACTTCTCACCGCTCATGTCCCTATAGGTTAGTTTCTCTTGTAAAAAAATCGCCAGTTACCTTCTGCTATGTGCATCTTGAAATTGTCTGCTGAGAGTTCATACATTCCCTGCTTAGGTTCAGGGGGCTTTGGTGGTTCCACATCAGATTCTGGATCCTATTCATGAGAAAAATTAACTTTTATTTCTCTTGTACACTAAATATACATATTTATAATATATTTATATTTATATCTATATTTATATTTATATTTAATATAAATATAAATAATCAAATAAATATATTTGATTACTGTATCACACTGTCCTGAGACAGTCTTGTAGACTCTGTACCCTGAAATTTTAAATTCCTAAAGCAATGTCCTTATTTAGCTTGATAATATTTCCTAGAAAATAACTACTTGAAAGCAAAATGTGAAAAAGGTTGCCACAGAGAAAAGAGCTATCACAGTCAGTGGAATAACAGTCTTTCACTGTGCTGTAGTACAGTCGCAGAGCACAGTAAGTGCTATGGCATTCATCACATCACCATATATCAATACACTTAAATTACATCACAGTCCCTCCACAGCATTCTCACATCAGCCACATCTGCCATTGCACCAGTTTTGGTGGTCTTTGGGCTATTTAAAAATAGCTAGTGCAAAAGCTATTTTCTGCTCTGCTAACGCCAGAAGGAATGCTGTCTACCTAATGGCTCCATGAAGACAGCAACAATGGGAATAGAGCAAACACTTCATATGTGTAACTTCCAGTAAACTCATTGGTACTTCAGCAATATCAAGTGAATACTTTCTAGACTCTAGGGTTAGAGCTGGAAAGAATTTTTTAAGAACCTCAAAGCACATTTCTTAAAACAGTTTAGCATTTAATGTTTAATTATTAAAAACACCACGTTTGTTTAAATATAATAAATATAAATATATAGAAATATAACTGTGGTTCAGCAATCAATAAAGCTTTATCTTGATTAGAAACAGCAATCACAAATTTCATTTTAGACAAAGCTTGGCTACTACATGTGAATGCTACCCCTAAACTCAAGGGTTTTCCTAGTGATGGTATTAGCTTATCTCACTTAACCAATTATTTTAAACCTTTTCTTTAGGCCACAAAATTAACAGGTAACTGAGCTGAAGAGGGCATCCATGTTTGAAGAGGTAAGTAACACAAATGCAATTTACAGTATGTTACATGTAAATTGCTTTCTTATTCTAGAAACATTATGGCCTACAGGTGTCAGCACCAAGAACTTAAAATGTTAAGATTATAAACATTAAAACTGCATTGTGTACTGTAGTTTTAAATAGAGGAAATAGAGGTCAGGTCAGAGGATGACAATTTTAATTACTACTCTGACTATTGAGAAAGCTGTTTCACATTGATTTTGTGACCTGACTTTTATTCTCAGGAGCAATTTCCTCCTGGAAAATGAAACCTAACTTAAAGAAGTGATAGATAAGGAAGTCTGCAGAAAAGAGTATTTCCATTTCTTATTTCCTTTTCACTTACAGATGGTTCCTCATTCAGTTTCTCCAACATCCAGTTTTCCAGTGCCTGGAAGTCCCTAGGGCCTTGGTATTTCAGAGGTTCTTGTCCTGGTTTAAGCAGCTTTAGGCTAAAGGATCAAAATGTGAGAAAAGAGTGAGGCAAAAATTTTCACACAGGAAACATTCTCAGAAAGCCAACGTGCTTTGCTAATCCATAGCAATGCAGCTCAGGCTGCAGTAAGAGATCTCCTGACTATTAACATCAGCATCAAGCATCTCCCTCAGCTTAAAGGGTCATGGGTAGAACTTTTTCATTCCCACGTAAGCATTTAAAGGAGATTTTTAAAACAGCAAAAAGGAAATACCATGTTAAAAATCAACACAGCATAATATTATTTTGATCAATAAGCAAGGGCAAATTAAAAATTGCAGCATTTAGTTCTGTGAATCCTATTTCAGTTTGTCAAAGAACATTCATTTTGTTTTGTTCACCCCTCTTCATCATCAAAGGAAAAATATCTAACACTTATTTTCCCAGGAATTTCTTTCTCACCTTTTGTTCCCCAACTGCTCTTGGAATGTAGGACTTTTCATGTGGTATTAAACTGATTAAAAGCACACTGAAGCAAATCAATAGGACAAAGGAGATAAGCGACTGCCTGTAGGGATTCAGACTTCATGATTATAACATTTAATAACTGCTATCACAACTTTTCCATAAACTACCTAAAGCTTCTACTATTAAATATTCAAACTAAAATTTGAACTATATTTGATAAAGGGGTAATATTGAATTCTGACCTAGTCTTATTTTTTAAAGAAAATCAGAGTTTCAACTACTAGCCCTCAGTTCCCCTTGCCAAGCTGTCATTTCGTACTGCTTCTTTTGCTTATTAAAAAGTTTCTCTTTCTTCTTGTTCCACAGTTGGAAAAAATGAACACACAAAAGTGTTGCAAACCAAATCATGCAAATATATTCAAAAGAGATAGGAGCTCCCACTGTCATTTCTATTTAGGGTATTCTTGAATGTTCCTTGTGATGACAGAAAGTCAAAATAATAAGGAAACAACAAAAATTAAACAAAAGAACATCTAAAACACACCTCATGGAAATACTTTCAAAATTAAGAAAAAAAATGGTAACAGCTTAAAAAACTATCTGTGCTTTTATTTTCTTCAAACAATACTAAGTTTTCTCTGGCTCAGTTGAGAGTATTTATTTTGCAGCACCAAATAATCCTGAAACAACTGTACTAACAAGTGCAGGGACCAGTTCAGCCAGTTTGATTCTCGGGGGATGAAAAGGGGATGCAGCCTTTCCTTTGAAAAGGTGTTTGGAAAAGCAGTGTAGGGATCAGCACATCCTGGACTTGCGACAATACCTCTGTGACTGAGGAAGCTGTGAAATTTCCCTTGCTGCACGTTTTTAAAAACAGGCTAGTTTAAAACTGACTCAGACAGGAAGAGAATTGATATCATGAATTCCCCTTCATCTCTTTATTTCTGACTAGCAGATGACTGCCTTGTTATTTATACTTTTCAAGTAGACGAAAGCAAGCACTAACTATTCATATATATTCAATGACCTTAAAAAGGAGGGAGAGAAAAAAAATGCAGCAATTATACATCCACTGATTTTTTCCTTATTAAAAATCCCTGCCACTCTTTCTGTTTTACAAGGAGCAGCACCACAATATAATCTATTCAAATATGCCATGACAACCAATGCTCACTTTTGGAGATACTGAAATAGGGCTGTAATATGCACTATTTCTTGGTGAAAAGTTATTTCTAGTGGAACTCAGCCACACATTGCCCTTAAGGACAATTCCTACCTCAACAAGGACTATGCTATTAATAACTCTAAACTTCTACTCAGTCACACTCATCTGCATCCAAGTGGGTGCAGCCAGGAGCACATGAAAAGTTCAGGCTGTTGCTGGAGTCAGCAAAAACACTGGACAAAGTGAGCAAAGGGAAGGAAACTGAAAAATACAGGCTGTGCAAGGGATAGAAATTATTACGTTCTCCACTTATCCCCACTAAGATGAGTACTTCATAAAGCAGTTGAAAGGATCCCATCCCTTTTTACAAGAAGCTTTAAAGAAAACACAAGTGGAAAAAAATTTTGGTGCTCCTTCTTTGTGGTTAAAAAGGTGACACACGTGTCTAACCCCAAAGCACCAACCTCTCATAGATACCCTAGATCATGTTCTGCCTACCAAACTTGAGGTAGTAAGGCACACATTCCTTATAACAGGATAAGCATAACATTAAAATACAAATTAATTTCTTCTTGATCAATATGAGAAAACTTACCTAGAAAAAAGTCTGTACAACATCACCACTGCTATGCTAAGTAATACTATTTATCATTTTATGAGTACTAAGTTCACTAAGAGTCTAACAGAACACCTATAATTATGAATGCTGCAGTGTCCTGACAAACTGGTGACAAGTTATTTTTAAAAGTTTCATTACCAGAAACCCGCTCTATCATGCATATCACAGCTGTATAATGCACTGTTGCTTGAGAAAGAGGTACTCCCAGAGAAAACAAAAGGACAATTCTGGACTTCATTTAAACACAGACATTGTCCAAGACATAAAAGAGTTTCTTGAAAAAAATGAAAGAGTAACAGTAGTATGTATCACATGATACTTGGCAACATGGTAAAAAGGCTTAAAATGAACATATCAGATCCAAGGGGCTACAAAGAAATCCACCAAAAATATATCTTAGAAGTTAGCTTCAAGAAATTGGCAGAGGCTCATGGAAAACTAAAAAAGAAAAATAGGAGCAGACATCCTTTTATACTTACGTAGGGTATCCTCGTACGCCAAATTCAGAGCACAGTGGAATATCTACAGTACAATCCACTTTAACAACGTAGACCTGTGGTTTTTCCATGTTGTTGTATTTATCTCCCAAATCATTCCAAGTTGGCTGGAGACGCTGACAGTGTCCACACCTGTGACAGAAGGAACGAGATATTGTTTAATAGCTGCTCACGTTTAGAGGGAAATGAATCTATGGAAAAGCTATACACAGAAGAGTAATTTTGATAAATTTTGAAATAAATTTTTAAATCATAAATTAAATCAGTTAAATCAGAAGTCTTCCACTCGCAAGCCCTGTTATACTAAGCAACAGTGTATACTATTAAGAACTATAGCATGCTGCAAACACATCTCAAGTGAAAACTGGCAGGATCTGGTAACTTCTTGCTACTACCCTTTTACCCTATGAATACCCCCTGAACTTAGTGAGGCTATTAATAAAAGCACTCTAATTCCCCCAGCTTTCTAGAAAAATCCTGCAAGGCTGTCCAGTTTTGGGGTTTTTTTTTTAAAGTTGTCCCACTTGAAACAGTTTCACTTATACATATGGGTTTGAATATACTTGTAGAAAAGTTGCATGGATTCACACCTTTCCAGGTATCTTGATATCTTTAAGAGGGAAAAAAAAAATCTCAAGATTTACTTTAAGATAAAGAATGTCAGTCAGGCACAGTGGGTCACACATGCTCCCACAATGTGGAGGAATACGACCTCCCATGGGATCTTATTCTGAATTGTCATTGTGAAGGGATACAATATATTATGACTAAAATCAAATATTTATTAAACATTTAACTTCTGACTAAAGTACAGTCAATTCTTTCATGGAGCTTGAATTAAGAGGAGGATTTTAGATTCCCTGGTTCTTCCCCCTAGCAGATGCAGTGATTCTATACACCAAATGAATACTGGCTGGTGTCACAGAACAGAGCACAAAAAACTAGGTAAGGCAATCTCAGGTAATTAACCAGCTGTGCTTTAAGTGCAACAGATCTGCCTTGTCCATACTTAACACTGTGATCTCTGATATACACACTCCTTTCCCTTCCTTCTTTGGATAATATGAGCTAAAATTAGAAATAAAACAGGAAAAATGTTCATATCTGAATCAGTAATCAAGTAGTTAGCCATCCTCAGTTAAAAAAAAAAAAAAATCAATATTACATAGCAGGAAATACAAGACAAGACAGTCCCCAAAACACTTTTTCTGAAATTTGTAAGCTGAAAAATACTTAAAACCAAGGAGATCAAAACGGAAGAGAGCACGACCATGCAACATCACATGCCTGTGTGATGGATGCAGCCCCAGGTACCTACACAGTCTTTCACTGCTACTACTCTACATCAGCGGAGCTGGAGGAGCTGCCGGTTCCACAGCTGGGGACGATGGAGAGCTGGGCAACAATGATGAGACGCTGCTTCTTGTACACCACTAACGTCAAGAGGTATGGGTGGAAGAACACTGTTTGTAAGAGTTTGAAGGACAGGCCACCCATTTTAATTCTGAGCAACCGTATGCCACAAAGCGCTCGTGCTCAGAGATTATTTTGCTGTGGCAGAACCTACAGAGTACCAGGCTGTTCTGCCTCATACAGGCCAGCATTCCTCCCACAGAATCAGCATTTC
Organism: Lophotriccus pileatus; assembly: GCA_035583135.1. NCBI lineage: Eukaryota > Metazoa > Chordata > Aves > Passeriformes > Tyrannidae > Lophotriccus > Lophotriccus pileatus. The sequence continues at coordinate 65,089,748 of JAWWES010000081.1, read as the reverse complement.
TCATCTGCAACACTGGATGGCAGAGTTCCTGGGCCATGACAAGAAGGGACGTACAGGTACACAAGGAGCATACGTATCAAACCTGCAGATACTGATCAGCCCTCTGGAGTCAGTGGGGAGGACAGACATTTCTGGAAGCCACCAGTAGAGCTTCAGCTCTGCAGCCAACAAGGGCAGCCTCACAGCAAGATACAGCACAAATCCTTATCTAAGTAAAAAAGTAGACATGTATAATGCTATAAGAAGCACAGGACCAGTCTCACTTTGGACAAAAGAATCCAGCTAAGGTAAAGTCTAGTCAACAGAATTCAACAGCAACAAACTCAGGTGATAACATCTGCTGCAGCTCAACAGACTTCCAGAGGTTTACCAAGAAAGAATGTATGTTGAAAAGATTTGTGAGAGTCAAAATAACGTAGTGAAACTACTCATTTGAGATTCCTTCCAACTAAGGAACCAGGAACCTTCTCGCTCCTCTGTAGAAACGCAATTGGCATGGCAAAAAACTCAGTATCTTGTGCCACCAAGACAGTAACCTGCTCATCATTCTGTCCCCAAGGGTAGCTACCAAGTGGGACAGCCTTATAAATAAAAAACTTTTGACATCTGATGGCAAATGACTCGGAATGCTCTCTTCTTGGAGTATCCTGCAATATTTGACACAAATGTAGGAACCACATGTGTACCACCGCCATTTGGGAGCAAAGTCCTCAGCAACATATGTTCTAAGAATCTGGAAGAGAAGGGTTACATCAGCTTCAACCCAACTCTTACTCATAGCATTGATGATGCAACATTAGCAGCATCCACATAAATCTGAAAGACAATCCTAGCTGAACCGTGGGCCCCTTGCTGGGCTTCTCCCTTGTAACTACAAAGGCCAGTCTGTGAGAAGCATTAGGAAATTCGCACATCACCTTGGAACAGGCAAGAGCTCCATGGCTGTCAGGCTGCCTCCTGATCCCACTGACAATAAAACTACCGGTGTGTATAAGCACCTCTCACAGGCACTTGGATGTTCCCTTTGTCCTTCTCTTCCCCTTGGACTTGAAACCTGGCCCTGTTGCTGCCTGTCAGCAGCCAGGAGTCTAGACCAAGGGCTCTGAAGCCAAGACCCAGAGATCTGGAGGACATTCGCTAAGGATGAAAAGAACATCCAGAGAGTCTGGGAAACGACACAGCTCCCTCACACTTAAGTTGGGCAGAGATCCTCAGCCCTCCCAAAGGCACAGCACGATCCAAGTCTGCAAGGCCAGCACTCCCTTTGATCCATATCAAGGATGTGCAGTGTACACTGGACTCTGCAACAGCCCTTTTGGCATAGGGGCTTTTACCGTGTAGCAGGATAAAAACAAACTCATCTGGTTTTAGGGGTGCCTATGAAACACTCAGTCAAAGTGTGGACAACCACAGATATCACCTGAAAGTAGAAGAGAACAGAAGCGCTCCTGCTCCGCACAGGCATTTCTCAGACCTTAAAGCACTCTCAGGCCCTTCACCAGCAAGTCAGGCATCCCTCCACTTCTGTGATCTTCAGAGAACAAAGGCATCTGCTCTTTGAAGCTTTTACTTACATTTTCACATGGCATAAATAAGTCTACATTAAAAACAACAACGAAAATAGTTCCTCAGTTTTGAAAGGAAATGCTTTTCTGCTGTTGATTTCAAAAGACTCTCATATGCCTAAATAGCACTGTGTAGCAACAGATAACTTTGGATCAAAACATAACTTTTGCACATTTTTCTCTTTTTTTTAGCTAAATTAAAGGAAACTTGGGAGAAAATACAAAATAAACCAACAAAAAGATCCAACCAAAAAACCCTAACAACAAAACTCTCCATAACCTCTATTAGATATCGCTAAGTCAGATAAAAAAATGACTGGTAGGGGAAGAGGCAAAGAAAAGAGAAGACTGAACAACCATTAGAAAGACCCAGAGATGAGAAGTACTGTCCTCTTGACCAGGAATATCCAACAAAGCCTTGTTCCCTCATTCCTCTCAACCATTCTTGTGCCAAACGTACCAGTCCAGCACAGAAGCTCAGCAACTCTCTTGCAAACCTGAGAACTCTCTGATCTCTGCTTCGGATACCTGCGGCCTTGGGGACACAGCACTACAGTGACAGCTCTCACTTGCAAACTCGCCTTTAAATTTTTTGGTAAATTCTGCAATGAAAGCAGCTGGGGAGGGGGGGCACAGGCTAAGTAAGTGACGGTCGCCAAACTACAGCTGCTCTTGGTCCCTTGGAACGGTGTGAAACAGAGCCCGGGAAGGGACCGGGGCTGACCCAGCCTCGCCGACCGGCGCAGCGGCTCCCACCGCGGGCCCCATGCGGGGGGCACTGCCGGCTGCCGCGGGGCGGCCCCGGGCGCCGATCGGTTGCGCTCGATGACCTCAGAGATCTTTTCCAACCCCATGGACTCTGTGCAGGGGGGGCTGCGGGGCGACCAGCGCGGCCGCGGAGGCCCGGGCCGGGCACACGCGAGGCTGCAGCTCCCCGTGCCCAGCCCACGCCGCAGCCCCCCCCGGCTGCCACTCTCCTCCTGTCCCCCTGCCACCCCCGGCCGCGGGGCTCGGGGCGGTGCGACCCCGCGGCCTCCCCCGCCGCCCGCCCGGCCCCGCCGCCTCCCACCGCCTCCCGCCGCCACGTCAACGGGGGAAGAGGCGGGCGGGAAGGCGCCGCGCCGGCCGGGCCGCGCCGCGCTCCGCTCCGCCGCCCCGGGTACCCACCACGGGGCGAAGAACATGACGAAGTGCGGGGCGGCGGCGGCGCCGTGCCGCAGCATCTCCGCGCTGTAGAGGTGCCGCCCGTGCGGGTCCGCCGCCGCCGCCGGCGGGCCCGGCTCCGGCTCCGGCTCTGCCCGCCCCGGGCAGCCGCAGAGCACGGGGCCGAGCACGGCCAGGGAGAGGACGCGCCACCACGCCGGGCCGGAGCGGAGCGGAGCCATGGCAGCACCGAGAGAGCGAGCGGGCAGATCCGCGGGGCGGCCGCCGCCGCCGCCTCCCGCCCCGCCCGCGGCCCCCGCCCCGCCCCGCCCCGGCCCGCCTCCCTCCCGCCCGCACCCCCCGCACATGCACCCGCACCCCACCTCCCTGGAAATAAAAGACTTTTATAAAACAAGGTGTTGTTTACATACCACACGATGTCTATTTTTATGTTACGTATTTATTACACCGATCAATGACTTTATATTAAAAAATGGTAACAAATTTTATGCTTTTTTTGCGTACACACACACATACACTCCTTTCTGGAAATACAAGAATTTTATAAAGGCTTTAAAATATTGCTTTATTTATATAACATGCCTAATTTTATATCATTTATTAATTGGTTTGATCTATAAATTTATATTACATTTTTAAATCATAACAAATTTTATATTTTTTAATATACATACACACTGGTTTCTGGAAAAAATAGTTGTATGAAGGCCTTAAAATATTACTTATATAACATATTATATCTATTTTTAGATAGTTTATTAATTAGTTTGATCTATAAATTCATATTAACTTTTTAAATAATAACAATTTTTCTATTTTTATATGCATATGCACCCCTTTGTGGAAATAATTAACTTTATAAAGGCCTTAAGTATTATTTATATAACATATCATATCTGTTTTATATTATATATGGATTAGATTGATCGATAGATTTATATTAAAGCTTAAAATAATTTAAAAAATTGTTTTATATGAGCATGCACACATACTGTGACGAAGCTTTTTTACAATAAATCAGTGTTAAAAAGGCAGGCATGATGTCACCAACTCCGTCAGTAGTAATGCTGTGCATCTAGGAGAAAGCCTGGCCAACGAGGTTCTCAATCCCAACTCCATGCCCGGCTGGGAAGAGGTCTCCAATCCTTGTTTCTCCTGCGCTGCACTTCTCATCTGCTTGTGGGGAAAGGGTGCTCACACTGCTGAGGGTGTTAAAAGCATATCAGTGTAACAATAATCTGTAAATAATAATAATAGTAGTAGCAAATAATACTAAAAGATAATCTATATGAGACAGCTGCAAGCTGATATAACACAGGAGAGGAGTTTATATTTCATAGAATGACAAAATGGTTTCGGTTGGAAGGGACCTTCAAGATCATCTGGTTGCAAACCCCCTGCCAGAGTGCAGGGACACCTTCCACTAGACCAGGTTGCTCCAAGCTGGCCTTGGGTACTTCCAGGGATGGGACATCCAACTTACCTTTTGAGCAAACAGACCTTGTCCTCTGCTGTGTGTTTGGGTCCCAACCAGAAGGTTTTGCCTTAACTCCAAGCATGACAAGCTCAAGCTGAACCTGAAGTGTAGGAGTAGCATATGTTGAAATGAGTGATGTCACGTAGGGAGAATTGAAGGCACTAAGCAAAAGGCCACACGGTGAGGTGGGTTATTGCCCAGTTTGTGTGCCTGCGGGTCTGGGCAGCTGGGATATGGTGTGGAATGGAAGGAAGCCCCATCCAATCTGGCCTTGAACACTTCCAGGGACAGGGCATCTACAGTTTCTCCAGGCAACCTGTTCCAGTGCCTCACCAACCTTATAATTTCTTCCCAATATCTAATTTAAACCTACTCTCCTTCAGTGTAAAGCCATTACCCCTTATCACTCCATGCCCCTGTAAAAAGTCCCTCTCCAGCTTTCTTGTGGGTCCCTCTAGGTACTGAAAGGCTGCTTCAAGGTCTCCCTGGAGCCTCCTCTTCTCCAGGCTCAACAACCCCAGCTCTCCCAGACTGTCTTCATAGGAGAGGTACTCCAGTCCTCTGATCATCTTTGTGGCAGGCATGGTGTCTGCCCACCACCTCCTCTGGCCTCATTCCAATTTCTTGTGTCCCAGAGGTCCTATAATCCTTCAATTTTAGTTATTTTCAGTTTAGATTTTAACTTCAAATCCTGAGTTTGGGGATATTGAAGTGGGTAATAATCAGAGACTTGCCTTATTTAACAAGAAAGTACATTTTTACAAAAACACCAGGAGACTAATTCATCATACACACATACACACAGACACAAGGCTGACCTTTATACCTGCAGAGATCTATGTTGGTGCAATATCAGGACTTACGACTAGCAAGACATTGGCACTGTTCTGCTCACTGACAAGTTGCTGCTTGCAGCACTAATGTGCCCAGACAGGTAGAGTTCACCTCAAACTGTGTCCTCCAGACTCCTTCCCCACATTATCTCCTCTCTGAAAGCTTCACTCTAACATCACCTGTTCCACAGGACTAACACAAGGAAGGACCTGGCTGTGCTGCCCATGTACTTATCGTGCAATACCCCCCTCATTTCCTGGGCTGGTTTCAGCTTAGAGCCTAAGCCTGACTCTGGTCACTCAGCTCACTTTTATGCTACAGCATCTTTTCAAAGGCCATTCTTAGAGCCAACAAGAGTCAGTTATTAAAAAAAGACAAACTGAAAATTAAAATTAAAGATCTCTTTTCTTCAAAAACTTTACATTACTTTCAGGAGCTATTATCTGCCTCAAAACTAGGCTTCCAAAATTCCTTACTAGGTATATGTGAAACAGCTACAAGAAACTAAAACTATGCTTATTGGCAAGCTAAAAAAGAAAAGAGAAAAAGGCAAACCTAGAGTGTCCAGAAGAGTAGCTAATCATCAGAATATAAATATGTATCAGTAACCTTAAGTACAAAGCAGTAAGGTCTTTGAACTAAGTGATTGACTCCTCATGAATTAAAAAAATTAAAAAAAAAAAAAAGACAAGTGCAGATTATTTCCCCTCTTCAGCATATTAAAAAAAAAAAAAAAATCCAACTAACTCCCTAAAAAGGCAGTATCAGAGAGAGTGAGAATGACTAATTCTCAGACCTGAGAGAACAGTGACCTGATACAACCAGGTGAGCCATCTAACCACAGAAAGTACCTCCTCTCATTAAGCAAGCTGGTTTCTTTTCCCTGAGTGTATTTTTGGTCTGCTTTTTTTTTCTCTGTACATTTAGCACATTTAAAAATAGACTTTTAAGTTAAGGATCCCTTTGCCTTAATTAAAAATAAACTAATTAAAAGCTATTTTGAAATACTTTTTGGTGAGCATGTGAATTTAAGTCTTCCATCTAAGATACGTACCACATAAAAAAGGACAGAAGTACAGCATCACTTTCAGTGGAAACATGGGTATAATAGTTCAACATTCCTAAAATGAACAGGTACGGGTTACAGTTAAGCTCTTGTCAATTAGCAAAAAGTAATGCTAGATCAAAACTGCCAAGAAGAATAAATCTTTCTCTGGGAATACCTCTTTCCTCTCCACAAAGGGTTAATAGGATTAATACTCCTTATGTAAGTTAGTATTTCTTGCTTGCTGATTTGCATCTTGATTAAAATTCAACTAGTTTGTCCACCACCTCACTCTAGCTCCCAACTCCCTCTGCCTTTGGAGCTAATAAACTTTCTCTTTAGCTCTCATCCTCCTATTTCTATTAACTGCCTTGGGAATACAGCAAGAATGGGGAGAAGAACAGCTGAAGAAGCTTTGCAGTAGCTTGGTGGCAACTGCTGTCTCTCCAAGGCCACTTCGAAGAACACCCACAAAGGTTTCAAACAACCCAAGCCATACCCATGTCCTATCACACAAGGTGAAGGCACATCAGACATGGGGTGATATGGAGATATATATGACTTCAGCCAGTCACAAATACCCTATTCCCTCTCTCTTGTTATGATTTTCCACTTTGTAATCCTCTTACCCTTATTCTGCACCCATACTATATCACAGTACAACACACCAACATCACCTGTTCTCTTGCTTCTCCAACCAGGCAGCCTTTGTCTCCTGTGCCCCAGATGTGTTCCCAAGGATAGTCAGTTCTGGCTCATCAGCCAGGGTTTCCTCCCAGATGAAAACAACTGACACCCAGGAGCTGAACTTCCCAGATGCCTGTCCCAGGGTAAGCACGATGGAGCAGGCCTGAGAAGGCAGGACCTCAGGCAAATGGTCCCAAGGATAGAGTCACTAACAGCAACCTCTTATACTTGCTGCAATTGCTCTTCATTGATCAGAATTCACATCAGCTTATTCTGAGTGACAACATACCTCTAGGGGAAAAAGCATCAGAAAAAAAAAAAAAAGCTGCAGGTGGTACCTGATGTTTGCAATAAGTGATATAAACTAACCTCCTAATCAAGAGAAAATTGCCAATACACAGCAAGTAGCCCTGTACTGTTTATGAGCAAGAGGGGCTCATCCTTGGGTGTCAACACTCCCAGCTGATTATGATTCCCAGTGAATCCTACAGCCTTTGTGCATGTACAATGTCTCCCAAAATTCTCCATGCTCTCAACCTCAGCTCTGGAAGCATAGCCTATCTCAAAATCTTTGCAGAGAAATAATTCCGATACCCCAAACCTAGCCCACCTCCTTTTAACTCGCCATGTAACCATCTCCTTCTGGTTAAGAAGCAACAGCTTATTCCTGGTGGATGCTTTGGCTATCAGAGGTGAAACAGGACAAGTTATTTATTCACATATTGTGCTTGGGCAGAGAAAGTCCTTGGTGGGCAGTATGTACTCAGGGAGGCTGTGCATTGCATAGGTATGATGTAAATGTTTTGTAGGACCAAAGGAGTCTAGGACTAGAAAAGACCTCAGAGTGGATGGATTTTAGTCCTTGTTGTGCCAGATATAGTACTGTACAATCCTATCTCTACACTCTCTTAGCTCTATTTTAAAACATGTGACAGTTTGGGGGTTTTTTGCCTACACCATTCTGAAAGTTAGTTTCCTCCTAGGATTATGAACTTTTTTCATAGTCAAACTATATTTATTTATAACTCATTCATGCCATGACATTCGTATGCCAGCATTGTTCTTTCAACGAAATACTCTTTTCCCCTCTGACAGTATTTAGAGGTAGCAGTGGCATCCTTTCTCAGCCTTTGTTCTGCTAGACTAAACAAGCCAACAGCTCCCATTCATGCCTGAGTACCAGCCCACAAACCTCTTGCACAAACCAGACTGGCAAATAAAAACAGTCATTCATCTTCTCATCCATTCCCACACAGCCAAGCAGCAAATGTGTTCTAACACTTTTACATCTCGGTTGTCTTAAACCACAACATTAAATGCAACTCCATAACAGGACTAACTAACAGTTTGACTATTTTGCAGATGTTTCCTTTTCCATTCATGTCACAGACAGTTACTTCCCTTCTGTGACTCTGACTGAAAAGGTGATATTATGCACACATTCAGTTTGTCTGGGGTTTTATAAATGTGATTTTCTTGCTGGAAACCAAAGCAATCTATGGCAAGAGACTGCCCTGCTTGACAGAGTTCAGAAACAGGTGCACTGACTCACACAGACATCTATGCCACATGTTTTTTGTCTTCTATACTTCTGTATACTTCTTGAATATATATTCAAGAAATAGAGGACTATTTGCAGGTTAGAAAAATGACCCTCAGAAGCATCTCGGTTGCTCATTTTTTCTCAGCTTTCTGTTTCTCCACTATTTTTTCCCCGGTTTCAAGGACTTTGCTAGAGCCAGATGAAGAGCCAACAAAAACCTTATGGATCAGGATTAAAGGGAAGGCAGGAACAGGTGACATTATAGAGGGAGTCTGCTACAGGCCACCCAACCAGGAGAACAGAGTATATGAGGCCCTCTATGGACAGCTAGGAGCAGCCTCACATTCAGAGGTCCTGGTCCGCATGGGAACTTCAACAACTCCAGCATCTGTTGGAGGGACAACACAGGAGAGCACAGACAATCCGGGGGAGGGGGGACCTGGAATGTGTTGATAACAGGAGTGCCAATGAAGAGAAGTGCTATGCTGGCCCTTGTTCTCACCAACCAAGGAGGTGTTGGTGGGAAATGTGAAGCTCAAGGGCAGCCTTGGCTGCAGTGACCATGAAATGGTGGAGCTCCTTAGAGCAGCAAGGAAGGTGCCCAGCAAGCTCACTCCCCTGGCCTTCAGGAGGGCAGATTTTGGCCTCTCCAGGAGTCTGCCTGATGGAATACCATGGGATAAAACCCTGTAAGGAAGAGGGGCCCAAGGAAGCTGGTTAACATTTATTAAAGGATCATCTCCTCCAAGCTCAGTGGTGATGCATCCCAGCAAAGAGGAAATCAGGCAAAAACACCCAGAGGCCTGCATTGCTGAACAAGATACTCCTGGGCAAACTAAAACACAAAAAGAAAGCCGGCAGAGAGTGGAAGCAGGGACAGGTAGCCTGGGAGGAGTATAGGGAAATTTTCCAAACAGCCAGGGATCAGGTTAGGATAGAATTAAATTTTTCCAGAGACATCATGGGCAACAATACAAAAAAGCTTCTGTGGGTATGTTGGTGATAAAACAAAGACTAGGGAAAATGTGGGACTTCTTCAGAAGGAAGCAGGAGACCTGGTCACCTGAGACATGGTAGCTATGGCTGAGGTAGTTGATGACATTTTCCCTTGGTCCTCACCTGCAAGTGGTCCAGTCACACTGCCCACGTCACAGGGATTGGGAGAATGTAGAACTCTCTGCTCTAGGAGGTCAGGTTCAGTCAGCTGACCTCAACTGAACAGAGGGATATGACAACACCACATGATGTTGCACTTGTCAATAAAAGTCATCAATAAGGGGGAAAGAAGGAGAAGAGGAAAGTTCACTTATGGCATTTGTCTTCCCAAGCCACCATTACGCAAGATGGAGCCCAACTTTTTTAGGATAGCTGAACGTTTTCCTGCCAATTGTAAGTTGTGAATGAATTCCTTATTTTGCTTTGCTTGTGTATATATTTTGCTTTACATATTAAACTGTCTTTATCTCAACCCATGAGTTTTCTGACTTTGAGCCTTCCGATTTTCTCTCCCATCCCATTCAGGGGGAGTGGGCAAGAAGCTGTGTGTGGGCAGCCACCCAGTGGGGCTAAATCAGTACAATTACCCAAACCAAGATGCTTTTCCCAATCTTTTTCCTCTGACCCCCCTCACCCTTTTTTTTTTTTCCTTCTTGTTTGGTGAAATTTTTCAGAATTCTTCTAAAACTATGTAAGTTTTCCCTTCCAATCACATTCCAAGACTGTACTGAGACTCTTAGATTTAATGCTTGTTCATAATAATTTTCAGCCACTCAGTGTACAGCAGTGAATGCTGTTAGAGCACAGCTGACTTCAAGATATCAGACAAAACCTGGAAAAACATATTGTATGATGTGATAGTATACAAAATAAAGGAAAAAGCCTGTTTTAGTATAGGCTACCAAAATTCACTGGGCCATTGTAGTGCTGCCATTTGTGTAAGCCCTGATTTTGGTTTCCATAATTTACAGCAAACACTAGTTATTTTAGTGTGCCATTTGTATCTCATATGTATCATTTAACTTACCCTGTAAATGTAGTTGTCTCATTTACATCTCATTGTTAACTCTACCTATAATCCACAAAAAAATTGAACAAAAAAAAAAAGACAAACATGTATGTACAACCCCCTAAGAGACTTTTAAAGCTCAGAGTAGAGCGTGTCGTATTTTAACAGCTGTCCTTTGAATCCCAAACTATAACCCCTCAGGGGACAGAGCATTATGTAATTTTAGTGACAGCCCAATTGTCATTCAGCTAGAAAGAAGGATATTGTGAACTCAATGGAAAAGAAAAGCGATATTGCCATCTGTAAGCTTATAGCCCTTTTTCTTTGGTAATTTGTACCTCTCATGAAGGGTTAGGAGTGGAAATTACTACAAGCTGTTGAGTAAAATGACATCATTTTGCCACCCACAAAATGTTACGAGTTTGTCAGCCTAGCAAATGGCACAGCAGTAGGGAAAGAACAGTCTCATGGCAAGTGAGTGGTCTTTTTTCTGGAGGGCATGTATGCTCATTGTGTCAGCCGACCACTATCTCTGTGGGACTCTGACCACCATAGCCACAAACCCTGGTTTCAATAGTTGCTCTCTCCACTGTTTGCAGTAAAGGAATATATAATTGGTGGGAATGCTACTCAGTCCATGGTCCTCTGATTCTTATGGTTCAGTCAAATGAAACACAATTTTGTTTTCAGGCAATTTACTCTGAATTGTAAGTCACTATGTGGCAAAATTAATAAGCAGGGAAATTCACTTGTGCAATTAGAAGTTGTTAGGAAGAATAGGATAATATAGATTGAAGACTTCATGGATCATAAAGAAAGAATTTCCTGCTATTAATTCTGCAGCTGCTTTAATGTATTCCTCTTAATGATGGAATACTGGAGGCTATTTTTTTCCATGGTTGAATTCTCTTCCATTACACTGCACACACCCTCTTAAGTAACCTGCAGCTGCTTTTATCTGCCATAACGAATGCTGGTCCATTGTGATATCTGACACATTACAGAGCCCCCGTGAATACTCCACATACCACAAATAAAACCAACCTGAAGCTCAAGAAACAGGCTGCAGGCATGAGGAGAATTTTAAAACATCCTGAGATATCCAAAAGGTGAATGAAGATTAGGAAGAAGAAACCAAAAAACAAGCATGTAGACAGAGTTACTCACTCATAGTTTTTGGCCAGCTCCACATGCTCTAAAGCAAGAAAACTGGTTTTAATTATTTTTTAATCAGCACTTGCTCCCTGATCTGCCCTGCACTCTTCTGGTGGCTCATGACCAGCATACTCCAATATCCACCCAAAGAAATGTTGGACTCTGATGTTACTCTTTCAAAGCCAGATGCAATTGAGGGGACCAAATAAGAACAATTTTTTTCCCCTTAATCTTTGTCTTGTGAACTGCAACATCACCTCTCTTTAGCAAAGAAACCCCAAAACTATGAAGGGCTGTAATTCTAACTGATGAGGTTGCCGTTACTTAATGTTTGTTTTATAATTTCAATATGTCACATACTCTAATTTGGATTTTTGGAGCACTAATGGACTTTTTCCCCTGTAACAGCTGATGTCAAATGCAGTACTTATGGTTTCACAGACAAAATGAGGAATGTAGAAGGATTAAAAAATAAAGCAAATAGCCAACCTTTTAAATGGGGGTTAGCTGATTAGGATTTAAACACAAATGCCTTCCTCATGTACATTTCAGTCCCTTCAAACTTGCTCTTCTTAAGAGCATGAGAGCAGCTGTAAACTACTCTGGCTGGGAGATCGCACACCATGCTGTGCACTGCAAAATGTTACATACCAGGGCGCAATCAGTCTGCAGTGAGAGGAGCTCTCACAAGGGGCTGTCAATACTTACATCTTTTTGTTGGTAGTTTTGTTCATGGCAGGTAAAGTAAAGGTCATCAAAGTGGCATACATTTTAGAGGATGCTAATTTCTTGGTAAGCTGGACACTTTATTGAAGTCAAATAAAAAGTCTTGGGCTTTAGAACAAGTGATTATGCTCTAACCTAGAGAGTAAAGAACGGTGTTCAGGAGGTTCATAAAGTGCTCAGAAAGTGTTTGGCTACACAGTGAGAAGGCCAAAGAGAACATGGTGGGCCTCTTCGCTAGAAACCAAGGAAAGGGAAGTACCCAGGGACAAAGAAGATAGGAAAAGAGAGAGGGAATGGGAAATAATAAGGTCACAAATCTTAAGAAAAGACAATTCTTCAAGCAAGATGAAGTCATCAAGGAGGCCAAACCTAGCAAAGAAACATGCCATCATTGCCCTGAACACAGAGAGATATCTACAAACTCTTTGGGTATAAATGTATTTCTGAAGAAAAAGAAAATATGAGAGGACTGCGAAAAAGAGTGATTAGATATAACTAATTTGGCTAGACGATGTTTTAGCCAAATTAGCTCTTTCTAGATCACCCTGAATGATCTGTTCAACTCCTGCTTGCTAGAGAAAGACATCAAAATATGATGCACGTTAAGCACTGTCTTCAACAAATTTATTACTACTGCTCCTTCATAAGACGGAAAGAGGCTCTGGGGGAGGGTCTGTGGATTGTTCCTAACCAGAGACTTCTGTTTTGGGAATATTAGCCATGTCCTTGACAGTTCAGTTTGCTCTAAACCACTTTGGCTATCAGAGATTTTGAAACCATCATTCTAAATGAGAAAAGTTGCTCTTTTTGTGAGCAGAATTTAATCTTAACTCATGAAACATGATCATGTTTCTAGTGCATTTAGTTTTCTAGAAAAGTATTAGATCCCTATATTTCTGATCTAACCCTTGGGCAAATACAACTAAATCATTGACTGTAGCTTTAGGCATTCAGCCAGGGAGAAATTAGTTTTCCGGATGATGTTCTCAATGAAAAGCTGAGGTACCTCAAGCAGTTTAACAAAACTAAACATGCTAGTTTTCCTGTGAAAGCTCAGCCTATGTGATAAAAACCAAACCCTTCCTTGACTGCCATCTTGCCAAAATACACAGACTGTATGTGTGCCTACTACTAGAAAGTATTAAATAATTATTTTCCCTTGGTGTGAGCTTGAACACAATTAGGTAAAGGTCTGCAAGTAGAAAAATTAAAATATTATAATTACACAGTTACAGTTCTATACATTTTGAACAACTTTGATTTTATATAAACTCTTATGCAATCAAACACACAAGGGCAGCTGTTCCAGGATTGCATAGTTAACTTCTCTTTCTCTTCCCACTTAGATCCATGTCAACAGATTCTTCCTCAAGAGAGAAATATTTTGAAAATGAAGGAAAGACAGCCAGTTATCCATACAGTTAGAAGTTGTCACTGAGGCACATAGACTCCAATGCAGCATCCTGCAGGAAAACAGCAGTAGCTTGCAAAGATGCCATCAAATGCCATTTGATCAGGAAACAAGGAAGTACCAGGAGCAGCTTGGGAACATTCAGCATAAACCACCAAAACTCCTGTTTCTATGAAGCCCAGTCTGAACTGAAAACCCTTCACCAGGGGCTACTGTCATGCTCTGCTGAAGGTCATAAGCTTCCTCTCCAAGGCAGCCAGTCACCAGCAAACACATCTCTGAAGCTTCATTCTCTACAAACGTTCCAGCTAAATACCTTTTTTTCCACCTATTCCGCTATGAAACTTCCTGCTTGAAAAGGGGAAAGGGGATAATTTTGCTCTGTTTTTATAAAATTAAAAATTAATTGATCCTCACATATTGCTGACTGAACTTGCATTAATTATACTGATCGATGATTTCATGTACTCAAAACCAGCAATTGCCTCGGGGTCTGATGTTCTTTTACACTACAGAACTCTCAACCTCTTCAAACAACAGAAACTACTCGCTTTTCATGTGGAGTCTCTGACAGCAAACAGATCATATCACTGAACTAACACAACGTAGGTATTTAACAGCCTTTCCTGCTGGCATGGGACACATGAGGAAGAACAAACTAGGTGTGTGTCTCACAAAAGTACCTTTACTCTCACACCAGCAAGATGCCCTGCGAAATGGATATGATTTTTATCCAAATTGCAAAGCTATCCTGAAGAGGTATTAAATTCTTTTGGAAAAACTGACTTTGACTCACTACCTCAGAGTTTTACACTGTGGTCTACAAACATTTTAGGACAACAACAGGCAAGGTTTAAACATGTTTTGGATAGGGGCATGAGAGAGAAGAAACCTGGGATTAAAATGCAGCACTTGTTCACTTAATGTTTAGTCAGTGTAACACTGAGTTCAGATATAACAAATTCATTCTACAAATGTTTTATATGAATTCTAGTGTAAACTTGAAATAACTAAAGCAAAAGACAGAACTGTGTCTCCTGCCTACAGAGTACCCAATGTACTTCAGTGTGTTGCAGTAAAAACTGTGAAGAAGTGATAAACATTTGCCATTAAGGCTTATGTGCCAAGGAGTATCTCTACTTAGAGATTCACGTGATGGACTTCCTTTGTTTGGAAATATATACCTGGTTCTAGGACTTGAAGAAGCTTTCATCAAAAAAAAAGGAATCTCAGACTTTGCATTAACCACATTAAAATGACAGGGCATAAAAAAATCCATGAAATCACTTTTTTCCTCCATTTGTGAATGAGATGGATCTGGATTGAGGCTGCCTGGAAAAACCATTTTGCCCATTCTATCAGAAGAGAAGGACATTCAGCTGTACCTCAGTGCAAGCACAAGCCATCCACCCCATGTGTTTACAGGCTCTGGATCCTGTTTGATGCAGAGCAGATCCTCCTTGAGCAGGCAGCACCTATGACACGGGGGCTTGTTTCATCCACCGAGATGTGGTCCTGGCTAAGGTTTCTTTCTCTGTTATCTCAAAGTGGGGGCAGTCTGGGATTCTTTGGATAAGACTGTGTACATAAAGCTTGTTTGGAAATGGAAGTTATTTATTAATGGAAGATCTTGCTTTTAAAGTGGATCTTTTATTGACAGGTGGCTCAAGCCTTTGGCACTCTCAGAGGATAGGCACTGCCTGCACAAGCCTACCTCAGTCACCATCAGCTAAAGTATCCAATCCACAGATTCCAGTGCTACCAGCTTTGGTGGGACACAGTAAACTCAAGACCTTTCTGATGAGCCACTGCACAGTGACAAGTCTGTACTGTTACTTCTCTGAAAAGATATTTATACTCAATCCACATGAGTGATATGAGGATTAATTTTTGAATACTTGCAAATTACTTCAGAAAAGAGATATAAATAGCAAGTATGTTTTATTGAGCACTCCAGCATATTTAACTTTTGCTTTATTCTTTTCAATTTGTTGTTTCCTGTTCCTTATGCTCAAACTACTGTGAGATTACAGCTGTTAAACAACTCTACTTGGACAACCCTACTGTGTTGAGAAAGATGAAAACATGGATTTTTATGATGTAATTATGAGAAATCATGCTAAAAAATAAGCTTGGTAATATCTGCAATTACTATTAACATCTCTGTCACAATGACATCTGGCTTGGGACCTCTGTTTGTGGATAAAGTTCAGGTAGCAGGAGAAGGAAGTGCAGGTCTTTAATAGAACTCCGTAAGTCAACACGTGTTATTGGCTTTATTGCAGTGAGTCACCCTTCCAAGCCTTTGCGTGCTCCACATCTGACGGTGAAAGGAGACTTGCCATTTCAGATACTCTAACATAGCAACTACTACTCTTGGACTACAATTACAACAATTACTGCTGGTGGTAAACAGAGTCATAAATTTGAGATGCATGTTCAAGCTTCTACAAGGTTGGAAGGCACACCAAGGGCTTTATGTCACTCCCATCTTTAGAGGGACCACAATGTCTGTAGCTGCTTACACCTTCAGCTGCTGTCCAGAGTGAGACACTGCAAAGAAGGAAGTGGGGATTTACATGCCACATTGCATGTCACACTTCTCATACTGACACGCAAGGAGTCCCACTGAAGCAAATGGACCTGAGGTGTAAACTGTTCATTTTACCTGGTAATATTGTGCAATAGTGCATGTTTATAGCCATTCTTACCAGGCACCTGTCTGATGTGCCTCATACCTTTGGGAACTGAATTTTCTAACTTTGTCAAAGAAATAGAGAGGAAAAGGAGAAAGGAATGAGTTCATAAAAACCACTAAAATTCTGAAAAAGACTTTGACAGAATGGATATGTTGTCTTGAATTAGAAACCAAAGAGGAGCTGAGAAAAAACTCAAAGCCATGACAGTCAGTAGAGAGGAATGGTAGACAGACAGAGGCCTCCTCCTGCACTTATGCATATGTTCAGCATGTGTCACAGACCGGTCAAAGTCCACGGCCAGAGCCATGTATACTATTACAGACTGTAGTGCAAACAATAAGCAATATAAACCATTGGTAAGGCATGGATAGCTGGGGAATGTTAACATTGCAAAGCTTCCAGATAGGACTTTAAAAATGATGGCCTGGAAAAAAAGAATTCTAAGGTGGTAAAATTTGCAAACAGCACAAATGTTCTTAAGGTAGCAAAGAGCAGAGAAGATCACATGGAGCTTCAATCAGCTGGTTTTATGTTAATTAAATTTTTTCAGGCAAGTGCATATGTTTAAATCCACAGAATATTTTTAATTATCAGGCACCTGGAATATCTCATTTAGTAGACTTCAGCAAAATACTTATTTGAGTATATTGATGTATATTCCAATATTTAACTAACTATATAGATATATAAATATATAGAGATATACCACAATTGCATTAATATTGAAGAGGGCAAAGCAGTGGCCACAAAAGTTAATTTCCATAAAGGATAAAACTAAATATTAAATAAAAGTATTTCCTGCAAT
The DNA here is from genome assembly GCA_035583135.1 of Lophotriccus pileatus. Classification (NCBI taxonomy): domain Eukaryota; kingdom Metazoa; phylum Chordata; class Aves; order Passeriformes; family Tyrannidae; genus Lophotriccus; species Lophotriccus pileatus. Next base: position 65,072,632 of record JAWWES010000081.1, on the reverse strand, counting down.
TATTTTTAATCTTTAACATGTTTTCAAATGCTAGTTACTGAAAGCTGCTTCAAGAGTTGGAAAAATCATACTCTGCCTTTATACTCTGGGAAAGCAAGGTGAAGGATCACAGACACTGAACTTTGCAGCAGTGTCACAGAAGAACACCTGCAGAGAAATCGAAGTAGCATCTTCTCCCTTACTCCTCAAGGAGCTCCTTCAAGGAAATAAACTTATTCCCTTCCACCCCATGAGACAGCCTGGGAAGAGCATGCAGCCCTCACCTACCCACAATGGGCATTTTCAAGACAGCCCTGTAAATGCAGTCCTAATATCAGGGATCTCATCTCTTTCAGAGGTGAGGGAGATGTTTGAGGTTTGTATCTCTCCTCCTTGTAAGCTCAAGTATCATAGCAAGTGCTTACAGCCAGTATCAGAAATGTAACCATGACACTGGCCTCCCACATCTTGTCATGGCACTAGATTACACATTTCTTGTAACAATATAGACAGGTTATTCTTGTGCTGAGCCCTGCACAGTCAATGACAATAACTAAACACCTTTTAAATCTCTAAAATAGTATCCTTCCTAATTCTGGACTACTCATGGTTTCTGACCGCGAGCCTTCCCTGAACTAAAGGCAAAGCTCTGTGAAATGAAGCCAAATTCAAGCTAATGTTTCAGCAGCTTCCAGCCACCATCTTCTGAACCATCTCCCCTAATCAAGCTGCCATCCCACACATGGTTTGCTCTTGCTGGAGGCTGTCCTAGTTCTGTGCATGCATCATGTCTCACACTCTGGGAAAGCCTTTGGTGTCCTCCTAATCAAGACAGAAAATCGCTTTTTCGTGGGTGTATTTAGTTATTAATAGGAAGGAATTGTGCACAGGCAGCTCAGAATAGCAGTATTTATTGAGAAGTTAAGCACTCTCTTAGATCTCTAGGTTTCTGATCTGTTTGGATCCTTTAGGGGACAGATCCTACAGAGCTGGATTAAATTAGGAGTCCTCAACTTGACCTGTAGCCCGAGGAAGGGTTATTTGCCTTTGCCACTTTCAAATGCTATTTTGAAGTAACACCATGTGCCCTTTCTCAGCCAGCATGGTGAGCTTGTTCGGTGCTGTTTGCTCCTCAGCCTCAGAAATGCCTACAGGTGCATTTGCCAGGTGTTAGTAGATTAACACAGCAGGGAGGGGAGAAAACCCACAAACAGCTGTGTCTGCCTGTGTAAAAAGGAAGTGACATGGCAGCTGAAACATTACCTAACCAGATTTTAGAGTCCCTTACTCTCTGAAAAAATAGAAGGCTATTATCTGGTGTAGCTACCAGTTACACATTTTGGGTGTTGTCTTAACTAATTTGTGGTGAGAAAGGGTGTGGAGAAAGATGAGCTGACTGCTTAGAGTCCTCTGCGTACATGTGGAAGACACTCAGAGAAGAAGCTGAGGGTCCCAGTGGAAGATTCACTGGTAACATTCACCCACAGTGAAATACTGGGATGCTGCCAGTGTTAGTAGTGATGAGAACAGTTTCTCAAGCTCTTCAAGATAGATCTAGTGTGAATACAGCACAGTCATCTCTGAGAGGATAAAAAGTGCTATCAGCTACCAAAGGTATCCTGATGGTATAGATGGACATATTATGAACTACTGTCCAATATACTGGTAATCACAACTACATGGAGAACACTGATAGTCCTGGCACCACAATGCCAAATCTCTTCCATCTTGAAACACAATTTCCCTCATGGTCTCCTTCCTGCTGTCACTTGGGACTGACTGGCGTTTTGTGGCATTTCCAGGTCAGAAAGCTCGCAAAAGCATTTTAGAGCTCCAAAGCATGCTTCTACACAGTCAGAGTCCTGCTGCACTTAAGGTAGCCATACATTTTGATGTTTTTCTGAAAAGACATTTATGACAACGTTCCCTTCTGATCTCACGAGAAGGTGTTTAACTTCCTCACTTCCTACATTTGTCTTGGGAATCCAGTGTGGTTCACGTTCCTTATCTATATTTTGCTACTGATAAGACAAGAAATCTACAATACTTAAAAGAATTAGATAACACTCTTCTAAGATGGAAAACCATGTTCCAACTTCCTCAAATCCTTGTGAAAATCCCTAGAATCTGAATGAAAAAGCAGAACTGAATCTTAGACAAAGTTAGTCTGATGCCATATAAAGGAAGCTTAAGTAGGTATTAGATGGGAAGGAAAGAGGCACAGTGAGAATTCAAGGCAAATCAAATCAATAGCACATCATTAATATAAAACTAGTTGTTTTACATCAAATGACAATAAAGTTGCAGCACTGCTAAGGCTTGTACGGCTGAATGCTTAGAAACACATGAGGTAAGATTATGGGCTGAACACCCTAATACCTTAAGGGGAATGAGTATCAGTGGGTTTTTAAAGTCATTAAAGTTGGTGACATGTTGACTCTGGGCTAACACTGGGAACAAAGAGACACTCAGTCACCACTTACCTTGCTGACAAAAGTAGAAATGATGACGTGAGCAGCTCCTGACACACCACTCCTCCTCTCTGCTCCTCTTGTGCTGGCACAGCTGTGCATACCTTCATCTGACAGAGCCCTCTGGGGCACTAATGGTGCTGGCAAACACCCAGCACAACAGAAGGGAACCACAGCAACAAGTAGTTGAAGGTGGGGGTCACTGCTGATCCCCACTGGGAGTTCTGGCAGCCCACAGAGCAACTCTAGCCTTGGCCCCGCAGGCACTGCCTGCCAGTGACTTGCAAGGTGGCTCTCAGCCCATAGCACTAGTCCGCCTCATCATTTAGGTGCCCCAAATGCCCTTACATGGCATGGCAGCCTCTTTAGTCAGGAACAGGGCTGCTACAGTGAAAAGGTGGATTTAATTCACAGAACACTGGATGCGTTGATTTCTTCCAAGAGGGGATGCATTTTGTAAAGGAAATATTTATTTTTAAGTTTGTTGATTTCTTATTTTGCCCTGTGATCTAATGCAGCCTTTTTCTTTCCTTTCCTGGCACCAGACTAGCTGTTAGTTATTTATAGAACAAATAAAAATGGGCTAAACTCATTAAAAAAAAAAAAAAAGGGATATGTGAAAGGTGTGATCTCTTCCTTTAGTGCTAACAGTCTAACTTTAGATGTGATAGGATAAAGTGGGAGTGAGAAGACAGGAGGCTGAGATGGGTTCATGGACAAAGATTACAGTATAAGTACATTGGGATGTTCAAATTTTATAACAATATTGTTGATTCACAGGAAGTCATTATTTTCCCACCCTGAACTCAGAAATCAGTAACTTTCTCATATCTTGGTCTAGTGGTTATGAAAAATTGTATTGCAAACCATCTTCATGTTGTTTTTTACCCATGTCCTTTCTGCTGTGAAACAAAAATAAAGTTAATGGTTCAGTAAAGCCTAACTTTAGAATTCAAAATAGCAGGAAATTTAAAGTTTAAAAATCAGCAGTAATTTTGTGTCCTTGTGTTGAAGGTCCTAAATTGGATATGACAGTGCATGAAAGCCATGCACTGAGATCTGAAGTGAGAAGTGGCATAATGAAATTAATAAATCGTTTGAATTGAACACCTGTTTTAGGGGGAAGCATGTGCCTCTGTGACACTGGCATGTTGCAAGAGCTAAAGAGCAACACGTGGTAAAATAAAAGCTCAAATGAGAGATTTGGATGAAGACATGGAAAAGACAACTCTGCAGAAAAAGAAGTGGAAGGATCTCAGTACAAGCTAGCTGTATAGATGGGGAAGAGGAAAGAATAAAAGAAAATAATCTCTACCAAGCCAGACTAGAAAGATGGTTTCTGACACTGAGTCAGATCAAGAAGCAAATTTGATTTAAGGTGTATAAAAGATCCAGAACAAAACAATAGGCTCCAATTTCTCCTTGATCTGAAATCAGTTTAGCAGTATGAAGGCCAGCTTTAGTGGTAAATCCCTGACATATCATTTCCCACTGCTGCCCACTCTAAACCTCTAAAACTTGCTATATTCTTTTGTTAAATTAAACATATTGAGTCATATTTCATTAACCATGGTGAGTTTTGAGGCACATACAAATTTATCTTTATGAGTGTTTAAATTAGTTTCAAAATGCTATTTAGTAAGATATCTGTTTTGTCCAAAAAGCCATGTAAATATCAGCTGTACAGCTGTAACTTAGAGTTACCATATTTGTGAAGTCTGAGTTTCTCTGACTAGCTAGCAGAGGGACCTTGTCTCAGAAAGAACCACAATGCAGTCACAAGGTCAAATTTTGAAACGCTTTTTGTAAGAGAATTTGCCTGAGGTGATCCAATTTTTTTTACGCTCAAGCAAAAGAGTCATCCAGACCGAACACAGCAGCACTGATATGAACAAGTGATCACGATTTTGCAGAATAAGACTGGAGAGAAACAGGTTGAACTGTCAAACGCAAACTGCTGCGAGATCATTTCACATCACCCGTCTTACGAGGTCTCACTTTTAAAAACACAGCGCTTCGACTGAGAAGATCTTAAACAAATCCACCATGTGTGTGCATCTGTGAGTAATACTTACCTCAACACTGAACTGTCTTCAGGGTTTTGTCAGTGTGGCTTTGGCATTTGAAAAAAGCTTGCTGCATTAGCCTGATACTATTAGTAGACTACTTAAAATAACTGGCTGGCTACCACATTAACTAATGGGTGCCTGTCTCCTCTTCCACCAAGTAAAGCCTGCAAAGCACGCCTGGCTCTTGGTTGCATCCTGCTGTTTATCTGTGGCAGGCAAGCTGCAACCCCTGCGCTTCCAGAGCTTCAGCCTCTCCCTATGCTGGTGATAAGTTACTCCTCGAGTCCTTTCTGCCAATTGTTCTTGGCAAAGGGACCAGGGAAGACTATTGTTGTTGCTGGCTGTTATCTCTGCCTCTGACTCCACTTGGCGGAGGTGCAATTCCATCTCTCTGGTGTGGAAACAAGCTGCTGGACTCTGGAAGAGTCAACTCATCAATAAACAAAGAGTTACAAAGGAAATGGGGATCAGTCTTAACAAAATAAATGCTTTAAAAGTTATTGGATGCTAGGGTGTTTGTCCTCCCCATCATGACACTGCTTTATCTCAGGCCCTAGTCTTCCTATCTGGAAGTTAGTAGTTTATCGAATTCTAATCAGCTTAAATGCTGATATATTACTTACACAGCATGGAAAGTATTTTCTCTGTTGTTACTGGTGAAAGTGGGTTATTCTTAATTATTAATTTATATCTGTTTCTATACCTTCCCTGCTTTGTGGAGTGTGCCAGTGCTAACTGGAAAACCTTCCATCACCTATGGCTTACCCTGGCTCTGTGAAGGAGCCCGAGCCAGCTGCCCTGTGGGAAGCTCAAGACTGAAGTTTTAAATTTTCATGGAATTCTCTTATGTGCTGAAGCAGAAGTACGTAATCAGATTCAGGAACGTGAGGTGGGACTTGGAGGAGGGGGGGTTGCTGCTTTTTGGCAGAGGGGTTGGTGGGGTTTGCTTTGTGTGCTTTATTTTTTTTTTTAGGAGAGGATGTTTGTATTTTCTCCTTGTTCATAGCTCATTGTTGGCCAGAAAAGATTTAATTTGAGTTGGGTCTTAGTGTTAGTCCAGCATGATTGTTACAGTGGTAAAAGGAAAGCCTGCCTCAGCTTTCTTTATGCTCCTTATACCACCCCTAAGGACAGCAATCCTGCTTTTCTTGGGCCAGTACCAGAAAAGCCTCACAGTTTCCTCATCTGCAAGGTGTCCACAGCCACATGCCCTTCTCTCACAATCAGAAGCCAGTCTTTTCTCTCCAATGGACACTTCAAAAGTCAGTCCCCACAGAAGCACACAACTATTCCAGTGATGTTAAAAGAAATCAAGATTACACTTCAGAAAATCTAGAAGCAAAACTAGCTGTAGGCAAACATGCTGCTGGACTGTTAAATTCCACATAAAGCAAAGCTGTTTAGATAGGAAGCTTATTTACAGTGGACTTTTAATAAGCAAGAACAACAAATTATTACAGCTTTGCCACAGACAGTATCCACCTTGCCTTTCAATACCTTTGCATAGTAAATTTATTTTAAAGCCCTGAAAGTCATTCCAGTGGCATGGATGTATTTGCTTTATAGGAAAAAACGGCATTCTTTGTATTTTCCTAATAAAAACGTCCTCTCTCTCTCACCCCCAAGTCAAAGCACTACGTAGCACCCCATGGCACCTTTCAAAGCCATGCAGGATCCAATGTAACCCCACCTCCCACTAGGTATTTCTAACCAACAGTTAGTTCATCCTGCCCAATATTCACTGTATAAGTTTAAGCCTAGAAATAAACCAAAGACGATCAGCCATGTGCATTCTCCTCATTGAAAATTTTGTGAAGTGCACATGAATCTTTACCTACCCAGAAAAAACAGCAAGGTGCAATAGGATGGGGGGACCTTAAAGAAAAAAGAACACAACTTTTTTTTTTTACTTTCAGCAAAATATGGGAGTTTTTTTGTTAATGCATTTTTAGAGTTCCTTAACTAATAAGAATTACATAACAATTGTTTTATACCTCTTTGCTTTTCAGCCAACAGTGCATGGAAAGATCTTTTCACTCGGTTCCTCACAGCCACATCTGTATCATTTTCCCAGCTAGTTTCAGTGAATTAATATCTAATATATATTAATGGTCAACATTGTTCTCTAAATTACATTACACTGCAGTTGTAGCTCCATCATTATGTCAGATTGCCTGATCTTTGTTAGGTCCTTCTACATGTCCTTCACCTCCTTTCTAAATGTAACTGAGTAATTTTTGGGGCATGTGTTGATTTTACCATCCCACTGCTTGTGCCTTCCTCCAAATCAAACATTAGAGAGCACCAGCACAAACCTTGGGGGAACCCACTTTACCTCACTTAAACTCTATGAAAACAACTTGCATCCACCTTTTCCGTTATAAAGTGTTAGACCTTCTACCATAAAGTAAACCAAATTGACTTTTTCACATTAAAGAAAGAAAAAAAGAAGGGAAAACAAAGTTGAAACTGTGCAACTCTTAATACAGGCTTGTTGAGGAAAAGCATGCTGAGGGACAAGGCTGGTAAAGACAAATGCTAGAGTTCACAGGGCATCATTGCTCACCAAGAAGCCAAGCACAAAACAGACATCAGAGGAGGGAAATCACAGAAGTGAATGCGACCCTTGGGAAACAACTCTTGAGGGTGAGTTCCACATCAGGTAAGGAGTCTGTACACACGATGTCGGCTCTCTTGGTCTCATCACCAACACATGACATGGTGAAAGAAGGGAACTGATCATTGCTGGAAACCTATGTGTCCCAGAGGACCTCGTCTCACGCAAGTCCAAAGGCAGCTGTTGTACCCATTGCCAAGGGTTTATGAAATGCACAAACCAAGTCATAAAAAAGAAAAAAAAAAAGTGAGGGAAAAAGTGTGCTAAAACACCCCAGTCCTCCCAGGTATAATTACAGAAAATAACAACAAAAATAAGGTGGCTTTTGGCACTTTTGGTGTTCTGAGGTGTTTACTGTTTTGAGTCTCGACTGCGGTAACGTGTAGGACGCATAAATGGTGAAGTTGGCCAACCAGAACGGGCACGCAACCTGCTAATTGGGGAAAGTCTGCCTGAGCGTCCGGCCACTGGTTGACAACACAGCAGCCCCCAGAAAGTCAATTTTTATTCTAATTTTTTTTTTTTTAATTATTTTAAATGCTGGCTCAACCACCGATCTAAAAATTAAATGAATATCCATCTGATAGGCAAAAGAAATGTTTTTTTGTGAATATGTATTAGCTTTCATCCCTTCTCTATTTATAGCACTTAATAGTGAGAAATATAGGAAAATAATATAACTGCAAATGCTTTATCTATCTGTGTAGTACTCCTATCTCTACAGTTCTGTGTTTTTTCCTTTTCCTTAGTTACACATAAGTTACACAGATCTTAGGAGCAAGATATTGTACTTATCACAAAATACAGTTATTGCACTAACATGTTCAGGAAAAAAGCACCGAAAACCAATCCCACAAAAAAACCCCTACTAACTTCGGATGCACAGTATAGTTACCTGTTGGCAAGAAACACAATTTAAGACCTTTTCTTTCCATTTCAATTTTACAGAAAATAAATTTGGAGCTTTCATGACTCAATTAAGTCCAGTAAGAAAAGGTGACAATCCTGTTTTCTATACATGTTAAAATAACAGATAATAAATTCCACACTTCTCTAATAAATTCCATGTTTTAAAAAAAAGTAAATAATAGATTGCCTAAGGTTCCTAGATGATATATCCAACAATACATGTTGTTTCCAAGCAAGCTCACACTTCTTGTGCCTTCCTACCTAATCTTTAGCTGTTTACTGCTCAGTTCAATTTCTCTGATGAAGGGCCTTAGCAAAATATCAATATAGATATTATAGAATACCAAGGCATACTGACTTTTAGTTTGCTTGACTTGGCTCTCTGGGAGTGTTTTTTCCCCTCTTTCTTCTTTATGATCCTATAATGGAGTGAGGGTCTGATTCTCAGGCCAGGTTTTAAATAATTGCATTGAGCCACAAACACTTTGAGTATTAGGTAGGTAAACTACATTCTTCTAATTGTGAAGGTGGCAACAGAAACAATGTTTCCCATTGTAAATTATCTGACCTTTCAGTTAAACATCTGTTACTGACTTAACGGCCACTAATTCTAATAACAGAAATAATTCACTGCCTTTTAGTCCTTTAGGATTACATTGCCAACACAGCAATGAGCTGAAATGAAGCCAAAGGGACAGCACTGGTGTAAAGCAGAGTATCAAGTCCTATGCCAGGCTTGACTCCTATCACCAGTGGCAACTATGAGGCCATTTGATGGGAAGTGAAGCCTATTGGGCTCTACTGAAACAATTGTGGAAACTATTAGCTTATCACCTCTTTACCATGAGCCAAGAGCAGAGAAAGTGAAACGAAAATAAGAAGTTCATCTTTATATATGCCTGTTTATGCACCCAGGGCTGTCAGGTAGCAAAAAAAAGATCTATTAAACAATAAACTACTTTTAAACTTTATTATTTTTGATTCATGTGCAAAGCCATTGTGACATTTTGTGTAAAAGACAAGACGGTCTTACTACTTACCCTTTACAGGCAGTACCCACCAGTCTGATGTTCACGAAACACATCATGAGCCATGAAACCTGCTGAAGATGTTTGACCTCATTACTGATGAGATGCCTTCCAATTTGAGATGCTTGAAGAAAGCTAGTTTTGAGTATATATGTAAATATATATATGACATATATATATATATATATTCTCACTATCTCTTTCCTTAATCAATTAAATGGAATCTATATGTTTCCCTTTTAAGAGTATTTTCTACGAACTCCACCCAGATGCAAGAATGAGGGTAAGCTCGATTAAGAGCTTCTGTGTTAATACTATTTGATGCTTGATTTACATTGACTTGCTGTTTTCTTGCTATGACATCACAAACGTAATAGTGCAAGGTTCCCCATGCTACCTTGCTAAAATGCTTCACTTTGGATCCAAACACACACTTACCAGATGTATTTTCCATTTGCTTGATTATTAGACACCTAAAGTGAGTTATTCAGAGATCCAGATCATCAACTCTTTTCCCAGGAGGAGCATTTCACTTTTTTTATATGCCAATATAATATCTATCATACAATCCAAATTGCAATCCCCTCTAAGAACTATTCAATCACAAATTAACGTGTAAACTGAAGAGTACATTGACAAGGAATCTGCAAAGGTAGTATCTGAATCCTCTTCCTTGTATTCACTCTTCCTTCCTCTGCAGTAATAAACCAAACCAAAACAAAAAATTAATATGGACAGCAGATATAGTAATTTCAGAGTGACAGAAATGGGATCAGGATAATGCTGGTAAAAATTGCATTCATTGAGATGCATGAGAAAGACGTAAACGTGATTTTACACCACTCACTTTTTTCTCCATCTCGTTTCCTGTTACAGCACATTTCTCAGACCCCATTACTGGCTTTCCTTTACAGAGGTAAAGTGGAAAAAAAATAATCTTGATTATATTTCCCTATCTCTAAATAAATTTGATTAAAGGTACTTTGCTGTCAGGTTCCTGTTTCTTCTATGTGTAATCCATGTGATTGCTAATGAAAGTCTATTAAGAAAGAAGCCTTGCCTGTCACTGGACAAGGGATGTAAAAGCATTTCATTGTTCCTACTCTGAAGAAAAAACAATTTGCCACAGCCAGACCCCACTCCCAACAGTGCCAAGTGCATGGTAATTTATTACCTCTGGATGTCTGATTCCAAGTGAAGGAAACTGAAATGTCATACCTTCGTTCACAACACCGTCTCATGGAATTATTTTTTCCGGATTCCTGGGAAGTTGAAATATTTGAGAAGAATATCAGGAACTGCTCTTTTAGCCTGTTTGGTGAGTAGATAATTGCCTTCCAACTCTATTCTTTCAGGAAATGATGTGAGTGTTGCATTGTTCCTAGACGGGGGCAGCAATGTTTTTTAACAGGACACATACATACATATTTTTAAAAGAAACAAAACACAATAAAAACATGCAGTCTAAGCCACTGTACTGAACCAGACTTTTTGAATCTGGCACAGATAAGAGGTTGGCCCAGACAACATGTCCACATTTCACATAACTCAGAGCATTCCTTAGAAGGGATGTAAGCAACACTTTTTGTTGAGGGAAGAAAAAAAAAAGAAATTTCAAACAAAACCTTTTATGATGTGAGAGTAAAAAGCTCATTATGTTAAGTGATATCAAACATGACCAGAAAAGACCCTAGGGAGAAATTACACTTTCTTTATTGGATTCTGTGGGACAAACCAGCCTGGGAACTTGAAAGCAGAAGGAACGTGCACGTGGAAATCACATCATATATGAAGAATAATTCCTTACCGTGTGAAAATAATTGGAAATAGTTTTCAGCTGAAGTTTCTCTTTATGGCAGCCTTTTCAAGGGGAGCGTACTGAGGCAATGACCTACAGTAGCACTAATTCAATAGCTGCTGGATAAGCTCCTTGCAGAGGTATGTGGTCTTAGTCCAGTTATGTGTCAACAGGCAAAATATAACGAGGACTGAAACTCATAAAAACAGGGTCTCTTTCTTGAGCCTTTTTGTATTTTGACCAAAGATAATGGCAAAAATTCAACTAAGTTTTTGAATTTCAATTTAATTTTCAATAAAAGCAAAATTGGACCTGGAAAAGGTATAAAGAGGGGACTACTATTTCTTCTAAAGGGGAGGCTTCAAGGGACGAAGGTGCAGTATGCAAAAATTCTGCTATGACTTTCCACGTTCCAGTTTGACCACCACACAGTTCTCTGGAACTTGCATCCTCTCAAAACCAACTGAAGAAAGATTTTGCATTTTGTGACTCTGTGCTGACGGTGACCACCTCAGCTGCAAATACCAACACTACAACAACCTGGTGTAGCGAGCTGCATTGTCCATTTCCTTCCTACTTCATCATCTGGATAAGAAACAAAAGTCAGTAATTAGTAGACAGTCTTATTACATAACATTCTATCTGTTATGGCTGTCTTAAAGGAAATTGCATTTGCTGTACCATCTGCAAGTCACAGCTGCAAGAAAGTTTCAAAACACAATGCATCCTGGTCACCTCACTGTTTTCAATATGTATATAGTTATTTTGGAGTTTGATTTTTTTTTTGTTTTGTTTTGTTTTGTTTTGGGTTTTTTTTCCACACCCAGAGATAACAGTCAGTGTTTAGGCCCACTTCTCCTGGATACACGGATACACAAAAAGTGTTAAACAAAATGGGAGAAAGATACTGTCCTACACTAGGTATCTGTGCAGTATTTGTATTCCGCATTCAAGGTGCCCTAGACAATAAATTCATTACACTGGCTGATACAACGAGCATCTCTAACCTTCCCCAGAACATAAATATCAAAGTCCTGCAAGCGCGAAGTGCTTCTTGATTCCAGAAAATGTTTCCACTGTTGCAACGCATTGCAGGCTGTTTATTCTGGAAAAAATTTTGAACGCTTAAGACTTTGACAGTTTAAAGGATAGTTCCTTCTTAGAATTCCAAGAGCTAATTAGCTGCTTGAAACCAAGCTGCTATTCAGGTGTACTACTGTAATTCCACTTTACAATTTTAAACACTGATAAATAATTCCTAAATTATGTTAAATTTCTTTCAAATCAGTGCATTGGTAGGATGCACAGTATTTCCCATTTATGTAATTCAGCTTAGAAGCTTTCTAGTTGACAGAGTAAATATGGGAACATACTTAGAGCCATCTGGATAGAGGATTTTCAGGAACCGGAATTTATTTAATGAGGGCTAAAAACATCCGGAAAGGACAAATAAGGGTCCACTAATAAAGGACTTCCTACAGCCTCGAGCAATCTGGAACTAAATTTCCCAGAGCTAAAGCTACTGAAAAGTACTGTGCATATTCTAGAACATGTTGCAACAAGAGGCATATTTGCATATCCTAGTTTGGGAGAGCACTGGTTAGGTAACACCCCACAAGTTTTGTAAAGCAAGCTTGCAAATTTATTTTACAATTAATCCAAAGACAACTAAAAATGCTTATCCAGGTCCTGCAATGCTGCAGCAAGAACAAAGGTTATTTTTTATCCAGATTACAAAATGTTGCAACAGCGTGTCATGAAATGCTAGGTAAATTCATAGATTATGTCCATCTCAAAATGTTAGTGATGAGTACCAAGCCAAAGCCATAAATAGTGCTTTGGTTTTCACTAAATTCCATTATATCACATTAAATGCAATGTCTGTGTAAAAAAAATAAAAATTCAGTTGCAGGTCTCCTTGTATCCACCCAGTGAGTCATTAGTGGAGAAGACTGAGGAAATGTAAGGTTTCATTTTAAATTACAGTTTTAAAATACAATATTGTCCACCCTTCAGTGCTGCTGTCTTGAAAGTTCATATTGAAAGGGTTATCTTTTTTTTCCATAGTCTATAAAATTGTTAACTAAAAATCGGAGCCATCCATGTTCTGATTTGGCACAGACAAAGTATTTAAGGCAGCAAACTGAAAGCCACGTGGATAGCTCTAGACGATTCCTAGTTAGGAAGCACAAGTCTGTGCCTATTTTTCAAAGTTACAGCTTTAAGTTCTAGCTGGACTTCTGCAAGCTTTTTTTCTTTCTAATGCTTAGCACTGTCTTGAGTAATTTTGTTCCTACTTTTCTCATTATTTATATATGACAGTGCAAAGGTGTTGCACGCAATACTGTACATCTGCAGAACTGGAAGGGACGTTTGTGTGCGGAGCAGTGTATTTCTACAAGATGTCTTTCAACCCTTATTAAACTACCTTTATTAATTGCTTCAAAATAGATTTGACTTCTCCCTTCTCTTTTAAATGCCTACGTTATATGGAATTTTTGAATAATCTTTGACTAAACTATTTATGAAACCTGTGTTATTCATTAAAATCCAGCTAAGCAGCTGCAATTCCATTTTCCTGTAGATTCTGCTGCATCTTGACACACAGACCAGAAGCACTCACAGCACTGAGTGTACTGCATCTTTACTACTTTGAGAAGTTCATTTGATTATATGCAGACAAGTAACTGGCCTATTTTAAAAATGTGTGGTGTGATGATTTTGTTCACAAATTTTATTTGCAGAAGATCCCATTTCCTTATTAAGGCGCAATCGTTATCAATTAGCACAAACTTTTGCCTCAGAAGTTCAGAAAATCTGATCCACAAAAATAACCAGCAGTGTAAGAATGCAGCTCCTGAAGTTTCTAATTTCTGATACTGAGTCTGATCTCAGATTATAATACATTTTAACTGGAACACACAAAAACTGCAGACAACATTGTTCAGGTCAGCACACACTACATGAATAACGTTAAGAGTAATGCGTTCTAAGGTTTTTTGAGGACTAATGGGCAAAATGCTGTTGATAAGTAGTGCCACTTTATATTTAAAAGTATGTGGCTTCATCTATAAAATGTCTGTTACTTACACAAAACATTGTGTTACGACTGAACAGCAGCATTTACATTTCATACGTCGTATAAAACCAGGCTTCCTGATGTTCCTCCTCCGGCCTACACTGACACCTGCTGGCGAACATTTATCAATCCCATAATTCACACCCTTGAGACACATTAGGCTTTTCAACCCAGCAGTGAACTATATATGATTCAGTTTACTGGCCAATTATTTGCTATTTAATTTGACTACAAAAAAACTCCACAGTATTTGAGGATATATTTAACAAGGCACAAATTAACAGAAAAGATGTGATGTTCCAGTTGTAATTCTGTACTTTTTCTATTAAAGTATTACCTAGTGTCACCACAGAAAGAAGCAAAGGAAGGGCATACAAATAAGCATTCTCCCTCATTCCTAATAGTAAAATAATGTGATAGGCCTTAGATATAAAACATTCCAAGAAGAATAGCAGGTTCATTGTTAACATAAGCCAGTTTAAAAAACCCCAAACCTTTAAGTATCTCTTCAGTTCCTCAATTTGTTATTATTACTCCTGAATACAGCAGCAGATTTCATACAGCAGTTACAAGGAAGATAACAGCTTCTTGCTATGTATTCATTAGAACAGAAAGAATAAGAAAATACTCCAGTGGTTACATGACACCCAGTCCCACTTTCAGTTACAAAGAACAGTTACACCTACAGTTCAGCATAATAAACAGAGCTAATAGTTAAGCAAAAACTTGTACACATGGTGTTCTACAGATTGCAAAACTCACTTGTCAAGTTACTAGAAGTTAACAATGTTGAGGGTCCTTTCCAACTCCTATTGGAATCCAATGCAAAACTTCTGTGAAGTTTAACTGGGACTAAATAAATCCTCAAGATTCTTAGAACGATGACATTCAGTCATGTAAAATTGCAACTATAAGTTAAAACACTTCCCTCGTGCACCAGTGACATAAAGCAAACTTTTTAAACTATTTTTTTTAACTACTCATTTTTCTATTTCTCCCAAATGGCAGAGACTATGAATAACAAGAATTTGCATCTTGCAAAGAAGGTTGCACTGTGGAGAACGATTGTGTCCAGCCAGACCATAATCCCACCTTGATAAAAAACTGCAGAAGACAGGAATCTTTTTTTATCAGTCAGATATGTTCTGTTTTGACATAGTATTAGACACATCAGGTATGGGTTGGGATTTTTTTAAGCATTTGGACAGAAAAAATAAGTTTTTCTGTTACTGTTGGCAAGCTGCTTCAAAGATGATTAAGCATGTCCAGGTACCTCAAAACCTACAGCATATCATACAAAAAAAAGTAAGAGTTATGAAACAAAATATTTCAGAAACAGATAGTTTTTACTGTAATCTCCACAATGAATAACAGTAGGCCAAGAGGGACTGAAGAAAAGTGCTTTCAAATGATCTTCAGCATAAAAAATTCCTCAGCATAAAACATTCTAAAAGAAGAACACATCTTCAGTGTTAGTACTTAAAAAATCAGGACCACACAACTCAGAAGGTTTTGGAAATACCACTTTATTTTCTAGTGAATATCCAACTTGTAACACTTGCATCATTGCTTAAGAGCCCTCAAATTGATGAAATACTAAAATCCAGTGCACAGTCATTAGATATCTACATCTCAATAAAAATTATCAGTGCAAAAATAAAAATGAATTCACTATGCAGTTAGATGAATTTTGTTACAAAGGTATTTGGGCTTTGAGCACATATACATCAAATAATCTGGTAAGAGAGAAGCCACTTCCAACCTGTGCTCCAATTGAAATTATTCCACACCCGATTCTAAAGACACACAAGAACTAACTTTTTTTTTTTTAATGCAAAGTCTGAGCTTAGTTACAATATTTATCATGAGTACATAAGCTGAGAAATACTACAGAAGTCACCTTCTATTCAGATAGGAGCTGTTCTAAAAGAGGCTTTCCTATTTTTCATGTGTGGGATACCTTTGAGACATCTATGTTTTTTCCATCCACAACAGAGAATTAACAGCATTCCAGCATGCCCCAGTGTTGGCAAGTCCTCTTTTCAGTCCAGATACATGTTGATGATTGATGAAGCTGTTGGGTCTACAGTAGCAGGCAGAGCAGTTTGGCAGGAATTCAGTGTTACTGAAAGAAATCTCAAATACTTATTCCATCTCCTCTACTAACTTTAATCACACTATCAACATGCTGCCAGGAACGGAGCCTTGACACCAAGCCACAAGCTTATACAAGCAACCATTGTTGGTATATTACTGCTGCAATACAGGTAAAGTGTAAATTCTGTTTATTTTTGCCTGTTTCCATTCTACACTGGACACCAGTTAAATTATGGAAAGATATTTCCTGTACTAACGGTTAGCTTGCAGCAAATTTCATTAAGGTACTAAGTCTCATTTTCCTTGGTTAATGAACTGATTAAGTTAACTTCTTCAGTTACACTGCTGTAAACTGCAAGTTTTGAATAAAAGAAAGTAATACAGGAGTTTCACATTCCCTGTAAGAGTAAAAAAGCAGATCAGTACTACAGGCGTTTTACCACTAATCTGCTCATTTGTTATGCTGATAAAGAAACAAAAATCTTACCTCAATTGCTTCATAAAGTTCTAACATGCTTATCCTAAGTAAACCAGCAGCATGATAAATATTTAAGGTAAATACTGTACTAGCTACAAAGCTAATACAAGGACTGATATGCTTCTCATGATCACTTTTGAGCTTGTTTTGGCTTTGCTTAGAACAGTAAAGCTTAAAAAGAGAGGCCTGAGACAATTACATGGAGAAAAAAAAGAGACTGTTGTCCAAGCTTACTTAGCCATTTTTATGCTAGTAAAACCCTTTAGAATCACAATTCTATTTCATAACACTGAACATACAACCCAAAAGTTTGAATTACAATTGGATTTAAAACTCTGTTGAGATCTTTCACTGCTAAAACTTCAAAGTAAAATATTGCATAAGACAAGTTTATTTTCTTGAAGTCTACAAGCAGGATATGTAGTTTTCCCAGTGAATTCTCAACTATGGCTGGAACCTACTAACCTACTTTTAGGGAAAGGGCTGTGGTTGCACACTGGGATTGTTAATATTACATTAGTCTCTGCATTAGTCTCTGTTTTCCTTAATGATATGATACTCTGCCGATGGGAGGGAATTCCAGTTTGCAACTCCCTGAGCTGATGTAGTCACACAATTTTCAGTTCCACCTTCCAACAAAGAAATACTGGCATTCCACCTGCCCTGGATCAAACAAGCAGAAATAGGCACTTAAGTTGAAAGTATGCAAACCTTTTCTTTACATACCAAGCCTGTAGAGGAAATTCTCCACTTTTCTTATCTGTTTCAGCTTTCCAAAAGAACCTCAATTTAAGTCAGAATAAACTGAGTAATGGCACAAATCCATCATTATTAAAAAAGGTCTTAAAAAGAAACATATTTGGCCAGTTCCTTCTCCATCTCAGCGTACTGCTCTTTGAGGCGCTCCATAGCTTTTCTGTGCTCTTCATCCACCTCCGCACGTTTGTTCTGCTGTTCTTTCATGAATTCCTCCCAGTGGGCGATACACTTCTCTTCTCGAGCCATCACCTTGTCTGCCTGAAGCTGAGAGGAGGAAAATGTGAATTTTTAACAGTCATTTCCATATTAAAACAAGAGGTTTAATGAGGGCTACATAATTTTAAAGTATCAGAGAAACTGGAAACTAGCAAGAAAACATGGAAAGGTGAAACTAAAAAGAAAACTTCTATTTTTGTATAGTCAATCCAAAACAAGTGGTAAAATGTCTGCAATATTATTAATGTGATAGGATTAGCAATGATAGCTTTTCTGTGCTATTCCTATAAAATATAACAACACAGATATTAAATGTTTTGAAACTGGCAGCTAGTGTTTCTGTTTCAGCCAGCTAGCTCTCACTGTGATTAATGTCTTCCTTTATAAATAAGTTATTTTTTCCCTCATACTTTCCTACTGCTTGGCTTCTGGTAAGTCTGATTAATTTACCCTCTTATCTTGTAAAAAAAAAAAAAATGTCTAGATAACCAGAAAGAGAAATCATACACACATCCAATTCACATGTCATAATGCAATGAACTCCTGTGGATTGCTTGCATGCAGTATTAACAGTATTAACCTTGTATTATAGGTGCAGAAGCCAAAATAAATCTAGGCAGGTGTTCTTCCATTTTCTCCATCTTCCAGCAAAAGAAAGGATTAAAGCTTTTTTTCTTTTACCCCCCTCTCCTTTGTGGTCTATCAGCAATGACTGTTTACTACGTACAGTACTTCTGTGTAGGAATAAACACTGTCATACAGCTTTAATCGATATCTGTCATTTTTGGCAACTGAAGGCACTGAGAATCCATCTATGTATTCTTGAACACCCTCTTTGTTGTTCTTCAAGGTCACACATCATGGGCTAAATACACAAGTTTTGCAGAGCAGCATTTTATACACTTCAAGAGCGTCACACCAAGATCCATTCTGTTTGCAGCAGTTGCAGTAACAGCTACTACCAAAACACACCAGTTTGACTGGTGCGCTACTCTGTATTCAACAGGCCTTGAAACGCAGGTGTTTCACACACTTTTTGACATGATTACACATCACCTATCCAAACTACACTTCATCTAGACTCTCATGCTCCTCACAACATGAATAGTTCGCAAGGAACATGGAACTGATGTTGCTACTTTCTACCTTCATTTTTCACTGCACCATTTCTACCCAAGGATATAAAATGATATGCCTGGTAAAACAGCCTGAGATGTTTCTAGAATGTGAGAAATAAAATTAAGATATGCTTGCACAAGCAAGTAAGAATGATGAGAAATACCCCAGGGCAGAAGCTCAGCTCTCCTTCCTAGGAAACAACTTCAAACCCAGCTGTGGTCAGCAGCATTTCCAGATCATTAATACTTACAGCTGCCAAGTGGACATGTTTGTGTGTGTGAGACAGTCACACTCTTGAATCCTATATTCCTCTTTGTACCAGACAAATAGCTGTGCAAACCAGCAAATATAATAAAGTGTGATGCTTAATGGATGAGTGCCTTAAGACACAAGGCTTTCAATCAAAGAACATGTTGCAGTGTAAACCTGCTGGTTTAGAAGTTAAAGGATCCACACAGGAGAGATCTATGAATGTTATTGCTGTGGGATAGTCCTTCACTGGGCACTTGGTCTCGTTAAGCATGACAGAGCAATGAGAAACAAATCTGACCAGAGACAGGTTCCTCTTTTGCCCACATCCAACTGCAAGACCCAAGCTGCCACAGACACCATCCCTGAAGCTAAGGCTTTCCTCGTCCAAGCCTTCTCTGCTCTCTTGTGACAGCTGCTACTGTGGAACAGCCTTTTGTTTAGCAGAGCATCACCAAGAGTCTCTTGAGAACCCAGGCTCCAATGCAGGATACACAACTACTTTCACTGACACCTAGCACTACAGCCACAAAAAATTCAGTTTCTCAGCACAAAAAGATGACTTCCACACTGTAGCTCTGCAATTATCCATCGGTTCTTCCCTATATATATTGTACTCTCTTAACACAATGCTCTGCACTCCTACCACAACCTCTTCATATCCAGCACTATTAGCTTCACACTTTATTCAACTGACCATAGCACACAGGAGGAAAAACTAATGAAATCAAGACACCACGCAAAAAAATGCTATGTTCTAACTGCAGCATAGCTATAAAGCACAGAGGTCCATATCTCTTGTTATATACACCCTTGGCGGTCATGAAAAATCTTTAAAACACAAAGGTTTTCAAGATGTACAGATAACTTGGCATGGATTTGTATTGGTTAAGTCAAAAGCCACTTTCAAAGAGCAAAAACAGTTTCCAAAAGTAGCATAATTAGTGATCTGTAGAGGCAATATTGAGTGTGTTTTACACAACCAATTCATAATTTCCAAATTTACAGATTTGAAAAAGATTTGTTTTCTGGAAAACAAACCATGTAGAATTTGATAGTATGCCTTATTTCAATGACACTCACAGAATAATACATTATTTTAAACCCTAAGTGAGACTGTGGTAGGGGCAACATAATTT
The DNA here is from genome assembly GCA_035583135.1 of Lophotriccus pileatus. Classification (NCBI taxonomy): domain Eukaryota; kingdom Metazoa; phylum Chordata; class Aves; order Passeriformes; family Tyrannidae; genus Lophotriccus; species Lophotriccus pileatus. Next base: position 65,052,625 of record JAWWES010000081.1, on the reverse strand, counting down.
CCATTTTGTTACTTGGTCAGTAGCTGAAAAGAACTGCAAGAAAAAGATTATAAGTAAATAATCTTAAAATTCACTCTATTCAGCAGAAATTTAATTAATTTCACTGAGGGCTGCTAATACTAATAACTTGACACTACATTCTACCAAAATCCAATTATTTCTTCAGAACACATGATTTCAGAAAAGTAAGGAAAAAATATTTCTCCTCAAGTAGTTGCACTACAATGACAACTTTTATCTATAATTTTAAAAGAATGATATTACTCACATTTGAAAGTTTCAAGCCAAAAACTCTTACTATACTAGCTTAAAGAAATACTACAAATCCTGAATAGCTATTACTGTTCCTCCACTACATATTAAAAAACCAAAGAGTGGAAACATACAGCTAATACTTTTAAAAAAGAATAGTCACCATTCTTACTGAGTGTTCATTTTATAAGTTATAAATTTTTTATCAAAGTTTTACTTCAAACAAACAGTAGTCGAACTGTTAGAATTTCCTATTTAACCTCTCTACCAGTATCTACACTAGTTTAGACACAAGCAAACTTTGTCAGGGTTCAGCAGTGTGCTGCTTGCACAGTGCCAGTATTCAATGGCAACTGGACTGCCCATCTTCATCGATTGCAAAAAGGAAAGAAAAACACCATTATCAGCTTACACACATCAATGCATGGCCTGTTTCGCTTGATGGCCACAGAAACGTCTTCAGTTTTTCTGAACTAAATTACTATAAATAGCATTTTGCAGGTTAAGAGATAACCCAGGAACACAATAACGAAGTGGTAATGGGAAAACATGAAACTAATTTCTTGTATAATTTTCCAACTTCTAGATTCAGAGCACATGTATTTCAAATAAGCAAAATGTAGCCAACTGAAAAGGTTCCAATGATTCGCATGTTCCTATAATATAGCCCTTCATTAAATAACCCATCCACAAGTGAAAAACACACTTCCTTTTCAACAAGCAATATGTATAATATGGTCAATGTTCTCAGCTAACTAGGAAAGATTTACATTTCCATTCTGGTAGGTTAGTAGATGTTTTTTGTTCCACAGAAAATAAGGGTTTTTTTATATTTAAGCTTTCCCTGTATGTGACAAATGTTATAGTCTGAGCTAGGAGGGAAAATAAAGTGAAGGAAATAAAAAAGATTAGTTTCCATACATTAGGAGATTGTAGGAAGACTTAGCTAGATCCACTTGCAGTGTGCAGAAATCACCCCAGAAGTTTTACTGCAAGTATATAAGGTATAGAAAAACATGTTTTGAAGTTTTGCTATACTGAAGGCAGATGAACTTGCTGTGAAGCACGAGACCCCGACTTAGATCACACTATAAAAATCTATCCATCCACCCACCCATCTTTTACCTTTCTCACTTCACACTCTTTCTCTTGGAGTTTATGGATCATGTCGTTGGCAGCTTGCACTGAAACAACAAATTGCAGTAGATCAGTCTGCTGTTCTAACTCAAAGAAACTTGAAAGGGATTTAAAAGACGTGAGATTATTATAAATCAAAGATTATATTCCACTGTGCCACTTAACTCTGCACAAGGTTTGTCAGTACTTGTAGAAAATGCTTTACACTTACAACTGTATGTAGGCTTATCACTGAGCTTAACCTTTATGTGTTCTAGAAGCCAAAAAGAGAAAAGCAGACAGGTCCTCTTGTGCCCACACTCCCTAGTGTGGCTAATGAGCTAGAGTGCACTACTCAGCACCTCAGAAGACATCAAAAACCACTCTTAGGTCAGTAAGTAGAAACAGGTGACCAAGCTCTATGTTTTACTTGGTTCAGTTTTTTTCTTATTTTTTCCCCATCAACTGTAAAAAGTGATGTAGTATACACTCTACAGGGAGCACATCTTTATGCTGGAGCCAGCCTCTCCTCTCATGAGACTAAGCCTGGGAAAACTTGTCAGTGGAAATAGGAACTGTATTCCTATGCACTTTTTCTCCGTAACTTATTTAACACTTAATTAATGTTAATTTCCCCAAAGCAGTCACTTCTCCCACTAACACAATCTGGCACTGAGAAATACCTTACTTATTTATCATCACCTTGAAGCTGGTGACTTGCCACACCAGGAGGCAGGCTCCTGCCACCCTGAGGACTTCCAGTTACAGAACAGGTTCACTGCCCACATAGCTGATGAGGAGCACCGTGAATTGGAGTATCTGGTGGCTGAGCCTGAGCTGCTCAGGACCATTAGAAGAGAGTGGCAAGTGACAGCTGTAGCAGGCTCTCTGTGGCAGGGGACAGAGGCTCCCCACCTTTCAATATGTTTTTGTCATCTAGGGAGGTTTGCTGCTTGCCAGGGGCTCACATTTGGAATGTTGTAAGTTTGGACTATTACTATTATCCTGGTGCTCTTCCATGCAGATGCCAGTGGTATTGTGGGGATGACCTGAGAAATACCAAGAATGACTACAAGGATCTGAGGACAGTGGTCAAAGGCATGGGGGTCCAGATAATGAGCTCCTCAATCTTCCTGTTGAGGGGGACTAGGTGGAGTTTTGGGGTTAACAGCTGGTTGCGCAGTTGGTGTTTGCAGCAGGGGTTTGGTTTCTATATCCACGAGACCTATTTTGAGCACCAACAGATGCTTGGGAGAGATGGGATCCACCTAACCAAACAAGGCAAAAGTACCTTTGCCAGCAGGCTGGACAACCTAGGGACAGCTTTAGACTAGAAACGACAGGCGAAGGAGTGATTCACAAAAAAAGAAAAGAGGCTGGGGATACAATAGGCAAACCAAGGGTCTGGGATGATGGTAACAAAGATCACCTCCTCCAAGCTCAAGGAAGGTATATCCCAACAAGCATGGATGTTGCCTGTAGCAGGAGGTCTTCATGGATGACCAAGGAGCTCCTAACTGAATTCAAACTTAAAAAGGAAGTGGAAGCAGGGGCAAGTCATGCAAGAGAGTTCTGTCTGATCGAGCAGAGACAGCATGAGGAAAGCAAAAGCTGACAGGGGGTCGAATTTGGCAAGGGGTACAAAAGAGAGCAAGAAAGGATTCTTTAAGTATGTAGCAGCAAAAGGAAAACTGGGGAAAATGCAGGCCTTCTGCTGAATGGGCGCTGGTGACAAAGAACATGGAAAAGTCCAAGGTACTCAATGCCTTCTTTGCCTTGGTCTTTAGCATTAAGGCCAGCCTCAAGGAATCCCAGGCTTCTGAAATCAGAGGGAAAGTCTACACCAAAGCAGACTTACTCTGTGAAGGAGCACCAGGTTAGGGGGCACTTAAAGTGGAAATGGCTGTGCTGCCATTCAGAGGGACCTTCTGCAACTGGAGAATTGGGCTGAGAGGAATTTTAACGAAATTCAACAGAGGGAAATGTCAAGTACTGCATCTCGGGAGGAATAATCTCAGGCAGGAAGGCATAAGGGCAAACAATACAGGCTGCACCTGAGGGAGTCTGTCCACTTCTAGGCTCCCCAGTAAACAAAGGAGATTAATTTACTGGAGTAAGTCCAGCACACGGCCACAAAGATGATTAAGGACTGGAGCATCTTTTGTATGAAGCAAGCCTGAGAGAGCTGGGAATGTTCTGTGTGGAGAAAAGAAGGCCCAGGGGAGAATGTGAATAAATATCTGAATGGAATGAAGATGAGGGAGCCAGATTCTTCTCTGTAGTGCTCACTGGCAGGACAAGAGGCAGGGGGCATAAGATCAAATACATGGGATTTCAAATAAACACAAGAAAAGACATTTTTCTGTGAGGGTGGTCAAACACTGGAGCAGGTTGCCCAGAGAGGCTGTGGAGTCTCCGCCTGTAGAGATACTCAAAATGCAAGTGAACACAGTCCTGGCTCTAGCTGCTGCTGCTGCTTGAGTAGCCAGGAGGCTTAACAACACGACCTCCTGAGGTCCCTTCCCACCTCAACCACTCTGTCATTCTATTACTAAAGATGTACTGCACAGCTGACCCATTAGAAAGTCAGGAAGCAGCATCAGAGGTTCACTCCAGTCAGATGGTATTTAGAACATGTGTCTTATTTGCATGACTAAATTTAAAGTTTCAAATACTTTCCTGCAATTGTTTCGTGTGCATAGGATCATCTGCCATTTGCTATTCTGCATATGCCAGATGCCCTATAAGTAAGTTATAAGAAATTAAATGCTTATACAACATGCCACATAAAATATAACAGAACCTACACCGGCAAGTTTCAACTGCATAAATTTGGCAGCTAATGCTATGTATCCACACTCTCTTGAAATCTCTTTTTAAGAAGCCATCCTGCCAAATGAGTAAGAAAAAAAAAAAGATACTGAAAAATTAGTACAATAAATTTTAAATTTTCTTTTAAAATCTGAGCAATAAAAGAAAATATACTATTATAGTGATGAAACTAAGATTAGCATGCAATTACCCCTATTTCACTATTTGTGACTAAGACGATGCTGATGGTAATAATAATAATAAAAAAAATTTCACAGTTAGACAGCAGCAGTTTTGTTTTAAATCACAGGGGACAGTATTATGCGCTCCTGTGGGAAAATTAAGAAACCTGAAGGTCACACCACAGCATGTCTGCAACAAACTGAAAAAAAATCCTGAAATTTCAGAAAACTGAAATTTTGTCCATGGCTTTGGTCAACATGGAGCGCTATTTCCAAGTGAGTAGCAAACAACTGAGCTCAAACAGCTTTTACTTAAATAAACAAAAAGTTTTAATGTAACCTTAGCAAGAGCTGTGTGGCTGGACCAACACAAAAAATGTCCCTGTTGTTTCCCTTTTAAAATTTCACAAAAATGAGAACAAAGCACATAAATAGCAGAAAATTATCCAACTATGATAATTTTTCTAACAATTTTCTACATTTTGAATTCAGTCTATTTATAAATTACACCTCAAAATGATGCAACAAGAGAAATAAGAAGCAATATGCTTACATCTCTTGAATGTTTCATCCAAATTGTCATGCATTGCCTGCTCACACTTTGGAAGAACATGTTCATTCGTTTCAAAGATTGTATTCTTTAGATTTTCAAGTACTCGCAGTTCTCGGAGGCCACGTTTTTCCTGCCGGAAAAAGGGAAGAAAATGAGAGGTTAACAAGGAATTGCACTTTACAAAATAAAGATGGTTTCCCAGTTGAAAAACTAATAGCTTCATCTTAAAGATTATACCGTTGTCTACTAAAGAGTTACTCTACTTATTTAGCATGATTAAAAAAAATTGTTCTGCGAAAAAAAAGAGAGCAATGTTCCATTCTTCACAGTAAAATACAGGAATTCTCTGAATGACCCTTCTGGCCTTTGAGAGAAAAGTCAGTATTAACTGGCTAAAACACTATGTGGAAAAACGTGCTGTTTTGTATAGATTATTTACAACATATCAAAACCAACAGAGAGCAAGAAAACTTGAAAACAGTCCAGTTTTATAACTCAGTTGTTACTGAGAAACAACATAGCAGTGATTCTGCTTGATGTCTGACCCACACTTAGCACGGGAAGAGATTAAAACAATCCAAGTAAAATTGTTTTAACTGAAGTAAAGCAACGAAGGCAAGACTAAAAAATAACATAATGCAGCTGACTAAAGAAGCAGCCCTTCTGGATCATTGCTAATCATGATTAATTACAAGAACAAGATCTTTATTGTTTACATTTAAAAAATCCAATCTATTTTTCTGAAGCTATAGCACTACTTCCACTCTGAATTTCACCAACACTTTCCTTTAAATGACTACTCTAGATAAACAAAAAAATACTGCAGTCCACAAAGTGGGCAATTGGATCAACATATCTGTTTTAAAACTTCAGCAGCTGAGGCACAGACAAGTAAAACCACTTAATTAAACAGGCTCCAGATTTTCTGAATGCAAATCTACATTCTTTACACACGAGGTGCTCATCACTGAAAGAATAAGCATACGCCCTACAACAACCAAAAAATAGCTGATATCTCAAAGTAACAAACAAGAGTAATTTTTGGAAGAAATTCTCAGTTGCAAAGATTTAAACAATCCTCTGCTTTGTTATTTCCCCCTTTAAAAGTAAAAACCAGTAACTGAATTACAATAAAAGGTCTAAGAATATATTAAATTTGTCTAAGAAACAGAACGAGACTTTAGGTGCAACAAGAGAAATATATGAATTACAAAGATATGAGTTTTAATTTTGTAATTGAGTTTAAAATTTTCCCTCCTATGGAATGCCAAGTAAAACTACCTACTGTACCCTATATCTTACTTAGGGAGGGCAGAGAAAATAAATAATTTCTTATGACTCTGAAGCCCACGAGATACAGATCTGATGAAAGTTTATTTCACGTGTGTATTTTGCTAAACCAGTAGAGACAAAACAGACCTGCTTCAAATATAAGCTACAATCTGTGATGAGGGAGGAAGACATTCCTAATGTCATTCAAATCAGGTCTGCTTGCTGGAAGTTTGAGGTGTAACGGCAATTTCAGGACTGATTTTAATTTTAAATTCCACATTCTGTAAGAATGAAAATCTACTCAGAAACAGCCTTTTGCTGACATTAAGATTTGACTTTTCTAAACTTTTGCTGCCATCTTGTGGAAACCAAATTACACTTTCCAGGCAAAGCTGTATATAAACACTTTTGCACCTTCAATACTTAAGCCTTATTTGCAGCCAATCAGGTAAAAGTCATTCAGTTTTTAATGATTTTCTTACCTTGCATAAAGTGTTGCTCTTCTTTTCCAGTAATATTACTTTCTTTTGTGTAACAAAAATTAAAGCAAAATAAAACTACAACTGTGCTAGCTAAATCCAGCTGACGCATAAAGCAGTTTCTCAGTCAGATGTAAACCTGCACTGGCCAACAATACTTTCCTTGAACCAACTGGACTTCTCTAAGATGTTAGGATTTCACAATTCTCTAACATCAGTGTTCCTGCCAGTCTTTTGCATGAAAAGAAATTATGTCCCTTTCAAAACTTTTAAAAGAAAAAGGCCTAAATTACTGTCTTGTTTAATAAAGATGCAAATGTATACTACAAGTGTGTTATTTTGGGGAAAAAAAATACATGTCAAGTTCTTCTGATAAAACTTACGTATGTACTATGATATCTAAGGAGATGTTAACACTGTTGAAAGTCTCAGACTATGACAGCATCCAATAAGATACAAATACCTACCTCAAATTCTTTAACAAAGTAACGTATTTCTCCCTGAATTACTGGTCTGTGATCCAGAAGTCTTGAATAGATTTCCCCAACATCTGGAAGATTAATGAAAGACAGAATTGTAGTTTTTCTCTCATTCCTACACCGGGCTACGCAACCCATAGCTCAGCTTGAAGTAGGACTATGAAATACATACAAAACCAAAAGAGCACCAGAACAGCATTTGTTGGGTAACCTATCTATTCAGCAAATCACCAACTTGGATAAAACGCAACGAATCTGTATTCCAGATGCCAAAGACACCTTTCTGGAAAGGCTGAAAGTTCTCCTCTGTGCCTCAGTACCCTTTGTTTCAACCCTCTTTCTTCTCAGTACAAGCTTCTGTATCTGATTATTGACAGTGGTAAAAGAACAGAACTAAACGCTGCAGCTTAAATAGAGATTTACATGCTAAGACGTGGGAGTTTTCTGCAGCAAGAGAAGCAAAATGCTCCCTACACAGGAAAACCGTCGGCATTTTCTTGTGTGCCAGGGCCAAAGACTTGAAATTTAAGTCTTGAAAAAGAGTATTTACAATATAAGTACGTGTGAAAATCAGGCTCCTCTGTCACAGAGAAAGAAAAAGCCCGTTAAATCAAAAGGCAGTGAGAGAGCACAGCAAATAAAGACTGTTTTAAGAAATATACAGCGCAGGGCCAACAAGCGCTTTAAACTGGCACTGCCATGTAAAGGATGTCTTCCTGCCCCACCTTCCTGCTGGACCTGCCTCGTGGCTGTCCCTCACTACTGTGTCCACCTGTCTGTTCAACATCCCGATTCCCACCCCGTTCAAAGAAGGTGCAGAACGGTTATTCCAAATCTCGGGAATGACGTGCTTGCAGTAAATAAAGCTCAGGCTAAAACACTCCCGACTCCAAACGCTCCTGCGCGCAGACGAACCAGGGCAAGACTCGGGGCGAACAAGACCAAAGCAGGAGCTTCCCAAAAAAACCTCACAGGCCGGTGGCAGGGCCTCGGCGGCAGTCTCAGTTTCCCGAAAGAACGCCTAGTTTCAAGCTCCGAGAGACGAAAGCTATGCAGGCCTCGCAGGTCTCCAGCTTTAAGCCTCAGAGCGTGTCCCGGAGCCCCGGGGTGGGGGGGGCTGGAAGGCGGCCCAAGCGGGGCTGCCGATGCCGCGGCGACACCCCGCCCGCTCCTTACCCTTTATGATGGCCTGAATGGGGGAGCCGGCGGCCGGCGCCTCCCGCCTCCTGTCGCCGTGCGGCGGGGCCGCCGCGGTGCTGCGGGCGGGGGACGCGGGGCCGGCCCCGCTCATGGCGCTCGGCGGCCCCGGGACCGCCCGGCCCGGCCCGGCCCTGCCCGCAGAGCTGCCGCAGGGCCCCGGTGCCGCGGCCCGCTGAGGTCATCGCGGTGCGCCCGCCGCGCTGCGGCACCGCCCCCGAACACAGCCCGGACACACCCGGGGTGGGGGTTATTCGATGGGTGTTGGTTCAGGGGAAGGCAAGGGAGCGGGGCCGCAGGAGCGGAGCGGAGCTGGTGAAGGGTCTGGAGCGCACGTCCTGTGAGGGGCGGCTGAAGAAGGAGCTGGGGTTGTTTAGCCTGGAGAAAATGGGTGGGGGGAGGCTTATTGCTCTCTACGGCTACCTGAAAGGAGGTTATAGGCAGGCAACCAGCGACAGGATGAGAGGAAAAGGCCTCAAGGTGCGCCAGGGGAGGTTCAGATTGGACAACAGGAGGAACTTCTTCACAGAAAGGGTGGCTAAACATTGGAATGGGCTGCCCAGGGAGGTGGTGGAGTCACCGTCTCCGGAGGTGTTTAAGGAAAGGCTGAATTTGGCACTCAGTGCCATGGTCTAGTTGAGAGGGTGGTATTCAGTCATAGGTTGGACTTGATCTCAGAGATCTGTTCCAATCTAATTGATTCTGTGATTCAGGTAATACAGTAAGACACATGCATTCAGGAAAGTCTCTTGCCTTCTGCGTGTAGCAAACATGAGTGACAACTTCTGGACTCATGGGCTGCAAGGAAAAAATAAGAGCAGCAGTCTTTTACAGCTATACAAAAAAAAGGGGGGGGGGCAAAAATTATGTAAAATCCCTATACATTTCTTTTAAGACTATTTGAGAGTACCGAAGAGGCTCCTCAGTACAAGAGAGACACGGAGCTCCTGGTGCAAGTCCAGAAGAGAGCTACAAAGTTGGTTGGTGGACTGGAGCATCTCTCTTATGAGGACAGGCTGAAGAAACAGGGCTTGTTCAGCCTTGAAAAAAAATGACTGAGAGGGGACCTCATTAGTGTCTGTAAGTATCTGAAGGGAGGGTGTCAACAAGACGGACCCGGGCTCATCTTGGTGGTGCCAAGCAATAGGACAAGAGGCAACAGGTAGAAACTGATGCACAGGAAGTTCACCTGAATATGAGGAAGAACTTCTTTACTGTGTGGGTGACTGAGCACTGGAACAGATTGCCCAGAGAGGTTGTGGACTCTCCCTCACTGGAGATGTTCAAGAACTGTCTGGATGCAATTCTGTGGCCTGTGCTCTACGATGGCCCTGATTAAGCAGGGAGGTTGGAGCACATGACCCACCATGGTTCCTTCCAAACTGACCCATTCTGAGACTCTAGGATATTTTCAATATACCCCCCTTACTGCCTCCCCCCTTATAAATTACAGCATATTAACTTCTGTTTGTGATTTTTTTCTTCATGCCACATAAACTCAGTAACTTTTAGAACAGGTTGATCCTAGTTAGGCCATTGCATCTACAGTTTGTTTCTTCTAAGTTTTTTAAAAATTTCCAATACACACCACACAGTGTCATTCTATGGTCAATGAAGAAAGAACTGGACCACAAATTCTGCTACAGCTGCTGCAGCTTCAGTATCCTGACCTGGAATACCACAAAGGAGCCAGTTTAGCTGGAATAATTACTAGTTTATTCATAGAAAACAGGAGCAATATATATTTCTTTCTTAAAAATTAGTTCTGCCCATGTTCTACTCGCCATAGCTTTTATGTGCAGGAGTAATTGTGTGGCTGAGGAAAAAAAAAAGACTTTTTAAAGCTATTACAACTGACACAAAAAATGATCCTATTATAACTTTTGTGTCAAAGCTCAGAAACTGTTCACTGAAATTACTATAGGGTTTTTTTTTTTTTCAATACCAATAATCTTCTAGGCTTAGGATTAAAAATGAGTGAATTGGTTTTGTTCAAACAATCTACTCCAAAATCAGTCAAAATACAGTTAGAATCTGTTTAAATAACAAAATGCATCTCACACTGGAAAGTGTTCAACACTTAACTAACATTATTACTAAATGCAGTATAAATACATAATCTAAAAGTCTTTCACTCCTTCACTGTCACATAGTCTGTAAGTATTAATTAGGCAATTAGGAGACATAAGAATTATTTAAAAAATAGTTCCCTTTCACATTATCTTTTTTTCACCCCAAAATAACCACCTCTTGCGACCTATATATTAGTATTTATATTTTCCTGTCTGAATTCAAAGCACATAAGGAACTGACAATCACCATTAAATTACACTAGTGCTCATATAATAATATCTGTAGGATATTCTGGCTGGCTCCATCATCACTAATAATTTGGGGTAGAATTGTTCAAATGTTAATTTTATCCCTTTCCTGCCTAGCTGCCATCCTTTCATACTCTCTCAAACAAGCTATTTCCCCCTCTAAGCCCTATGCTCCAGCTTTTTATTTTTTAAGGAGGAAATCCTGTAGTTAAGGGGCTTTCCAACTACCGCATTTCTAGGAAACAGTTCTTACATCATGAATAATGTCAGGTTCGGAATTATGGGAATGCAACAAGGGCAAATTCTGTGACAGGCAGCTGCATTGGTTTCTAGGACTACAGTCCTGAGACCATTCCTCCTTTGTTTGAATAGTTGTTTTTTTAAAAGAATATGCATTTATGTCTGTTTTGTTGTTCCCCCCCCTACTCTCACTGCCCCATCAAGCTTATTTTCAAAACATATTCAAAAAAATTAAGGAGGACTTAAAGAGGTGATGGCTATAAAAAGACAATACTTGTGGAGCCCCTAACCTGTCAGTTTGTAGAAAGTAGTCATCAAGTCGCAAAAATATGGAAATAGCTATGGCTTGGAGCATGAAAATCAACATATGTAGTCATCATGTATTTTTTTGGAAGATAGGCTAAACAACCTCTGTCACTTTTGCCGTGCAATGGAACCCGCTTTCTCTTTTAGGGATCACCCTGCCACTTCCCATTAGCGTTAGCAGCACTCTGAATTGCAAAATCTTCAGATGAACGTGCCGAGTCCTGTCATTTCCCCCACAGGCTGTCTAGCAATGATAATCCACTAAAGTATTATTTCATCCAAGTGGCGGTGTCCGAGTCAAATGCCGGCAACAGGCAGGGAAACCCAAACCTGTTGAGGCAGACATCTGCCCAGATGGGAGGAATCGGAGCGACGGCCCTTAAGAGGGCGAGGCGGGGGACATACTTTGCGCCAGCAGAATAAGTCCATGGGCTGCACCCGTGATGGGAGACCAAGACCACGATCATGATGGCTGGAAGTTTGCGGGCCGCGATGCCGATGCTGGCCAAAGCAGGCCTGGGGCTGCGCTGTTTGGAGGAGTGCCTTGTCACATTAGCCGTGCGGCTACTGTACTTGATGCTCAACCTGTATGGACAGGCCTGCCAGGCAGAAACTGCTCAGGCAGATGATGCTAGGGAGGACAAAAATTATCCACCGCCAAGACTAAGAAGACAGATGACACCCAGCAGGAACAGCAAGCCAAATCTGCAGAATCCACAATGCAGCTGGCTAGCCCGGGGCTACCTGCCTCTTTGAAGAGGAACAGACATCACCTACGAGCTGTCAAATTAGATCACCAGCCTGAAAATGCTGAAAGAGATTTAGTTCCTCCAACAGAGGAGGGAAAGTTTAATAGATGAAAATCTTCCTAAAGCGGCCAAGGTAGCGTGGGAGGGGAAAGGGGAATCCTTCAGATGCAGCAACAATGAAAAATTACTCACCTCCTGCCTGCCTGTAGAGTGGGAGATGGGATGTGCGGTGTTCCGCAGCAGCTGCGGTGGCTGTAGCCACTTACCAGCATGGAAAATAAAGGCCACGCCTGCAGGGATGTGCAAAGAGCAGCAACAAGTAATGCTTGCTACAAAATCAATCCCCCTTCCAAATCTGTGGTATCTTTATATATCGCCCTGGAGCTGGGCTCTGAAGCACTATAAATCTAACATTCAAGACATGCAGTGGAAGGGTACAAAGACCCAGCCTGAATCCGAAAGCTTGGCGCAGCAAGAGGTGCATGATGGCACTTCCCCTCACATTTCTTTTGCAGTAAAATTCCAGCACAAGAAAACCCCCACACGTCATACAATTCAATTTTGATAAATAAAAAAAAATAAATTAGGATTACCAAGTGAATAAGCATGTGCTCAGGTGTATGGTGAATACGAAAACTGGCATTTCCATCAGGGACTGCAGCAGCATGATCCAATTATAGATGCAAAGAAGAAATACTGCTCTTAGGGGGAAAATATTAAACGTAGCAATCCATTAAGCAGCTGCATCATTGCAATTACACTTTGAAGTTAAAGACTGTGAGACACATCAAAGATTAAAAGAAGTGATAAGATTAAAAACCGAAAGGGGAAGAAAAAGCCAAACAGGCCTACTGATCCCTCTTTCTAGCAAAAAAATCAAAGGTAGAAAAAATCACAAACTAGGTTCTGTATACACATACAATTATAAAATCAATTTATGGCTATTTATGGCTAAGCAAATTTACTTAGAGAAAAATCTACTCCCAATTTCAGCATTTATGTAGCAGTCAAACCATAAGTCACCTGCAGAGATGCCAACAGATCAGAAAGAATATGAACCAGATTTCTGAATAGAAAAGCTCACACTGAATTTCTGATGATTTTACAGTTCTATTCCTTTATTTCCATCTTTCTCAGCTAATCTCTTTTAACATACTTTCTTTTAAATCAACAGCACCGACAAGCAGATTTTTGATCATCTATTATCTTTTAACTGAGAATAAAGATACCCAAGTTCTACCACTTCTTCATCTCTAATGTTACTTGGGTGCATTTCATGGACAAAAGCACTTCTGGGTCACATTTTCATATAAAATAGTTAATATAAGGGAGCGTCTTATTTGAATTACAAAGTACATCTATGTTACACCTTACTTAGAGTCTCAGTTCCCCGTAATAAGTCAGGATCCACATCCACACTGAAGAGTCTAGATTAGTGTTCCATCAGGTATAACTTAAATTAACGTATGTGTGTGTAAGAGAGAAACTGATATTGAAGAATTATTTTATAAAAATACTCTGATGAGCTGTAACACCTATTAGGAAATTTAAGATGTACCTCACAAAAAACAGGCTCCCCATTTCTAGGCCTATGAGCTTCCAAAGATTCAGACAACAGTATGAAATTCCTGGGAGAAAAGCTACTCAATTTAAAAATATTTTGAAGAGGGTGGGGTAAGCTATAGAAAAGATTACAAAATAAAAGATTAGAAGTACATGAAAATATCACCCCTTACAGGCAAACAACTAAGATGTTAGCTAGTAGACTCCACTGGCAAAAGTTACTCATTCTACACAAAGAATCCCTGGCAATTTGATAGGTGCAAACTTCCCAAAAGCAAGTATTTCCTGTGGTTGATAGGACTGTTTGACTGGACTGTTTCAATTGTAAACCAGAAGTAGTATCTCCTAACTTGTTTTCTCTGTATAAGAAATACAATGCCAACCTGGTAAGTAAATCACTGATGACACAACAGGAACTTGAAGGAAAATGTGTTGTACATTTAAGTTATCATAAATAATTTCTTTACAGTTTTGCTGACGAAAAGCCTACACTTTGGTTCCATCTGAATGGGCAGATTTTCTTAGTACACATGTCTAAACTGGAACTATTGTTTTGTTTTTTGTACAGAGTAATCTTTTCAAATTTCTTACTTCTACTCACTCTTCTCTAATCCCATATTAAACCTGAATTTTCCTGTAAGTCACTGTTGCTCAGTTATAAGTCTCAGAGCAATAACTACCCCTAGAGACTTCAGAAGTCAACATGAACTCTCACTTAAAAATTATTACACATACAAAGACAACTAAAAATCACCGTAACGTTCCTAACATATCTGATGCAAAACTCAAACACCTCTTTCAACCTGGCTTGTCTGCAAGCAGAAGTCATCTTAGCATTAAGAGGAAAAAGACAAGTCAAAGTGGTTAAGTGTAAGATTTCACTGAACACTTAAAATTATCATATTTATTTCACTGTTGAATTCTTCAGTTGCTGAAAGGTTGTCATGAAGCACTATCTCACCATATGGCAACAACCTCAAGTCCCAGAGGCACATACTTAAAAGACCATAACATGTCAGGCCCCTTGAATAAATTAGAACAATTATGCAAAATAATAATACTGCAATAAGGAGATACATTAACAAATGGAAGTGTTTCTGCTTATGAAATGCTGTGAAAATAAATTCCACACATCACTGTGGTCATCATCATCATCAAACTGTGAAGCAACAAAAGTAAAACATCACGGGGCCCTTCAGTAACTGAAGTTTTAAGAAAGGAGAAAGGGGTTGTGAGGGATGAAAGTCTCTTTCACTAACATTCAGTGAAAGTATAATAAAATATTATAGGAAGACAGATGGAAGTACCTTTAAAAACAGCCGAAGATTTGCCCATGCACACCCTTTATACCAACCATCAACGTTAATTTGAAAGCTCACACCACGGTACACTTAATTTGTAAAAATTATGAAGTATATCTGTAAAAAATGTACCTCATACAGTCTCAGGTAGACTCAGCTACATTTGTGTGATTTCTCACAAGTTCTTTTACAGATTTGGTTGTCCTTGATCAAAAGGCATTAAGACAGAAAGGGGGAGATGGGAGAAAAATCAATACCATCTGGTTTTCCCAGTCATCTCTCTAAAGGCAAAGTCTCCATTCTTCTTTGCTTTTAACCCTCTATCCCTTTAAGTTTCTCCGTGCAGGAGAGAGAAAATTGAAATATGCTCAAGTCACCATATGATAATGACCAAATGCCTTTTGGATAGTAAAGAGTTAAATATTACTAATCCAATTCTAAACATTTCATCTTTCTGCTAGGTGAATTTTTTTTTTTTTAGTATTTCAGCTGCAAGTAACACTTCTGTTCTACACCAGAGAAAATAAAACTGGCACAAGAGGCTAGGGGATACTGCAGTGGCAGCATGGAGGCAACTTGAGAAATCCCAATACTTAGAAACAGCAGCTATTTGGGATTAAAAAAAATGACAATCTGTAGCAACATCTCTACAAAAGATGCCCGAAAAGATTACAGTATTGTTTTTAGCAATATTTAGCTCTGGTTGCATTTCAGTGGTCTCAGCTGTAGCATAAGCTGCTGTTCTCACAGACGACAACTTGCACAAACCCTTCACAAAACATAAATAATTCTCACTTGGAATAGCATAGATAAAAACAATAAATCTGTAAGATGAATGTGAAACTTCCATAAACCCTGAATAAATGCACTGATGATTCACAACCATGCTCCCCTTCTGAAACAGAAAGCAACCCATTACAGCAGAATTGAGTAGAAGTGTAGGTATTTTTGTAAGTCTTACCATCACTTGCTCCCACACATAATTGAGGGGAAAAGCATATAATATTAGGTAGCAAATGTTTAAATAAATTGGGAATTAGGAGTGCAAGCACTGACAGCAAACACCTGAAGCATTCAGGTAGTCAAATGCGAAAAATTTGGATCATGAAGTCTTTGTAAGTACGGACAGTGAGCTTCTAAAGAGCAAGGAACAAGAGTAGCTAACATGAGACATGGTAGAAGCAGAGATTTAAGCCCCCTGGAAAATGATGAGAAATTTCTGAAATTAAGTATTTTCACTCTCTCTCTCTCTCTCTCTCTCTATATATATATATATATATATAAAAAAACACTTAGTAGAGCCTGGAATTGTCCAGGCTATGCTTACCCTTACAATCCTCTTGTGTCCATTTGTGTGTCAGGGCACATTTTAACTATCTATCTACCTTTCTTTTTCAGGACTTGTAATATTCAAAGTGCATAAACATCTATTCAAGATATCTTAATATTTATATTTACTTGGTGGGAAGTTCCTAAAGTAGCACACAAGTTAAGACTAAAGAATGTACAAGTGAAGTTGTCTGCTAAACGCTGCTATAGAAACCAACATAGAAGTCAATTTATCAACTAAAATATCATTTTTTTTAATTTCATGTGTTAAAAAAATGTTAACTGAATTGTACAGAAGGTATTTAACCAATTAAAGTTAGCACTCTTTAAATTCGTTAAAAATGCAGGGACCACATTCTACAGTTAAATGACCCCTCCAAATGTGTGACTCAACACGAGTGTTGCTGTTTTTAAACCCAACTTTAAAACACTGCCAGTGAACTTAACAGACCAGCTCAGCTTATCTTAAGCTGAGGTTTTTGGCTGATTTTGTTGAGATGGAGTTTAGGTGGTTTTTTTTTTTCCTTTACAACCTTGAAACATGCATTCACATGCATTCAAGAAATGAAGTGAGGCACACACAAAAGTCTTTAAGAACACTAACTTTTCTACCCACTTCGAAAGAAAATGTTTCTAGAACCAAAACAGTATACCACAAAAAGAAGTAGGAAGTGAACTAACCTTTCAAATTATTCATTTTCCTAACTGAATAAAAACTAGAAAGTTTCACAGCCAAATTAAAACTACAGTTTTAAAATAATTTATTCAGTAACATAAATACTTTGTAACATTTGCATGTTCCCTTTTTCACATCCTTGGCACACAATATAGCTCTTAACTTTTACAAAACTAGTGTAAACATCCAAGGAAAACAAAATGAAAAGAAAGCGGGATGATGTACATAAAAATTCAATAAATAGCAAAAGGAGTGGATAATTGAAGGAAAATAACCAATTATTTCCTATAAAGATTATGTAATTCCACTTGAATGTTTAATTAAAGGAACTTGAATTTTTTTTTTTTAAATAGTGAATTAAAACTCAGTTTCCATCTTTCTACCATTGCTGCATTTAATCAGATACATGATACAATTCTTTAGTTCAAATTCTTGAATGAACAACAGCAATTCAATGCAACTGTATTATCTGAGGCATCAACAGTTTCAACAGTTTTGGTTCACATACACAAGGTTACAAAACAATATTTGCTACTAGTGGCTTGGACAGTATAAATTCTAAACTCCCAAACCTCCTTCCAACACGACATTAAGATTTTCCTTAATGAGCATTTGTGTATAATCTGTTCTTGATGAAGACGACGTTAGACAGATGTTGCCGGACACCTGGGTAATGCTGAATGTGGTTGAACCAACGAGACACGTTAAGGTATTTCTCCTTTTCTTGCACTGTGAGGTCCACCTGCAGGGGGAATAAACACAAGGCACCAGTAATACCAGGCACTCATCGCTGGTGTCATAACATGTGGTAAGGCAAAATGAAAGTAGATGGTTTTACAAATGATTTAAACTCAAGTAAACTGGTGCAGTCCAGCAGTATTCCATCCTAATTTCACATATTAATATTTAAGCCCCAAACATGTAAGAACTTTTAATTTACTCAAATGAACAGACCTGGAGGTGGAATATACATTTGTATGATAAAGAGAGGAAAAAAAGCTTGCTTCAATTTAATGCATCTATCTATTCCTGGGAGCAGCATACAGTATTGAGGGGTGCAGGGAAAAAGTTCCACAACATGCACAACCCTTCCACATTAATTTAGAAGACAGACAGTACTGTCTCACAGCCAAACTGACTACTTTGTGTTTCCAGGTGTACTGTAAGTACAGGAGTAAGTTTTTTTCAAGCAATTTGAGACTGCATAGATAATTGGAATTTGTTTTGTATGACTGTTGTCTAATATGGAGTAGTTACTAATAGTTACTAATAGTTGTTACTAATAGTTACTAAGAATCAGCATAGCTTAACACTTAACTGTTCAGATGTACTAGCTCACATTATTACTATAGCAGTGGCATGGTTCGAATTACCACAGTAAAACAAACTGGAAACCCGTCCATGCTTCATAAAAATATTTGAAGTACTATCACCTCACCCTACAGTTTGAGATCCTGTTGTACACCAGAGTTCTCAAGTTAAGAGCACAGTCACCTGCTTATTTCAATCCAGATCTAAATAGCTGCAAAATCAGTCAGGAAGAAGTCTCCAACTATCACACACCATAGCTGCAACAGCTCCTTGCCACAGGAATTGTGGCAAAGATACATGCAGAGCTTCAAGCCTATCTTTATCTGAGCCAGCCCTCTGATTAAAGTCAGCAGTTACGGATCCAAACTCTAAAACTCTTCTAAGTTCAGATCAGCAGCATCCTCAAAGCTTCACTACAAAGTCTGTTATTCCTTCAGTCTTTCAAGCCAGCTGCAGAAGAACTATTCCCATCTTGTATCACCTGTATTACTATTCCTTGATTAGCAATTTTATCTCTCCTTATGGCTTTGTAATCAAGTTAGTTTATCAGTTTAGATAACAAATCATTAACAATCCTCACATTAACCTACTACAACTGAATTACGAATGAGGTAGTTCTCAAAACAGGCTACAAAAACTGCATCAAGAACAAAATTTGGTCTTCACATCAACTACCCTATTTTATCTCACCAATACTGAAACCAATCAGTGTGGGATTCACCTCACTTCATTTTCAGTTAGCCAAGTTAGCCAATCAAGCTTAACTTAAATCTTGACAATGCCTGCAGTCAATGAAAAAGGGTACATCTGTAGAGGACAGTTTTAACAGAAAATCGCGACCCACACAGGCCTAATATTTTTCCATGTTTAGATTTCCAAAGCTACTCAAGGTTAATCCCCTCGTCAAAAGCTAAACAGATGGCATATTCCTTACGCTTTGTTCTACAATTGCTAGATTTTACGGATGCTGCAGATTCACTGCAAATTTGGTCTTGGGCACAGGACAGCTAGAAACAAATCTGTTTAAACAAACTTTAGGTCACAGTGAGAACTACACATACTCACTCAGCTGTATGAGTGAAAAGCTGCTATTTAAAACCAAGCTCCACGTTAAATTTGACCTTGTGACACCATCCTTTCGATCTCAAGAGTTGCCTTTAACGTTTGCTACTTCTCCTAACTGTTCTCTCACACAGTCCAGCACTTGCCTTAGAACTGGGAAGATTTAAATGTGTAGCAGGAAAAAAAAAATAAGGATATATACCTGGAAAATGAACTAATGGAAATATACCAAGGAAAAATCCAAGGAGTTGCAGAAAGGAATTCTAAACCAATGGCATATAGCATTAAAGCTCTATTAAAAAGAAGTTAAGAACACAGTAACTGTGGCAACAACCAAAAAGCAGGGATCTTGCAGCTGCTCCTAAACCCAAGAAGCTGCTCTTCCTATGGAACTTATCTGCCTACAAGTGGAGCACTACACATATATTTCCACAACATGTTCTGCAATTTTGAACTGTTATGAACCTCAGTTCAGGCAGTATGAGAAAATCTAGTTTTCTTGCTGCTGGCATGGAAACGTAAATACTATTCCTACAGCTGTATAGTCGGATAGAAAGGTACATAAAAATCAATTAAAATCAACCACACTTTTTCTGATCAATAAATATAAGAGTTACTTGAATTCGTAAGTGGAAGAAAATAACACAAATAAGTGAGAAAAAAAATTCCAGAATTATACAAAAAAAGAGTGGAAGCTATTAAAATACAACAGCGAGTACTTCACAAATTGCCCAAGTTTCTGCAAGTGCAGTATATTCAGGACCAAAAAAAAAAAAAAGCAGTACCATTTAGGGAAGATGCTTTTGATCACCTGCAGTGCATTATAATTAATGGTAGTAGGAAGCTGTAGAACCATGAACAAAATAACACAGAGAATGAAAAGAACAATGTGTGTACTCTAAGGCCATCTACAATTACTCAAAGTGAAGAAAAGTATTAAAGTATGAGCAGATACTAAAATGCTGACACTTTAAGTTCCTGGAGATTACAATACCCTTTTTCAAAGTCTTTAATGGGTAAGCACTTGGTTATGAAAATGCTGAACCAAACTTTACATTTTGAAGCAGATACAGTATTTCCTCCCCCTAATTTTACACTGAAAATTTTCAGTCTTTACATTTCTCCAATGTAAATCAACAATAAAAATCTGGAAAACTAGTCCTCTTCCATTCTGTTAGCATAGTGAAAAAAACATCTGAAGGGCAAAACAAGACAGCTACTCTAATAATAAAACCCCTTTTTGTACTCTAGGCACAAAAAGAAAGATATTTTTACTTATTTACATAATGTACTCTATCAGTGAAATATATTAAAAAGCACTTTGTGGCATGTTCTACTTTTTACTAGGAACATAACTCTTAGGTTAATTGTTTAGAGATCACTTCCATGGCATTTTTTACAACATTTTGTTAGATGGGTATTTTCTGTTCTTCCTCATTAAATTAGACAATTCCCCCAAGTTAAGAAAGGCTGCTGTTCTGCTGTTATAATAATTATTTGCTATTAAAGCAATTATTTTAATAGCAGAGAAGCAGACACTCAATTTGACAGGCTTTTTTTTTTCCATGACACAGAAAAAAGTCTTGTTCTTCTACCACAAAGCTCACAAAGGGGAACCAAGGTGGTCATCATACAATGCAACTCTAAGAATTACTGCAATGGCTATAAATACACAAGCTTTAATTATATTTGCTTTCCATAGCATTGGGGATGCAGGCATAAACTCCCATTCCCACACTCTACATGTGCACGAAAAGTCTAAAAATACATGGCTAACCTGAAATTTTTCAGCATCAAGAAGGGCTAAGATACTATTACACTTTTTAACTTTAGCTTTTAGATATGGGAGAAAAAGAAAAAACCCAGCTGGATGGTGTATTTCATGACATACATGTGCTTTCATACTCTTTTGACTGCAGTTAAAGGAATAGATTTAAAGTAAATCTTTAAGTTAAACTGGAGTTTTTTTGCAATTCAGTTTAAGAACCATTTTTAGCATCATTCTTTAGAAGGAAAGCCTCATCTCAGTACTAAAATAAGCAACGTATCAGTGAATATTAACAAAAATTTATGGCAATCTGCTTATTACAGGAAATGATCATTATGGAAAAAACCCTACAAAATAAACTACTATTGCAGTCTCATTATAGTTCAGTATTAGTAGTTGTGACTCAAGGAGAACAGCTTAGTTTGTTTTGTACTTGACTGTATTTGATTTGACCCCAAAATTTTGACTGAGGCTTGTTCCATTTGCAGATATAAATTTCACCCATAAGTTATATCTGGACGTTATTAAAGAAATTTTGAAGTCAGACATATAGATTTGAAATCACTTCTTTGGTTCTGACAATTTTTTTGAAGTATAAAAGCAGATCCATCTACATAATGATTATTTATCTTAAAATAGAACTGGACTTGTGCTGTTAAAAATACTCAAGAAAAAAGACACTGGGAAACTTTTTTTTAATAATTTTAAATTAAAAAACAGATATTAAAACAAGTTCATTACCACAGGGGGAATTTAACGCTTACTGATTGCCTGAGCTATCCTTAAGCAATGCTTCCAAATTCATGTTTTCTCTGCAGTCTATGCTTTAACCTAGTGGAACTTCATTTTTTGTCATATTTATCCACATACATTTTTAAGCAATTGAAGTGTGAATTAAGACAACAATATTTATATTACATACATAGAGACATCAATTACATATGACAACATAGATCACATTGACTGAAAAGGCAGTATCAAGCATTACACTTTTGGGTGTTTGTGACCTATACTATGATGCAGAACAACAATGCGTACAATTGAGTTCCTGCCTTATTACTATGAGTGCGTATTTTAAATTAATAGACTCAAAATAGATCCTGTCTGCAAAAAGCCTGAAACACTACCTATGAATCTGACTCTCACTGATTAAAATACTAATTATTTTGCCACAACATGGATTTTTAGACACATCATACTATTGTACTTAATAATGTTACTTATTAAGGTAACTGGAAGGGACGGGGAGAATGAAAGAAAAGCCCCCAACTGCAGAATTAGGGGTTGCTGCCAGTCAGTAGACAAACTCAGCTAGTCAGTTCAAATGGATGAGCCTGGACAGTAAAGAATCAGACTCCAGAACTCTCCCTGGATAACAGGAAGGCAAAATGAAGATGGAAGGAGTGAATGAATACAAAGACACATGATCTATACTCAGAAACACTAAGAAAGGAAACTGATACCACAGGTGAAGAACTGAGCAAAAGGACTGGTTGGTCTTAAAAACCTTACCAATGAAATGAGCATCAGAAGGATTTTAAAGTTTTACTACTTGGCTTATTCAGGGTGATCATGGTATGTCAGTAATATTTCCAGTATTCTATTGCTAATGTCTGTGTTAGCATCACAGACAGCTAATTAAAAGTGCAGAGATTACCCTTAAAGGTCATTATCAGCAACATTTTCAGATCAATTTTCTAGACACCTTGATGGACAGCAAGATCTGTGGATCTCCCCATGTCTCCCATTTTTACCTCCTTCCTTAAAGGATTACAGGAATCATTTATTAATATTTTGCATAATCTGGCTAAAGCACTGGTGGATATGACCAACTGCTGCCCTGGACCACATCACATGAAGAGATACAGCAGCTCTTCCTGCCTCCCCAGTAAAGCTTATGGCAGAGGAGCAGTCCTGGATTTACTCTCTTCTCATTACATGAAAAATAAAAATAATTAAAAAAACCTAAAATCACAGGATTCTACTGTTCAAGATCTTTCCTATATAGTTAAATACTAATATGACTCAATTCTGAAAGCCTCAGAATACATGTAATTCCTAGTTAGTAGCTTCCAGATTTTCATATTTATTTAGGATAGTAACCCCATTACTTGCCCTTTACAGCTTTCTGATTCACAAAATTATATTCCATGAAATCAAACATTTCAGAAACAGATGCTGTACTATAAACTTGTCCCAAGCAGTGTCTGGGTGGTTGCAGGCACCCAGGAGCACCAAGTCATTTGTTTTTACCATCTGTTCTATTTCCCAAAGCAATAACTTGTATCTTTTCTTCTTGATTAGGTAGTCTACTCTAGAGCAAACTCTAAATTTAAAAATGCTTGGATTTTCCCCTAAGTTTTTTTAAAAAATCTCATTTGAACTCGTACTCTCTTACAGCATATACAGTCACATTTTTAGAAAGTACTTAAGCATTTTTTCCTACATCAGCATATCATATGTGAAAGGTAACCCGTTCTGACACTTTAGTCAAAACATCTATCCTACTATTTAGGATATTTTACAAGGCAAATATGATTTAACAGAATTAATTCTAAGTGACTTATTCTAGCATGTTTTCAAAAACCTTCTGAAATGAAGCTTCCCTTCTCTCTCCTCTGCTTGACCCTCTCTCATTTGAACTCTTACTCCTGGATAGTCAAGAAACAGATACATAAATTCTCTCTCATTTCTGGAGTATTTCACAACTTGAGTCCCCCTCCCCTCTGCCTCCATTTTGAAGTGTAGCGTTCTTCCACTCTTCTCCAAGAGCTCTGCTTTTAATTGTACAAAAGTAATCATTCACCCAGTTGATTGAATTCACTGATTCTCAGACACATGTACATCTGTCAGAAGCATCTTCTTCAAATTGTCCTCTCCCCCCTACCCCATGATTTTCTAATGCAAAACTGATGGATTTCAACTTCTCACAAGAATTTAGTAGACCTCCTATAAGTCCTTTGGTTTCTTTAGTTGCACCCACTCCAGAAAATGACAATGGCTCATTTACAAACACATTCCAGCACGAAATGCAAACAATTTCTACTGCTCTGCCTTTAAATTAACACTTGGGGTTCAGAACTGAAGGTGCAATGACCTTTGAGCAGTTTGTGGTAGCCCAAGCTGACTACAAGGAATCTCAACATCTTCCCCACTCAGGACAAACTTATTTTTGGGGGGAGGTGTGCTGTGTGGTTTTTTTTCCTCCTCCTAAGCACTAGCTCCCCATGCTATTTTCATATTATGTATCCTCTATCAAGTATTATCATTCAAGTCTTGAAACACAGATGACAATTTGTTATGGCTCAAACTTTTTTATATGCATTCATCCTTCAGGAGCTTAATTTACCTGCATCTGTAGTCCTCTAATACTAACAAGGTTAGTACCATCCTTTCAGTTTCATTTATTTATTTCCCCATGTAATTCTGTAAGCAGTCATATTTCAGACTAGAAAAGATAATAGTAATTCAATCAATCCTGGAAACACAGGGACAGGTATCATCCTTGCTACATTATACAGAGGAAACTAAAGCATTCTGGACTTTACAGGTAATACACTTCTTCTGACAGATCCATAGCTAAATATTATAGTATAAAACGAACAAATTAAAAACGAGTTTTATTTTTCTCTGTTCTGTTCCATAACTGTCATTGATCAATTCAGCAGGTCAACGTCTACAACAATAAAATGCCCTTTAGATAAATAATGATTATGGCAGTTGTACATATAAAAATAAGGCAAGTTAACGCTTACCATGATATGATGCAATCCGTAGTACATCAAAATGTCTGCTAAGGTAAAAATATTTCCTGCAAGATAGACTTTATCTTCAAGGTGCATGTTAAGATCCTAAAAAAGAAAAAGTCATTATACTGCTGTACTATTGACTTTGTGAAACAATATATTAAGGCAACTGTAAAAATTAATAGAAAATTCCTTTGGAGACCATGCATATAAAACAAACATCAGCTTTAAATTATCCCAACTCAGCAAATGAGAAAAACAAGAAAAGAAGAAAAAAAATTCCAAACAGTGAGTGACAAGATAAGAAACTAAAATATCACCATTCTTTGATAGTGAGAATTAGGTAAAATTGAAATGCTGGTGTCTAAAAAAAGTGCTTTACATCTAGTCGAATTTTTGTAAATACAAGTGTAATTTATTTTAAGCTGACTCCGAAGAAATACTTCCTTTCTTTTCTCTACATCTTACCTACTTTTCATGCAATTTATGCACCTTTCTGCCCTCTACTTCCTTCTAAAGAAGGAAACGTAACTGCAAAGAAAATTACCTACTTTATGCTGATTCCAGCATAAGCAAGCTTTAGTTTTATAGTATTCTGTTCAGAAATGTACCAAAACAAGTTTCCCAGCTTTTCCTTGGATTTGGAAACTCTCCTTGTTAGTTGTCACTCCTCTTTTTCCCCTCAGACATTACCTTAAGCCACTCCCCCCACATCCCAAAACAGTTAGTTAAATGTAACTAGCATTTTTAAAAATTTAAATTTTTCAGTCTCAAATACAGAACGTTCCATTTCAAAACAACCACTTATTAAAAAAAAAAAAACAACCAAACACATCTAGGGCAAGTAGAAGGGGGTTAATAATTAGTGAACAATTAAAAAATTATATTTAGCCTTAAGCATGTTGCACTGCTTGTGGTTACGTAATTTTACCAATATAGAGATATCCTACAGGGCACATTTTAAAAAAAACACCCCAAGACCAAAACACAAAACTGAAATGCTGAGACTTTAAGACATCTGACCTTGCATTTGCATTTGACAAGTTTGACTCCATTATGCCACCTTACTACTTCTTTGATAACCTCTTCATGACAGGACTCCTGTACTTCTGTAATATTTAAACATCCTCATGTCTGCTTTGATTTCTTTTATTAGAGCAAATCAGGGAAAAATATTAACCCCTGCATAGTTAAAATTCTGTAAGGTCAATTGCCCCTGGCTATGTAGCTTCTTTTCTTTAGACTGGTTTACTGCTTTGTTCATGTTAGTTAGCACTCAAATTACTTTAAACATGTAACTACAGTTCTGTGGAATTTCCTACACAGCACGCAAAGGCAAATGCAATGTTAAGAAGAAAAAAAAACAACCTAGACATCTGTTTACTAGAAAAAAACCCAAACTTGTCTGTTCTGACAGAGATCTTTGACCAGCATTTTTTATTTCAACTAACCAGAAACTCCACATGCATTATAATGAAAAGTAACACCACTAAAACTATATTCCCACCTACCATTCCTGTTCTTCTTAGCCTAGGCTATGAAAACAGGATTTTGTAATGTAAAAAGCTCATTATCTCCAAAGATACAATCACCTCAGTTATTTCCCTGCTCAAAATTTTGGATTTCCGTGTCAAAGAAATTACAGCATGATAATTCTGAGTTGTACACTGCATGTGTACACTCAAAACAGTCATCAGTTAAAAAAAAAAAATCCTAAAACTTTAAAGGCAAGGTAAGCCATTACAGCGTGAACAATTATTTATTCTGGTTCATCAAATTTTATGAAGTCAGTTAACTGAGCAAATTAAATTTGACAAAAATGGTTTAGTCTTGTATAAATTAGCATTAGTTTACAATTCTGGTTTAGAACATGTATTTTTCTCCCATAAAATATAGACAGATATTCCTATTTCATTCTGCAAGTCAAGATAATTCAGAAGCACCACAGTAATTTTTTTTTCATGTGTATTAGGCATATTTAGTTAGTCTTGCCTCCTGGGTTATCCTTCCCATGGATAATTACATTACTGGCTAATAGCCAACTGTGTTAAAACTCCTGAAAGCCAAGTTTTCTGAAGTGACCATGGTATTAAAGTGAAACAGTGTTTCTGTCCTGGAGACATTAATGAAAATATGAATACAAAACTGTATTGAATTTCTATTACATGTAGGGAGTTCAGGTCCGTTAGCTGTGTTCTATATCACCGTCTTTCATGTACTGAATACCATAGTCTTGGGAGCTGCTTGTAACTATATAAACTTACTGTTGCAATCCCTCAGGAAACTCTTTCTCAAATTTCAAACAGGTATGTATGGCACAGCTGCAGTATGATGCACTAATATACAATGAACAACCACAGCAATTCAAAGTCCATTTTTAGGTATGAGGGCGAAAAAGCAACGTAAGAACAGATGCTGCATTATTTATGGACGAACTGATGTATTTTCATTTCCTTGTTCTATGGAAAAAAAAAAATCCAATTCACAGTCCATATCTAGCAACAGCTCAACACATCCCATCCACGGCACACTTCTGACTACCCCACAGTATTGCTCACTATCTTTTAAGTAGGCAACCTAATTGCGTGTAATTCATTTAATCCACTAAGGCAACTGAATCACTTCTAGTCACCGCAAGCTGGAACAGCAGCTTGGATAAGTATCAGTTGCTTCTCACGAGGACTCTGTAGCTTACAATGGACCTAATCATACTCCAATTCTGTTTTGGATATTTTGTCCACAACATCCTGCTTGTGTAAGTACTTCCCTTACACGCAGAAGCACATCCTTGCAGTCAGCAAGATTCTCAAGGTCATTTATGCCCCGAGTGCCTTAATAGCTATCACACCACACAAATACAAAAAGCTGAGCACTCTCAAATGCCCCAGGAAAGCCCCTGACAACGCAGAACCCAAGAAAGAGTTTCTGCAGCCACATCCAAGAAAAGCAGAACTGCACTGTTGGTGCATAGCCATATTTTAATTCTCATGCAAGAATCTTCTGTTGAACTGGCAAGCTACAATTTGATCTGGAAGAATATTATATTTAACATACCAAGTTTCTTGTAAAAGAGAGAAGAAAAATAATCAACAAATATTGTTCCAATAATCGAAATTCAATTCTTTAACCTGTAAGCACAAAAAAATATCCTGGTGCTAAAAGAAGAGAGAGAGAAGTGAACACAGAAAGCTGGAAGTTTAAAAGATACTTGCTGGATCAGCTTGCTAAAGTGGGCAGGCATCGCATTTATAACTCTATCAAAAAACAGTGTACAAGAACTGTGGATTAACGGCATGGGCAGAGCACGGATTAACCTCCTTTGTATCTGAGGAAACAGCCATTTTTCAAGCAAGCACATTAGATAGGAGTTGAAGCTTTCTTATTCAGATTTCTAATTGCATTTCATGATTACAGCCGGACAGCACAGGAGATTGGAATAAAGCTAGAATGAAGTCATGGAACACTGTTTTGCATAAGACACAAAGTGGTACACAAAAATTCTTCGTTATAATTATCATTCAGGGCCCAGAGGTGTCTATGTTCCTGTGAATTCCAGTCCAAGTTCCCAGCTATTTGGCAGATGCCAAATATGCCTGAAGATGGACGGTGGGGTGGGAGGAACATGCTCAAGTTTTAACTACCTAAAATTGACAAAGCCGAGACATTAAAACCTCCAACAGAATTCAGTAATGTCTAAGTAGACATTTGATGGCACAAGTGTTTCACAAAGGTTCTCAATTCCTTCCCTGAGGAGTAGAAAAATTACTAGTTATCAAGCACAACGGCTCAGTAATTTTCAGCTTTTTTCCCCTATGCAGTTTAATTTACCACTAACCAAACATCAAAGAAACAAAGGAAAATACTCTCTTATCCTCCGTAAAGATGTTAACATCATGCATTGGATATTATGCTATCACTGCTATTGACATTCATCGTTCCTACATATCTGCTATAGAACAGTCCAGAAGTATTGCTCCCATTTATTCTGTCCAGTATGGAAGCCCAAATCTAAATTAGTCAAAACTTCACAAGCCCATTCATTGGCCCGTTGTGAACAGTACGGCATTTGCCTGACTGAATATAAAAAACTTGGTTGAGATGGTCTGTTTCACCATTGTTTTCATGCCAAGTAACAGCTTTAGGCAACACATCAGTAAGAACAATTTAAGAACCTATTTTCCTGGGGCCAACATATCCTTCCTGATAAAATTAACAAACATTAAACCAGTTATTTACTGACACTTTGTAGAATCACAGCACCTCAGTTAAGGGTTAAACAGAAGCAGACTAAAGTTTATAGCAGAAGTGACTGAAGTTTTTTTGGCGCAGCTTATTATAAATTGTGGCTCTAGGCTGCAACTGTCCCAAGACTGCCATTGTGTATTCCAGACACGTTGTAAAACTACAGCCTCAGACTTCCCTCCCTATTTCAGTTTTTCTTTTTTTTTTTTTTTTTTTTAAACTGTACTCCCTTTTGGCACACTATACTTTAATGGTAGGCTGCCTCTTCTTCTGATTAATCATAGTGGCAAGAGAACAAATTAAAAAAAAAACTTAATTGCTATACTGTGAAATTATTAGTGCTGGAACAATTCCACAGCAGTCCTGTGTTAAAATAAATTCTGGTTATTCAACATATGCTAAGAAAAAAAAACCAAAACACAGGAGAACTTTAAAATGATAATATCTATTAGACTATTTAAAGGCAGAGATCCTCCTTCAAGGGACACCGATTGTTTCTCAGGAAATTTTGCTTTGCTTGGAAACACTTGATTTATCTACATATTTGTATTTCAAGTATATTGTCTTTTCTACATGGACAGTGTTGCTAAAGCTAAAACTGAAGAGAGATACCAGCTTTAGCACAAAACCACCATATCTCTGCATCTGGTTTTAATACTCTAATGCAATTCTGCAAATACTCACATGTATGTGCTGACAATGCAGACAGATATCATCACTGAAGCCATCCAGAGCAGATGTAATTTGTTATAAGAAGACAGAAAACTTGCTTTTGTTTTTGATATTATAGAATGTCAAGAAAGGTGAATAAAAGTTAGTTATTTACTCTCTCATGGTCTTCTCACAGTTCAGGAGAAGAAAAAGCATCACAAATTCATTCAAAAAAAGGACTGAAACTATATGACACTTGTCATAAAAGCTTTTTTAAAAAGTAACTAGGTAACAGGGGCCTTCAAGGACCACCTAGTCATACCACAGCCAAACCTGAAGTTAAACTGAGATTAGTCCATGTCTCCTTCAATAAAGTTCAGAAAATCCGAAAGGGTAGGCAGTTTTCACATGATATCTGTAGAGTAACCATGACTGTGAAGGTTTTGATAACATTTACATATAGAAAGTAAGAGCAGAGATATTACAAAAAGAGAAGCAGTAAACAAACTCATAATTAACCAACTGAAGATACATCCCAGATACAATGAAATCAAGATAAGTCAGATTATTTGGGGTGCAAGTGAGAGAAATGGTTCTTGAGGACTTTCACCAAGTTGGTAAAGCAGGCGTAATATTACAAGTCCTAAAGATGAAGAGGACTGACAGCTTGAAGAGGGCAACAAAGTTTTGCTTGACATCATTTTAAGATGCAAACCAGAGCCAAGGAAAATTAACCAAAGCTGTTTCTAAACCCACAATTACTATTAGGACTGAGCAGTACAACTTGCCATCTAAAACACTCTCCAAGTTAGAAAAAATAACCACTTTAAAAACTGATTGAATTTCACTGCTGTCTTACACATGCCTAGTAAACAGTGCCCTTAGCAGTTAACAGTATAAAGCAAATTTTCTCCTCAAGTTGTTCTCACAAGACCGCAAAAACACTAATTACCAGTCACAAGGAGCAAGAAGATAAACAGAGTTTAAGTTTTACTATCTACTCCTTGCCATCTGGCTGCTCAAATAACAGGGAGACCCTTGAGAGTTTCTTTTCTGCTTCCATCTGTTTAAGAAGAAGTAAGCTGCAGATTGCAGGAAAAGTTTAATAACAACCAACCAAGGTCTCCACACAAAGTAACTCAATGCAAAGGGCAGTTTTGTAGAGGTTCCTTTATGATTTCACTTATCACACACAATTCAGTCCAATAACTCTTTTTGGCATCAACGCCAATTACCATAGCATCAAGTATGGCCTGTATTCCATAATTACCAATTCAACAAGAACAGCTCTTAAAACAATCAGAGAAGTGTAACCTTGAAATACAAGGCAAACTTGTTTATAGCCAAGGGGGCTTATGAAGATAACAAGAAACCGGTGTCTTACGCAGGCAGCTGAACAATCTTTAAACTACAAGGAACAGCCTGCTCTGCTTCATATATTTCACAGTTTTAACTGTTTTCTCTCCTGCTGCACCTCAATAAAAGTGAAAAGCAGCAAGCAGAATAAAAGCCAGTACTTAACAATACTGTCAAGCTTTTAGCATTTGCTCAGTTTTATTAACTGCACGTTCACACACACATTAGCACTGTAACCTTCTTCAGGGTCTAGTAACTTCAGAACTCAGTCGCAAGGTAATCAAGTATTCCTTACCTTCAGAATTATTCTCGTATCTTCCTTATTTGAGCCTCCATTTACTCGAGTCACTCTGTATTCCAACCACTGCTGAACGACAGCTTTCTCTTCTGCAGTGCTCCCGAGCAGTTGGTCTTTCTTAGCCTGCCTGACGAGGTGGGCAGCGATGGTCATCAGCCCTGTCAGCCCTGGGCCATTGTTGGTTTGGAGAACAGGAACCTGGAAGTCCAAACAAAACCGTAAGACTAAACAACTCATTAAAAAAAGCATTCTCTATATGGACAGCTACTGTTTTTTTTTATAGCCTCTCAAAAGGACATTTAAGGCAATAAGTCAGAATTTAGAAGTATTCATAGTAAAGGCAGTACCGTCGAAACCAAGTGTATGTTTGCTTTTCACTCTCTGGGGTTTATTTTCAGTTCTTACAGAAGAACATGAAAAAACCAAGACATCTTTAGCTCCAATTAATCAAATTCTGCCAGTATTAGCCAGAAATAGTGTTGCTTGTTCTAACACTGGCAGAAATCTTATTAACTGACTTTTAACTCATTCTCAAATTCCGGACTCTTACTTAAGACTATAAAGTCAGAAGCATCCAGCTTCTCTCTGAGCAAGCAAACTGCAGTAACCACACCTCCTGAAATGCTTATTCATACTTACTGCTCCATTCCCAAATGCCTTGGCAGAAGCCAGGACCTCCCTGGTACTGCAAGGGGACAAAAACACAACGCACCTCTAGATTAAACATATCTTTGTTATTGACAGCAGCACATGTCAAACTGCAGGAAAGAAAACTGAAGCACTAAGTCAATAAATGAAGTGAACGAACTGAAACTCACTGCAACAGACTGAAGTCCATTCAGTCATTTATGATGTCAAATGATACAAACTGATTAAAATGCAACACTTGTTTTCTTTTAAAGTATCTGACCACACAGAGGAGTCTGTCTATGTTCAGACTTATTTAAACTAAGGTGCAAGTTGATACAACTACAAAAATAATAAAATGTCTTTGACTACTACTAAGGGTTTTTTTTCCACTAAACATGCAGCCAGAAAAACTACACACAGATATAGTTACTCAATTTTTTTCAGCCTTATGCTTTGCAGTAAATAGCACTAAAATACTGGTCAGGTTGCTAAATAATTAAGACAAGCTTTTGCAACTTAAGGATATATATAAATATTCAGAAATCATAAATAGTCAATTAAAAAACCCAAACCATACGGCAACTGCACATCTTCTTTTCTCCATCCGCCTTCCCTGGGAGGAAGGATCAGGTAAAAGGCCTCGTTATTACATTTTTCAAGCCTCAGGTGCCTCTTAAGCCATGGAACTTAATGTTTCCATACAAAACTCGAAAACACCAAGACATCTAGAATCAAAGAGTCATCAGGGTTGGAAGAGTCCTTCAAGATCATCAAGTCCAACCCAGCACTGCCACTGTAACTCCTAAGCTACATCACCCGTCACTAGATCCAGATGCCTTTTAAACACCTCCAAGGACGTTGACTTCACCACCTCTCTGGGCATCCTATTCCAATGCTGGACCACCCTAACAGTGAAATTTTTATTCTAATATGTAATCTGAGTCTGCCCTGAGTTTAAGGCCATTTACTCTGGTTCTCTCACTGCAGGCATGGCAGAAAAGACCGGCCCTCACCTCACTACAACCACCTTTCAGGCAGAAGTACTTTAAAAGAACAAAATAACAGCTCCTCGCTACAGACCGGATCCCGACACTGAAACAGCATTTCCCCCCACGCCCCTCCATGTAATTTAACTACGCCAGCACAGACGTAACTCGCACAGGCATCAGGGGAAGGCAGAGGAAACAGAAAGCGATGCAAGAACACATATATTTCAAACCGACATCCCTTCC
Organism: Lophotriccus pileatus; assembly: GCA_035583135.1. Classification (NCBI taxonomy): domain Eukaryota; kingdom Metazoa; phylum Chordata; class Aves; order Passeriformes; family Tyrannidae; genus Lophotriccus; species Lophotriccus pileatus. Next base: position 65,019,503 of record JAWWES010000081.1, on the reverse strand, counting down.
ACGACACATGATGCCCTTTCCACGGGCAGAGGGATGAGGTTTCCAGAACCCACACAGGCTCGCAAGCAGCGAGGCCCTACAACATCCACAACATATGGAGGACGATGAAGAAAACTCTGGAGGAAGCACAAACGAGACCCCGCTCAAAGAGAAGATGAAGGCTGGTAACTCGGCAGCCGCAGCCACCGTTGTACGGGTATTGGTCGGGAATCGCTGGGGAGGCGGGAGGGGAAGCGCCGGGGGAAGCAGCCGTCGGGGAAGGGAGGCCAGGGGACACCATCCCGCGCGCGCCGCCGCCGCCCGCTCCCGGCCCCTCCTCGCTCCCTTCACCTTCCGCTCCCCCTGGACGCCGTACTTGTTCCCGGCCGGCAGCCCCAGCAGCCGCTCCAGCAGCTCCAGCTCCGCCGCGCCCGGCGCCGCCGCCGCCGCCATCTTGGAGCGCGGGACACGCGGGAGAGGGAAGGAGGGCGGCAACAACCACCCACCCCATTGGCGGACAGAGCGGCCGCGCCGCCGCAAGAAGCGCCACGACCATTGGCTCGAAAGGCCAGGCCAGCCAATCAGGCGCCGAGGGAGGCCGCGCCTTGCAGCCCCCTCGGGGGCGGGGGAAGAGCGGAGGTGTCACGGATGGCGCATGCGCAATAGGCTCAGTCGCACGCTCTCATGCTGGCTAAGCAGGCGCGCGCCAAACCACGCCCATGGGCGTGGCCTCAGCGAGGGGGCGGGGCCAGCCCGGAGCGCCCGCGGGGGCGGAGCCGTCCCCTCCGCCCTCCCCGCCCCGCCCGGCCGTGGGCGGAGGCTGGACCGGGGGTGAACGGGGAGGGAGCCTGGCTCTGCCAGAATTCACAGAATCTCGGAATCTGGTTGGAAAAGACCTCTGAGATCATGGAGTCCAACCTACAACCGAACACCACCTGGTCCACTAGCCCATAGCACTAAGTGTCACGTCCAGTCTTTCCTCAGACACTTCCACCACCTCCCTGGTCGCAATATCTGTTGACCCTTTGTATGAAGAAATTCCTCCTAATGCCCAACCTGGACCTCCCCTGGCACAGCTGAAGACTATGTCCTCTTGTCTTCTCACTTGTGACCTGGGAGAAGGGGCCGACCCCGACCTGGCTACACCCTGCTTTCTGGTGATTGTGGAGAGCAATAAGGTCTCCCCTGAACCTCCTTTTCTCCAGACTAACCCCCCGCACCCCCCCAGCTCCCTCAGCTCGTCCTCTCAGGATATGCACTCCAAACCCTTCACCAGCTTCATTGCCATTCTCTGGAAACACTCCAGCTTTGTCCCCAAGAGCCCCCGCTCTTGGTGTCCTGGCCTTCCAGGCCCCTCGACCCCATGTCCTACAAGGAGCTGCCCTGATGTGCCCCTGGGTGATGCTCTCAGGTTACCCACACAGACTCCTCTCCTGGGGTTCTCAGGAATCAAGGCTAATGAGATTGCACTGTTTTTATCCATCCATACACCAGTCCTGCCTTCCTCCATGTAATAAACATAGTTATAATTTGTGTCAGTGAAAGAAACAAAGGGACTATTGCGGCCTCATAAATAATAAACTTAATTTTGTGAAATTTAATGTGAAGTTTTTGTGAAAAACTTAATTGCACGCCCATAAAGAAACAAAGTAGGCCATTTCTTAAGGTCATCAAGTCATAAGCTATAAACCATCCCTGTTCTTCTAAAATTGAATTATGATAAGTTGAGTCAATAATCCTTTTGGGCACTTTGTCGTCCGCGAATGCATGAATTATAGGGCAACTATCGCTGTTGTAGAGATAACAACCTAGCTTTAAGTGTGAAAATAAACATATGTTAGATCCTTAACATAGTAGTGTAAAATGTATATGTATATGATGTAATAAATATGCATGAAATAACTAGAATAAATGTTAGTTTGAACGCTGTATCAGGGCGTGCAGAGTTTTTGGAGTGTGCCAGCATGTTGCTTGCTTTTTCTATATAATAAATTCTTTTTTGAAACTTATTATAACTCGAGACTTTGTTTCTCACATCCACCTGCTAAATCATGAGCCCATTGTCCAAGTGTAGATAAATTTAGCAGAGAAGCTAAAGTTTTGTGGAGAGCTCCATCACTAGGGATCTTGTGAAACCACGACAGAACCCAGCCGCTAAGGGCATCAAAGGAAGAGGAGGAATAGAAGTATAGTTAAGAAAATCATGCTAATCACCATTGTTAATGGCAGTAATGAAGTTAAGAGATAAACCCCACAAAATCTCAGCTGGCCATGAAATAGCCTGATTTGACTGCACATTATTGTATTTGAGATTTGATAAAAACATGATTTAATCACCTTTCCAATGGAAGTTTGCTGCAGATGTCATACTTCTACATCTGATAATAAATGTTAGGAATTAAAACAAGTTTAGATTGGCAGGTCTATTTGTGCAGAGTATCAAAGTGCAATTCTTGATGGAAGACTATTAAATACCAAACTAACATCCTTTACTAGAAAGAATGAGCTAGTCTTGTCCTACTACTGACAATTTTACAACACAAACTCACGGCTGTCACTGTGTTAGTCATTTCAAATAAGATGATCCTGACAAATGTCCTGTTTCTCCAGTGAAACACTTTATCTTTATATACAAGGTGACATTTAGATTTGTACCTTCTGTTGCAGAAAAAGTCTGAAAATGGACACTGAGCCTTCCTCTGGCTGCAGAGCAAATCTGAGATTGGGACTGAATTTTTAAGCTTCTGGAGGATTTTGTATGATCTTTTATATTAAGATCTGCAAAGCACTTTAAAAAAATTGCTCCACCTTGAAAATGGCATTGATCTTTGAAAAGTTTTTTAAATCCTTGAGCTCCTTTCCCTCAGTAATATTTTGAAATGCTAGTTTTCCAGTACTGTTCCATTTGTGTGATGTTAATGAATGATCTAGAATTGTACACAAAGCCTTCATTTTCAGTGGGGAAATTAAAAGAAATATATTGCTAAATTTTAAAAAAGCTAGTTGATTGTTCCACTATTGAGCAGTTTTACTTTTGATTATTTATATATATATGTATATATATATATATCAGTCAATATATACCTATATTTACAGTTTATTTTATAAATTTATGATTTTTAAATGTTTTCGGACCTATAAGGTGCAACTTACCAGTGTGAAAGACTAATACTGATGGAGTGAAAATTCATTCAGTTAAAATAAAAAGGTTACAATTTCACTCCGATGAAAGGGTAAAGGATGGGTTTGCTTGTGAGCTTTTTGGCTTTGGGTTTTTTTCCCCCCCCTTATGACTTTATCCCACCTCGAAGTTTGAAAGACCTTGGAAAGGGAGACTTTATAAATTAGGTGGAGGAGATTAACTGCTTATGTTTTCCCTTGATAAGCAGAGTTTAGTAGTGTCTCTCCCTTTCTTTTTCTGTGCAGTTCTCCCCTCATTCCATTAGGTGGAGCTTTGTGATTAAGGCTGTAGAAGAAACTTGCTTCCAAGTGCAAAATAATTCACCACGGAATGGCTGGGGGAGGAGGTGAACGAAGCCTTCTTTGCTTAGAGGTATCACCGTCCTGTATGCAAGCCCGATACACAAAAATCCGAATCAAGGCCCTCACATACAAGGAAAATAAATTGAAAAATCGATTCTGTCAAATGGAGGCCTGCTCTAATCTGCTGTTATCATAGTCAAGTTCCAAATCTACAATACCTTAGGTTATAAATTAAATGTCAAATATAATTAATTTGGCACTTGAAACATGGAGTGGATGACTGTCCTTTAGAGAAAGCCTGACAGCTTTATGTATGTCACGTTGGTATCTGTTAAAATGAGCTTTACATGCCAGACGATCCTTGTGTGTATCATATTGCTGTTAGCTGTACCAGAATTTTGTCGATGGAATAAGTCTCAGAACAGTTTTCTCCTTAATTGTCTGAAGCTTTTGCAAGATAGTATAAATCAATTGTCATCTGCCTCATCTGTGCAGAATAATGGTTTTATCATACATCAAATAAGCAATTTATTTCTTATTCATTACTCCAGAAGCTATTGTTGAATATTTACATACAAATCTATATTTTATACAAATGGAAAACATTTTCTGCCCTGTGCCTTGAACCCACTGCAGTTACAATTTGAATCCAGTTTTCCTTCCCTCTTCTTAACTTCAGCAACAGCATCTGTATTCCCACAGTACCCTTCCTCAGGGAGGTCCAGGTTATAATTGCGTGTACCACTCCTGCCTCAGCCCAATGCCCCAGCACATGGAGACCTCCTTTTTCACACCTTCATCCCCTTATCCCAAACCAGAAGCGAACAGATCTTTCTTCACTTTCTGCATTTTGTGTCCTTGGTTTGCACAATGGACTACAGTGGCCTTAATACTTATCTATTCACAGGTACCCCTGGGGAAGTCGAGAAGGCAGGTTTGCCCAATGAACACTTTTACACAGTTGTTGAAATAAAAACGTAAGTATACCACATTATTTCCCACTAACGGGGTCAGCAGGACCTTCCTAATCCAAACCTCATAAAAATTCCCCAAGCAAACTTTTAATAGCAGGGTGCTGCAGGAAGGTTCCATGATTAGTTTTTAAATGTGTGTAGCAAACTGGCTAAATATTTGTGGGTGATACCCTTTATACTGTCTGATCTACGGTCTGTGTGATCAGGCTATTCATTTGGCTTAAGAGCAAAAATAAAATAAAAAAAAACAAAACAAAAAAGAGGCTGAGACCTTGCTGCTTCTACTTCTCTCATTGAAATGAGGGGAATGTGTGTGGCCAAACTAAGAGATCCACATTTGTTCCTAGTTCCTACAGTGGCTGAGTGAAGCAAAGATGAAATTGACTTTTTTTTTTTCCCCCAAGTGCTCTTGGAAAATCGAACACATGAAAAGAATGATTCTTGTAACAGCCATCTCTCCTCTGTTTCAGCTTCCCTTTTCTTCTGCTCAACCCCATGCTCTATAACAGAAACATGAGCCCCAGGTCCATGTTAAAGTTTAGCCATTCTCGTATGTGTCAGGCAGAAAGCAACACCCAAACCATATTTTAAACTTAAGAGGCATGACAATTTTTTAGAGGTATGACAATTTTTAACTTTTGTCTCATTTCCACTAGGTTATGCTAACAAAAGGGCGTCTAGTTAGAAGCCTTTCTGCAGGCAGTGACTCGGAGAGTTTACTGTCCCAGCAGCTGATTTCAGCCTAAGTGCATATTGAAGGAAACAGGGAAGGGAAAGTTGCTGTGATAATAATGCTGTGATGGCACATCACCAAAAGTAGGGCAAGGGAGACTTTACTTCTGAGAAGACTGATCTCATGCACATGTATGTCTTAATTTAGCGACAGAATGCATATATGTATGTTCACTGCAGGTGGCGTGACAACAGGATTCATCACTGGCCATTATAAAATTGACTTGGTTCTTTTTCACTTCCGTTCCCTGGAAGATGACTGCAAGTCACAGTGCAGTCTGGGCACTACAGTGATTTAAGGGCCAGATCCACAGGCAGGATAGCTGCTTTACCGCACTGCTGCATAAAAAGCTAATTAGCTCATGTAGGAGGCATTTAGCTCTGCACTGCCGTGGCTGTTTTTAGAGTGTTCTCAGACCTGACTCACTTGCTCATAGCCTGGAGTTCCCTGAACTTTGTCTCTCATAGGGAGGTCTGCATTTGGATCTGAAAAACATCGTGACTCAATTTTGGAATAAAACAACTGTTGAGTGTGGGTGACTGTTTGGGCTTGATAATTCCAGAATAACTTTGACTATTTTCTGTGGATTTGGAGACCAATCAACGGAGTGTGTGTGTATTCTTACACATCTATAAAGACTGCATCACTAATACTCCTTTGCATGTGTTTATTGATAGAAAGCCCAGGTAACTTTATTGTTCAACAAGGAAAGAGTCAACTTTTAGGCACTGACTGCCACAAACTTGATTTCCTGAGACAAGAAAATACGTACCTGCATAGAAAACTTACTGAGAGATCTGTACAGACATATTCTACTCTAAGTTCCATCCCCATTTCTTAAGTCAAATTTACTATCCTTTATTACTCATTCGCCTTCCAAACTAGAAGATGTCATTAAAGAAAAACAACCAGGATTGATGGGTGTGTGGAAATTAAGACTTACAAAAAATGGCTGATTGGCACAGAAGGGAACAAACTGGTGTCTGACATACCAACCTGGAAGCTACAGAAGATCACTGGTTTGTTCAGCAGCTGTGAATATGCAGCAGAAGCAGTTCTGCTTCTGACAGCTAAATAAATAAAGTAGATAACTGATTTTAAAAGTAGGATACCTAGAACACTACACTTGTTTATCATGTGTAAATGCAGTATAATCCACTTCTTCTATTACTGCTAAGTAAGTGCTGGGTTTAGTCTGCTGTGCTTTTGAAACCATGATTGTCATAAGTGAATTGCTGCTGGCAAGAAGCTGTTTTTAGGGGGTTTGCCCTATTTACAAATACAGAATCCTGGAATGAAAAGGCTAAGCTATTTTGGCATGTGCTATCAGTAACATGCCATGTTAGAACAGACTAATTCTGTCCTTTGTTCTCCAGCTACGCTGTTCTGAGCTGGAAGTATGTCCTGAACATACACTAGATGGCAGGCGGGTCAGGTGGCTGGAAGCAAGCCTTGCCCATTCATCACACAGCCCTCTTCTCCTGCCTCCAAAAGATCAATTGGTCTTCCTCAGGCCTATACAAAAGCACTTTTGGCTCGCTGTACTGGATATGAGTATGCAATCAGCGGACTAGAAGCTGATCTAGCCCTCTGCCCACAAGATGCTTGGCCATGTTGTTTCTGACAGATTTGCTTTTGCCTTTTAGCCGACAAGGAGAAGATGCCCTATCAGTAACAGCTCGATCAGTAGCAGCTGTTGTTGAGAATAAGGCTTGTGTTAGAGAAGTGGATGTGTTAAAGAAGAGCTGTCAGCACCTGAGGCAGGCTCTGATAGCTTGTCTTCAACTGTAGACTCCTGTACTTGCCCTGCAGGAAACGATGGCAGCTTGTCGCAAATTTTTTGTAGCAGAACACCTTTCCAGTGCTCTGTGATGCCCCAGGATGAAAGATGCCCTCAACATTGCCCTTAAAGTGGAGATCTCATTGCAATGCCAGTATGTACAGCCTTGAATACATAACTGCTTACTGCAGGATCCTTTGGGAGCTGTTGTGACACAAGGTCAAATTCAGCCCTCGTGTAAACTGGTGTGGTGCTCGCTTGACCCACAGCTCTGTCAGTGTAACAGAAATGCTGTCAGCTTTCACCTCTCCTGATGTCCTTGAGGAAAGGATGGATTTGAAAGGAGATGTCACATCATGATCAGATTATGCTAATGTCATAGGTGAGTCTCACAGGGCTCTAAGAATAAACCACATTTTGAAAATAGTTCTTCCTATATTTTTTTTTGTTTTGTGTGTTTGTTTTTTTTTTTCCCCATTAGTGATAGTTGTAGGAAAGCCATGAGTGGTCATCGATTGCTTTTTCTTTCTCAAACAGAAAGTTTCATCAGTGTTGAGTTGCAATCAGATGCATTTAGGATTCCTGCTGTGGTGTAAGAATTCCTGAACTGGTGCACCTCTTCTTATTTTAATTATCAAATATCCTTCAGATTTTAAGGACACAGATACTCTACAGTTAGTCTCAGCCTAACGGAGTTGTTAGCACAAATAAAACAAGTCTATACTAAGGATCTTAGGGAGTTTGTCATATCTGTTGCAGGGCTAGAGCACTTCCATAGAAGCAAGGTGGTTTTTGTTGTCAGTTAATCTAAACCCATCAGCACATCTCTAGACAAAAAAATGGTGGAAAACCTGTGTTGTTTTTTTTTTTCTAGACTTTTCTCTAAACTACTGCTGCTTGTGTCTCTGTATCAGTTGAGAGTTATGGGGAAGCAAATGTTTTATTTTCAATTGCCTTACTTACTGAATCAGTTAGTGGAATAGTTTGGAACTCTTGAGAAGAGCAATGGGAAAAGCTCAATTTGAATAAACCTGCAGTGTTGTATCTTTTAGTGTTTAGAGAATGCAGTAGTAAATCAGGAGTAAAAAAAGAGGAATCAGTCTTCAATTGTTTCTAATCTAACCATTTGACCCTTGCTAGAGTATCTGTATATTTTCTCCAATAGGACAGGGATGGTCAAATATTACACACACACACACACACATATTTCTTTTCATCTTTCTGAGTCACTGAGGAACCGCTCACTAAAGGGACCACTCACTAGGAAGTGTTGCAGCACAGGAAAATGAGAAAAAAACCACAGGGACTTGACAGCATGAATAGGCAGGTGTATTTATACAGACTTGAACGCTGAGAGGGTCCCTTCACTGAGCAGCAGCCAGCCTCAAAGGCAAGCTTAGAAACCCTTCCTCCTGCAAATGTGGTTTGAGATATGTTGCATGAAGATAACAGGAGAAAACATCAGGTCACAACCAGACAAATGAAAATATGGAGCTAATGACTCACCATACTTTGAGTTCTTCTTCATATATGTGTAGTCACAAGGTTTATCTGCAGGAAAGACCCTTGAAGCCAGTATTGCTAGTGAAAGTAAATGTTACAGTCCTTCATTTGTTCTTTGCTTCTCTTTATCCAGTCTCTTTCAACTTTTAGTTGCTGGAGACCTACATCTACAAAGTAAACAATATATTCAAAATATGAAATTGGAATTAGAGCGTACATTTTATAACTTTTTAATGCATTGTTTTCCATTAAAGCAACTCTCAAAGGTAAAATGTGTTTGGGATATATGTTACAGACCCAGGCCAACACAAACTCTGCCTGTGAGAGGCTTCCTTTGTGAGAAGAAATTTAGCTTTTGGCAAGTGTGTTTGTTTGACATTAGTGCATACATCACCCAAAGGAAAATCTGTATCAGCATGGAGATGTCAGATGATACTTCGCTACTAGGGCACATGATGCTTGATCCAGGACTGCAGCAAGGAATTACACACAAAGCTTTGAATTTAAGAACTTCAGGTTATGTTGCACCATAACTCATGTGCTTGATAACAGATCTAACAGAAGAAAACAGGTTGACTGTCCTGTCATCCCACATCTCTGCAAAATGACACATTTTCTCCTGTTCCTAGGTGTTAGGGCAGTGTGGTTTTTTTTTTTTTTTTTTTTTTTTTTTTTTTTTTTTTTTTTTGTTTTTTTTTTTTTTGGTTTGTTTGTTTTTTTTTAATTTAGATTTTTGTAATGAACTCTCCTCCTTTTCCCCATTGATCCCTGCAGTGATCTTCAGTCTTGCTGAACCATACATGGCAAGACACTTTTATTTTTTTTTAATTGATTCTTTATTTGCTGCTGTTTTGGAAAGCATTTTGTGGAGGTGAGGAGCAAAGCTTATGTGATGATGAGAATTTGAAATAATTACAGCAAGGAGGTATAATGAAAAGGAAGAAGGATATGATTATAAGCTGCTGGATGTTGTTCAACATATCAGTGACAATGTGAAAAGTCTGGTTTAGAATTATTTGAGCCCACAATCTGGGGAACTGCAATTGGGTTTTACCTCACAAGAGCTCACAAAGGTTCAGACAATGGTTTATAAAATTTACACAGAGATCAAAGTAGTTTGAAATTCAGACTGATTTTCTTTTTCTTTTTCTTTTTTTTTTTTTTGGGGTGGGAAAAATGAATAAACCCTCAAAACACTTTCATTCAAGGCCATTTCCTGCCAGCAAGGGAAATTTAATACACTCAAGCCACCAAATCACTGAGTACATTTATTCATTAAAGTAATCAATCAGTGGAAATAGGTTTTTCTTTTTATATATTAAATGGCAAAAATGATGAGTTCATAAAAATGTCAAGAAATTTTCATCTCTGCTATCTCTTTTCTTAGGTCAGCTGTCTTCAAATGTATTATCCCATTTGTGGGAATCTTACTTATTCTGTCTTTCTTGTAGAAAGCCAAGCATTGAGTATTACATAGAGATTAAAATTGAGTAGAAACTGTAGAAAATGTCAAACATAGCAGAAATCATGACACTTGCTCTTTCGACTAGTCACAAAAGCATCAACAGTTGTTAATTTTTGAAGCTAGTATTCTGGCAGTGTTACATTAATACATCAGTCACAGCAACTTCTTGTTTACATTTTTGCTAGCATCTACAAGTTTGTCAAGATCTATCGTCTCTTTCCCTTACGCAGTTGGCTTCTTTTATTTTGACAAATGGATCCTTGCCAAGAAGTTATGTATGTGCCTTGCAATCATTATTTGGAATCAGGAGACAGCATTAGGATTATCATTTTTCTATACCATTTATAATGCAGGCTGCTCCTCTGAGGTCTTTTAGTGGAAAAGACCTGGTGAAGAAATACATCAACCGTCCATTTGCCACAGGAAATGAAATTACATGCATTGTTTGTCTGACACACTCGAAACCTAGAAATTAAGATCCTTTTGGTTTGGGAAAGATGAAGTGCCTCCCAGGTTCGTCTGTGACCTCTTACTCATTTAGGAAAGGAGGAATATAAAGGGACCAACTGTGTCATGAAATTCAGTGTCTTACGTCTGCAGGCAGTCCTGTAATATAGACAAACCCAAATTTGTAAAACACCTTTTGAGACCTTTGAGTGAAAGACCTCACAGTTGTAATAACGATTCTAAACCTCAAACGTGGCCACAGATAAGGAAGAGATGAAATAAAAAGACATCATATTTTGAGTGCAGCAGCAATTTCTTAGGTGATGTTTCCAGATGTTTCCAGGAAGCTATGGAACCATGGGCCATGCCCCAGTCTCCAGAGGATGGTTATTCCCACCTAATTTCCTGAAGTAAAATTCTGTCCTGAAATGTGTTGTTATCAGACCATTAGCTTGTTACTGTAGAGTCTGGTGACAGGTTTAGCCCTGAGAGCATGAAAAAGACATCCTGATCTTCCTCAGTAGTGCCAGGAATATCTAACCTCCCCCAGCACTGCAGCTCCATCTGTGGCCAATTGACAGAGGAAACTGATTGACAGCAGCCCTGAAGTATGGACTAATTAAATATATCATAAGTAGGTTGCAGTGAACACAAATCAGCTTGACCCAAAAAATTTTGGTTCCCAGATGTCTGCAAGATTTTCTGTTTAGCTTTGTAATAAGGTTAGGGTCCAGAAGCAGTCTCTGTAAATAACACAGGCTTCTTTCACGCCAATTCTTACTCCTCACAGTTTTAAAGTTGACCAACTAATATCCTTGGAGCAAGCAGACTCTAAAGGGCAGCCAAAGGCCTGTTTGTATGGGGAAATCAGCATGGGGTAAGGTAAGATGAAAACTGATGGTACAGTAGCTGTCTGCACTCATTCTTCACAGGGAGAGTGGTGAGCCCTCAGGGTGTGCTCGGATGGCCTCTGCCATCAGATGGCTCCAGTGCTCACTGGGGTAGTTTGAGGAGCCACTGCTTCGTCCTTCTGCTGGAGACTATGGCCCCTATTCCAGCAGAGATGGAAAAGAGAGCAGGGCCACCCTTCCACCATCCTCCTTCACAGCCTGCTGTGTTAGTTGAAATTAGCCATGAAGATTGATTTGCATTAATGAGCTGAGCTGCTGTTTGATGGAGGCTGAACAACTGAACAATGTTTTGGTTTGCTGCCCCAGCTAAGGGAAGAAAACTGCTGTCAAAAGCATAGGGCAGGTCCCATAATGACATAAAGGTTTTAAAAGCAACTATTTGTGAATGGATTGGAATGAGATATCATGCATTTCATGACTGAAAGCATCTACATGTAGAATCAGGGCAGAATAACTAGTGGCTTGCATGTTCTCAGATTACATAGCTGTGTATGTATGGTCTTGGTCTAACTTCTTGGATATGTCTGTAAAAAAACTCTGCAAGTTTCAGTTATTCAAAGACATAGTAAATCTGTTCCTTCTCGGACAGAACAACACCATATTGTTTTATTATTTCACTAGAACTCATCAGTCCTCGTGTTCTGGATGACATTAAACAGAGCAGAACTTTGCCTGAATAAGGGTGCACTACTACAATGGATCTGTCATTATTCCTAAACGGGAGAACAAAACCCTTTCATATCCTGCTGACCATTTCCTCATATGCCTAGTGCATGCACTGCAAAGCTCTTTTTTCTTGAGGTTTTTTTTTCTTTTTTAATGTGGGTCTACAAGTCGTAAGGCATATCCCTCTGAGGCCTTAGGATTGGGCTGCATCATCTTTCCACAAAGATGCAGCATTTAGGTAAGGAGATGAAAGAGGCTCAGACGCAATCTTAAAGATTATCTATGCAACTTGAAGATCATGTTGTCAGTGTGTGATGATTTGTCAAACACACAACAGAGCTAAAAAAATATCTTTAATTGCTTTGCATCTCTGAAGGAATTAAGCTACCTTAAAAGTGTTCAGAAAACAGTTATGTGTCAAACTACTGTAGACTGGACTCATAACCTTAACATCTTAGCTCATGGGCTCGAAAAAAATCAGTCTTTACTACGCATCAGAAAGCTTCATAGATGAAGGATAATTAGAAGTATTGTGAATACCACTTCATATTTCCAAACCAAGCATGGTGATAATAACTTCCAGGTTGCAGGTTTGATCCCTGTATGGGCCATTCACTGAAGAATTGGACTTGATGACCCTTCTGGTTCCCTTCCAACTCAGAATATTCTGTGATTCTGTGATCTATCTGGCCGTAACATATTTTTCTTCTCTGTATCCAAATCTTTGTGTGCAAATGAATATATCCACCAGCAGGAGCAATTCACGAGGTTGAATCTAACAACATACCCTGCAAAAAATACCAAGGTTGTCTTCTGTAGCAAACTCACCATCACTGAAATTTTCCTAACAAAGTTTCCTCTGCACTTGGCTAAGTTTAGTCAAGGTGGAAGGTTTCAGGAACTTCAGGCAGATATTTTCCAACAGGTTTCCTTATGTCAAAAAAATACCTTGCCCTAATACAAGTTGCGTTATGGACACCACGAATTCCTACCTTGAAAGGCAGCTGGGTCGATATTAATAACAAAGAGGAGAAACCTGAAGACCCGCAGTTTCCCTCAGACGCTTTCATGCATGATTGCATGAAGAGGAGGTGTTTGCTGTTCTGAATGCAGAAGGACTTTGCTGTAATGGAGGCACCCAACTCTGCTGGCCTTGGCAGAGTTGTTTTCCATCCTTCACTGACATTGATGCCAAAAGCTCAGTTCCAACACATCAGGTTGGTGTTTGCTTGAGAAACAAGTGTATGAGAGTCCTTGGGGAAGAAAGTAACTCTGGATTTCTATTCCACAGCTTGTCTTGCTTCTGCTGCATTTTATAACATCTGGACTCTGTACAGGCAATAGAGCACATGTTGGTTCTGTCCTATGCTCTCTGCCCTGGAGCAACAACAAGTGCTGCTGGTCAAAAGGTTTTTATTTTGTGGGTCTACCAAAGAGGGAATGCAAGTGGAAACTAGGTGAAAGAAAATCATCAGCACCATTCAAAAACATTCCTATTCCAATACTTGAACTTGAATGTTCTTATTAAAATCATCATATTGACCGGAAATACTTAGTGATTTGTCCAGAATCCCAGGAAGAAGAAAATCCCATGAAAACACACCATTCCAGACCCAGACGGACTCCCACTCTTGACAAAGAGAATTTTGCCACCTGCAGCCACTGATTCTTGTTCTCTTCTAGTGTCAATTCATATGATAGCAAAACAGTGCTAAAACAGAAGAGAAGAAGTACTTAGAGCTCTTTGAGAAAACACAGAGCAAGTCCTCAAGTAATTAAATTAGCCTGGTTCCATTGTTGCAGGTGATATATACTGCATTCTCTGAAGCTATACCAATTTTTCCAATTCAGGGCTCAGGCTGACAGTGTTTGAACACATCATTGTTCCATAGGCTGCTGCTCTATCTGTACATCTGGGTGGGATAGAAATCAGAGGCCAAATGCAGTCTTTGGACAACACTTCAGAAGTGTTACAGAAGACTGGCTGCATTTTGTATAAAAAAAGTAAATTATTTTCAGAGTGAATTTAATTCATTTTTCACAACTCAGTTTTACAGAGATGTGTTGCTGCAGCTGGACACTGCTTGTACTGGTTAAACTGTACAGTTGTGGCAAGGCTCCAGTCACTTGGAGGGCTCTGCAAGTGCATCTGATCAGTCTTGTCAGCCACACTTAAGTCACACTGGCTTCTGCCCACCTGCTTAACCTCACAGGTGAAAGGCAGAAACTTTTCACCTGGTCTAATACCTCTTATATGTGCAAATATGCACAGCTGTTTATAGCCTACAAATAGATTACACATTTTAAAACCAAACAAAATGAAAGCAAACACATGATGGGGACATACGATGTGAAGCACATAAGCATGTTGGAGGTAAAGCCCAGTTTCCAGAGGCTACTGATGATTGCCTCATGCCATGGGGAGAGGCACTACTTTCTTTAATGTGTGGAGCCAATTATACCAGTGTCTTGACAGAGGGGAGGGGGGAGAAACCTTTTTGCTGACCCTGACAGACAACAAACTTGCACCCTGAAGCCTGATGTCTGATTAGTTTTTCATTTTTTTTACTGGCGGGCTGTTAAGCAATAAAATAGTTTTCTCCTAAGACCAATACTATTTCATTTACCAATATGCCATTTTATGTATTGCTCTTAGTTTGCTTCTGACATCAACTTAAATACTTATACCTTCCATCCTGAAGATGTGGAATCGCAAACTGACAAGCCCAGTTAGTGGGAGCTGAGTGTTGGTAATACTCGCAGGGATTAAGGGAAGAGAATATTTATAAGCAACCTAATGTTTTAGAGTACTTTTCATAAAAAATAGAATCTAGCAATTAGGTAATAATATAAAAAGCACTAAATAATATAGTATTAAAAGGTCATATTTACATAATAGCCACACAGAGAAAAAAAGTTAGGTATTTGATTTCTCTCTGAACTTCATGCTTTTGATCAATTTAAGATTATTGTTGTATTAAAGCCATTTTATGTCCTCAGTGGGAGTTAAGGCACTCAGCACTTGCAGGACTGAAGTAAGGATGCGAGCAGTAATTTGACCACTCTCGAATCGTACTGCCTAACATCTGAGAAGGATCAGGAAGACAATCCTTAGCCCTGAGCATTATATACAAATGAAATAGGGGTTATCTGGGGGCAGCATAATTCATTAAATGTTCCTTCTAAATGTAAAACACCAAATTCCCTCGACACAGTCAGCCTTTCTATCTGCCGTCTAGTTGTGACATAAAAAACTGTATTACAGTGAGAGTAAACTGAAATTCAGGAAAGCTCAGAAGTTCACTGTTAAAGCTCATTCTGTTTTCTCATTACATCTTGTAACAAACACGCAGAAAACCCTTATAGATATCACAGTCCTTTGAAAAAGTGACTGATTTTAGAAGATGGGACTAGATTGTCAGCTGGTGTCATTTAGGAAATTTACATTAACTGTAATCTAATTACCCTGTAGTTCTATCAGCTGAGAATCTGATCCAGGAGCAGTAACAGTTAGAAAAGTATCCATGTATAGCTTCATCTGCCCCTTGGACGTCTTTCTTTTACTTCAGGTCAGTGCTGGGAAAAATTTCAGACAAATACTCTGATCAGATTTTTATGAAGATTCAGTAGAATTACATTGGGACAGAAAAAACAGTTTATTTCAAGGAAGGTGTAAGTTAATCAGACCAAATTTTAAAAAGAATCTCGTAACTGTAATTGTGCTGTAAGACAGGTACATCACTCCATTACACAGAGTGTGTTCTCCTATCACTGATATATTTATCCTTACATCAAGCTTCCTCATGAAACAAGGAAGGGCTAGTTGTCCAGTCTGGTCAAACAGGACACAACAGGGTAAGTAAGTGATTTGTTTAAGGCTACACAGGAAAATGTATCAGAAGAGCATGAGTCTTTCTCAAGCTGGGCTAATGCCCCAGTCCCCAGACCACTTCTGCCTGCCTAGTTCACCTTCTGTTATTTAATTAATACAGGCTCTATCGATAATCTTTGGAAAGTCAGTTATTTATACTCCAGCTTAACCAATGCACAGAAGTGGAGACGTCTGTCTTGTGAGCTGACAAATGGAGGGTGTTATATAAAGGCAATTGATTTTACATTCACTGTTACCATGCCATTAACAGGCGACCAGTCCAATGACCGGGAAGTTTCAAAGGTGCTCCCCTTGGCTCCACCAGCACAGCCCAGCACCCTGCTTATGTTCTCAGTTATGCGAGACAGAGGCAGTCAAGTAGCAACGCTGATCCCCTTCCATTGTACAGCCCCAACTGTGCTCACAAAGATGGGATGAATTCTCAGTGTCTGAATGAAGGTACTGCTGACTCCAGTGCATATTCAGTTATAAGTGACGCTTTCACTATAGATTGCTGGCAAATGGGAAGGAAAGTTAAAGAAGTCTTGGACAATAGCTTTGTAGGAATTGCCCTAAGTGAGACTATAAAAATATCGGTGAAGAAAAGGAAATGGAAAAAGAGAAGGATTCCTTCAAAGAGAAGGATTTATTTCCTCTTTGTTTTTTTTTTTTTTTTCATAATTGTGCTTTAAAATTTCCTCATGGAAACTCTTCTGTTTCATGTATTTGAAAACTACACTTTCTGCCTGTTCAGCCTCTCCTGCAGTAGGCCAGTCCTGATTCACTGTCCACTGAAATAGACCTTTGTAATTCCTCATGTTTGTGTTAAACTTACCTAGAGATTTTGAAACTGTAATATAAATGCACATATAGGGTCCCTCTAAAACTCAGGATTACATTTAAACAGATATTTTTAAGTCCTTTAAGATAGAGTATATACTAACAATGACGTTAAAAGTGGTTACTGGAAAGATGTGGTACCTTTTCAATCTATCAGTGACCATGCAGCAATGCAAAGTGGCCAGTGGAAGAAATAGATGAATCTGGCAACTTACTGGCTTTTTATTGCTTTAATGTAGTAAGATAAGGAACAGGCAAAAGTATGTCTTTTTGTAAACAATTCTGGTTTTATTCAAAATCTATGAGGGCTTACCTTAAAAATACATGATACTATTGAGTTCAGCAAGTGGCATGATTTATTAAACCAGGCTCACTATTTCTTCCTGTCAGTTATATGTGATCAGTTATTGCAAGTGCCTATCACTCATTATATATTTATTTATTGGAATTTAGAGACAGTCTTTTAGAAGACTTTCATACATGGGTATTAGGGCCCAATACTCAAAAACTGACTTTCTAGCTAGCTAGTGAAAGATATGTTTTGGGACATATTATCAGTTAATAGAAATCCTGTAGCCTCATGTTTCCCACGAACCTCAACCCTGAGAATCTGGACTGTTATCACTAACCTTGTACCTGACCATTTTTGGAGCAGCTTTGCTCTGGTATGGTGCAGTGATGCTGAGACATTTTCTCAGAAAAAAATACAAAATGTTGTACACCATCTCATGTCAGGTATTCTGTACCTCAAATTGGTGGAACAAAGCACGTTATTTCCACTTAGTGGGAAGAAACCAACATTGTTATTTCTACTGCTCTAGTGTCAGGGCTTTTTATTTCCACTGCAATGATTGTACAGGCTCTCATAACCAATAAGCCAACATCCAACCCTGCCAAAAAAAACAACAAAAAAACCCTTGGCTGGTCTGAAGCACATTAGAGCATGCAAAAGAAAACTGATTCCCGGCTGCAGCTAGAATGGAAATGTCTGCTCTCTTGATAGCAGTGGTGGAATTTGACTAAAAAATTACATTTTTCTGATGCATGGGCAACCTCTGGAGTGTTTCTGGCTCTCCATATGATGCAAGCAGAATAAACCAAAACAACAAGCCAAGGGCACGTATAGATTCCTAACTTCAAAAAGGGGGAAGGAAACATGCACTACTTGCTTATGGTTGTGTAAAATAAATGCAGTTCATGTTTAAAGCCTCTGGACACAAGCGGTCAGATACAAAGGACCCAGACACACCATATCAGATCTAAAAAAAAAAGTCATCTCTCTCTACAGCACCATTTTTAGGAGTATTTCCTATGAATAAGGGACACAGAATCCCTTCTCAAGATTTCCTGCAATGAGAAGCAGCTTGAGGGTGAAATTGTGGCTCCCTGGAAACTTTGTCTCAGAGTTGATGTGAACTAGTTCACTGTGAACACTGGCTGTGTTCCATTCCCATCTTGCTTTTCTCACTTCTTAACCTGAACTGCCCTCAGTCCCCAGCCCTCTGAGTGACCTTTTCTTACAGCACAGCTTGGTGCTGTGACCTACTCCAGCTCCCAGTAACAGGCTTTCTGTTTCACAGCATGTGAACCTGGGCCAGGAAAAGTTGGGTTAGATTTTATGATGCTTGCGGACTACAGAGACATTGCCCCTGAACACATAGAGAGTTGGATTCTTGGGTTAGTGGAAATCTACATCACCTCATGTATGTATATGGAACAAGATGCATTTGTTTTAGCTGAGTGTACAATCTCTGTATTCTGGGTTTACATAAAATCTATTTGCTGTGCTGAGAACAAAATCTTGTTTTTATTCCTTATCAGTGGAAAATATAGGTCTCTACTGTCCAGAAAACTAAGATTCACTCATATTTACATGGTTTTATTAACACCTGATGTATTTTTATGTGATAGAAACTTCATGAGGGAAACTAAAAATGCTCTTTGGTGAAAATGATGATTCTGTTATTTGCAAACATAATGATCTTCTCAGTTCAATAAATTAGCACCAAATGTGTGCAGAAATATGAAAATGAGTTCTTTGACAGAAATTATCACCTTTCAACTTGAAATGTGTATGTAAATGCTCTTTTCAGCATTGTTTTTTCATTAAAATGTTTTCTCATGAGCTGTGACTTGAGAATTGACAATATAAGAATATGATGCATATAATTTTGTAAAGCATAGACATTTTTATGCCATTGATTTACTTCACAGAGAGTTTTACTGAGAATTATTTATTTCAAGTCATAGCCCTTAAATTTGATGCTGACATCAGCATAAGTTGTATGCTGCTTATATTACTAAATGTTGGGGACCGTTTCAAAAAGTCTGCTACAAGTGCCTGTGAAAAAGTCTAAAATTAATTTTAACCTATACTAAACAGTTCTCACCAGTACCAGCTAATGTCTGCCTAGCTGCTGTCACACATGCTTACGCAGCGACAACAGAGACGTGGCCATCCTGAACCCTGTTTTTAGGAGAGAGTGAGAATGCCAGTTGGAGGAGAACTCAGTCCACTCAGATCCAACATCTGGATCTGTAACCGGGAGCAAAAGCAGTACCAGAGGGCAGGAAAATGCTCAGCACCCTCTCTCCGGAAGCGCGGCAGGGCAGAGCTGTGGATGCTGTCCCTGCCGGGGCGCTGGCGCCGCACGGTCTCTCCAGCGCCGGCTGAGGTCACTGTGGCTCCGCACCTCCCGTTGCTTTCGGAGCAGCTTTTTGCTGCTGGAAGAAAGGATACGGCACCAGAAATTTTTTTTTTTTTTTTTTTTTTTTTCTCTCCAGCACATATAGTTTCTAAAAATGGGGACTAGCTGATGGTTGTAATTTTGATGGAGATTTACCTGTAGGCAAGACGGCAATCAAACCCACACTATTAACGGAAGGCTGATTGAGTTAATGAATATAATTGTCAACTCTACAATCTGATTCAGTCTGTATAACAATCTATCAGTTTGTCTTTCCTCTTTCAGTTGTCCCCATTTATATTTTGCTGTATGGAGGCTGTAGATGAATACCTAAAGTCCCCATAAATACAGAATTGTTTGAGTGGGGACTGATGGATGTCTGGGAAAGAAGAGGGGATCTGCTATACCGGGTAACTGAATTTATCACCATTCCATTAAACACAGTAAATTTAGGCTAGGCAGGTGAACTAGTAGGTAATATTAACATTTATCTTTACCATACAGCTGATCTGTATGGAATTCAGTTCTTTTACTCACGGGACTAAGTCTGCATCCTTAACTTAAATGACTTACAGTCAGATGGATGAAATAGTGTACAGGAAGCACTGGAAACTGGTGCTCTAAAATAATAATAAAATCTTGTGGGGAGTGGGGAAGAGATAAGGAGATGGGAGGAAACATCAAAAATGCCTTCTGTGGGCCAGAACTTTATGCTTGGTAATCCTGCAGCCAACCAATCTAAACTGATACCACAAAGCCCACCACTGAGTCTGAGGATCTCCTTTACAGTGAACCCTGTAAAGAAAGACCTTCTGTCCTCTCCATCCTCCCCATCAGTCCAGAGAGAAGATATTAGAAGATGAAGACTAAACTACTGAATAGTCAGAAAAGCATAATTCACAGCTCAGGGGCAAATCCAATTCAGAAGATCTGTCTCCATGTCAGACAGCCCTTCTAGGAGCAGTTGCTATAAATGACCTTTCTCAGATGTATCAGAAGTTTACATAAGACTTCTGAAAGAGGCAAGCATATTCTGCCTCCTTACCAGAGCTTGACAGCAGTCCTCAGATCTGCCATCACTGAAGAGGTAAGGGCCAGATTAAAGCAATGGAGTTACCTACTTTTCCCCTGATGTCACACACACGGGACAACAAAAATGAGATTACACTACATGGCTGTGAAGAACATTGTAAAGTAGTGGGACATTAAAATAATAATAGATACCTTTTAGAGTGGAAAGAACTTCTGTGTTTGGTAGGGAGTCACTTCTGAACTCTACCAGTGAAAGTAAGGAGCAAGAACCCATAGAAAGAGACCAAGATTGCTCCCCAGTGCAGGACCCGCTCTCTTTGAAGCAAAATAAGAGATGTCCTTCATGTGGTCAAAGGGAATGATCAGTTGGAATGAGATTAGCCCCAGCTGTATTTGTCTATCTGTAAGTGAGGATCTTAGGCCACTAACAGCAGGGACACAGTCAGGCCTAGGTAGTCCATAGCCGTGTTTTTATCAGAGGGCATGAGGCTGTGGCATGGGCTTCTTTAGCTTAACTCAGGGAAAGAAACATGAATACAGTGACAATTATTAGCCTATGGATGCACTGTGAATGATGCATTGCCTCACTGAGAGGCGCAGGGACATGTACTTAGAAATTTTAAAAAAGAAGTGGGGAGACGTAGGTAAAATCTTTATTTAATAAAGAAGTGACCAACTTTTCTGAAATTCATCTCATGTAGTCATATGTAGATAATGCTGTGTTTTGCTGTCTTCCTTTCCTCTACAAGATTTTTTCAACATATATATGATAAGACAATACCTATCTGTGTCCTGACATGAATCTGTGTTCTTAAAGCCTTGCATGTAGCAGATGGAGAAAGATTTATAACCCATTTGCTCATGTGCCAGCTATTCCTCCACTAGCTCTCACATATTGTTAATTTTATTTAATAGAAGAGTATTTTGCGTGTCTTGTCATGAGACATTACAAGCCTCTTTCCAGCATAAAGAATCTTCGCCCTCCCAAATTTTCTTGTGCTGTATCACTGTGTTTGTGTCACACCTAATAGCTGCTTAATACACATTGTCTGTACAACTCAAGTTAGTTGGATTAGACAGTGGGTTCCAGAGACTATGCTGCTATTGAATACACTTACTTCAAATTTAAGAGGAAGTTTAATCAATAAAAATAACAACAAATTTGTTTCGTTCTGCTTCTCTTATGCTGTAGAAATGCCTGAGTATAGATGGATTTCAGCTCTTTCTCAAGAGATACCTTTGTCATTTATTGAGCACTTTGTGCTTCACAAGAATTCCTATTACAATGTCACAACTTAAATTTGCTTTGCCCCAATGCTCTTGAAATGCCTTGCTATCTGATGAAAAAGGGAGTATCGTTTGGTGATTGCATGTAGGTATCACCTAAATCAGCAGTGTCTCTGATCTATTTGCATATGCAAACACTAAAATACGCTGTATATAGAAAAAAATACAATTTAAAAAAATGTGAAAAACCTCTACTTAAAAGAATAGAGTGAAACTGCTTGTTAGGAACTTCAGTGAATGAGTCAATACCTCTTGCTCAAAAATGAATTGTTAGCTAAAAGTTGAATTAATTGAGTCAGCCAACCAATTGAAGTTTTAATAATTACCCATAAAAACAATACATTTGTTTGCTTTTTTTTTAAATTTTTTTTTTTTTTTTTTTTTAGTTCATAAAAAGACTGTCTGATATGTATTTTTTAAAAGGAGGTGAGAAGAAAGCAGGGACTTTATGTTCACTGTTCAGGTTGTGTCTTGCCTGCCTGCCTGTGGGAACCCAAAAAGTGTTTAAACTATAACATCGGAAGAGTCAAGAGCAATAATGTCAAGTGTTTAGGAGAGAAAGGGTTTTTATCCTTGACTATTTTGATTTTTTCATTTTGTTTAATTTTAGTGGCTAAAAAGCACTTTGGAAAGAGGATGTTTTTATTTAAAATTCAACATCCATAATACTTACATTGTGGTGCAAAAGCTGCACTAGATGAGTGATATCTTGGCAGGCCTCCCAGGGGCTTAAGCCAGGCAGGATTTTACCCATTATTTTTAAAGCAAACAAGTATAGGGAAAAAAAACAAACAGAAGAAAAAAAGATTCACATTTTTCATTGTAATAAAAAAATAAAAAGCACACCAGCTTAACTTAAAAAAAAAAATCTTTGGCGCATCAGCCTTTCACAGAAGGAGTTTTGACTGTTCACTGGGTCAGGTTTGTTGTCTGAAAATATCTGCCCTAAATATAATTCAGAAATTAAAGGGATTTGGGGGGGCTGGTGGTAATTAGCTTTTTTGGATTCAGTAATATGGCAGAGACTTAGCCCTTCATTTTACCTGAAGGATTTACTAAAATTCACAGTCTGAAATAGCAGCTGAATTTCAGACACATGGATGAACACATGGCAGACTTTCTCGTTGGAAATTGCAAGAACCTTTCCTCTTATTTTTAATACTTACTTAGTGATTTTTATGCAATACCAGTAAGACCATTATCTCAGCACTGACAGAATGATATAAACTGTAAAATACCTTCTTTGAGACATTTAAACCTTTGCTGGATAAAGTGCTAGTAAATGTGATATTAATTAAGAAATAATCCTGCACAATAGTAAAAGACGTTAGATCTTTATGAGTAAAAGGAGTTTCTCCATTTTTAATGTTTTTAAATCTGTAGTAGGCATAGGATAATGTTCTTAATTTGTTACTTTTTAGTAGAAGATCAAAGCGCATTATAAATTTAACCTTGATTTGAACAATACATTTCCTTCACATTTTCTAGGCCTGAGGTTTTTGGAAATTGTCAGTAACGTTCGGGTTGGTGTGTAAAGAAATATGCTCTTCCTCTGTGGCCAGAAAGTAATATAAGTAAATTTCCATGCTTGGAAACTTAAGTGTAAACATTTTTAATCTTAAAGTCTAGTGTAAAATGATCGGCTTAACTTTCCACGTGTGCTCAGGTACTATGATGATGGGCAAAGCATGGCAACTAAACTCAGGAGGTTGTGTTAAGAGAGAAGATTGTTCAGTACACGGGTGGCTGCTTTAAGTTGTGGTTCCTCACCCTTCAGCAGCTCTGGGTTCAGCTTTAGGCCCAAGACTTCTCACTTCTCAGCCATGCCAAGGCATGTATTTATGGAGCTGTGTATTCACTTACTTATTTAATGTCCCTGGAGTTGATCTTATTGATCACTCACATACTTAAACATTCTTAACTTTAACAGCTTTGTTAAAGTGAGGACTAATTTACTTACAGTCAGCCTCAGTTTTGTG
The DNA here is from genome assembly GCA_035583135.1 of Lophotriccus pileatus. Classification (NCBI taxonomy): domain Eukaryota; kingdom Metazoa; phylum Chordata; class Aves; order Passeriformes; family Tyrannidae; genus Lophotriccus; species Lophotriccus pileatus. The sequence goes on along the minus strand of JAWWES010000081.1, from coordinate 64,995,866 downwards.
CAATAGGGATATAAATTTTTTAAAAAAGGGAAAAAAAGGAACAAACCAAAAAGGATATATGAGCTTAAAACAGGCTTTAGACAGATTTGTGGCATTCAAGTACACTATTGAATCTAGCCCATAATGTTAAAACTGCTTTTCTTCCAAAACATTGTGGCAGTGGCATTGTATGGCAGACACTGGTAGTGAGATGAAAACAGTCTGTGTAAATGCAATACTTTCTTCAACATTACAAACTAGTTAAGCATAACATGTTTTAGAAAGTTAAAAGGTGCATTTTTGGAACAGATAGTAAGTATGGTATAGAATGACTTCTGATCCATATTAGGACTTTTTCTCTCGGTTTTTTTAAAATAAATTATTTGGCTGAACAAAGATGAATTTCATCATACTATTCCCACACACCTATTTTTTAACTTCGTGATGATTCACAAGTTAACATCATGTGAAATCACCTAATACTCTTCACAGAAGTATTTCAATCTACTAATAAAGAGAAGTACTCATTTGAAAACAGAAAAATGAGCAGGTGGATAAAACTGCAAATATTATTTCAGTTTAATCTAATTAAGTACAGAAGCAGAAAGATTCGTGCACTACCAGCATTTAGAAATGCTGAGGCTGATCTCTGTGCTTCAGGGTACAGCCCTCAGAAAACGCCCCTTTGGAATAATTGCATCTACATGATGGACAGAGAAACAGTTTATTTCTCTATAAGTTGTTTTCTGAATGAAAATAAAGCTCCTTGTTTTGAGGACAGCCTCCCACCAACCTTTAAAACACAGCTGTTCTTCATCATCACTTCTCTCATAATATTTTCTTTTTTTAAAATGATTATTATTTTATTTTGTTTACAAACACTCATTCTAACCTTGCTGATTTACTCATATCCTGCAGTGGGACAGTAAGCCCCCAAGAGGCATGGGTTTACAGGAACCTGTTATGTCCCATTTTCCTGCTGTGGGAAAGTGATTCTCAGGGAAGGGAAAATGACTTGTCTAAAATCACACAGTGAGATTAATGATAGAGCCAAGCATTGAACGTTTAGGCTGTGGTCAGATGATCACTAAGATTGGATTTATGCATTATTGGATCACCTGGCAATACAAATTTGGTGCAGACAGGCATGCTTTCCCGTTGAATTATTCACAGCACATCAGATAGTGCTTATGTCAGCTGGTGCCCTGAGATAGCCCAGAGTACAATGTATCCTGTATGCCATTCTTTCTCATCTCTCAAGTGTGGTTCGGGATGATGGCCTGTTGCACTGTGGGAGGAAAGTTAGCTTCTACTTAGGAGGCTGTAATTACCACGGCAACAGCCCCAGAATGTCAGTGTCCCAAGCAAGGCACCGTTTGAATGTCACAGTGTATCAGGGCATCATGGTTTTCTGGGTGCAGCAGGTGGCAACATAGGTCTGTCGCTGGCTCTGCCGCTAAAGTGCCCATTTCCTGCTAGAGGCTGGTGATGGAGAAGTACAGATGTGATGCCCAGAGAATGGTGTTTCATGCTGGGCTGTATTAGCACGGAAGGGGGAACAGAGGACAGAAATAAATGTTTTGCCAGACCTTTTCTCATTGCTGATGAAACTGAGCACAGTAAGGCCAAGGAATTGCAGTTTTCTGTTCCCTGAGGCATCTGGGTCTGTGAAAAGAGCTATGAGTACCAGCAGAAGGTTCTACTTCAAATATGGGGAGATCCAGAATACGATGAGAGCTTGTGAAAGGAAATGTCTCCAGGTATCAGCTTGTGGGTGTTTCTCAGGAAGGTGCCCACCCAACCAGCAGTGCTTACTGAACACTGAGGACAAAGACACTTCAGGTATCTGTGAGGTGACAGGTCTTGACTCCTAATATATGGGACCCAATCAATTTTGGGTTTAAAAGGCATTAAGACAGTGCTGAAATTTTCAGAATGCTCATTCGAAGGGCCCCAGTTTGTGATCTGAGTGTGACATACAGGAATTCAGAGTGAAAGTTTCTCAGCTGAGTTTGTATCCTCTCCCTCTATCCTGTGACCTGTCCTGATTGTTCATCATCATCTTGGGTCAGTGCAACATTGTGCTGGGGTCATCTTCAGCTGGTTTCAGAGACCTCATGGAAGGTTGTGTGCTCTGTGCTGCTCAACTGATGCCCTGGAGACAGGACAGTCTGCTGTCATGGTCAACCACTCATGTAATTTTGTGCTTCCAAAAATATCCCATGCCATACTTACTTCTGAGAATCCTATTACACAGTGCTTGCATCTAGTTGGGGTTGTCTTTCCGGGGTCTGTCTACTGAAAATTTTAAGCATGCAAAGCCTTACTGATCTGCTGGGTCAGGCCCTGTCTTGGAGAGACTTCAGGTGAGAAGGGAGCAAGCTACAGCTGTTGGCACTGATGTGTCCAAATGCTCAGCCTTGAGAGAAAAACAGGGTGATGGGGTTCAACAAAATAAGACCCTCATCTGTGGCATGTTCTAGCAGAGAATATGTGAGGTCATTAGTTGGGAAAGTGAGGTCATGGTGATGACTAGTGAAGTGGTAAAAAAAAATGGCATTGGTAAGGGACGCACCAAGCATCTGTAAACTTCCAAGCAGATGGAACAAGATACAGGTTCAGCCTGCTTATCATTTCCAAGTGCAGGGAACAGGATGCAAGGAAAAGGGGACTAGTGAATGCTCTAGAGACTACAGAGGGATCTCTAATGAAGTAAGTCTGTCAGCTAATAACCAGTTAAATTATATATTCTGATAAGTCACAGTTCCAATTTTTATTTTTTTTTTTAATAAATGCCAATGATTTGCACTTTTAATCACCTTTTTTTCTGATTTGGGTTTAGGTGCCTTAAAACATGGGATGCACTGTTGGTGGACAAAAAAAAAGGATGTAGTCAGATTTACTACTGCAAATGTTCCTTGAGAAGTTTGAGAATTTTATGAAATTACCTCTCCCAGCTCTTTGTGACCACTTCTTAATTTTAAGACAGAGCTGCCAGCAGGGTCATGTGTCAGTTCATCCAACCAGACCCAAACCAGAGGTAAGATAGTTGAATCATAGAATAGTTTGATGATCTAGTCCAACCCCCCTGCAAGAAGCAGTGGCATCTTCAACTAGACCAGGTTGCTCAGAGCCCTGTCCAACCTGGCCTTGAATATTTCTAGAGATGGGGCATCTACCACCTCTCAGGGCAAACAGTTCTGGGGCTTCACCAATTTCATCATAAAAGATTTCACAGAATCATAGGATAGCTGAGTTGGAAGAGAATCACAAGGATCATCAAGTTCAACTCCTGGCCCTGCACAGGACACCCCAAGAATCACACCATGTGCCTGAGAGTGTTGTCCAAATGCTTCTTGAACCTCTGTCAAGCTTGATGCTGTGACCACTTCCCTAGGGAGCCTGTTCAGTGCTCAACCACCCTCTGGGTGAAAAACCTCCTGATATCCAACCTAAACCTCCCCTGATATGGCTTCATTCTGTACCGTTGAGTCCTGCCTGTCACTGGTCACCACAGAGGAGAGATCAGAGCCTGCCCCTTTGCTTCTCCTCGCACAGAATTTGTAGATTGCAATGAGGTCTCCCCTCAGTCTCCTCTTCTCCAGGCTGAAGAGACCAAGGGACCTCAGCCACCTCTCGTACAGTTTCCCCTCAAGGCCCTTCACTGTCCTCTTTGCCCTCCTTTGGACACTAAGAGTTTAATGTCTTTCTTACATTGTGGTGCCCAAAACTGCCACAATATTCAAGCTGAGGCTGCCCCAGGTCAGAGCAGAGTGGGACAATCCCCTCCCTCAACTGGCTGGTGATGCTTTGCCTGATACCCCCCAAGACACGGTTGGCCCTCCTGGCTGCCAGGGCACTGCTGACTCATATTCAACTTGCCATTGGCCATGACTCCCAGATCTGTTTTCACAGCACTGCTCCCCAGCCTCTCATTTCTCAGTCTATATACAATCAGGGTTGCCCTGTCCCAGGTGCAAAATCTGGCACTTTCCCTTGTTAAACTTCATATGGTTGTTGATTGCCCAACTCTCTAATGAAAAATGACAGGAATAACAAACATTAATCCTAAACTAAATAAAAGTAACTCTAATGTACCAGAAGGAATAAAATTCAGCAATATTTGTAAAATATATGAGTTTGAAGAGTCTGTATTACACACAACCAGGGTTCCCCTGTCCCAGGTGCAGAATGCAGAATATTTTCTTTTTTATAGCTAATCTAAATTGACCCTCTTCTAGATTAAAACCATTAGGCCTTGTCCTATCCAAACAGATCCTACTAAAATATTTGTGTCCATGTTTCTTATAGGCTCCCTCTATGTATTGAAAATCCAAAATAAGGTATCTCTGGAAGCTTCTCTTCTCCAGGCTGAACAAACTCAACTCTCTCAGCCTTTCCTCATAGGAGGTAAAGGTGACTTGAGAAGATCTGTCTGATTAGACTTTGAATCTTTAGGATTTACATAATCTGTTCTGGTGGCTCAACTGTGGGTTGGCAACCACCAGCTGAAAGATGGTAAATGACAACTGAGGACAGTAATGAATAGTTAGAGGTTGTAATGTCTTGAAGGCTCCAATTACTGCCATTGCGACTCTGTGACTATGCCCGGAGACAGAGTGTGGGAGTGACTCGACTCTGCCAGCGACTAAGCAATTAGCCCCAAAGGCAACATGGCACATTTCTCTGTGCCTCCATTTCCCATCTGCAGAAGCAGAACAGTGCTGTGCATTCACTTTCACTTAGCACATTCTGCTGTGACACTAAGTGTGAGGATTCAACTTTAAACAGGAATTTCTGAAATGCATCATGAGGGAACGAGGCATCTACTCAAATATAACTAAAAAGGTAGTTAGAAATTACTGGAGATGAGCCCATGTCCTTGCAGGAAAAACAGTTACACTTCATCTCTTTCATATTCTCTTTTTCATATAGAGAGATCAGAAAGACCTTATTTCCCCATATTAAGATCAAGTGGCAAACCTTTTCTTGAAGCAAAATGCCTGCTAAAACATTTTGGTTTATGTAAAGGCACAAAGTGGTATTACCTATGGGGCTTCGGGCTGCAAGGGCCTCCAGGCAAAATACTCTACATGCTGAAGAGGAAATGCAGTTACTGAAGTCAAGTTTATGTTTTTTAACCTATTTTTCTTGAGATAACTTTGTCAGATTGTCAAACAAACTCTCCAAAGGGATTTGAGTCACAACCACATTAAACTGGAATCCAATCTTGTTATGCTGGCCTCAGCGAGTGGATATTCCCTCTGAGCAAGCCTGCACTGTATTAAGCTGCCTTCTGTTTCTTCAACCTAAGCTGTGAATGTATAATCATATTTTCTTTTCAAAATGACTTGTTTTTCTTCATTACAGAAACGGGATTGATTTTCCTACAGAGTGTTACACTTGTCGAAGCAGCTATAATCAAATTTTAGTGTAATGTCCCTACACAAGTAATTCCCACAATTAAAAACGTAACCATTCTGGATACCTGCTGGGTTGGATTCTAACCTTCATACATATCTGCAATAGGTCCACTGAGAACGTGGCCCAAATACACAGCTTGTGCAAATCAAGGTCACTGGAGCTGCATCTGTGGACACCAGCTGTGGATATAACTACCTTCAGCAAAGTAAATGGACTCACTCATAAATACTGGTATGACAAAAGGAAAAAAATAGGACCAATAGGCCAAAATAAATTACCTTTCACATTAGCAATTGGCAGAAGCTACATAACTTTTAAAGTTTTCCAATATTCCAAACCTTCCTTCATGTAACCCTGAATAACATTAAGTGGAGTTGGATACAAGGATAGTAGTGATCAGTAGTTAGCTCAGGAGAGGCTTCAGTGGTCCAAGAACACCTGTGGCAAGCCACAGTAAGAGCACACTAGCTTAATAGGTCCGATTTCGGGTGATCAACCTTTAATTTAAATTTAATTTAATGAAGGCATTTATGACAGTCTTGAAGAAAGCATGGGCTAAGACTGCATCCCTTTATATGTGTGACTTGCAAGCACTGCCTTTGCTGCCTTGTCAGCAAGTCCATGCTTTCTTTCTGAAATCCTGTGATTAGGCTGCCATGTCTGCTTACATGGGATATGGAGTGTAAGGGCTAGGCAAAGTCCATTTTTGAAAAAAACAAGCACTTTTTCTAGGGTTTTACTTTTCCCCAGGTTTCTTCCTCTGCATTGTGATCTGTACCTTTGGAGGCTTTTCTTCTTCCTTTGCCTTCCTTTATCAAAAAATTCCCAACTTAATGGACTTCGATTCAGAAAGATATTTTTAGGACTGCTGAAGAAGTCACTGCAGATATTCACTGCAAAACAGAAATTAACATCAAACCCAGCAAAGAGGTGGGTAATACCACCATTCTGTGATATTACTGTAATGATACTGCAGGTTGTTCTCCAAACTTCCAGTAATCATTTATAATTCTAGAAAGGGTGGGCCAATCTGTTTACCTTTCCTGGATACAACTTCGAAGAGAAGGCAAATGTATACCTTCCCAAGTATATCATGGCTTTCCTGTGCACTGGTCACCAACACGGAAAGCCACAACCCTCCTTAAATTGGCTGATGCTCAGTCTCATGCTCCAAGTCTTTTCTTTCTCACACGCACTAACACATGGACATGCACACACTCCTGCAAAATGCTGAGAACCTAATGTAATAGCAAAAAATTAAGGCAGAAATGCATTTTAAATACAAAGCTGAACCACAGCTCCTACTGCCTGGCAGCGGCTAGGTGATATAAACACGCCCTAAGGGTCAGCTCTGGAATTCTTCTGTTACAGGGGGATGAATGCTTAAAACAGTGCAAACAACAGTGTTGCTGAATTTGCAGCTCCACCTCTTCTCTGAAGGTCAAGCAGCCTGACCTCCTTGCAGACACACACTACTCTGTGTGCACACACACACAAACACAGACGAGTAAAAATAAACGAAGTATTTACCAGCATGCCTTTTACCTACATCCACTTAGTATTATCTATTGTAGTCATTCCACTGGAGAACAACATGTTATTAAGGGAGGCCAGCTCTGCCAAGTGTTAGTCCCCCAGAGGGGACTCACCCATGTGTTAAACATTTTAGCTCTTGTAACAGAAGGCTATGCTGTATATTTCAATGACAATTCACTTAGTGTTTACAGATGAGATACTTGGGAGTGCATCCCAGCAAGCAGTGTTTGCTTTTGATACCGAGAGAGTGGGCAATAAAATCATGTAGGGCATACTGTTTGTGAGGCAGATGTGTCTTGTAGCAGCCAGCAAAACAGATACTCAAGTTCATCTCAGGCACTTAATGTGTGCATCAGACTTGCTCAGTTATGAAGAGCCCTGAACATACTTGACTTCCAGAGGCAGCAAGTGGTTAGGAGAGTGGAGTGGCTGAAGGGTTTAAGAAATGTAGCATTGCTTTACAATTAGGCAAACAAACTGTTCCTTTCTACACAATAGTCATTCTGAAGACATCCCGTAACAGGAAAGAGGTAGAATGTCTCAGGCTGCTTCATTTGCTTTAGAAGGGAAAGCAGATTTCACAAAACCTAGTTACTATAAGTAGAGAGTATGCAAGCATGAAGGAGGAAAAAAACCCAGGAATTACGTGAGGGAATCTCAGATTCCTCATGGAGTCTTTCACCCAATGCTCTTCTCAAATGGTCTGGCGTCCTGAAGTGGCATACACTTCAGAAGAATGTTCCAGTTTTTGTTTCCTCTAAGTAGATTTGACTTTGTCTCATTTAAAGCAAATGTGTTGTTTTTTTGACGTGAAAGTTTTGACGACACACCACCCTAATTGTTCACTGCTCTAGAGAAGCACAAACCTGCAGCCGATGCTCTATGACATGTTTTTGCGTTTCTCGTTGTTATAGCTTTCCACCAACTGATCATCACAGCAAGTCAACCTGCAAATAAGTACTCCTGAGCGCTTTAATGAGGCCCTTATCTCTGGCCAACTTAGGAATACTCGTTGGGCTCTCCCCTGTTGAGCAGCAGCAACTCCAAATAACCCTCCCATTAAAACCAATGCGCTGCTGTCAGAGATGTCAGGTTGAAGGGCTGGCAGGCTTCTGAAGCCGCTATTGCATCATCCTTTTGTTGGGCCAAGGTACAATGCCTACCGGAGTGATTAGAGCAATTACTCAGCACTGTTTGTCACAGACAATCAGATCTGACCAGCATGAATGCAGCAGTGACCTAGACCTGCCTCTCTAGCAAAGCATTATTATTGGTTGTCATCTTTGTCTTCAGTAGCTCTATGCATGTGTCTAAGTTGGAAATGCACTAAGAAAACTTCCTAGCAATTATTTCTCTTTCATTTTTCTCCTTGATGGGCTTCTCCAATCATCTGATTCATGCTTTCTTCCCCTGTTGTTTTCTGGCTGTGTTCCTGCTGATGTGTACTATGACTTTCTGCCAACTAGTTAAGTAGCAAAAGCCACTTGGGAGTCTCTAATGTCACCCCTTCTCTGTTGTTAGTTTAGCATGAACCAGAGAAGGCTGCTGCTTGTTGGGAGCTAACAGAATATATGAGAGAAACCCTAGTCTTAGTAAGTCCAGTTCTCTGTACATCTCCTTTACAACATTTTCTATGGCAAATAGAGCCCACTGTGAGCATTTCATAGTAAATTGCTTATCAAGATTAAAAAATAGATAAAAAAATGTGTTGCTCAAATTAATGTAAAGAAAGTTATATGAATTGTTTTTCTATGGCTCGAATTAAGGTACTGAAGAATAACACTTGAATCCAGTGACTGAAATTGCCTGGACCCTCATTCTCGCTCTTGCTTTTTATCTTCAGCTTTGCCTGAGATCTGCAGGAAAGCCTGGGCAAGCACATATCTTCTCACTGCTTTCCCTACTTGGACAAAAGTGTCCAGCTGTGCTGCATCTTTGAACAGCCACATGGCCTCCTCTTTTTCTTTTTCCTGTGTGCATACAGGAGAGAGACTTCATCAACATTACCAAAGAAAGAGCCAAAACGCATAGAGGCATGTTTCAGGATACTGAGATGCCCCATTGATGCAGCTTCAGACAAATGGACGGATGAGGAAACTTGAGGCTGCCTAGTGTTATTCCACAGCACACCGATACAGATAACCTGCATGCAGATGTATGAGGGAGACTACAGGACATAATTTCATGCAGGCTATGTCAGCAGAAGTTCTTACACTGATTCTGTCAGTAGTTAGTGAGGAAAAGAAAGAGCTCTTGACAAGAATGTATGCATGAACAAGACTTCAAATTTCAGTAAGAGAAATATCTTAAAGGTAGGTTTTGTGATTATTGTTATTAAGAAAAATGCCTGTGTTGGTACTTCAGGCTATTACTAATAATGAAGGAATAAAAGGCCCTCTGATCACAAAAAATCCCAGCAGCAATTTTGTCGCATTAGTACAGTAATTTCAGTATTGCTTTTAAAATGGTTTTTCAAAGCAATCAGCAATAGATTATTAAAGCTCAAAATGCTTTGTAATTATTTTTCCAGGAAGTAGCTACATACTACAGAGTTTATAATATAAACAGTGTTCTATGATGGTATAAGGGCCCTGACGTTTAGACAGTTTCTCAAATTCTTTGTGAGAATGAGGAAATATTTACCTTACACAGGCCACTAGTGATTCTTTCATGTGCCCCTTAAACTATCTTTTCTCAGCTAGGCCAAAGCAGAAGTTCAGCACTCTGATGCTCTCTGGATAACATGGATAAAGGTATTGGGAAGTGGAGCACAACAAAGAGTTTTTCATCGCTCTGATTTTAGGGACAAATAACTGGGATGCTTTGTAGTTTGTCAGATCCTTAAATCCTTTGAAAAGGCTTAAGGATAAAATCCTACAGTTAGCTAGGAAATAATACACATTTGAAATAATAGAATAAAATTACAAATAGATGAAGTAAGAAAATGCATTACTAAGATTATACTTAATAAGTATCCTTCTTAGCTGATTTAGCATCTCAGCTTCTTGTCAGACTGGCTGATTAGCCTTTACAACATACCTCAGGGCTGGTATTTCCTGCCAAAATCTGAAAGGTATATGTTTTTTCTCACTAGTGAAGATGGTTGCCAGAGCCATCCAGTGCAACTGCTGTGCACAATCTGTTTCTTTTGTAGTTCAGAAAAGAGTAATTTTCTCTTCCTGTTCACTCTTCTTTATTGTGAGTAAGGAGGTAATACAGGGGATCAATTTTTCTACCTTTTCTCTAAGGTTACCAATTGATTATCTTAATTGGAAAATTCCTGTCTTCAGCTCTGATCTGTCTATTCCTGCAATCTAGGACACAATAGCAAAGCTTTGTAAATCTTACAGCAAGTGTCCGTAAATGCAACTTAATAAATGTAAATTTAATCATTTTAACACCCACCTATGGGTTCAAATTAAAAATAAAGGACAAAACTCTGGTTTGGATTGTGTTAGTTTGGTAACATCTACAAAGCTGCTGTTAGATAAAGTAGGGTCCTTTCATGCTTAGCTTAGAAGGCAAAGCTGGATAATCTGAGGGATACCAGAACCACTCCAAAACTCTGCTATGGACACAGTCTCATGCTGACCATTTGCACCAGCTGTTTTGACATTTCTTTAGTCTGAGGCAGGAAAAAAGAGAATTCTGGTATGGTCTTAGTTAAATATCCTTACAATTTATTACTTGGAAATGCATGGTCATGAAGTCAATGTGGCATACAAAACTACTGAAGTAATTTAAGAGTTCAAAATCTTGAATATATGTTTTCTTCAGTCTGAGAACTGAGCTTAATTACATTGCTGCAAAATGGGTTTAATTAATGTTTTCTCTGCTGTGTAGCCAACAGGTTGTGATAGGGGCATTGTGATTTCTGCTGCAACCTTTCCTCCTGTAAAAAGTGGCTTGAAAGCATATGTTGATATCCGTAGAGAACACACTGAATTCAGAGATTGTCCCTGTGGGTGAATGCACTGCAGGACCAGAGTCCTAATGGGGCTTAAGAACGGGCAAATGCTCTTTCTCTTTTTTTGACTATCCTCAAGTTTGGACATTCTAGAGGTGGACTTCTGTTGTTGCTGGAAGACTTCGCGGTATGGACTCTACTCGTGACACTCAAGGAAACAGTAGAGACTAATAAAAGTGGAAGTGTTAAATATACGTGGAAGGCACAGCCAGGGCACCAACTTGGTAGATTTTTCAAAGTCTTGAACTCCACAAGATTAACTTATCCATATTAACCAGTAACTAAACAGAAATCCCTTGTGTGCCCTAATATTTCCCTTAGATGTTCTGTTCTTCTATATAATTTGCCTCTCACACTGGCAGTTCTCCTACTGTGAGACGGCTATTAAGTCCAATCAAAGATGGCTTTTACAAATAAAACTCCTTAAGGAAAAAGAGTTAATACCTTTTAAACTAAACAATGTTCCTAATGTAATGTATTCATTCCTTGACTGAACTAATGAAATAGCTCTGCTCTTAAATTTACTGTAAGTAAGGCTATGGCTAATTGAAACTGCCCACATTGGTCTGGGGAAGATGACAGTTATAGTGATTATGAAAAGTTTGGCCAATGCTGAGAAGAAGGCAAAGAAAAAGAAGTCAAGTTGCTGGATCTGATTCCACTGCAGCTGATTGCATCTGGCAGTCTGTCTCCATCTGAGTTGCTAACTGTCTGAGTACAGTACAGGGCTGCATCTTTTTGCATCCATTAAATCTGAATGGATTTAATAAATTCAAATATCAGCTTTCTTTTTCCTACCTTCCTGACTTTTCTCTGGCAGGAATAGACTTCTCACCATGTAGCTGAATCATCATTATCATTATCATTATTACCTGGTATTTTAGTCACAGATGATACACTCAGTGTTGTACAAGAATAAAATTGTCCCTTTTGCAACGACTTTGTGATAAAAAATATAGGAGTTCTGACTGCGGCACAACCACTCTTGACAGAGTGACTACACTTAGCCATCTGGAAGGAAGATTTAAAAAAAAAGATAACCAGCAATTACCTGATTAACTTTTGCCAAGCTTTGTAGAAAGTTTGCTTTTCTAACCATGCTTTTGAAATATCTTGGGGAACATTAGTTCTGTGGACAAGTTCATGGGCTTACCCAAGTTAGTTTCAAATGTTCTAAGGGGTTAGCTGTGGCAACCTAACCAGGTGCCCCATCTGAGGTAGTAACTCTGTCGAGAAGCAGATAAAAGCTTTTATGGGTATGGGGTGCACTTACACATAAGCAATGCTCAAGTTGATTAACAGCAAAAAATCATTGTTTTATTATTACACAACTAACTTCTTGTCTTCTTTAGACATTATCAGGAATATCAGCAGCAACATGAGATTCAGCAAAACCCTGTGATAAGCTGAGGCAAGTGAAAGGCTCCTCTCAAAAAAATAACCCACAAGAATCAGTGGTGGTTGCCTTAGAGAAGACACTTTAATGTGTGTAGATGTGCTGAGGTGGTGGTCACCCCCTATCTCTGTACTGAGCCAGCAGTGCAAAGAAGAAAAACTATTAGCTGAATAAATTTGTGGCCACAGTGAATATAACAATAGGGCACTAATTCCACATCAAAAACTTTTTGGCTATAGGATTTAGAGCACTGAGCTGGGATAATCTCACTCCAGCAATTTAAATGTGGTAAAAGTATTTGGATGTATTAATTTCGTACTGCTGGGGTTTCTGCCAAATTACACACTGTCTGCCTGCTTCATTCAAACTTTTGCTTTAAACTAGCAGCTGATCTCCTTCAGCCTAATACAACATTCACAAAAAATAAAGCTTACATAAACTCCGTATAATGTACTCAGGCTAATTTAACAGAAAAGCAGTCATGTATGTGTGCATATCTAGATAGGACCTGTACCACTCTGTGCTCCAGTGGGGACAACATCTGAAGTGATGAGTGCAGAACACCAGCCATATATTCAGTGTGGGAAGTGAATCTGAGGAAACGGTCCCCCCTGGCTTGAAACCAACCTCATGAATTCTTGCCTTGATCTAAGCTACATATAATATTAACTATTTATGAATACTCTATTCCCATGGTTATTGGGAGTGGGTTCTTTTGCCCCAGCTGCTGCAGGGGTCTGATTTCCCAGTTCACCTGTGATAATGTAGCTGTAGCCTAACCAGGTCTGTGAAGTCTGCTTCTGTTGTTGTACTCTCTGTTATGTTCAGCTTCTAAAACCACGTATTTTTCAAGTGCACAGTAACAGTGTAGGAAACCTAAACTAAAAATAGGATAATGATAAAGTTTTGGTCTGGTGGTTAAACCAAAGAAATTATTTCGGTTTCTTCTAAAATAATGTTTGTTTTCACTCTGTGTTGGAGGGAAAAGATTTTCCCTCTTTACTTTACTTGCACTGTTTTGGATAGAACAAGACACGGTAAAAGAAAAGAACAATATAATCAAGCACATTGTCAAGGTGCATTTATAATATGCAACTCAAGATTTCTACAGCAAGCATTTACTCCCTTTGTAACTTTTCTCTTTAAATGCTCTCAGTTGAGTATTTATATTTTCTTATACATGCAAAACCTGTCAAAGTTGTATCTAGGTAAGTGAATAGTGTTGGTTTTTTAGGCTGGGCTATTATGTTGCAAACAGAAAATTTGGATGGATTAGTTTCCTCACTTCAACCAGTTCCTGTTACACAGGTGTGTATTTCACTAGGAGACCACTGGTATTCAAAGTGTCATATTTTCTCAAGGCCGATCAACATATGATGCAGCACAGATAGTGTATGGCAGATCCTACTTACACTGGTATGTTTGATGATAGTGTAATTTCACTGTAAAATTCAAATTCATAAGATACAGATAGACATATTTCCCATCATGTCACATTTTTTCTTTACAATGCAGACTTGCTCAAGAAGCAAAGCTTATGAGTTCTAACACAATGTCACCTCTGTGATGGAGCTAAACATCAGTTTGAATTAACAGTTTGAAGATGGTTAGAAAGAGGGAAAAGGTCTTATGTGGCTTGCCAGGTGTCACCAAGGCAGAGTGCAAAAGCACTGGGGTAGAATTGTCTTCTGCGCCCCATTCTTCTGTTTGAGCTACCATGGCTTTACTTACCTGCTACTCTAGTAGCAGTTTAGCAAATTTAGGTCAGACTGTTGTTTCAGGAAAAGACAGCTAGCCATTAGTGGAATTAATATATAGTTCCAGCTTGCATTTTTACAAAGTTTCTGTTGGAAACATGCAGCTGGGTGAACACGGTAAAGTTACTGCAGCAGTGGATGAGTCTGGGTGATTTTTTTTAATAAAACTTTATATACAGCTTTTTTATTTCAAGAAAAGAATATTAAAAAAGAACTGCTCATGTCTTATGCAAGTGCAGGAAGTATTTTCTTGTATCATGGTATAAATAAAAGACAGAAAAACTTCAGTGATGGGTAAAAATCTTTTCAAAAACATGCCAAGAAGTAAATTGTACTAAAGTGAATACACAAAAAAAGTGCCCCTTAAAAATGACTCTGTCATTACAATTTACCTGCTGACTTGTTATGCAGGACCTGAAGGGCACTCTCTATAGGATGTTAAATAGGTTTCAAAGTATCTTCTTTGTTTTTTACCAGAGGCTGTTCACAAAAATAAGGTGATTTTGCTCAGAATTTAATTTCAGATCCTTCTAAAATAAGGAGGGACATGCAAGACCACTGAAAGTTCAAATCTTTGATGATGGTTTAAAACTTTGTCTTTAGCTGGTGATTACTTGCTTTTCAGCCCAGTTGGTTCTGTAGCAAAGTATAAGAGCCATTTTCCCATGGATTGCTTTCTAATATATTTATATTTACACCTGAGATGATCCAGCACTCCTTGCTAATGTTTAACCTAGAGTTGTGCTTCCTATCAAGTATTTTTTCTCACCAATTTCTTCATGAAATTATTGATATAATTTTACTAGGGTTCTAACTCCCTTGCTTTATGGTCTTATAGGTCCCAGCTACAAAGGCTTTATCATCCACATAGATGACGACTTGTGGCAAGGCAGTACATTCAAACTCTGATGGAGTCTGTCCTCTCCTTCTTGCCTGGGTTCCCCAAAGCTTGTGTGTGAACTAGTATGTCTGCAGTTCTGGCAGTCAGGGTATGAGGACCTTGGTGAGAAATAGAGTACCAACAACTTGACAGTTTATAGATACTTTTGACTTTAACTGCATGGTGACTTGGATGGTTGGGGACAGAGAATTCTCCATTTCCACTTAAGGCATACTTAATTAAAATACTGGCATTTTTTTTGGCTGATATTATTGACTATGAGCCATGCACACATATTTTTTCCTGGCAAGCAAGTCCTTCCTCTTTAACCATCTTGTTGCTGTTACCTCTCTTACCATCACCATTAAGCTTCTGCTTTTGAAATGTTGCTATATGGATTAGCAGGTCATTTATAACTAAATTATGCAAGCCATGTCTGTGTGACAGTGCATTAAGTAACTGAAAAAGGCAAAGGAGTCTAATTATCTGAACCTGACAATATTCTACACATCAGTGCAGAGTATGCTTAACTATTACCAATACTGCTACTATGCTGTTGTCACTGGTGTAAATGCAACCATTACTAAGGGCCAGTATGAAGTACAGTCATACACATGGTCTCTGAAATGAAAATCAGCATTGTCTCTAAAAAAAATTTGCTTGACATACATTTAAATCAGATTTCCACAGGAACTTCAGCTGCACATTTTTAAATGTCAAGAGACTTTTTTTTTTTTTTTTTTTAAAATCTCAGTGCATGGAGCCTCACAGCATCCCAGTCAAAGAGCTTCTCCAAGATGGATAATATACAGTTAGTACTACCCTCAGTAGGTAAGAGAGAACGTGGTGATAACTTTTCATAGAAGATGGGAGTAACTTATGAGCTACTGTGATGCTGCAGTTGGTAATCAGAATATTAGAAACATACATGATGTGCTGGAAACAAACATGTAATTAGATGACTTTTGTCTCATGAAAATATGCTCACGTGATGCACATCCACAAAACAAACCACAGAATTTCAGGGGAAATATCCTGATAGGAAAAGCTATAGATACTAATTTATTTTAAAATAAATAAAAAAGGTCTCCTGTGGCTTATTTAGCTCAGCACTTCAACTGATTGTTTGCCATGTCATGCTGATCTAGGACTGTTCTCTTGTCAATCTTAAAGCTTTTGACATCCTGCATTCAAGATCACTTTGGATTAGTAGGGATTTCTGACCCTAAACTTTTGATTACTTGTGACATCTTTGTCCATATGGTCCACAAGCATGTACCAATGGATCATTTTATTTAAATTAGAAAATTAACTTCTTCTCCATAACCTTTAGTTTTAATTTTCATCTCCCATCCCCATGCTAGAAATATACACATAAGTACGCACGTAGCCAGTAGGACTTACAGACACACATCCACAGTAACATGATTCGATATCACGAACTGTAACAGGAGCAGAGCAGTAACGCTCAGGTCCCTAAGTGGATGTGGCATTGTTTAAGCCTCAGGCATACAAATTAAAGCACCTACTAGCTGGCGTAATTTGCTTGGTCAAATATCAAGACAATTCTTCCACTAGCTCCATCCTAAGAAAAAAAACCCCAAACTTTAAAGCCAGCCTCTGCTTCCTTCTATTCCATGTGTCTTGGAACAGACTCAAATACTGCAGAATACTTGGTGGTATTGGAAATAAACTGGCACTGGAAGATAAACAAAGCATATCACTAACAACTAACAGAGACCATGGCAAACTTCAGGCATGAGGAGTCCCTTTCACTTTTCAGAAAAGATGATCCTTGGGGAAAAAAAGTGAAAAAAAAATTGCCCAAGTAAACTTGGTCAAAAGTTACTGATGTAAAAAAACCACGCTGTAGGGCCTTTAAAAGCAGATTTCTTATTGCAGTACAATTAGATAACTAACTTGGCAGTTGAAATTCAATGAGATTTGGTATTTAACTCCCTTAACTTGGCATTTCCTCAAGCATCTCCTTTTTTCACTACTGAGGAATTACAGTCTTTCTAATCACAAACCTAATTTATCACAGGATCATTATTCTGGTTTCTCCTTATTCAGTTAATTCTTTGAACTGCAAAACACATTCCTATTGCTGGCCAGAACCATCCACCGGCATAATATAAACATTTACTCATGTTGGCTTATACGTTTGCTACTTGGCTACATTGCTTATTCTCTCAGCTACACACAGAACTAGTGACACTGGCAAATCTCCCCTGGAAGAGTTGGTTTAGTTAAAATGTGAGGATTCTGTCTTCATTAGCTATTACCTTCAATTCCTGTGGTGTCAATATTGTTGGTATTTGACTTCTCAGGCAAGAACAGTGTAATCAGTTGTGCGGCCGTGCTTCTTATTCCAGCTGATACCTACACTCATGTACAGTCAATGAAATTGATGGTAGGACTCTTCAAGCATCTCTTTGGAACGTCTGATAAGACACCTATTTTCTGTATCAGGTAAAGGTTGGGAGGACACTCCAGCAAGACACCAGTTTTATGATTTCTCAGAGAAGAAATGTATTAAAATACAGTTGAGCTGAATCCTAAGTTGTTTACTAAGTTTCTCTTCTGTGTTTTTCCAGTTAAGTTGTAACCAAACTCAATAGTTTTCTTGTTAAACACAAAAGGCCAGACTTTTAAATGCATTTGAACACCCAAAATAGAATTCAGTTATACTATGGATGCACAGGGTATAAAGTAATCTAGAAAAACTGAGGAAAAAACTGCTGAAATGACTCAGCAATTGTACCGTTATGGACAGTGCCTTTTTTAATTGTTTTCTTCCTTGTGCAAAATAATTTCAGAAACACCTGTCACACACAGTTGTAAGCCAAGCAGAGTGGCTTTTCAATGAAAGAATGGCTTTCAGTTTGTGAAGAGGCAATCTGGAAGCTCCAAGTCACAGAAGGAGCACCAGCCTGTAATTCAATATTATGCTTCAAGCTTGGAAAAAACACCAGAAATACTTGTGTTGTAAGGTCAGGTTTTGTTAAAAGAGAGAAAATATGTTCAAAATACTAATAAATTTCTAATATAGGTACAGGGAAAAAAATGCAATTGATGGAACACAGTTAAGAAAATGTTACGTTTCGTGGAAACAGCACATGATAAAATACAAATTCCAACGTATGATTTTTCCTCTATTGTGTTACTATTACCATTCCTCTCATATATAAACATAGGAGTCATAATCCAGAGATCCCTATACTGTACAAAAAAAAAAAGACTATAATGCTGGGCCAAGATTCAAGTAAATTTGAAGTCATGTCATCAAGGCCAGGTCAGACTGAAATACATCATTAAAATTTCACTGCACTGCTTTGAAACGTTGAGTAAACTTCTGCTATTTATTAACCTATTCTTAAATTATTTACCTTCTAAAAGGCAAATTGTGATCTACAGGAGCAGGGACTGCTTTCTTTTTTCTCTCTTTATATAGAGATTAGCACAATATACCCCTCACTCTTCCAAACTGGATGCTTGGAAGTTTTGCTGAAATAATAGTACCCTTTTAGTATTAAAACACACAGTATATTAATTTTAATTTGTTTACTTTTTTTTTTGAACTAAGCAACAGTATTTAGTCCTGAAACAGGAACAAATCCAAGAAATTGAACATAAAACAGTTCAGTTCCAGCTTCTCATGAAATTCAAAAATATTTGAAACACGTACTGGGGTCCAAATCTCTCTTTTTGACCAACTTTGGGTTAATCTTTTATATTTTTTTACTTTCTAACCTTGACTGACAGTTTATAAACATCTGGTTGACAAAATATTATGGATGAAAGATGCATTGGATAAATTAATAAATATTTAATCTACTTCTTCTGGGTTTATTATTAAAGTAATATCTCTCTTTATGTGTGGTCAGGGAACTCTTTGATGAAAGCCTATTTGATAA
>JAWWES010000081.1:64963349-64976910 GCA_035583135.1 Lophotriccus pileatus | reverse complement strand
CTTCTGGGTTTATTATTAAAGTAATATCTCTCTTTATGTGTGGTCAGGGAACTCTTTGATGAAAGCCTATTTGATAAGCCAAGTTTTCCGAAACAAACCACAACTGAATTCACTTTTCTTCCCGAAAGCAGGGTTTGATCCTTGGCATGAAATCCAAGACTGAAATGTTGATAAAGATTCCCAGGGAAATCTTCCAAACATTCTTCATAATATCATGTGTGATATAGTGACAAGCTATATGTTTCCCTGGCACTGAGATTGAAAATGGAAATGTTAAGTATAAATCTTTGTGGAAGTTTCAGTAATTTTTAATAATTTGTTCTTTTGTGGCATTCATATGTGAATGATATATTTGTCCTAGAGCAATGCGAATTCATTTCCCCACATCTATAATATCTGCAGTAAGCTAAATTAAAAATACATTTGTACTTGTACAGTTAAATGATCATATTTAATGAAATGTCGGAGATGAATCTTAGCAAATAGTCAGGAAATTATTTCAGAAAGAGCAGCATTTCATTACTGGCAGTCAGGGAAAAGCAAAGAGATTAAACAAATGGTTTACAACTCCAAGATATCAGAGTAGGTGGGGGCAGTTCTGTCAGGGGTATGACTGTGAATGTGAGACCTCAGCAGGGATTTGTACCTATAAGCGAGGAAGCATTTGTACTGCACGAGGCTGGCATGGCTAATGCTTGGTGATGAGAAAGAGCTGTTGATGCCTGGCACTGAAAAGGCTGCGGGTGTTGCACATTTGGCCTCTGGGAAGCATGAACGCTGCAAGGCACTCAACACTTCCTGACGGCTGCTGCCGTGGGTGCCAGTCCGAGAGAGTCCACCGGCTGTCTGCCCAGTCCCTGAGCAGTCCTGGAGCTGAACCCCTAGGCTGGGAGAGCAGGGATAGGTAACTATGAGAGTAGCAGAGTTAAAGCAGGCCTGACAAGGTCAAGAGGAATGGGGAGTGGGAGAGTTACTGCTCAGGAGCAAAAGAAGACCAGGCAAATTGGTTTTGCTGTAAACATTATGGCAATAAGAAATGGTTGAAAGGTGGAGTGTGAGACCTGATTTTTAAAGCCATCTAGCTACTTTATTTCCATGAGAATTAGGACTGTGTTGAACCCTCCCCTGTGGAGCTATCAGCATCTTTCACCAATTACGTAACTTCAAATAATTTTGTCCTCTAGCCCCTCAAGGAAACCTCTCTGGCTGGGAGCACAGTTGCCTTTGGCTCTCTGTTTAATCCATGGGAAGACATTTATAGAAGAGACTCAGATCTCAGGTAGGCTGATCTGGCTTCCGTGGACTTCGTTTCTGTCTGTTGTCTGTGTAAACAGGCAGATAGCACTGAAAAACCTGCTTAGTGTGCTTCATCTGGCTGTGCTGTGACTCCAGTGTTCCGTCCCTCTACGTGTGTTTGTAAACTGGAAATGCTTCCCATCCTTCTCTCCCAGCCTCCATCTCTTTTGATTATTTAAATTATAAAATCTTCAGGATACAGATCATCACAGGTCAAATCAGGTCTGTGGGGAGGATCTGGTCTAACAAATCTCTCTTTGCTGCTGTAAAATGACTGCTACTAATGCATGACATAAAATAAATCAACATCTATCAATAGGATCAACATTTTAACTAATTAATTTTCTGAAGTTCAGTAAGAAACCCTGTGG
Source organism: Lophotriccus pileatus (assembly GCA_035583135.1). Classification (NCBI taxonomy): domain Eukaryota; kingdom Metazoa; phylum Chordata; class Aves; order Passeriformes; family Tyrannidae; genus Lophotriccus; species Lophotriccus pileatus. Next base: position 64,975,243 of record JAWWES010000081.1, on the reverse strand, counting down.
GAGGACTGAACTAATCTGAATATCAGAATTAAATTATAAACTATAGATACAAATATAAAGAGACATTACAGAAATTATTAAAAATATGCTGATTTTCTGGATTCTGCAGGAAATAGGAGTGAAAGAATTGTAGGTATGAAAACTCTTTGCTGGCAAAAATTCTACATTAAAAGAAACATTTTCATTTTCAGAGGCATAAAATAAATGAAATAACTGAACTGCGTAATTTAATTACTTACAGATATTAATATATGCACATACACACATATATGTACAAATAGAAGACAGTGCAAAGGTGACAAGGCTTGAAGACATGGGTGGTTTCGAGTCTCACCCATCCAAGCATGCATACATTTAGGCTGCCCTCTCTTCCTTTCTGATTTCTACCCTGTCTTGAGCTCTTCAATCACAATGTCTCTATGAAAGAGAACTGAGCTTCTTGCACCCCATTATCACTTTGTTTTACTTTTCCTCGTTTTTATAGCAATAGCAAACTGAGAAGGCAGACAATGTAAGTTATAGATTAGTTTGTACATTTCTGCTTACATTATGTTTAAAATAAACATCTGAATGGAGCAACACACATAGAGGTTCTTATTTGCAAAGTGGAAAGAAAAGGTTGCTGGATTAGCTAAGTAATTAAACAGTTGTGCAAAGACATCTGAATTCTCTGAACAGCACGCTGTACAAGAACTCAGATCATGCATACAAAATTCAATCATGGAAAAATGGCTGAGGCACATCAGGTCTGAATGAGGAGAGTGTCAATCACTTCTGTTTGTCAAGGTTCTTTGAGCTGTAAGTTACCAACCTTAAGGAGAGACAAAGGATCAGTGTAGGGATCAGCACAATTCTTATGTCAGATCTGATTACCTTCAGGGACATACATATAGACTTGCCACATATTTCTAAAAGGGTTTTTATTTTAGGAATCATCTTTTTTTTTTTTTCTTTGGATTTCTTTTTGGTGTTTTCACTGTTGCTGCTTTTCAGGGAACTGTTTTAGGCAGGCAAATGCTGTCTAGTGGCCAGTCTTGTGAAGTGCTCAAAATAACACTGGGAAGGCTAAGGGAAGTGGGAGAACAAGACTGGAAATAGGTTCAAAACACAGCTGCAAAATTTGATCCACCATAAATTGTCACCATTCTTTGTTACAGATTCTGAGATCTAAGGGGTTTATGTGGCAGAAGTCAAGAGTAGAGTGTCTATACATAAATGCTTATAACATTCTTTTATCTTTATGATATCAGGCTGAAAACTTACAGAGTAGATTCTTTAACAAGATTTTTTTCTCCTAATTGCTGCAAAATAGATATTCACCTGCTAATCGCTGCAATACACAATGATACTACTAAAATAGATAATATGAGACTGTTACTTTTCAATTCCATTGAATTTTGTTTGGATAAGAATGTGCTTCAAACATATTTTACAGGCGCAATTTAAACAGGGCAGAATATGCCACAGACAGTTTCACATTGCAACACAATTTTTTTTTTTTTTTGCTACTGTGTTACAAAACATTATTATTTGAAGAAGAAACAAATTGCCTAAATTCAGGAATCCTGAATCTACTTTCACAGTATAATTATCTCAGGTGAAAACAAAAATAAACATTCAAGAAAAACACATTTTCTTAAGTAGGAGAGTTGCCTGGTCACTTCTAGTTTTAATAATGCTCAGTGAAAGAGCTGAGGTGTGCAAGAAAGTTTTAACTTTCAAGTTCTGATTTAGCAAATCTCTTAATTATCTGCAGACATTTAATCAGATATTCTGAAATGTGTTACTGAACTGACTCCTTAATGCTGCTTATATTTGTCTCTTTCCCATCCTACTGTCCAATCTCTGCTACCCGTCTACTTTACCACATATTCACTTTCCCTTAGCTTTTGTTTCTTTAGACTCCTTAGTCTGAAAAATGTGCCTGAAGTGCCAGCAGCAGCACAGTATTCTACATCCTGAGCAGCAGTTCCTGTGAAAATATAGGGCAGGAACAAACCTTTCTCAAAGTGTGTTATATGAGGACCACTGCAAAAAGCTATAAAGAATAGCTACTCAGGCAAGTTCAAACTGGAAGAAGTTGTGCTTCTGGAGAAGAAAAGTGAGCTTGTGCATTGCATAAAGCACAACAACATCTTAAGATTTCATCCCAGCTGCATTAGAACAGCAGGAATCAAAATACTTGTTACTGTTGTAATATGTTTGCTTTCAATCAGACAGCAGAAGAATTCATTCTATTTGCTCAGTGTTTTGCCCTCCTGAACTCCATCCCCACAATAGCTTTGCGAGCACATCTGAGCAATTCCACAGTGGTTTTTACATCCATGGTAAGCCATATCTGCTGGGCCTATATGCAGGAATTGTGTTTTACGGAGACTGCAATGAATGATTCTTCCCCAAATTTGATTCTGTAAAAAGCTACTTGACTGCTCCAAGTAATCTTTTTTATTCTTCATCTTAGTTTACTCTTAAGGGTTTTTTGTTTCATCTGTTTCTGCTGTCCTAATGTGCACAAATCACTTTTAGAGATAGTGTCATGCGTATGAAGAGAGCAATTTATCAATACAGACACCTCTTTGATGAAGGACGGTTTGTCTTTACAAGGCTGGACAGCCCCAACTGAATTTCAATTTGCCATGGCATGCAAGGGATTTAGGGGATTAAGGTTGGTGAGAGGCTTTAAGCATCAACCACCTTATTATTGATGAAGGAATATATGATTTGAAAACCTTGCTTGTTTTGATTTTTTTTTTTTTAGTATGTGGGGTTGAGGTGGAGAGGGATGAGTAAGAAAAGCAATTGCCTACTTGATGATTTAGCAGTTATTTCTTTTCTTCTGCTTTTCAGTCATACCTGACAATTTTGTAGTGGGACAACTAGAACTTATAGGGCCAGATACAGTTGACACCAACTAAATAAACACCAATTAAATATCTCATTCACTTGTTCTTTCTTGGAATGGGAGAGTGGGAGGAAATCCAGAAGTTTCCCAAATCTACTGACTTAAAGCTATGTTAGTTACTTTTTACAACATGATATTAATTAATTTCTGATAAATACAAAGATAGGGTAAATTAAAACCACCTTGGAGTCTAATATTAAAGTGTCTGTCACTGTCTATCCATACAAGACTGACTTTTCCATGTCACCTTGTTGCCATAATGCTCCTTCCCTCCACAGCGTGGACCACGGCAAAGGAGTATAAATCAAACTTCATGACTGTGCTGGATTATCTCTTTGATAAGGTTGCTAAAAATGAGTGCCAAATAACTGTCATTAATCTGGCACCCTCTGAGCTGTGTTTAGTCTCTATGCTTTGCTAGGGATTTTGAGTCTGAATTTTTTTGCTGTAGATGTCAGGTTTTTGTTGTTGGGGTTTTTTGTAGGTTTGTTTGTTGTTTGGTTTTTTTTTTTTTTTTATTTTATTTTTTTTTCAATACGACATCTTTAAGGCTTGGCATGGCTCAGGTATGGAATTGTACATCTAGAGATCCCGGCACATTACTTACTTACATGTAGTGTATTATGAGAGAAAGTTGGTCTGAAATGAAGGCTGCGATGAGAGACTGCACAGCTCACGGCAGCAAGATAGGTTCTTCTGGATACAGACAGGAAAAAGTTTTTATGAAAACAAGAAAATTTTGGAGGCATCTAAGACTCAAGTTTTCTTCCTTCATGAATGAAATGTTCTTCTGCTCCCCTGTGCTATTGTGCTAGAGTGTCCAGCCCTTACGGGCAGCCATGCTACTTACTCCAGAGGCAGGACTTCTGTCCTCCACCACTTGTCCTGTGGTGCATGCAGCAAGTCTGGTGTTCTCTGGAGCCGCACAAAGGAAAGTAGTGTCCTGCTCTTACACAGCCCAAAGAAAGAAAGATGAAGAGAAAGCTCAGTCATGATCTGCGTAGGGTACAGGATGAATGCACCCAGTGAGGCTTGTCCAGGCCATAGGGGCCCACTAGTGCCCCCAGGATCTTGGCACCTATAACTCTTCCTGCACAATGACATGTTCCAGGAGTTATGTGAGCAAGCACTGTAAACATTTAATTCCTCTTGTTTTCATTAAAGTTGGAAAAGACCTTTCCAGTCATCAGGTCCAACTGTTAACCCAGCACTGCCATCTTCACACTAAACCATGTTCATTTCCTTCTCATGTCAGAAATAGGTCTGAAGCCTTTCCCTCTAGTCAGGTTCGGAAATGACCTACTAGGGTTTTTGAAATAATGGTGATGTGAGGATATATGTTAATTTGTTGAGACAGTTTAAAGCCTGAAAGCTTGCACTCTTTTTAACTTTATCAATTGTCATAACACAAAATATGACCTTTTCCCTCAATGCTTGCTTCCCCTGGAGTGCAAAGGCACTGCGTGCTGCACTGGTAGTCCTCTGTTAAACCATCCCTAGGTTCCAGTCCTATTCACTGGACTGGTTTATTGCAGCCTCCAGTTGTGGTATCCTTCAATTTGCCATGCTTTTACAGGGGTGATGATACATGTTGTGCAGTTTCATTTCCCTATCTAGACTCTCATGTACACCTGCATGGGTAATTCAGCATAGATATATTTTTCTAAAACTGCCACTTGGTAAACCATCACCACAATATCCCATAATCAGTACAACAACTTGGGGAGAATACATACACTTACATATCTAGCAGCATAAGTGAAATCTCTACCTCCTATTTCAGGCCAGGCAATGGGAGACAAATGGGAAAAAAAAAGACAACCAAGAAAAATCAGATTTTCTATAATTATATAAATTACAGCAAGAATGACTGTAATCACCTAAAATGCCTCTGGGGAGTTGGATTAGCAGAAGACAATTTCTCAGATCCACACTCCTGGGTTTAAACCTGGGGTTGATATTCAGAATTAGAGTACCAAGCTAAAATAATTAACCCTTGGGAAGCTAAAATATGGAACTCAGAGGTGTACTGTCTAGCTAAAAGGTAGGAATATGCGATTGATGTTGCTTTAAGTTTCCTGTGGATCCTAATATTTGACCAGGTCAGTCAGATCTCACACTTCAGTCCAAACTGTGAGTATATTTAAATAAAACCAACCTTTTTAGTCTCCCTTCTCCTGACATCTAATAAAAAAGCAACAATCAGTCAAACAAGTATTGCTTAAAACAAATAACTGATTTCCTTCAGTAATGTGTGTCTCTTGCTAAGTGTATGATAAAAATACAGATGCAGATAAAAAAAGATACAAAACCAAAGCTGATTTGTAAGAAAGAAATCTAAAATATTGTAAAAGAAATTAAAAAACATGTAAGCAGAGTAGGTGATTAGGATATGAAAGTAGACTGTAAACATAGAAATTAATAGGAATGCCTTCTTTTGCTTTATATGTGTTAGACAAGTGAGACATAAAAGCCTCTTTCCTGGCATATGGACAATGGCCTAATATAAGAATTAAAACACCCCAAGAAGCTTCTCTCCACACTTTCTAGTTTTGAAAGGTGAGGTGAGATCATGGATGGGGCAGTGGAGGAGCAGATGAGCAGGCCAGAAGTTATTGTTCCTCCCTGTGGATGTGTCCCTGGATGTGGACAGGGTTTCTCTGTGCCTCATCTTGAATTTCTTACGAGCAAGTGTCAAGGGATTGACCTCAAGCAGAACTGGGAAGCCATGAAGTTGTATTAATATTATCTGAATCTCCCGCTTCTCTGCACTGCAAGTGTTGTGCTTTGCCTGGAGTCTCATCCTATGATTTGAATCCATTATACTGCCACAAATACCTAAAACTTGTAGCTGGTGAATCTGCTACTATTTGTGAATCCTAGATGAGATGTTACTGTCTAACAATGAAAACATCAATAATTCCCTTAATCATGGTGAAATGTTTTTTCCATGTAGATATTGCTTTGAGAATAGAAGTTTGTATGAACAACATCAATCAGGGAGCTCACACAAATGAAAAACTTACAGCCCCACTGGCAGCCACTATTGAAGATTAATGCTGATAAACACTATATTCAACATAAGATGTGATTTCTGAAAATAAACCAGTTTATTGGATTCCCAGACATATGTATTTTGTAGTCAACCATTGATTACTGACTCAGCTGATTCTACTGTTCATTCATCACACATGCTTATATAAAAGCTGAATTATTCTCATTCAGGACTTCTTCTAATATAGAGCACAATTATTTGTGAAGCAGTATTGTCCCAGTTAAAAGCAATTACATTTGATAGCAGCACACTGAAGTGTCTCCATTTCCGTAGCACAAACATGACAGACACACAAATATATTTTGTGGAGATAGGTATCACGAGTCAGAGAGGCACTGTTGCATGTTGAACTGTAATGAATTGTTTTATGTTGGATTCCAAAAATGACTGTCATAGTGTAGGGAAAGGAGGCTGAGTTTAGCATTAGGTGGGTTCCACAGGGTGGAAGCAGAAGGAACACCAACATTGTCATTTGCCTGGCGAGAGAGGGAAGGAGCCGCCCCCACTAGAGTGGCAGTCCAGCCCCGAGGTCACTGCTCTGCTACTGCAACCTGCCACAAGCAAGCTTGGAGAGGTCACTTTGATCCCTCTTTGCTGCTGTAAACCTGCTGCTGCTGCTGGGACTGCCCCCAGGACTGTGGCCACCACTGCTGCTGCTGCAGTCAGCACTTTTGGCAACATAACTCTTTTCAGATGAGATAGTTTTCCAGGTTTTGCTTAGCCCTTGTTCTCTGGGGTTTTTTTTTGGTTTTTTTTTGGTTTTTTTTGGCTGTAGGAGGGTGTTAAACCATGGAAAACTCGTTTGCCATATTGTTTTCTTTGTTATCTTGGATTGTGTGGTCCAGCGTGGGAGCCCCCGGCCATTTTGCCTTTGTCTGGGAAGCCACATGGAATGTGGGAATGGCTGCCATTTTTTATTTTGCTTTTGTCATAGGGGACCAGGCAATTGTTCTGTGCCTGTGTTGGTTTAAACCATTTTCCTCTCTATCTTTGCAGTTACTGCTATTTGCTTCAATAAATTCTTATTTTTACTTATATTTCTCTGTACTGCCACTTCATTACTGGACAGGACAAGAGGGAAGAAAAAACAAAAGAGGAGTAACTTATCTGGAGTTCTAATTCTCCAGTGGTTTGTCCAAAACCACTACAATTACTCTTCACTGTTTGAAGAGAGTGTTGATGTTTATAGATTTGACTTTTATTTATCAAAAAATAAACACCACACGCTAGCAAACAAGCAGGGAAAGATCTTGTCATCAATCCCTTACCATATAATTACAGCATGCTTCCATTCTATCTCCTCTTACATATACCTTAGTAATCCAGAGGAGTTGGCATAAACAACAGGTCTGTAAGCAAATTAATGAAAAGGAAGGATGGTAAATGAATGAAATATTTTAGGAGATTTGTTTGTAGGAATGGCAAGATAACTCCCTGAACTGTCTTTCTTCATTTTGCCTAAAAAGACAGGCTTTTGTAATTATGTTCTGATTCTACGAAGGTACTTGAACAGGTGAGGGGCTCTCTAAGTTTCACATTTGATGTTAGGCACACATTTAAGATGCAGATGAACTAAACACCATTCCTGTTAAGTAAGAAAAATGTAGTCTTGACTATGTACTTTTTTAATTCCAGGAGCCAGAGAAATGTCAATTTTCATTACAGACTTTATTTTCACAAATAGTTCACATTACTTATGTGATAAGGTTTTTTTATTTTTGTTTAGTTTTTAACAAAAAAAAATTGTCTCTGTCTTTTTAAAAGAAATAGCTGCTTCTTAATGCATTGAGATTTTTCTTAATAATGACACAGCACATAATCCTGAAAGCCTGAGGGTAAAGTTTAACCATTTGGAAAAATGACCCTTTGTACTATTATGAGAACTTGCCAGAAGGCTTTGGTGCCCAAATTTTCTTCCCTCTGTATCATCAATCCAAAACCTGTTGCTCAGTGTGTTAGTTTTGGTTGGGTTAGAGTTAATTTTCCTTAGTGACTAGCATGGAGCTGGGTTTTGGATTTGTGCTGAAAATGGTGTTGATAATACAGGGATGTTTTTCTTATTGCTCAGCAGTTTTTGCACAGCATCAAGGCTTTTTCTGCTTTTCACATTGCCATGCTGGTGAGGAGGCTGGGAGTATGTCTTGCTTTTGGCTGGGATAGACTTAATTTCTTCTCAGTAGCTGTGTGATTCAGAACGATGTTATACTAATATTTTGTTTTTTGCTAAGTCAAGTTTATCCAAGCCAAGGAGTTGATTTTTTGGGTTTTTTTGGTTTTTTTTTTGGTTTTTTTTTGTTTCTTTTTTTTTTTCTGGTGTGAATTTTTTTTTTTTAGTTGCTTGTTTTTTTTGTGTCTCAGGCTCTGCCAGTAAGAAGGTACAAAAAAGAAACTGAGAGGGAGCACAGCTGAGAAGACAGGTGATCCAAACTGGCCAAAGAGTTATTCTGCACCATAGAACATCATGCTTGGTATATAAACTGGGGGAGTTACCCAGAAGGGGGGCTGATCTGGGTTCAGGAACAGGGGTCTGGCATCAGTTAGGGGGTGATGAGCAATTTATTATGTATTGCTTGTTCGTTTTTTCTTTCCATAATAATAATAGTAATGATAGTAACAACAACAATAACAATATTATTATTACTACTGTTGTTACTATGATTTTCACTATAATTATAACATAGTCATAATGAAACAAAAATTAAACTTATCTAAATGATTAAATTGTTAGTTATTAGACTTACAGTTTTAACTCTCCTTCCCATTCCACTTGTGTGTGGGGGAAGAGAGGGAGTTGAGTGAGCAGCTTTGTGGTGCTTAATTTCCAGCTGGGAAGAGTTCACTAAGGCACTATCCATCATTTGTCATCGGTCCTGGATAACTGGGGAGGTTCCAGATGACTGGAGGTCAGCCTCTTCTCCAAGGCAACTAGTGGTGAGAGGACATAGTCTTCAGCTGTGCCAGGAGAGGTTTGGGTTGGACATTAGGAGGCATTTCTTCAGAAAGAGTGATTAGACATTGGAATGGACTGCTCTGGAAAGTGATGGGGTTACCATTCCTGGAAGTGTTTAAGGAAAGACTGGACATGGCACTTAGTTCCATGGTGGTGTTAGGTCACAGGCTGGACTTGATGATGTCGGAGGTCTTTTCCAACCTGATTGATTCTGTGATTCTGTCATTCTGAGGGGACCTTTGGAGTTACAACGTTTGTCTTCCCAGCAGGCAGGTGTTCACCCATATCCAGGGAAGCATGGCTCCATAATAATGGCAATAGTGACTTGGGAAGATAAATACCCTAACTCCAAACATGTCCCCCTTCTCTTCCTTCTCCTATGCTTTTTGATACAGTGAGTGTAATGTTATATTGTTCAGCAAATCACTTTGGGCAGTTGAGGTCAGCTGGCCTGGCTGGGTCTACTTCCAATTACCCACACAGACAAGTAGCACCTGGGAAAGCTGGCCACTGCCTACCCAAAGACCAGCTGGTGCCTGGATAATCTTGCTCCACTGCAACGACCAGCACAGCACAGAGGTCCATCTCTTGCTGTCTCGTCTGTTGTCTTTATTTTATTTATGTGCCTTTATTAAGGCTGAGTTTCCTAAAAGAAGGAAAGACTCTGAGTAACAGACAAAATAACGTATTAGTGATACTGTGGGATATGGAGATGTGATACCCAGCTCTACCTTGAGCTCAAAGACTGAAGTTTACCCGAAACCTAAAGAGGTTATTTGCAGACCCTGACTAGAAAAATTTCCTTTCTTATAACTTGCTTATTGTTAGATAAATATATTTTGGTTATGATTCATTTGTCACATCCTAGAGATTCCTTGGTTCTGAAGCTGTACTAGGTCTTCATTAGGACAAGTATTAACCAAAATGCTCTGTAATCTAGCTTTATGCACAAAAAAGCATTTTTTTGTTGTTCTTTCTCTTACCTTCTTCTCTAATCTGCTTCTCACTCCAAGATCTCAGTAGAAAAATATCATTAGCTTGATGTCCATCACAGGAGTTTCCTTGGCAAATGTCGCTCTTCTCTGCGGAGTCAGAGAATGTTGTTACCATTTTTACTGGCAGATTCAAAATTCCATGTGAGGAACTTGTGTCTGTTTTCAGATTCACCAACACTTGCTGATGATTTTATGCACGTCATTATGTATATACTTTCATTGTGCAAAGGCTTGTCCTCTCAGCTGATGCCTTACTGTGTTCATAGGAAATAAGATACAGCTGTCATGAAACATTGGTTAGCAAAACCTGCTACACTGCAGGGAGAAATGTGCATTGTGCAGTGCAAATTCAATATAAGCATTATTATATTTCACACCAAGTATCTGTTCATGGTTGCTTATGAAAAAGCCAATCCAATCTGCATGTTGGAGTATACAGAACAACTTCATTCTCATTGGCATTGGTAAAAGGAACAACGCACTGAAAATTCCAGCTCTGCTTTGGAACGGACTAAATGCAATAGCTTTATAATATTGTATGACTAAAAGACAGATAATCCTGTGAGTGCAGTGCAAAGGAATTCAAAGCCCAGCACTGAAAGAGTTTTAACAAGGGACCAATTAAGTGCCTTCAATCATCAGATCTGAATGTTCATGAGAGAGAATGTAAAATAAGTAGATTGAAGAGCATCATCATAAATGCTTTTGTGATTTAGATAAATTTGTTTTAAAATCACAAGTAAAAGTTGAACTGGATGGAAAATGATTGCTAGTTTGTCTAGAGGCATCATATTGAGAAAACATGATGTTCTGAGAACACCTAGAAAAGAAATATTATGCAACCTTTAGAGTGGAGATAGAAGGAAAGATTCTGGTTATGTTAACAGCTGCAAAACTGCTCTGCGGGAAACATGATGAAATGAAAATGAAGCAAGAGAGAAATAAATAGATGAGCATTGTGCAAAATAAATGGGATTTCGTTCTGGAAAAAGTAGTTCTGAGAACAGTAGAAATGACAAAAATGTCCACTATGGCTTTGTATCTTGTGATTGAATTCATATCTGCACCAGACACACAAAATAGCATATACAGAACAACTTTTACCTGCCAATTTACTACTTCATAACTTTGGTCTCCAATTACTAATCTTTATATAGCTAAGTAATCAAACCATCACAAAGAAATAGAGAATAGGAAAACTATTTTGTTAAGATCAATCAGAATGCCCACAAGGACTGAAGAACCCTTGTCAGGATGAAGAGCAAATCTGCACAAGACATATTCCCTAAACATACAATCTGAGCCTATTGTTAATTTAGTTATAATACCAGCATAGGTAACATATTGGAGGCCATAATTGTTTGCATTGACTTTCTTCTTTGCAAGAGAATGGGCTTCCAGTAAATTAACAGTTATGTTCTGCAATATAAATGTTTATCAGTGGATTACTCAAAGCTAGTAGGAACTGCCAGTATTGCACATGATTCCATAGGGCCAGTGGTGCCCTAAGAACAACTGCTGTTATTTTGGCAATATCACAAGTATTAAACAAGTGTTCAATTCACTGTTGTCTTTCCATGTACAACTGGTCATTTCAATGCAGGGTGCAGGGAAAGGGGACCTAGATTCCTACAAAATGTCAATACAGATTTCTTCAGAGTCAACACTAGTGTAACGTCTACATATGAAGCAAGTCATCATAAATTGAGCTGCAAATTTATAATACTCAGCTGGTCTAAAACGGTGAATCAACTTCAGTGGTCCTTCTATTTCATTTACAACAGCTGAGAACCTGTACAATGGTCTTTGGTTTAGAAGGTAGATTCTTCTTGGAGTATATGACAAAATTATTCTATTCTATTCTATTCTATTCTATTCTATTCTATTCTATTCTATTCTATTCTATTCTACCCTCGGTAATTGTTTGTGGAATATATAGTAAACCTTGTTATTTCATTGAAAGTCTTTACTTTCAGTGGTACTATGAAAAAT
>JAWWES010000081.1:64899961-64961649 GCA_035583135.1 Lophotriccus pileatus | reverse complement strand
TCTTTGTCTTGATCCAATAAATTAGGATTAAATAAACAAGAGAGACAAGTGTGATGTACTTTGAAAATCTGAGTGCACCTGTTTTGTAGTGGAAAATTGGATGTTCCTTTTTTTTTTCTTCCATAAAAATGCTCCTGCCTGTGTTTGTCTCTTAAGAGATGACACTATAACCAGAATTTATGCCTGGCTTCCTACATATTTTGCATTTGGAGGTTATTAAGAAACAAAACAACAAAGAAAAATTGGTCTACATTAGGAGGTATTAGAATACATTAGTCTGATTTTCTGCTCCTGTACTGCACTGAAGTCTGATTCCACAAATGTGCACAAGAAAGTGGGTTGTAGGGGAGCAGAATTATGGAGGAAAGAGATACCTGAAAGCCTCACAACCATATTTAAAAGGAACCATTATCCTGAAGCGCTATGACCAAATGCTTAATTCCTGGACACTGTAGTTGTGGCACTTCCATTGAGGAAAAGTAAGCATCAGATGCTTCCACATCAAACTACTTGTGATTGGTATTCACTTTGTGTTAGTCTGTGTGGATACACGGTAAGAAAGGGGGGGGTCTGATCTTGAAATAGGACATCAACTTCTCAAGCCAAGAATGTTTCAGAATATCCAGCCCAAGCTTTTCTCAGTTTTACTTCCTTATGCATACAGAATGAGACATGTTTTACAACATGGTGGAGTGTATGGCAGCATATATCAACAGATATAAAAGTGTACATACCTTCAGGCATCTCTGCTTTCTTCTGTGCCTTGCAAATAGTCAGAGAAGCATCTTCCACCTTTGTGGAGAGGTGAAAGTGCATCAGTTATCCTTTTCTACAGGAAAAGGTGGTGAGTTGGATATATTTTGTCATGTTCCACCTGTTAGTAGCCGGTTTCCGTCAGCAGTACTGTGTTACAAATGGGGAATATTTGTTTTTATTATCTAACATGTCAACATCCAGATAGGAGCAGCAATGTCATGCTTTCTTTCCATATTTATGGGACTCTATTTCCACATGTGCAAGTAACCAGTTAGTGTCAGAGGCAGTGGCATGTTTTGCACATGTTCACAATCAGATTTGAGGTAGGGACCATTGCGATCCAAAAAAAAAAAAAAATAATAGCTTTGCATGGTAAGCAAATGAGGAAGCCTCTGTATCTCTGAGCTTTTTTGAGTGTTTGCTTGAATAATCTCGCCTGTTGATTACTCTTTGAATACTTCTGATGGTATGAAAAATAAATCATTCAAGACAAACAAGAAAAAGAACCGAGCAACATAAAAAGGTGAGGCATAACAGATGTTTTGCTTAAACATGGTTGTATAATACTTGCATAAAAATGAAAGTGTTTTATTTCTCTCATGTCCTGAAAGGCATGTGATAAAAATAATTTTATTACTACCAGGTGTCTTCCTCAGGTGGTCAGGTAAAAAAATAAAAGTATTTTTATAATGGCTATAAACCATTCTACATTATCTTAATCATGTATAGTCAAAATCAATATAGTACAGAAGTATTTGATGCACAAGACCAGGCCAAGGCACAAAAGATTGCAGTTTGTACAGTTTTGTTCTGTGAATTAAATTCAATGAAAGCAGCACTGCAGGTAGAAAGCTGTAGTTTCCTTCAAAAGAATGTATTTTTATGTGATTCCTTTTATGAAACGGCAACTGTAATTCAGCACTTATGACATCCTGGACTCAGCTGAGTGCTTAAGCATCTAAGCTTAAACTGAAGGATAAGTTTAAGTCCCACTGAGATAACTTACTTGTGTGAAGTTCTTTATGCAACAGAAGAACAACATGGCAAGAACAGAATAATTCAGGAAAAAGGTGCAAAATGAACTAGTGTGCTAGTGATACTGGTGATAGGTGAGAAGGAAAAAGGAAGCTTTTCATTTGACAGCTTCAGTGGTATGTGACTGTTTTAGGAAGAAGTTTAATGAAATATATGGGAAATGTATCTAGAACATTACCTGGAGAAGTAAATTTGAAGGTGACTAAGTCAAAGGAAGTGATGTATTATTTCTGAGGAGAGATTGAGTAGATGGAGTCAAGGCAGAGAACATCAGATTAATGAGAACAGTGATCACTGTGTATGGAGGACAAGAGACAGATGCAGAGGGATTGCATCACACACAAATAATCATTTGCTGTGTTTGTACTGTCGAACTGAAAATATTGCTAGTTTATAGCGGTATCCTCTACTGATGAAGAATTGTAACCCTATACAAAAGGCAGCTTTAACATGTACACCAATCTCAAACCACTCACCATTCAAGCAACATCAAGTTCGAACTACACATCAGTGCCAAACTGACCCTGTTTCCTCTCCCTGTTTTCCTCAGCCATTGACAGCTCCCCAAAAGAACATATCTTCTTCCTTCAGAGCAACTCACTTGCACAAGATTTGGCATGGTCTTACTGGAAATAGCAAGCAATGCAACAGGTGTAAGAAAAGGAGATTCTTTCAAGAGATCTCACAGAGCTATGAGATTTTTAACCTGTTCATCAGAAAGGAGTAAGATCTGATTTTTGGATAACATAAGTCACCTTCCTCCATTCTGCTTCACATTTCTTTTTGTGTGATGCTATGAGAGCTCCATAAAACTGAGGTCAATCATTTCCTCTCTTGGAAATGACTGACTTAGTGTCTGGTGAGCAGCAGAGTCAGAGATGGATCGATTTCTCTGTCCTGATCAACACATACCACTGCTATCTGACTGTCCATTACAGTGGTAATGCCATAGTTTTGCTTTAGTATTACAGAGCATCAGATCTAAGTAGGTCATGCTCAGGGGTCCTGTATACCTGACCGGTCCTTTGATTAACAACGGGAGATGTAATATATAGTGTCAGAAATAAATTACACTCACCCCTTAGAATCACACTTGTTGATCCTATAAATACTGCATGCATAGGTAAACCTTCGTGCTCTTCCAAAGCCTGGTGCTGATGTATCCATCCTTCAGAACTTTTCAATGCAAAAATACCTTGGAAAGTGTTGTGAGGTGTACAATGAAGTGTAGCAAGAGTTTATAAAAATTTGTCATCAGGTTGCAAGATATCCTTCCGTAAGTCATGACTATACACTTCTCATGCGTAGAGGTCAAACAAGTTTTCTAACAATGCACACTAGGATGATGGTGGATCCAGGACTCCGCATTCACTGCTCAAGTGAAAGCAAAACTTACCCCTTGTGCAGTGCTGGAAAGCCTTGCAAAACTCGTTTTAAACTCCTTTAAAGGATGTGAAATTCACATGGTTGTTCATACAGTCCTAGAATTAAAAGATCATGTCCAGGTAACCAGATGTTAGAAAATAATGCTCCAAGAATTCATACCGCAAATCTTGACATTAAACCAATCTTACCCTTGTCTTGCCACTTGAATCATTTATTTAAGCGGTGATAATAAAAGGTGTCAGCAATTCAGTTGTAAGCTCTTGAAGATTTCTGTGCACATTGACCTTTAAGTGTTTGCATCTTGACAGGTGAGCCGTTCTTAATGTCCCCTATGAGATATGGTGGGGGCAAGGGGTCAGGCATGCTAATGATAAAATTACCATTTACCTTTTACCTCACCAGTCTCAGTACCTGACATTATAAATGTAGGTAACCTTTCACCTGAAGGCTCTCTTTCTTCTGCACTGCTAGGGATTATGCAGAAAAGAATGTGCTTGCAGCTGCAGAAGAGGCATCAGTCATGAATGAAAAGTGCTTTTGGTGATTCTTTCCCATTAATTTTCATTTTTATTGTTTTTTGAATCATATTTTTTGAAAAAAAGCATGAAGAGTTTTGTCCTGTTTTTATTTTAAGTGGTGGTTATCTGGATATTTCTATTCTAGCATGCTGAATCTATTTGAGATTAAGATATTAAGATGAAAACATTATTTGTTAATTGATTAATACAGCTGATATTGCAGCAGTCAATAAGGTTTCTTTCAGGGATAAGTGGAGACATTAATGAGACTGTATTGATGATCTTCATTGTTTGCCATAACCCAACAGTGTCAACTCACTCACCTTTGCATCCTGATTCAAGTTTTCCCATGCTTCCCCAGTTTTCTGACTGGTCAATATCCCTCTCCCAAAGGCAATACCATTCAATCTGTGGTAATAGGTACAGGAGAGGTTTGGGGATATCAAGATGAGTCTGAAGACTGTATAAGGACTGCTGCTCTCCCACCCACCTATGACGTTCCTGATTGCTCAGAAGTAAACACTTAGACAATATGTTATACTGTGAAGATTAAATAACAAGAGCAGGGAGTATTTACCTTTCCCTATAAAAAAGATTTCAGATTTCTAAAAGTTATTCATATTGTAGATAGGTCAACTAGGATGTCTTGGAAAAATATTAATGATGGTGCTAGGTGCAGAGCCTGCATTCGGCTGATACACAGGCAGGTGATTCATATACTGATTTGAAATATATATTCTTCTTGCCAGATTTAAAGCATATGAGGGTGGAAAACATGAAGAGACAGACACAGAAAATGAGATTCAGTTCCCTTCACTGATCAAGAGTCAAATGATCACAAGCTTAAGTAGAATTACCTCCCCAAAGAACAACCCCTTTCTGATAAATGCAGTCATGTAACCGCTAGGGCATAAATCGTGCAAATTGAAGACTATAATTCAAATATAAATCTTTATATTAAGTTTAGCGAAATTTGGTATTGTGCGAACATTATTCATATCTATGGATCTTCAGGCACAAATCTTGTTGCATTTTATTCATGTAATAAGGATATACATTTTGCAAAAGTTTCATTCAGTGAATATCGACCTTAATGAAATTGTACTCTGGGAAGTCTATAAAAATTGTTTCATCTCCTTGATATTGGAAAAGCCTTAGCAGACCTATTTCTAGTTTTATCTGTTCATGTACACACACAGAGTTCAAGCATTTTATCAATGAAAGGCACAACTTCATTACCTTATTTAACTGGCAGAGTAAGGAAAAGGTTTGGCTAGTACATATTGAAAGGACACAGAGGTTACAATGCTGAAAAAAACCCCAAAACCCAACCACGGAAGAAATATTGTCCCTTCTAGAAAAGCATATAACTCTTCTCTCACATCAGCCTGCACTGCTTCTGCCATCAGGGAGTTTGTGAGGTAGTGAAGCAGGACAGAAAGCACAGGAAAAGCCTTCCTCTGGGAAGCTTGTACTCAAATCAAACGTGTTGAAAGGACACAGACAGGGATGTCATTCAGGCTGAATAGCCTGACAGAGTTATTTCCAGGCTTATCAGATCATGTTCCACTTGTCTGAATACTCTTGTTTTACTTCTGTGCATCAACATGAACTCAGCCCCCAGCACCAAAACGGGATTCATTTCCACAGTACAAAGGGTTCAACTGTGCTTTCCAGCTTGTTTCCCTCCCACTCCTCTGCCCATCTTTCTCCCGGAATGGATTGGTTCTTCTACATTCATTCTCTGAATTTACGGCGGTGTAATGACTATTTTCTAGTCATGGTTTAGACCACAGAGGAACACACAGTATCGTACAGATATGCAGGAATTTTAATATAGTATGAAAGGTTGCAGAGACTCCATAGATGTAATAGAAGCTGCTGGTAACATTTATAAATAGATTTTACAGATTTTTACATAGTCCCATTCACTGATCTATTTCTCTGGGACCAGTACTAAAATTACATGCTTCTGCAAATTTTCAAGCACATAATATCAAATACACTGGGGAGAAAAGAGAATCCTGCCAGTAAAATATTTCTTTTCCTTCCTTCACACTGCAGCATGTTGAAGGATTAGCATAGGCCAGGCTCAGTTGGGTGGTTGGTTTCTAATTAGGAAAATTTCTGATTAGTTTTCCTGTTAGGAAATAGGAGTACTGAGAGCACTTGAGGGGCAAATTCCTGCATTGACAGAGAACACACATTTAGCCCTCACAAAACCTGCAGTGTTTCTCAGCATGGACTAACATGATCTTTGCAATATCATGCCAGTAATACCCCTCAAATACCGGATTATGCTCTGTCTCATCCCCTTTTTGTTCATTGAATATATATGGTGCTAGCTGGCTTCAAGGTATCTTCCTTTTGATTTCCCAAGGGATATCCACTGAAGGTTTGATCCTGCAATACACTGAATACGCTGAACACGCTGAACATTTAAGGAAGACAGAGGAATTTGAGAGCATAAAAGTATCTCCTGGCTACAGACATGAAGAAATATGTTGCACCAGTCATGTCTTGTGCACTATTGTGCAAAATCTTTCCAGGACAGCAAAACAAAATAGTGGCACTTCAAAAAAAGAAGAGGGGAAAAAAAAACTAGTAAGAAACACACTTCCTGGAGATCTGGAGGGAAATCTTACCAGATACACCACATTCCTGAATCTGCAAGGAGGATCTGGTTTCATGGCAAGGACTCGCTCGGATCAGAAAGCCTTCTACGTTATCACTAGCTGCAGCACTCACACCTATTAAGTCCGACAGGAAACATATTTTGCAGATCAGTTAGTAAGCTAAGATAACAGAACATAATTAAAATACAGATGTATACATTTGAGACTACGTTTATTGATTCTTGAAGCTTTCAAAACAGCATTAATCATGCAAAGAGGGAAAAATATGACATGCCAGTTAAGGAATGGAAGAAAAGGGAAGAGTCTTTCTCACAGAAGGGTCTGTGTCAACGTATTTCTGCTAATTAATCAACAATTGAGTAAGTCTAGTGATGGACTGACCATTCCAGGAGGGACTACAGGATATAATACCCTTTTTTCCCCTCAGTTTATATAGCTTGCTGATGTAAAGAATAAGTGTTTTTTCTTTTTATATTTCAAAAAGCCACCCTGTATTTCCAGTAAAAAATAAAAGTGGTTGTGGTGCTGATGCTAAAATGTACATATAATTTAGCAATGCATTGAAATATATAGTTTGGGGAAACAAAAAAAAAAAGTTAAAGTAGTTCATCCTCAGTATTAAAAGCTTGTTCTATTCTGGGTGGACTGGAATTGGTTTCAGAGAAGGACTTCAGGGGACTCTAGATCTAGCCCTTAGACCCAAAACTACTCCATGTCATCTTGCTGTGCTTTATACACCACCAAGCACATGGAAATTGTTACAAAACAATACATGGATTTATTTTTTATAAGTATCTACAGCAGAAAGGATTTATTCAATGGAAAATGCATTTTTCATGTGTTCACTTTACAGATTCCTCATTATTGGTAATGCTTAACCAGAGGATGAGTTAAATTTCTTACTCATGGCATGGTATACTGTGCAAATATTTCCCAAATGCAAAATAACTGTATGTGTATATGCAAATATATATAGGTATGCAAATAAGTATGCAGGTATAATGTACATATATGTAAGCACATGGAAGTGCATATCCTTAACAGCAACACAAAGAATCAAGGCATATTGCAATTAAATGAAGTATGTAATTTCTGAGTTAAGATCAAGACCTGGGAAAGGAAGTCTGTGTGCTGTGCTGGCAATCCTCTGCACAAAAGGCCAGGGGAGTTGATATCTGAAAGGTTCATTCACTGCTTCTTTCTTCTCTGGAAATGCTGAATGAGAAACTCAGGTGCAGCATCTGCAAAAGCCTGGCCTGAGAGCGCTTCTGCCTATCAAGGAATGTAATGGGAAAAGACCTTCAGCTTTCATGCGAACCCTTCTCCTTCAACTAGCCTTCCTTCAACTGCTGGGAAGACAGATGTGGAAGTTCTGAGATGACTGTGATATCCGTGGGCAGAATCCTCTTACTAACTGGATGAAAATATTTTCTAATGAGAAAACCTGGAAAACAGCAGAAATTCCAGAGGTTTTAAATCTCCGTGGTTATCTTCTTATGTGTTTCCACGGAAGAATGTAGTGGGAGCCAGGGTTATCTGTGAGGACATAGTGTTGCTATCTCTTATTAGACATTATCATTTCTTCCAGACTGGAAGCTTTCCCATACCTTATCAGATTTATTAAAGTGTGTTTATAGTACTGCAGTTGTATTTTTATGATTTTAAGACGTCCAAGACTGAAAGGGAATGAGATGATATTTCTAGTATAATTTGTTCTGCATAAAACCTGTTTCCTTTAATACTGAAGTCCATTCACTATCTGTGCAGCTACTGGACCAAATCAGCTCATGCCAACAGACACACTCTGCTGACAGCTCAAGAAGCTTTGCTAGTTGACACCAGCTAAGAATTTGGCCCCACAATTTGAGGGAGAGAGAGACAAAGATAAAAGTGTTATTGTAAGTATCAGACTGTATTTTCAGTTCCATCAGACCAAGTCTAGAATAAGTTCATTTAAAGCAAGGAATTTTTTTAGATTTTCTTTGGTGTAATGGAAAAAAATTTGTCCCTGAACATCTATGTCTTTCAAAAAGTCTCAGTCAAGCAGAAAACACTTTTTAGACAGTCTCTGAGATGTTAATGAAACCCAGAGCAACCCACTGATATGCAAAGTACCTCATTTAATGAATTTAAACACACACATATGTGTATGTGTATATGTATATATATACACAGTGTAATTGGGAAAAAAACCCAACCTAAGCAAAGGAAAAATCCTCAAGACGAGATACAGTACCCTTTAAGTACAGAGCTGTTTAAAATATCAATCTCCTTATTGTAATTTGATGTGTGAAATTCAGGCATGCATTTACAATTCAGATCCCATTCCTTAGGGATTCCCATTTAGGGCCCGTTCGTATGATTTATTTAGTGCCTTTCTTCACTTACTTACGCTTGAGATCGTTAGGTATAATGCACATATATGCACAGGGATAAAATGTTTATCATCATTACTTCAATGAAGTCATTTGCCATCCTTGACACCCTCTAATGTCCCAAGTGCTTCAACCCACTGGCTCATTTGCCCAGCTTTGCTCTCTCTTCAGTTTTTCATCTCAAATTCTCAATGTGTTCCCTTCATCAATCACAGATGTTTAGTTGGTAGCAGGAGAGAAGACAGCAGAATAATTATCCAAATATAAAAAAAGAAAGTCCCCTTTGTGATGCAAGAGGGACGGGATGGGGGGGAGGGGGAACAGAGGAAACATGAGTGTGTATTTCATGCATCTTTGAAAACATTAATGATATTTAATGGAAGTCAAAGAACCCACTGGAAGCCATCGTGGTCTCACAACTGTGTCCCACATAGCTAAGCCAAGGACATGGTTTCCCCCCGAGTGTCCTCTTTCTGCTCTGCCTCTCATTGCCCCAGGTTGCCAGCATTTCACCACCACTGATGTTTGCAGTCAGGAACCACTTTGAATGTACCCTTTTGGGCCTATTTTTCAAAAAACTAGGATCCAAATCACTGTACACTGACTACATTTAGCTAATTGGCCCTTGCTTTCTATGACATCCATGGAGTGGGGATGAACAAATTGAAGGTGAAAGGGTGGGCTGGGGTGGGGGCAGGGGGAAGTTAGCATGGCCTGGGGCACAGTGTCATACGCAACTGGGGAGAGGCGAGGAGGGTGCGGGGGTCCCCAGGTGGCTGTGTGCAAGGTGACTTTTTCACTTTCAAAGAAGATTGGTCTTTCACATTTCTCTGCTCCCCTAGTACAGACACCAGCTGCAAGATGGTATTTCTCTCTGATGTGAAAGCAGAAATACATAAAAAGCCTTGCAGAGTCTAATGCTTGGGAGACAGATCCTAGAGATGTTCACGCTCAGGAAAATGTTTTTAGGGGTGCTTCAGAGCTCAGTGAAACGGTGGTTGCTGGTGTGTGCTAGATCTGGGAAAAGACAGCATTGTTTGGTCAAATATTATATGTACCACTGTGGGATGGCCTAGTTAGAACTCTAGAAAAATAAGATTGATAAAATGATAGTCCAGAGTTGGGACAAATTAAAATAGAAAATTCTCATGTAGACCACAAAACCAACCCAGAGCAAAAAGCAATCCTCTTGAAATGGAATCAAACACCACAGGATGGAAATGAACAATTTGCCTGATCATTTTTCTCAGTGAGTCCATGCACAGCTTTGATCGTTTACTCAATCATTAATATTTGCCACACTCAAAATTCAGTCAGAGTGACAAATGCCAGAAAGAAAACTTAGGGTTTCTGAATGCTACCTGACATTTCCAAGCACCAGCAAAATCTTTGTTTTACTTCCAGTGCACCCTTCTCCCTTTTCCTAAATATGAAGAACTTTTCTGTCCACCTAGTGGAGGGGGCTGACATAATCAGGAAAACACATTACAGAGAAAATGAATGTGGTCTCCATCAGAAACACAATGTCAGTGGTTGTCTTCGATTAAAACAGGAAATTTTGTCCTTGAATATATCTACTACACCAGATGATAGAGGCAGATGTCCTACCAGGGAATTCCCAAGCCATTTGTTTGTTCAGTTTTAGGGAAAGAAATGGAAGATGAACTACCGGTACTGGAATCATAGCTAAAATCTATATCTTTACAGAAAACCAAATGTTCTTGATTTGCCTTTTTTTTTTTTTTTTTTTTTTTTTTTTTTTTTTTATGGGGAAAAATATAAGCCTATATATAACCTGGGATATCTTAATCTCCTCCAGTTTGAAGTATGTGAGCTAGAGGTCATATCAGGTCGCTAATGGACCTTTCCCAGTCTTTTGGGAAAGTCCCAAGAGACTTCCTCAATCTTTTTGAATCCATCTAGCACGTTAGTCTCCATAATATCTGGTGGTAATGAGTTCCACAGCTTAATGAGACACTATATGAAAATAAAATAATGGACTTTTCTAGATCTTTGATAGGCATTGGTCATTTGTGCCCACGGGAAAGTGTGAAGAGTGCAGTTTTTCTTAGTCATTTTTCATGTCAAATCTTAGCATGTCAAAACCAAAGCAGAAGAGCCAGTCTTTCATGGCTCTTTCTCAGAATTACATGTTGGAACCTTTTTCTGCTTTTTAGAAATGGTCACTTCCAGTTTAACCAACATTCAACATTCGCTCACTCATTTTTCGTGCTAAGTGTTTTGTCTGTTTTATTCTCTTTTCTTCAGGAGGAGATTAGAAAGACTATGCTTGAAGATTATGAAAGAGATAGCTTATCTTGGCTGCTTTGACCCCTGAAGGTGAAAGAGGGTTTGAGCCACAACCTTAGCAAAATTAACAATCTTAACAAAAACAAGCCATGGTTTTGTTATTTTTTTTTCTTACTGAAATATAAAACAGTGCACTGTAGTACACAAGTGAAATATAAAGCTATGGAAAAAAAGTAGAAAGTAAATTCCTCCAAAGGGAGAATGAATCAGCGTTCTCTCTAGGGAAATGGATAGAAATGTAACTATCATACAGGTAGAGTGTCATCTATGGCATCTATTTCCTTTCCAGGTAGAAATTTTATGTCCCAGGCCCTTCTGTCTTGAAGAAACACCATTTATTTCTACCAGTTGCTGCTGGAGGCATCTTAAGTCAGCTCTGCCAAGACTCTCCATACCTCAAAAACTTCACAGTCCAAACACAGGAAGTTAAATAATCAGAAGCTCCAGACACACAACTGCAGTCCTGTTTTCCGCACTCTTCATTCTCATAGTATCTTTGCACTGCCTTAATATCACATTTAGGAACTACCAGGACATTTTCTTTCCATAAGTGTCCCTCCCCTATGGTCAGTGAAATATGATCTCTGTGAAACAAGTTTTCCCCTTTCTTGGGATTCAGAAGTTACAGCAATAAAATTCCTCTTTTCTGACATGTCAAAAGGATAAATGCAGCCTTGCAGGGCTCCTGGCTGAATCAGGATGTTAATGAGTAGGGAAACAGCAGTGAAGATGATGGCTAACCAATCAATAATGACTGAATTACAGTTTAAAAACTGGATGTGTTAGATAGTTATTAACAGTGTAATTATTCATAAATGTGCCTAATTATTCATAATTATTCAGAAACCTTATTACTTCCCTGATTGTCATAAGTGATCTCCGAGGCCAATTATTATTTGATTATGGCCACAGGACTCTATGTTGGTATTACTTCTTTTGTCCTAGAAAAGTACAGAGAAAGCAAGTGAAGTGAAATTTGTGGAGGACTATCTGCAGTGAGTAGTCCTTTAAGAACAAGCAGTATGTGATTTGAAAGCCTCTGTTGTCTTTTGTCTCAGCTCTTTCTCTAGATTTCTTTGATTCCTCTATTACAGAAGCTGCTGCTGCTGCCTAATTAGGGTTTTCTTGTTGTAATTGCTGCATTTGATATCTTAATAATGTTACAGTGAGTATGAGGGAGGAAGGGGGAAAGGGGCAGAGGGACTATCAGTGCACGTGTTTGTGGAGAAACTGAAAGCTCCCCAGGCTGTATGACTGAGCCAGAAAGGCCCAGGAGCGAAATCCCAGCTAGTTCAGGTATCTTCTAACTCAGGGAGGAGCTCTGTCAGATGCAGATATTGTAGTCGCTAGCCCCTGACAGTAAAAGTGACAGTGCCTTTCCCTTGAAACAAACAGTTGGGCTTGATTAGTCATTTCCACAAAAGCAGGTGAGAAAATTGTATTTAACATTTGCTTAAGACACTGATACTTAACAGGAATGTAAATCAAAGGTAACTGCAAGCTTGGTTAAGTGCTGAACCAGATGTAGTCAGGGTGCTGATGCAATCAGACCTTATCATCAGAAAATCTGGGACTTTTATCAGAAGACACTGCACTAATCAAACAGGAGCCTCAGCTTCTTTCCACTTTCTTTCCTCCCCTGAAAACATTAGAACCATTATATTGTGGGGCGGCATTAGTCATGTTAAATTAGCATATAGATGAGTTCTGGGGGTAGGAAGGAGGGGGAGATAGGTTATGATAACCTGATGCTGTAATGCAGAAATCTTTTGGCTTATATACCAGGCCCCACAGTGCCCTGAGCTTGTTGCGTGGGGGAAAATGCAGTTTCCCAACAGGGATGTCATCAGCTCCTATTGTGTGATTTTACTGACTGTTTAATAAGGAAACACACACCCAAGCACTGAAGAATCATGGACAAAGCTCCACAAAATCATCCAATTGTCTTAAAAATCATGAGATTCAAACCCCCATATGTTTCAGGTTTTTTCCTTCTGGTTACTGAATCAGAAGGGATGGAAGTCTCTTTGCACTGACAGCCAAGGTTGTCGTTTTAATGACTTGAGGGGGTATAAAGAAATGCATTAGACACTGCAAGTGCTGTCAGGACCATTAGCGGCTCACAACCACTACGAAGTGAAAAGGACTGCCCGGCTGTGTGGTCATTTCAGCATCCCTTGATCTAGAGTGTAAGTGTCATAATAGTGGGTTCAAATGGGAATACTGTGGTTCCTCTAACTCTTCCCCAGCCTATTATCACAAAGTCTGTGACCAAATACTATCAAGCACTTATATTTGGGTGCTGTCCTCACTTCAGAAGACAAGGCTTGATTGTGATTGTGGTTACCGCTCTTTTGCACTGTACCCCTAGAGCTGTTTCACAGGTGGCAGTGGAATCTGGGAAATGATATCACTGTCCTCTGACGGTATTCTCACAGTGGAAGATACGACACAAAATCGTTTCCTGCTGAGAGAAGGCTACCAAATGTAAGAAACGTAATAGTTTGGCAGCAGCTGAAATGTGTACATACATAGTTCTGGATTTCCTAGAATCCCATGGGAAGTTCAACAGTAGCATTCCTTCTTTTCATCAGTATATGTGGTATAAGGAGTTAGATACTGTTAATGCCCTTCTTTTGCAACACTCTCTATAATTTCTGTGGTGGGAAATAAAAATATGCAGCAGAAATATATGTACTGGATACAATAATTTCTGAGCCCCACTTTTTCAAATTAGAACTATTTTTGGTCTTTTGTGAAGGCTTCAATAAATGACAGTAGGTCTCAAATAGCACAAGTTGCTGTGCTCAACAGTAACATGAGAGAAATATACTCGATTTTTCAAGGTATCTCTGTGTAGGAATGAGTTTTGTGAGACGCATTTTTATGGTCTGTATTCTTGCAAAAAGTACAAAGGAACAGAAGGCTTCGGTTTTTCTCTAGATATATAACAAAAAAGAAAAATACTAGTCTGCCAGACAAAGACTGAAGATCCCTCCCTCCTTCAGAATTCTTCATTTCACTGTGAAAGTGAAGTTTCTTTAGTTACATTTGCACACCTTTGGTCTTTCCTCATCACAATTGTGATAACCATTCAACTTCTACAAGTGCTATGGGGAAAGCAGTGCTCAGTTTGCACACTGGGGATACTTCCAGGACATTGCAACACAGCTTGACACAATAGGACAGAGCTCTTAAAAAACTCTTTGACAAGATCTGGCAGAATGAAAATCAGGAATCTTATTTTGCCACAGTTCAATCCAAATCAGACTCTATCATATTGCAGGATCCAAGTCTCAGTGAGTCAGATTAGAATGCAACTTTAAATTTCGCGAATAAGATGGTGTATCTAGTGGTTTTGTAACATGAATATAAATTGACCTCTTCTCCTGTTCACTTAATATTACTGCAGCTAAGATCTGCTGCAAGTCTCTGTGGAAAAACAACTCAGTCTAGGCCCACAGATGCAAAGTTAAACTGGCTGCTAATATCATGCGGCAGACCGGATCAGAGATTAAAAATAGATGTCACATACATAAACAGTCCTGATGAACATTTTTGACTACTGAATATGTGTTATTTATTTCTTATCAACCCAGAGAGGAGGATGAATATGTAAGAAACAATTCACATTTAATAATACAGCATAATTGCTAAAGCAGGGAAGAATATCTTACATATACCTTTTTTAGAACAGCTGCAGCTTTCTAACTTGCAACACAAGCTACCGTGCTATCTTCTGCCTCCCTGACTTTCAGTGAAGTACATTTCACTGTATGCTAAAGGATAAGGCTTTGATTGTTCTTAACTCACATAGGATCACAGCCCAGTTTTGCTAAGCCCTGGTGCCTGAAAAATTAAGAAGGTTCTTCCTTTCCATCAGTCTGAAAAGCCAAGGCCGCTTTTCCACAAAGCACAACAAACAGCGTTGATGTATCCTATTAAGCAAAGTTAAGCAAAGCCCTAAGCAAACCCTCACAGGCAATACGAGCTATAACTTTAAAAAAAAACCCACAAAAACAACACAACCAAAAAAACACAAGAGAAAAGGGTTGCAAGTGTGTGTTATTTGTTCCCCCTCCCTTTGTGGCTTCAAAGGGTGAAAATGGAAGAATGTGACTGCAGAGCATAATGGGTCAACACTGCAGCTCTGATCGCTGGAGCATACACTCTAAATTTCACGCTACATTAGGTAGATTTTTAAACCTAATCTGCTGCTACGACTGTTTTATTGGTAATTCTGTGAAGGTACAGAGTTCTTGACAACAAGGAGGACATAAGAGAGGTGCTTGGTAATCCACAACTTTGTGACACCTCAATGACCCAGCAGTCCAGCACATTTAGTGCACCTTGGCTCAAGGGGGTGCACCATAACAAGCCTCCTTTCAGGTCTCATTCCCCTCTGTTGTGACAGTGAAGGCCATTCATTTAACCAATTACATTTTTTCCTTGGTGTCTGCATAACTTGGTTTTATTGATCTAGTAAGAGCGTATTCTGCACTGAAAGGTTAACAGATTGGCATAGTTTTAAAACCAGCTCCTGTGTTCAGCCACATACTGTTTGAGGGATGGAGAAGATTTTGGCTAACTCTATCACAGAGCTGTTAAAATGCTGCGAAACAGTACCACTCTCTTTTTTGTTTTTCTGATTTAAATTTCTCCAGTTCAAAATAAACCTTGACCAGTGATGTAATTGCTGAGCTAGAGAGCTATGCTTATTTCTTCTATGCCCGGCTCCACTGGTCTCTCAATATTCCACTAAAAATAGAGCAGGAGCAACAAAAGCAACTGAAACTGCAGCACAATGACACCATACGCTGAACTAGACTGGTTCTTTGACTACCTCTTCCTATATCCTGAGATACACACCTGCACTGCCACCCTTGGATTGGTACTACTGTGTGTTTGATAAGTCCATGAAGGGCTTCAAGGAACTAAACCAGCCCAAAACTCTACTTTGGTTTTGTATGGCTGATTTTTGATTGGTATAGCTCTTTGCATTGGCTTTGCAGGATCTGTGCCAGGACCAGTACGAGAGAGAAGGCAGAAACACGTGGCTGGCAGGGCGAAGAGAAAGAGACCCTTAGAGGTCATGAGGAGGAATTTGGCCTTTGCAGATCCAGAAATGCCTTCAACATGAGTTGTGCAGCTCATGTGCTTCTGGTGTTGCCAGGAGACAGACCTGTTGGTGGTGAGTAAGCTTTACTGTGGGAGCTTCTGGGTGCTACAAGGGTCAGCTGGAAGTTTGGCAGCTGGCTTCAGGGTCATACTCAAGATTATGTCCACAACTAAACCAAGACCCAAACCTACCCACGGCAATTAATTTGTCTTTTTTTGAGAAGTTAACTGGTGATTCTTTCTAATAGAAGTGGGGAAGGCTGGATTGAACCCTTGTTCGGTAGATCATCCATGCAATTTTTACCATATTTTGCAAACATTTTCTTTCCGTTCTATGCTCATTGTAACTCCACCTGTCCTATAATACCATAATTCTTATGGACAAACTTTGATTTACAATGCTCTTACTTTCTCCTTTTTATTGTAATAATTGTTTTACAGATGTATTACAAATAATCAGGGTCCTGTACATTACAAACAGTGGCACACCGGCCCAGATTGAATAGTCAGGCTGTAATTCAGTCTCCAGGCTGAGAGGTTTGATACCATACCCAAACCCTTAAGCTATATTCTTCAGTGTGGGACATTAGCAGGATCCCTCGATTGAATTACAGCATTGTATTCCATCTGGGACTCGGTAGTGTAGTGTACTTAACATTGTACTACATAGGGAGGCATGAGAGTAATGGAATTTTACAGTAATAAGATTTTTTTTATTAAATGAGAAGTAGGAATATAAAGGACCCAACTATGTAGCATTAGTGGAGTTAGAAATAAAGATCTTGTAAAACATACCTGAAAAATAAGCCTTTGTTTGATTTTATAAATACTGTAATGTGCTGTTAATATACAATAAACCTCTTAGAGCGCTAAGGTTTTTCTCAAAATGTAGAACTTGCTATAAAGTTTTAGATGGATTTTTATCAAAATAATGACAACATATTTGTAGCTGATTTTTGAAATGACATATGTGTTGTCCCCCTCCAATTCAGTAAAGTATTTTGGTACCTCTCTCAATTCATCCTTATAAGCACTAAGCTCATGTACATGTGCATGTTTCAAATACTTTACATCAGATATAAAGTAGACAGAGCATATATAAAATATAGGGTATATATATTTTATATCAGATACTTTAAGGATTTTTCTGAAATCAGTGCTGAAAGTTATTTTTTATTATTCATTCTTCTTAACAAATCTGTATACCAGAGAGATGATGGTGGTACAGCACTGACAAACAAGTAAAACAAGTGCTAACATCAGTTCAAAATCTGCTGCTGCTCTGCACTGACTTGGGTAATACCGTATCAGGTAGTTAATATGAAACAAACTAGAAAAACTCAGGAAGACAAGAAGACAAAAAACAGGCAGACACAACAGAAATCATTCTCTATCATATTTCTTTTAAATGAATATTTCATGATCAGTTAAGCAGCAGTCTGTTATCTTCCTAATAAAGTAAAGGTATTATAACCAATGAAAAATATTTATTGCCATATTTTATGTTCTAATCAAGGACAAGCCTCTCAACATATTCTTTTTAGCTCCTCGACATGGCAAATGATTAAGTAAAAAAAATAGCTTTTTATGTTAAGAAGAAAATGCTATGCACTTATTTGTTAATTAATACAGCATCCTTTGGAAGTGCAATAAATCTGAGGAATCAGGAAGAAATAGAGATAAGAATCTGAAAGACATAGTGTGCAACTCAAGTTCTGATTTCACTGTGCTAATATCAGTTTTGTCATTGGCTTCAAGGGCCAGAATTTTCCTCTTAGTCCTCATGGCAGAAAAAGAGAGTGTTACTCTCTCTGAGATCTCAGAGATCTCAGAAATCCCTATGGAAATGGTTTCCAACAACTCAAACTGGAGAAATTGCACATGCAAGCAATGTGGGCTGTATTGGTCAAAATAAAATCTTAAGGAGCCCCTAATGAGCAGTAAGACAAATTTCCAATTAGTAGTGGCTGTTAAGTGGGCAAAATAAGTAAGCAGACTACTTGGTCAGTTCAGACTTAAATCTGGATCCTGCTCTAAGGTAAAATAGGTAATGATTTTCAAGTGTCCCTTATTTCATTTTTATCCTTCACTGTTGCCATCTTCTTGGTTACTATTCAACTAACCAGACTAAAGAATAAGGCAAAGATAAGTACTAGGTTAAAAAGGAAAATATGAGGGGCATGATATTAGACACTTTTTGTTTTTGTGAGGGAGATTAACAAGAGAGAGTTTGCAAATATTGCTGTCCTGGCCTGTCAGAGTCACTAGGCAGAGAGACATTGAAGCCAACAGCCAGTTCAAGGAGAAAGATTTTTTTTGTCACTTCTAGCTTGGATAAGATAGAGTTGATAATTTTGGCTGGTACAGACAGGTATATCTCCTTTTATTAGCCTCTAACTACTTAGAGTCTTTGATCAGAACACATTTTCTTAAAATAAATAAACAAACAAAAAAACTACCTCATGTTTGGTCATATCAAAAATGGGCAAAAAATTCTGTACCTGACCTATATTATGCTCAACAACTCCCAAAAATTCATATATGTTCCAGTTTCCCAGTGAGTGATACAGTGGGAAAAGGACAAGATGCATTGTACCACAAATCTTTCTTACCTATGTCTGAATTTACAGTACGTAAATTTAATGCCTTAAGATTTGTTGTCGAATGCTAATCTGCCATGTTGTTTCAGAGGATTTTTTCTGTCCCACATTAAAGATTTTAAATCTTACAGATTAGAATGTCATTTAATAGATTCTAGAATTAAAATAATGATAAGGCTGAATGATTAGTTAGGACCAACCCAAAGTCAGACTAAACTGGTTTGTACTGCTGAGGAAATGAAAGACTTTTCTTCCTTTTTTGGTCACACTTCATATTGTTCTTTCAGATATTAGAAGTGTAGAATGGGTTACTAAATTATTTGCAGCTGTTTTAATAAATGGACTACACCAGCCCAATAGCACATAACCAACTACAATTGCACATGCTGATATGCATCTATTGCATACACTGATCATATCTGAAATGAGCTTATAACATCCATTAATTATTTATTAACCTTTATAAACTGCTTAAAACTGTAATGCTAATATCAAGTGCAATCTAGTGGGAACTGGGAATAATTTTTCCCAGCAGATAAATGGTATTTTCAAACTGATCATGTGATAACTCTTTATGTCATGAAGAAAAGTATAGAGAAAACCCATGTACTTTTGTAAATTTCAGTCATAGCTTCATTTAAAGGTATGGCTTAGTGAGTGTAGCAATTATGTACTTAGATGTGCTGCTGTAGAATTAAAAATCTTATTCATATAAGTCCTTTTATAAAAACAATAGTTCTTTTCCAGCATGTTATCATGTTTCTAGGACTATGAATATTCAACACAAATTCAATATAAAAACTCTGTTTTCTCTGAAAAAGCTGTCATTGACAAAGGTTTTCCTCCCCTCCTTTCCTCTCACCTCCTCTGGTTTTAAACATACAGCTCCTTGTCCAATGTAGTTCCCCTTTAAACTGAATTTCAAGAAACAAAGACAGAGCACTAAAGTGCTTCTGAAAATACTTCCAAAAATTGCATCAGCAGTGCAGGAAATCAACCTTCTCTCCTTTATTTCATGTTATCAGTTCAAAAGCTAGTGTAATCAATGTCAGTGACTGCCTACCACACTGCTGATTTCAAGAGCTACACTTGTGTGATTAGACCCATAGTTCATCTCATAAGGAGCAACTAATTTTTAAAGTGTCATCCATAATTGTCTTGTAAATAGTACTACAGTGAAAATAATTCTAGCTGAAATTCATTCCTATGTAGAAAGCACATGTATGATATAAACACTACTTGCTCTTGCTTTCAAGCCTGGTGCCAGCTATCTGTGCAGGACTGACAACATCCTTGTTATCATCTAAAGGACAGTCCTCAGCAGTCAATCAAAACCCCAAGGTTGAAAGAAGCTGACATAATGCCCATCAAAGTCTTCTCATTAAAACTGATTTCAGATTGTAAGTTGACTCTCCTTGACCCGAATGACTCTGTGGATGTTCATGTAGTGTATAAAACATTGCTTAGACAGTTGGTAGCCCCAGCAGCAAATTGTGCAACATTCTGTGTGTCCAGAGGGTCGGATGAATTCTGGGATGTTCCTTGCATGTCCTCTGAGGCCAAAGTGTTTGGTCTTCAGTTGTTTCTGTTTTTATTAATGAGGGTGTTGTTTAAGTGCCTCAGTGATATCATTGGTAAGGATGACTTCTACAATAGCTGACTGCCTCTCAGATTATAAATTCTCACTGCTACAACCTCTCCCACTATGTATATTTCCCTTTTTCCTTCTTTTTTCCTGATGTCGTTCTCATCTTTTTCAAAAATAAGCCTACATCCTTGGGATCAGTATGAATTGCCAGTGCAGCTTTCTGAAGACTGTACCACACAGCAACAAAACAATACTATTCTTTTAGCACATCGTATTTACTTACACATTTTAGTGCTATTTATCTGTCAACTCTTTCTGATTATGCTTTTTTTTTTGTTTGTCATATAAAAAGCATTGTGTTGGTTTTATTTTTTTCTTCACTTCTTATTTTGCAGAATTGTTTTTCTTTTCATGAGGTTGAATCAATTATTATTTTGAAAAACAAAACAGCTTTTTTTTTGTTTGTTTGTTTTGTTTTATTTGTTTTTTGTTTGTTTTGGAGAGAGGAGACATTAATAGCAGAACTACACTAATCCTACAATGGACAGAATGGACCTAAGGACTCTCAACCTTCTAAACATCAGTTTAGAAAGTTTCCTTTGCTCTTTGCATTACAATGTTGTATTTATAAAGCTGTAGTTCACCCCTTCAAAGTGTCTTTTTCCCATCTCAAAACCAGAAAATTTGCTTAAATTAGGCAACTTTTGTGCCACCTAGTGGCCCCTCCTCTCTGAGAAATATGTCTGGTGTTCCCTTGTCTAAAACTCTGTATGCCTCTGGTCTTTAAGTATATAGAAAACTTTCAGTAGTAATAAATTATGAACTAAGGAGTCAAAGCCACACACTTTAATTATGAAGATTATCCTCTGATATATTTTCTTGTAGTTTTTATTTGGCTATTTACCCCTCATCATTGCAGGCACTTATCGATACCTGGCCTCAGAATTACCACAACTGTGAATCCTTTTATTGTTGGAGTTTATTTCTGAGATGAGATATTGTCATTTCCAGTCACTTTACACAAAGGTATTTTGATGCTCTCACAGATGAGTCCTCAGTTCACCCTTATTCTTGGGGTTGTTGAAAATGGAACAAATTGCAAACGCTTTGTCACTCTGCTGAGTGACAAAGTCAGTATATAGTAGGAAAGGTGATGAACCTTTTCAAATAATTATACTGTTAGCTGTACTAGCTGCAGTTTTTTGGCCCTTGATGCTTGAAGTCAGTCACCTCCATCTGTATTTGGGCACTAAAACAGCAGTAGAGTTAACAAGTTCCCAGAGCCTGCAAAGATGAACAGACCCAATTGGCTTCAGAAGGAATTTGAGATGCTGACAGTGCTAGCCCATACCACATCTGATCTGAAGATAATTGTGGTCCTAAGAATGCTTTGTATCCCTGTGGTTCCACTGGCGCACTTCAGACACTAACACCCAATATTCAGTCTAGCCAGGCTGGCTCCTATTCCAACAAACCCTTTAGGTGAGGGATGTTAAATATAAGCCTGAGGCTAAGTGCAGAGTGCTTTCATAGGCAGCAATGGGCATGGAACAGGGGCTGCCAAGCAGTGAGAAAATCTGACTTAAGCTGTGCTTGAAAGGTTGTGCACTTCAGTTACATCATCCCATTATGGCACGGAGTTTCACAGACCCACTGAGGACCAACATATATGAGAGATCTACTGCTGGACAGAGGCAGGCTGACACACTCCTATTTGCATCACTAGCCAGATTTTCTCCTGCAGTCTGTGCATCAGTGCTGTTTGGATATGACTGAAAAATTCAGTAGCACTGATTTATTCAGGAAGAGCCAGGTCTTGAGTTCTTTTTTTAACTGTCCTCCTCACCTGACCAAGTCCAATGAGTGGGACTGCAAGGTTTATTTGAATTAGAAGATCTAACCCTTCCTTCCCCAATTTCCACTGTACCCTGGGATACTCTACTTGAAAAATGACTTAATTGTGATGATATTCATTTGCAAAGACCACTGATTTGAGAAATGGCCCAAATAATAAGTGTTGCCAGAATAATTACAGGACTATGAGGCTAGCAGTAGTAATGTTTGCTCTGCTAATTGTACTTAATTTAGTGTGAAGTTTTTCAGTGGCTCCTGTAGCTTTGAGTGCCCTGAGTTGTGGTGCTGCTGTATATACCAAGGGGAGAAGATTATCAGTGAGGTAGCCCAGTGAGAACCATTACTGAAATGATCCTATGTGGCAGAGTCTCCAGTGCTTTTATTACTCACAGCCACTAGTGTCAGTAGTTACACTGCCTCAGGCTGGCACATGAAGTGGGCGGTCTGCCTGGAGCTCTTGGGAATACAGCGGATAATCATGAGGTGCAATGGGGAAGCCAGCAAGCTCCAAACTGCCATTGAGTGCAAGTGTGTTTACTTCCTTGCTTAAGGCCCTAAATTGGCCTTTCTGATGCTGGAAATTTACGGCTGTGTTTGCCAGGGTCAGAACTGGATGTCTGTTTGCAATGGATGCTGATACACGACAATGCTGATACAGTCACATACCTTTAGCCACTGTGAATCCATGAATACATTTTTCATTTGTAACTGGGTCGTATGTTTATCTGTTGCATGAGAAATTCTCTCAGAGGAACTCATGGGAGTTCTTCAAAAGGGAAGACTCTATCTGTCAATGGCTGATTTTCAGGCTACTTGCCAAGGAAAAAGTTCATGGAATAATTTTCTATGTCTTCATGTGCAAGCGTGTATATCTCTCCTGCTTTGGTAAATTTTGAGTATATTAACCAATATCAGCAGAATTTCATGGAACAGTAGAGATATCTGAGACATTAAGCAACTTTTATGAGAGCAGGTTGCAGGAGAAAGATCCTCCTGATATTTCAGTCCAGACAAAATGCTTAAATCAGACCTTACACCTTCTCAGACAGCAAAATTAAAAGATACAAGTCTGTAAATAGTCAATTGTAATTCTCATGGACTTGTTAAAAAATATAAATAATTTGGGAGCTATCCTTTTGTCTTTTAAAAACAGGGTAGAACCATGGTGAGTGTGGCTGAAGTCAGTTCCCTGAAATCACTATTTTGATGTAGATCAGTAGAGCTGACAGTGGCTGAATTATGTTTACCTCTCTGCTTCTTCTCTAGGTAGAACAATGGACCCAAGCTATCCAGGAGGTCAGCAATGTTAAAAGCTTTTAATGGATGGACTCATGACCATCAGGCTCATCTGACATCTGAGTGTGGGCTGGACAAAATCCAGTGTTGTGACATGTGCCAATTTGAAGGCAGTTGTTAAAGAAGCTCCTCTCAAATCGCAAGGTAGATGACAGGAGCTATTGCACTAGTTAAACCCTCTCGTTTTTGTGTCTTCTGCCTCTTACCTGTTTTGCATTAGTGAGGCTGACAAGACTCATAAAAAGATCACCTGCCTGTTGTTTTTCCCCTTCCTCCCCCCACTAGATAGAGATCAGTGCAGGCAAGGGGAAGAAAGAGGATTGATTTAGATGGACCTAAGAAAAGCATTCTCATCTGAAACCAGGTGTTCCTAATGCCTGCCATAAGATTTATTGCAATCTGCATCAGGCAGCCCACGCTGAGCATTCCTGAGTAATTGGTATTCAGTATCCTACCATCTGATGGGCACTGACCTCTCCTTGCAATCTCTCTTAAGTGTCTGAGCCTCTTTATTCCATCTTCCATCCCCCAACCTACCTCTTCTGTCATAAGCCAGCAGATACTTTATGACATGTTGCCATGCCAGGAAGCCGGCATGAACAATATTACACTGCATCCAGCCTGGGGCTACTGTGAGAAATGGTCAAGTATGTGAAGTTTAAGCTAAATAATATGATCTTAATGAGATCATGTGGGCTACAGATCAAAAGCGTAACCAAAAGGTAAAAAGTTCAATCAGCTTCTTCTGTGAGCAATAAGAATGACCACAGCAACTTTCCACTGAGTCCTTTTGCAAGATTACCAGAGAAAAAGTGGCTCAAAGGGATTGGGCAGAAGAAAATATTTCTCTTAGGCAGTTTTGACCTCAAATTAATGCAGGGAAAGTGTTATTTGCTGCTATATAAAATGAACTAAATATACCTTGCAGGTGCAGATCATCCTTTTTACTAAACTGGGAGTCCAACATTTCTTTATGACTGTTGTTTTTATCAGAAAATTTACTTTTGTTTCAGATGTCTTTTTGGCAATTTTGGCACTTGTTGGTTTTGCTAAGCTGCTGTTTCAAATGAAACTAAGACCCCCCGTGTGTCCCCTGTGTATTAAAAATACTTATTGTTGGCTTGTGACAATAACAGCATAACTCAGTTCAGCTGGTCCACTTGTACAGTCCTACTGATCACTGGGTCTCATTGATTATCTTTTCAAGAATTTATTTTCCAGCTCTGCAGGTCTAAGAACATTCCAGTAGATGCCAGTTATTCCTTGTGTTCCAGAAATCAAGAAGAGGGAGAATGGCTAGAAGCTCTCCAAATTCAGTTCACCAGTTTTCCAAATTATATAGAAAATCTAGAATCACTCACAAAGAATCTTCCAACACTTGTCTCTTCCTGACAAACTTGAAAACTGACAAGCTTTTCACAGACATGTGAAGCAGTTAGCTTTGGTACTCCTATACTTTTTTTTTTCTTTTGGTTTGTGTTCCTCACAAAGTAGTCATTTTGTTGGGCTAAACAAGTGCACTGCCAAAAGGCTAGATTTTAAAAGGGCAGTATTTGGCATGGCATGGAGAAGCACTAGATTTTTTTTGTTCTATAGGAAATAGCTTTCACTTAACACGTGAGTGAATATTTGAGAAAATTAGGTTTTGTACAACAGAGCTTGTGCAATATTTTTTTTTTTTAAACTCTTGGAGAAAAGATGCACTGCTCTTTTGTACCTTAGTAGTTCTGTGTTCATTAAATGCTCAATGTTCCTATCAGTAGTAGTTTCACAGTTTGTCTTCTGTGGCCTTGTTTGGGGTGGCCATATTCCGGGCTGTGCCTGATCAAATAATATCTGCATAAGGTCTTCTGTATACAGGAGTCAAAGAAGTCTGAAATTTGTAAGATATATTCCTTTTTCTTCCCACCATGCCTTTTCTTAAAACAGAAAATCACAGAGGAATAATACTAAGTGCAATGACAGAAACGGCAGGATCAAATGCCATAGTTAAAAGCTTTACCATTAGTTATTAGTGAATTTTAGCTTGCACATTCAATAAATTTTCAGTTGTTTAATTGCATATTATATCGCAAATACCAATCTAGCCTGATGGTAGAGATGTTACTGCTACGACTTTACAAAGATGTTTGTAGAATCTCCTTATGCTTTGCACTACACTGGATATGCCCATGAAAGCCATTTCTACAACAGCCCTAAGAAACTGAACCTATGAAAAAATGAAAGCATAAAAAGGATAAAAAAAATATTGGCTTAAATAAATATTTAGAATTAATTCTCAAATTTGGTTCTTCTAGCAAACAGAAATCCATCACTGGTGGTGCAGATTCCTTGAAGAATCAACCCAAAGACTGATTTAAGAGGTTGGGGTCGGTCTCTTCTCCCAGGCAATCAGCAGTAGGACAAGAGGGCACGGGCTTAAGCTGTGGCAGGGGAGGTTTAGGTTGGATATTAGAAGGAAGTTCTTTACAGAGAGAGTGATCAGGCATTGGAATGGCTTGCCCAGAGAGGTGGTGGATTCATCGTCCCTGGAGGTGTTTAAGATGAGTCTGGATGTGGCACTGAGTGCCATGATCTAGTAATCACAGTGGGGTTGGATCAAGGGTTGGACTTGATGATCTCGGAGGTCTCTTCCAACCCAATTAACTCTATGATTCTATGATTCTAATCTCCCTTTTGGGTACTAAGATTAGAAAGCAATATAGAGGTGCCCATTTTATCTGCTGTTCCAGACAAGAAGAGGGTGTAGTTTTGGTAATTTTGTTAGAAACATAACTGAAATGAAAGAGAGGGCATTTTATATATATTAATGTAGAGAAAGGTTGCTGAGTCATTTCTGGTCTGAATGTGTTCTTAAAATCCTATATTGTGGACAATTTGTAATCATGGCAAATTTTCTGCCATTTTATAGTTGTAAAGCATTGTCCCTTTCTCCTGACATTGAAAAACATTACTTCGGAAAAGTCAAATAACAGGTCTAAGAGGTAAGCACCACAAAACCTAAAGGCAGGGTTACAACCCTGGTTTTCAGGAGAGCAGACTTTGGTCTTTTCAGGGATCTGCTTGAAAAAATTGCATATGAAATGGTCCTGGAGAGAAGAGCAGTCCAAAAAATCTGGTTGATTTTGAGGAATCACATTCTCCAGTGATTTGTCTCCATGAATAGGAAATGAAGCAAAGGTAGCAAGAGGTCTGTACAGATGACCAAGGAGCTCCTGACAAAATTCAAATGCAAAAAGGAAGTATATAGGAGATGCAAGCAGGAGCAGGTGACCCAGGGGGAATATATGGACACTGTCTGGGTGTGCAAAGACTGGGTAAGAAAAAGCAAGGCCAGTGGAATCTCATGAGGGATGTGAAGGCAATAAGAAGGTCTTCTGTTGGTATATCACCATCAAAAGAAAGGCTGTAGGGAATATGCAAGCCTTCTGTTGAATGGGACAGTAGATCTTGTGTCAAAGAACAGCAAATAGGCCAAGGTACTCGATGCCTTCTTCACCTTGGTCTTTGCAGACAAGACTGACTTTAAGGAGTCCCAGCTTCGTCAGACTAGTATCAAAGTTCCAGAGCAAAGATGACCTACCCTCAGTAAAAGAGAGCTGGCTTAGGGATTACTTAAATAAATGGACATACATGAGTCCATGGGACTGCTGGGATGTACCCACAAAGTACATTGAGATCAGCTTCACCTCAGTCTCGGGAAGGTCAAGTAGTGAATCGTCCTGCAAACCATTTCTTTTCAGAAAGATGGTGGATTCTGCGTTTACAAAGCAGAAATCATATTTCACCAACCTGATAGCTTTTTGAGATGAGAGGACCAGCTTGGTGGATGAGGGGAAGGCAGAGGTTGCTGTTTATATTGGCTCTAGTAAGGCTTTTGACACTGTCTCATATAACACCTTCCTAGACAAATTACTGAGGTATAACTTAGATGAATGAATAGTGCGTGGGATGTGATCCTTTCTTTCTTCTCAGTCCTGACTCCACACATTTGGAGTGTTGGATGCAGTCTGGGGCTTCTCAGTACAAGACAAATTGGAGCAAGTCCAACACATGACCACCAGGATGAGTACAGGATTAGAGGAGAGGCTGGGAGGGTTGGCACTATTCACATTCAAGAGGAGAAGATGCAAGGAAGTATTATCCAGGGAGATTTGACTAGCTGATCTCTAGAGGCCCCTTCTAACCTCAGTGATTCTATGATTCTATGAAAAGAGTCAATAGAAGTACTTATGGTTCCATCTAGCAACAGTGAGAAAAGATTAATACATTCTAGGGAAGGTCTAGACAACTATTTAAAGTAAAAGTGTAAATGAAGAAAAATCAGAAGGTCTCCTTATTGGTCCATATTTAACATTAAATTTAACCATAACTTATTTTTGTAAGAGGAATGTACCGACTTTTATTTTACGTTAAATACTTTGTTCACCGGCAACCATGCTGTTATTTACATTGGGGTTGATTAAACAGAAGACTCATAACTCAAATTTAAGGTAGGAAAGGATTAATGTTAAGATACAGTGGAATTCATGGGGTCATTTGTCACTTTTGATACGATTATTTGGGAATAAACCACAGATTTCATACCTTTCCAGGAGAAACCTGCAGTGAACATTTAGTTACTCTCATGTACAAAGATTTTGCTCTCTGGCAGAGAAGCACTCTTGTTCCATGGCTTTTATTAAAGTTTAAAAGAAGTGTTGACTTTTTCCTGTATTTCATGCTGAGGAGGGAAGAAACAAACTTCTCTCTGAGCTGACCTTTAGGAGATGTTTTGTTGCCTCAAGCCCTGTCATTAAACATAGCAGTGAGCACTGATGTTTATGATAGAATGTTAAAAAAGAATCTAGACAGTAGGAGCCCCTCTTTACTTTTCTGCTGCACCCTGCTGTCCTAAAAACATATGTATGTTATCCAGGGTCACTTAGTATTTTGTATATATGTATATATTTTATGCACATAAAAGAATCATATGAATTATATATGAACATATATGGATGTCCTAAAAATCAGAAAGACTGGTACAACAGGAACATGTGCCTTGGTTTCAGTACTATTTTGTTGGGGTTTTATATCAGTAAAACTTCAGACCCCTGCTTCCCTTTTGCCTTCTATGCATTACGATCAACAGCACACAGTAAGAAAACAATAGGAAAAAAGTACTTTCTTCTGCCAAATATCTACTGCCTTCGTGAGATCACATATTCTGTTTTTTTCCAACAGTTTTTTTGTTTGTTTGTGTTTTGTTTTTGGGTTTTTTTTGTTTTGTTTTGTTTTGGGTTTTTTTGTGCATTTAAGGCCTGAAGATAGTGACCCTGTTGCTAAGCAACTGAGATGCTTGGGCCTCAGCCCTGGTGGTTGAGAGGAAAAAAGGTCAATTAAAGTGGCAGGCCTGTCCTTATCAATATGCTACTGTGGCACCAACTTTTATTTCTTTACAGTAATATATCATAATAAGTTTTGTAGGTCTTTATACTGTGGTTCTCCTTTTGAATAAAAGCATAACTAAGACTTGAGGGTATGTCTGATATAACAGAAAATGTAACCATAAAAAAAGAAACCCAGAATAGAAATCATCTGACTGCTGACTATCCTGCTGTGCTGCCTGAGGCAGTTACACATTTCCATTGAGTTATTTTATGATCAGGCCAGTATGTTATTGAAATATTATCTCTTTAGCCTTTCTCATTCTGATAAGAAATGACAGGCTCTCAGAACAGTAATACACATGGAGAACAAAATATGGAGCTGCA
Organism: Lophotriccus pileatus; assembly: GCA_035583135.1. Classification (NCBI taxonomy): domain Eukaryota; kingdom Metazoa; phylum Chordata; class Aves; order Passeriformes; family Tyrannidae; genus Lophotriccus; species Lophotriccus pileatus. The sequence continues at coordinate 64,932,424 of JAWWES010000081.1, read as the reverse complement.
AAGAAAATTCAGTTGGGGCAAGGAACAGCAGCTCAAGTATATTCCTATTAAAACTTCCTTACCAGTCTTGTGTTGGGTTTTAAATAGCTGTCCTTTTTTTATTCCAAAGTGAGCATCAGAAACCAGCATTATTACTGCTACTATTGCTGCTCCTCCTCCTCCTCCTCCTCCTCCTACTACTACTTCTACTATGACTGCTATAAAATTTTGTCCAATAATTTAGCAGTATGAAATACTTACTGCGTGGAAAGTCTCCCTTGTTAGGAAATATTGTTATTTAAATGACAGTCAACAGCCCGTTACTGTATTTTTAAAGCATTTAGAGCTGTAACCTAAAATCCACTGGCTGTTCCTATTGTCCTCATCTGCCTGTTGATCAGGCTCCTGACTGTAGACATCCCTCCCCTTCAGGAAATTGTCAAATGTACACAGCTACACGGGCTTCTGCAGCGAAGATGGATGTCAGTGGCTCTGGTCACTTTGGGATCAATGGGTGATGAACCCAACCACCTTTCTCTCTTCCAGGGTGTGTGATGTCTGGGCTAGTGTCAGCAGGTACGTCCTCCTTTCTCACATACTCAGGGTGGGATTGAAGAAGAACTCTGGACACACCAGGAACTGACTGTTTCTAATTTGGCAGCACCCTCTGCTTGATCAGGCACTGCCAGCAGGTCAAAGTGTATGACAATCATGCATTAGCTGATACTGGCATGACCAGTGCTCAGACAAACTGCCATAAGGAGCAAGCGATTTTTACATGATGATTTGAAAATACAGAAAATGCTTTGTCTACATTACTGATTATTCATCTTGTCCAAGTGTTATTAGGGTCACAAGAAAACTTAGTTTTCCTTAAATTTGATGGTCTTGCCTGCCCAAACGCTTCACTATCAAGAGTGATGGTCAGTGCAGATGTTGATGGGCAGGGAGTGCCATTTCTCGCCTGCTCTTTGCCTTTCCTTCAAGCTTATCCTGTTGTGTATGACAGGAAAAAGTGTTCTGAGCAAGGTCCAAGTGCTTAATTATGTATTCATTCCAGCAGTAATCTAGGATTGCATCTAGTTAATGATGGTGGTATTCATGAGTGATCCTTATGGGTCAGAGAGCAGAGAAGAGGCTTGATGAGGACCTTTCTAACGCCTACAAGTAACCCATTAAACTATCCTGTTCTGCAGAAAATAGGAATCAAAAGCCAGAAAAGGCATCCAGTTCATAATCCTATAGCTACTCCAGAGAGATATCCTCCAGAAGACCATTTTGTTGCTGTCAGATGAAAGAAATTCAAACTGCAACCTTTTATATCTTATTTGCAGTCTCTTCATGATTTCAGGTACATAAATGTTACCTGGTTAATTACTGTTTATAGATAAGAATAAAACTAAAGGTCTCACTCCCTGTTTTGAAAGCATGGCTATGCCTTCTCTTCCCCACACCTCCTACTCAAGTTAAATAACTTGCTTTCATGAAATTCCATCTGACTTTACATTGATATGAGACTGGACATAAGGCCTACTGTTTTCATCCTGCTTCAGACAGTGGGATATCATATCCCCTCTGTTCTTAAACCCCATGTGGCATAAACTGACCTCCAACCAATCTGGAGTGAGGACTCTCAGCTGTTCAGCCCAGTTTCCCTGCAGTTGCTATGCTCATGTGTGTTTTACTTCCTTGTTTTATAGTATTAATGGAGAAGCAGATGTTGCCTTTCTCCCTGCAAATGCTATATACAGTGAATCATCTCAGCCTCTCTGTAAAATTTTAACTTAATGGAGTCCTGGCATTTGTGATGAGCTGAGGAACTTAATTTTATAGAACAACCTATTGAACAAGCTGTTCTTGGACATTCCCATCTCAACTAAATGTTAAAAGTATTAAAATTCACATTAGCACAAGAGGAAATTTTGCATGGGTAATCCTTTAATACAGTGTTTTATGGCTCTATTAGCTGCACAGCAGCTGGTGACATGATGAATTTAATCCATTAAAAAATTCAGTAAGAGGTTTAAAAGTCAGCTTTTAAAAACATAATCTTGCTGCAAGGAAAGAGAACTTCTCCTCAGGGCCAGAGACATGGTGAGTTCACAGTGTGGCAGGTATACGAAATACACCTGCATGACAAGCTTTCATATGCTTATGGTTTCACACCTAGCAGAGAGCTTATAGTGATGAAAAAGAAGTCAGGAGCACACAGGAATTCCTAAGGAGTGTGTTTAAATATCACATTTGTCCAGCTTTCTCTCCATCTCTCTGTATTTTTTTCTATTAAGGGATTTAATACTGTGGAGTTAAAAGGTTGTCTTTCTGAATCTTATACATGTATTCCATACGGAGACCATAGCACAGGAACTATTTACTTCTGTTTGAAGATTTAGTACTTGCCAAAGCCTGGTAGAACTAGAAAATTCCTGTGTTTACTACACGAACTAAAACTACAGATTTCTGAAAAGCCCTTTATTTTTCTTTTTTTTTTTTTTTTGCCACAAAAAGATAGAAGTTGACACGTTTGAGCATGAGGTATTTTTTATAAATGTGTATGAGTACACAGTCTTGCTAAGTTTTTATTTTACCCTGGTATTTAGTAGCCTTCTTGAGCAAACTCCTACAGACACACAGATTTAGTAAAAATCTGAGCTTCCATTCAATAGCTTCTCTTAAAAGTTTCTTTGCAGATGTAAAGAACCACCTGAATACATGAATTAAATCCTAGAGGCTTGTAAGCTACAAAGTTAATAAAAAGTACCTAAAAATTAATTATTATTATTTTAAGCTGCGTCATTTTCAGAACATTTTAATTATTTTAGGAACCCTCTTCCAACATTGTTGGTAGTGTTATTATCCTATCTCCTTGCTCCTTGCCAGTATTTTGGAATCAGTCGTGCTCTTGTTTCAGTCATGATATCCCCATACAAATATTTCACCAATATCCACATTTTTCCAGATGACTTATTTTGCCAGGCAAAAATACCTTCTATCGCCCCTTCCCAAATATTCACCTTTGCTAGGTTTCCCTGGGAAAGCACTAAGTGTCCTTTAAACATTTCTTTATGTAATCCCATTGGTGGATTTTACTTATTTTACATCTGATTATGATCTATGATATACTGTTGCAGATCATAAAACAATAAAGAACACTTTAAATAAATAATTAATTAGTTATTTAGCCAATCCAATTACGTCAAGCAAGACTCCACAGAACTTTAATAACGTTGCCCTTTAAATTCTTTATCAAGTTTAAGAAAAAGTCCAGCGACATAAATTGCTTTTCTTTTGTGTATCCTTCTCCCTCTTCCCTTCACAGGGGAAGAAATGGTTTAGATGTAGGTGAGAAAGAACTGTACAGAGACAATGAACTCACATTGATTGAAAGCAAAACCAAGGAAAACTTTGTTTTTCATTGTATTTGATAGTTGGACTCGATGGTCCTTGTGGGTCACTTCCAACTTGGCATATTCTGTGATTCTCTAACACTTTGTGACATAATTTTATTTAATTTTCCTCTTATTGGCTTTCAGTTTCTTAGTTTTCATCTGGGTACATACCTTTATTACAAAATGAAGTTGATAGAAAGAAACTCCTGAAGAAATTGCGTTTAGGAAAAAAGAAGCCCAACAGGAGAGTGTTCTAAGTTGAGCTAGATAAAGGCATATCAATGTACTCTGATGTTGTGCAGTAGCTATGCCTACACTCAAGATAAATACATGACTTGCAGTCTGGGAACATCCAGAAATGCAATGTAATTGCTATGTGTAGGAATTCAGAGAGATTTATTCACAGAAAGTCATTATGGAATTCAACTTCCTTTTTCCTTGTTCATAGGGAATCTTTCATCATGTGCCTTCTGATCACTTGGAAACTGTATTTCACTGAATAAAGCTCATGTAGATACTCTATTTGGCAACTGCTGCAGACATCCACTGTACTAGGACAGGTACCATCACAGTGTCTTTCTTATATTTCAGGAGAACCTTTCGACATGAAGTTATGTATAATGACGCATTACAGTGTCCTACTTCCCGCCTGCTTCATGAAGTCCAAACTGGGGGCGTAGCATGTGTGTGCATGGCGGCACTATGTGTGTATTAGACCCCATCCTGTCACTACACTTATTCTGCACATACTTCTATGGTTATTCCTGACATTATTGCTCCACTGTTACTGGCTGTCTTCTGCCTACTGTCACATCATTTGAAAAGCTTCCCTCAGTGCAGTGATTTGGGTGGGTCAATATGGAGAAGTGTCTTTAGTGTGAAACCGAACTAACTTGAGTGTGGAAGCGATTAAGATGGTATATTTAATAATCACAAAACCTGTACTTGACTGTCCTCAACAAAATCTTGAGATTTTGCAGGGTACAAAGATAATCAAAAAAAAGAGAGTGAGATCAAAATCACAAGCAAAAACCTGTTTAGAAGCACGCACACTCCTAAAGATCTCTGCCATGCTTTTCCTTAAAGTCTGTTTCCAGATAAACTAGTGTGAAGGTTACAATATTAGCTGAGAGAACATATTGTTCTTTGTACCCTCAAATGCTCTGTTTTTTTAGAATATATCAATTAACATGGCTTTTTTGGTTTGTTGATTACAGTAGTGTCCAGTGCAAGTAACATCTCCAAAAGAATGTAATGAACTTCCTTGACATGAATGTAATTACCACAGAAGTAAAAAATCTAAAGTCAAGCTATACTAAATCACCACATACAGTGCAATTAGTAAAGAGAGAAATAACTTATTTGCTCTTTTAGAGTCATGAAACTTGTTATAACACACCCTTAACAATACGTTATATTTAAAATTGGATGCCAGAGTACCATTTACTGGCTAACTTGATTCCTTTTTCCTTGTTACATTGTGTATCACAGATGGCTGATTTATAGAAATTCAAATAGCTGACTGTATTTCATACTTTCAGTACCAATGATTTTTAAAATAAGATTTTGATGCAGGGAGCAAAGAGTGAAGAAAGATTTAGAATAGCAAGGATAATACATTCACAGAATGATTTGCATATATATATGTGCAGATATATAATATATATACGCAGACACATACATACATAAATGCATTTTAGAACTGTGAAAACTTGATAAAACATCAATTAATAAGTGTCTACATCATGTCTCTGAAGTAGACATTGTTACTACACTCACATAAATAACAGGGAAGAACTTATCAAATGCAAATGGGTGGTTCTTAATGTTTTTATTATTGAGACACACAGTTTAAGATGTTTACTGTGTAGCATAAAAGTATGTGCCCATAGGCAGTTTTTAAAAGCATGAATTCTACTTACAATAATAAAGTATTACAACCTTTATTTTGTAACTGGAAACTGTCTGATATGGAGAAGAGCATTTTAAAGACCTCTAATACCTCTTATTTGATAATGTCAGTTAACTTTCTTTTAAGTTTAGGTCATATATTCTTCTGAATTTTTCATTTGAATCATGTTCCAATTTAGCATGACTGATTGCCTGTTTGGCAACTTCATTTTGTGTTAGAAAACAGTAAAAATATTGTGATATAAACTAATGCTACAATTTCAGCTACCTCTTGCTGTCATTTAGCCAGTTATTGAAAAACTTTAAGAATACATAGTGTCCCTATAAGCTTTGCATAAAAACAAGGTAATGGATTTGATTTGACAGAAGTCATTGAACGAACGATCTGTGTGGACTGCTTTGTGCCTGCAACTTCTCAAGTGGACCAGGAACAAACAAGAAAACAAAAAATGATTAAAGTTGTAATAAAAATACCAAACTGTCTAGAAAAGACAATTTTATTATTATATGTGCCAAAGCAATCTAGTCTTATATGAGGAAACACCTCATCAATGGGAAGCCTTTACTATCTGCTTCTCTTTTATGACATTATTTTGATATAAATTTATTGTAAGCTATATTTAAAAATGCAACATGGTGCAAAAAGTCACATATAAAAGGAGAAACAAGGCTTAACAGTCACTTAAATGACTATGCTCCTCTTAGTTTCATCACCTCAGGTAAGTACTTAAGCATGTGCAGCCATCATATGCAACTTGAAGGGTACCTGCACATTGGTTCAGCCCTTATTGAACTCTCTACTGCAGATGTCCAAACATGGGAGTTACAGGACCGGGAATATTTTTTTTTTATTTTCTGCCTTTACGAGCACTTGGCAGGCAACACCTATTCTTTCTAAGTTAACACTTTGGGTTATTTTCCCTAGAACCACCAACTTTCAATGCCACTGAGCACCTACCAGGGGCACAGCCAGCTGCTTGCCTTTATGAAGGACAGACTGACAAGAATACGTTTCTGTAATCTGTTTCCTGCTGTTTCACTTCCAGGTGAGAGGAGAGGTACTGACAAAGGACTTGAATAGTCTTTCTGTCCATGCCCCATCACAAATAATGCTACTTACTCAGACTCCTGCATTCAAACAGCCTAAGCTAGAGTATGTGGGAGGTAGGTGCTAGTTTTGCCATCTGTAAAATGAGGCTGTTAATATTTATCAATAACACAATTTCATAATGATGAAACAAACAGTATTTTAAATGTTTTAAAGGAGATAAAGAGGCCATAAAAGTATTCATTGCTGTTACTGAATAAGCACTCTGAGGTGAGCAACTTTCACATGTGTTACGTCAAAAACATTTAGCAACAACTTATCTTGGATAACTGGAAGAGTACAATTTGTAAAGAAGTCATGGAAATACTTACTATGGCTAGCTAATAGAGGCCCTAAAACCCTGTTTTTCTTTGTGTAGAATGGGAAACCATCAGTGACAAAAAGGATCTTTTAAGTTGTCAAGAAAGGCTGGCAAGGTATTGCAAGAAAATGGGAACCATCCTGGAAATGGTTCAAAAAAGAGGATGTGGAATCTCCCACTTGTTAAGGAACAAACAAAGCAAGCACTGAAAAAATGAGAGCTGACATCTGCATCATATGTGAAGAAGACAGAGTAGATAACAAGAACTGACATGTGAGAAGATGCCTTTGTCAAATTGCCAGAAGTTCCAGAGCTAGGGACATCTTGCTGAAGGCAGATGAGGTTGGGAAAGATGAATGTAACATGCCACCTTTCAAAGGTCAAGACTTTGAAGTGGCATTGAAGAAACACTGCCACAGCTGCCATGCAATGTAGGTAGAGAAAGAAAGCTTTTATTCCTTCCTGCAACACAAAAATTGAAGGGAAATCTAATAATTAGCCTAATCTAATATTACAGGATAGTCAATCATTTAACTACTGAAAATCAGGGGAGACATATTCTAATCTCATTTCACTTGAGAAATCCTGTTGCCTTTATTGGCAGAATTTGCGCTACTGATGGGAAATCTCTCATTCTGACTTCAAGAGCAGTTGTTCTCTTGCGGCCTGATTCATTAAGTTAATGGGACACTTTCTCTTGAGTCCTCTGAGAATAAGATCCGTGCACTGATAAATCTCAGTAGTTTCGAAAGTTCATCTAATCAAAGATGATCTGAATGTCTTCCATCCAATTACCGTGCCAATCAGTTTCATAATACTTCCAGATACTTCTTTTTCAGCTGGGCCCATCAAGCCAGGAAAACCAGTTCCTTGCACTTTCTTATATGTCTGTATCCTTGCCTATAACTCCTGCCAACCCTGAGAGAAAAAGTGCCCAATGGTGGGGAAGGGGAAGAGTAGGACAGTATCCATTACACCAGCACAAAGTGGGTTTAAGAGTTTAGGAAAGGTTCAGGGTTTGATGTCATTTTATTTAAATCACTACAACCTTTCCTGGATTTTGAACCACAAAGTACATAAACCCTTTCCATGGAAGTTCCATGTTTTCTTCTTTTCCATGGTATCTTCCAGCTAGTCACTTGTCTCATGCTTCCTTGTCAGTCTTTCCTCACAATTTTCACCTTCCTATCCTTCATGGCCACTTATTTTTCCTAAGGAATTAGTATATGGGGCAGTTTATTCTGTTTGTTAATTTTCTTCCATTATCAGGGATGCTGTCTCTTTTGTACACTTACACTACTCATGACCGCCAGATTTAGACACCTACACTTATCTGAGGCACCCTCTCTTGATTGTATAAATGCCAAAGTGATCTTTGCTTGTAATACATAATAATTCATTGTCCTTACATTCCAAACTGTGATCAAGACACTGCGTTTTGCTATGCATTAGTATGATGTTCAATGCACTCATGTGATATTCAGGAAAGGTCTTGCAAAAAAAGCTGTAATCCCCATTTTTCCAATGGAATTTAAATCAGGAAAACCCACCTGCTTTGTACTTTTATAGTATTGGTGATTAGATTATATTATGTACATAGAAGTCTAGGGGAAAACAGGTTAGTTGAAACTGATATACAAGCAGTTTCACTGTTTGTAGGAACTCAATGAAGACTTTATGGTTCTTTGTCATGCTGCCTCTGATTACTTGTTTTTATCTGCAACACTGCAGGTCTGATTTTCTTGAGAAGCACTGGAAACTAGGCATTGCACAAAAAACAAAGGGAAGGTGCCTAGCCAGTCAAATTTGACTGTTCTGATTGCAAAGTGTTGGCTGAACAAAAGATAAGATAAAACCCTATCATACGGCATTGGACTCCTTCAGCACTGACTGACTGCTAATCTTCCACATTTCAGTGCGCCTAATGGAGACGAGAGATGGAACAGATACACTAGTCTCAATTACAATGGGTAACCTCACTGGGGTCATATGTTTGGTCTGAGTAATTGTCAATGCATTAACAAGGCCTGCATTTAAGGGAAGAGAGAACAAAAGCCAAAATTTATCTGCCTACACTATCCATTCTTACTAGGGACCAACTAAAGCGAATGTACCTAATTCCATCAAGGGCATTTCTTCTGTTTAATGAGCGCATAGGAAAGAGAGACATTGTTCAAGTACAAGGGTTCAGTTTGCAGCAAGCCACAAATCACATTTCATTTATCAGGCCTACAGATGACAGGATATCATCAAATCCCTGGAGAGTCATATTCATTAAAAAGAAATCTTAAGTAATTACAACAATTAATTGACTTGAAACAGTTTCGGGTGGAGAAGGTTTACATAATTCATTTGCCAGACAAAACAAGCTTTATGAAGTCAGGGCAACATATTTAGAAGCATCCTCCCCTTCCTATCCTCTTGAAAAGCATAGGATAACACCAAACACCTGGAAACAACTGAAATGGGCAAACAAACAAATGAAAGACAGGAAAAGCACCTATAACTTCATAAAAGGTATAATGCTTCACTGACCTGCTCACATCATCACTTAGAATCCTGAGAATAAAGCATTCTCCCATTTCTCCTTGTTTATTCTAAATAGGCAGAGGATTTCTATGGATTATTTTTGTAATAGCAAATTTTGGAAAATCGGCAAACTTAACTCAGCCTCTGTACAATGCAAACAACATTTATGCCTGGTTGCAAATTCATCTTGAAGTTTTGCCCAGATTTCAAAGTGTACAGACTTTTTTTTGTACTTCCTGTTAACTGATCCTGAATATATAGGTATCAGAATGCCATTCTTATGCTTGTACCAGCAGTGAATAGAAATATTTCTCAGATGAATCCTATTATGCTATCCAATATTTTCTTCTCTTCCCTAACTTGTGTGTTTATCAGTTTTAATTCCTGCTTTGTATTAATTTTACAAACTGAGGCAGAGGTTTTTCTGTTTCATGAGTGTTTGGTCTCTAATACAGTATGGTATTAATTCATAAGTAGGACTTCAAGGAGTTATGGAATACAGCTATATCACTGAGACTTTCACAGTAACTCCAACCTCTTGAGCTGAGAAAATTCTCTGAGTACTCAGATAAGTTTTTAATATGTCACTGTTTCCACTGGTGGCATCAAGTTGGATTCCACTTCTCTACACATACGTATCAATATCTTTGGGGAAATAAAGAAAAAGAATAGTCATGCTTCACAAAATGTATTTGCCAGAATAACAGTCACAGACAAGTAAGTGTCAGAAATACTCTGGGATGTTTATGAAAGCGTTTAGATTCAATGGATAGGTATACAACTCATTTATCATATAGTTTCACTTGAAGAACAAGGCAAATATTATTATGAGACTTAAAAACTAGTTTCCTACATCATTAGCTAAGACAAATCTGCAGCTCAACCTAAAAATAAGGAAATGTCCGATTCAAATGATTAATGATACACAGAATCAGAGAACAGGTTGACAAAAATTAGTACCTATATTTGACAAGGAAGAATGACATTTCTTTAAAACTTGACAATTAAAGAACTCTGTTTATGAATTCCTGGCCTCTACTACCTGCCCGCTATGTCCTGTCACTAACAGTGATCCTTGTCTCTTTTCAAAGGTCTATGCATGATGTCTGTGTAAAGAGAAAAGAAATTCCTCGTTTTTGGTAGTGCCATATAGTAAGAGAATAAATAATGAATTTCCTGTGTTTTCTGGCTATCTATAATTTCAGAAGATTAATTTCAGATATATTCCAATTTCCAGATATTCTGAATATTTTTTCCAATCATCATTGCCTTCCTTTGAAGAGGGTAGTTTGTGCTGCCTGTCACACTGGAAAAGCCATCACATTTATGAGTTTTAATATGGCTTATTTTTCATATGTACAAAAATATAATCTTAGAAACCTGGTTTTATGGGAATTCCATTCCTCTGATAAAATGCAAGGAGAGCAAGCTATTTTATTTTAGCTTGTCAATCAGTTAGTTTCTCTCCATTAAAATAAGGTAACAGAGATGGGTCACATTTGCCTCAAATATTTATATGTTTTATAGCTTTAATCTGTAATTCATGAAGACTGAGTACAACTTTAGGTGGACTGGTAGGGCCAAAGGAGGATCTTTTATACAAGCATTGTGTTTCCCTCTGATTCTGACCATAGTAGGCAGTGTAAAAAAAGAACAGAATACATAAAAACATTGTACATGTTATTTCTGAATGTTTCATAAAAGACTGAGGCAACCAACCCATCACAAATGAGACACTGTCACTGCAGCAGTGATTAATGAGATGCTAAGTGCAAGTAGAAAATATTATTTTCTGCCTAAGCATACAATCAGGTTATTCTGTAAATTTTTTTCAGCAGTGCACAGAGTTCACGTGTGCTTAAGCCTACATACCAGAAGGGATGTATTTAAATAGCATAGATAATCCACACACTAAGTTTCAGACTATTACAAATGCAGAAAACCAAAAAATAAAACTTACTAAGCCTTTGATTAGGCAAGCAAACAACATAAAAATCTTACCAACATGAGAAAAATGGAGCTTAATGGCCGATTACAGATCATGGTCAGAGTCGGAGCTGATTCCTGCCACCATTCCCACTGAGACAGATGTCACTGAGAACAGCAGGGTGCACCTCAGCACGGGGCCATGCCCTGGCAGACACTGAACTTTTTCCTGCCAGAGCCCACTGTTAAAAATTCTGCCATGTGCCCTTAAACTATCTCATCTTGGGAGTCTAAATCCAGATACCCCCTGGAGGGGAGAAAAGGCCCAATACCTGTGTTTCCCACTGACCTCTGGGTCTGGGGCTGTGCCCCCACTGTGACTCCTAGAGACATTCCCAAGACGGAGACTCACCAAAGGGGGCTGCTACACTCCTCGCAGATCCCTGGGAGACACCTCTTCCCTCGGGCAGGGCACAGGACCGTGGCTCAAGGAGATGTGATGCACCCAGAATATTTCTTCTTACAGGTTTATTTCCCCTGGCAGTAACCTGCATGCCGGGGCTCCAACCGTGTGGTGCCCCAAAACCAGGGAACTGCAACACTGCACAATCACTCTGCCGTAATATCCTTTTTCCTATTTTCTTAAGAAACAATTTAAGCAGGGGGGTTTCAAGTGCCAAGGTTCCAGCTACTGTCGTCTCTACCTCTTCCCTTACTCCTCAGAGAGCCACCTCTCGCTGCTGCCGGCTCTCTGCCCCTGGCAGTGGCGGCTGTTGCCAAGATTTGTGGCAGCAGCCGGGGTTTTGGTTGGCTTAGGTGTTGGGACAGGGCTCTTTCTCACGGCTGCCACCGTACTTTCCCCCTCACGAATATCTGCAGGAGCCTGGGCAGGCTGCAGCTCTCTGATGGAGGGCACTTCTTCACTCCCTGACTTGCTGCCTTGCCACTCTCACCAACACAGCCACAGGTGCCTACTTTTATACGTTTCCTTGCGAACTTGGGAAAAATTTGTGAGAGCGGCTGTGAGGCCATGAATGGACTTACTGTCCCTTTATTGTAGTATTAGTTTATTCAAATTTCTGCCTTTTTGTTTTTTTTCCCTCTCAGATTTCTCTGCAATACCCATGAGGTAAAAGGAACACTATTAAAGAACTACACCTGTGTTTTAAAAAGCAGATTGCTTGGTTTTTCAAAATAAAGAGGAAGTGTCCTAAATGGTCTGATCCGGCCTGTTCAGTCACATAGGTGCAAATCAAATGAAATCCAGAGCAGCAAAGGCCTTTACTTTGTCTAATTGGGTAATGCTGGGTGATGCTGCTGCTAAGTATTTATCTACACTGTCTGTGAAAGGGATAAAATCCATTTTTTGTCTGTATAACCACGTTCATCGTGTACCGTTTGACCTCAGGAGATGTTCCCTCTAAAGCCTTCCCTATTTCTTTTTCTTCTCAGTCATATTTACAGTTTTTGAGGTGTTAAGACATTCAGAGATTTAAATGAAGGAAACCAGAACAGCACTCTTCTTTGGGGACTTTAATTCAAAACAAACAAACAAACAAAACGAATAAAAAACCACAAACAAAAAAATCCTGAAAGACAGCAAAGGCCTGGAACAGAAAGCATCTTTTTTTTTTTTTTTTTTTTTTTTTTTTGAGAGAGAGAGAGAGAGAGAGAAAACACTAGGTCAGAAGCCATTTCAGAAGGTTTATGGGAAAACACAGCAATATGAATTCTAGACTGTGGGTTCAGTAGTTTAACTCCCATTGAAAGGGTGTGGGACAAATTCCTCTCTTGTTAAGGAGACAAAGGTTTTAGAAATGTATGTAAGCCAAATAACACAGAAAATCAAAATAATACAAAAAGAGAAAGAGAAAAAACCTCCCTGGTATGATTCACCTTTGCCAAGTGTGTAACTCTGACAGAAGGGGCAACTTTTCAGATGGTGTAAATCGCTGTCACTCCATTGACCTCAACAAAGTTGTTCTATCAGGGGATATGACCCTCTTAGTATTTCTTCCCAAGGCACAACAATGATGTCTAAAAATGTAGAAAATTACCTAGAGATTTTCACATTTTTAATATTGTGCTTTATTAATCCAAAATCCATTGAACTCAATAGGAGATTTTAATTGAATCCATAGGTTTTGGATTGCCATTTTCAAACTAAGCATGAGTCTACAGCCATGTTACAAAACCTAAAAAAATGGTATTTGTAATGGAATTGCTGACAGATCCTTAACCATAGTGGTGCTAGCGGGAGTCACTATAATATTATAAATAAGGTGAATAGGCTCTTCTTATCTCATTTCACAGCTGAGCAGTGTATTGCCAGATAAATCAAATCAGGGTAAACGGTTTCATCTAATAAACTGGGTCAACATATAATGTATTTTTCAGGTTTGCACTTTCATTGATTCTCATTTGATTTAAGGAGAGATATTTCAGTTTGTGTTTACAACATTTTAAAATGCCTCTTTTGTCCCTTCTCTAGAGAACAAGCAAGCAACAGAAAGACTATGCAAGCTGGTAGCATCACAAAAATGTCAAGTTTTCTGCTTTCTGTAAGTTCTGCTTTCCATTATTATGCATCTGGGAGAGAGTAGGGGTGGGGAATGAGGGAGTTACTATCTCATATCTGCATTTTCTCAATAATGTTTTAGTGATGTTTGCTAATGTATCATTCATTAACCATCAGCCACTATAAAAAACATAATCTATCTCACAAAGTGGACATTATTATCGCATTAAATCATTTCACAATATACCTGAACGGTTCCACATGAGGGGCCTGGCCTGACTGAGCTCAAATGCCTTGGGGGCAAACTCTTCAGTAGTAATGAGATACGAGGTCTGTCTGTGATGAATATGATATTACTCGTGTCAGTGGCTGTGGACTGCACCCAGAATATTTCTTCTTACAGTTTTTTTTTTTTTTTCCCTATTGCAAAGGAACTCAGGCAAAGCACTATTAACCCAGTAAATGAAGCTCTAAAGATCACAGAGTGTGCCCATTAGTCGACAAGATTGTGACTAATCCAATTTTTCTTGCAGGGAGCAATTCTAATGCTTCTGTAACATCTGGGGATGGCAGGGCCTGCATTACTGATGAAGCTGGATATTTTTTCTTCTACCTTTTTCTTCATCGAAGAATAATTATTGCACTCACTTATTTCACTGCTTCTCCTCCCTCCCCCATGTTTTTCCCCTGACTCCTTCTGCCCGGATGACCTCTTTGAAGATGGTTAAAATAATACTGCAGGCTGACAGAAGAACTGGAATGGGTGAGGACTGTGGAGGCTAAAAAAGATACCCCTAGTGTTTACAGAAAAGGTACTTGTTCAGTGCAGAGAAAGTATTAAATTCCCCCAAAACAAGAAGAAAAAGGACCCAGAGCATTTTATTATCAGTCACCACTAATGGCATGCTGTCTTAAATTGTCCCAGAGCTGGAAGAGAATATCATGTTGCTTCTACTTACTCTGGTAAAAACATTGTGTGTTTTTATTTGTGTGGCAACATTATACATCAGTAGAACAGTAAAATACTGTTTTTATGATTTATTTAATGGCAATTATGGGATTTTATTCTAATAAAAAGTGCCACTAAGGACAGTCTGGGGTATTTTTGTTTAGATGGAATCTAAAAACTATTTTGCAGTACTAAAACATCTCTTAAATTCTGATGGCTAGCATACGTAGATTTTACACGTTGATTTTTCTGTATTCAGAAGAAAACATTACATTCACCTGTTCAAAGGTACAAAAAGATGCTAAATACCAGTAGAATTCTGGGAAAAATGTAATAAATTAGAGGAAGAATGGATTAAATAAATTTTACTGTCACTTCATTGGCAGTGTCTCAATATGGGAAGAAGTTTAGGGATAGAAAATAAGTCAGGGAATTCTGCATCCAGTTGCTTAGATCTTTGCATGAAGGAAGTTATTGTTGTTCTCATAAATCAGCTGCAGGCCTATGGATTTTAGTATATTGGTTTTTCATCTCTTGTATATCTCTAGTGCAAAACCATTTTATTGGGTTCCACACTGAGAATTAAAGTTCGTTCAGCATTCGGAACATCTGAGCTAGAACTCTACCTCTCTCAAAAGCTGCTATTTAACTTTTATTGTTTTATTACAGTATCTCACACTGTGTATCTCTGCAGGAAATATTGTCTGTTCAACATGTCACAGTTAGTCTGGATTCTGGAAGAGAAAATACTTTTTTCACTACGTATTTTAGTGGTTTATATTTTCTGTTTATAACCAAAACCAGAATACAGAGTTGTACGTGAACAAGATAGAAAGGTTTTGGACTATAGCTTTTCTTCTGTTTTGTAGAGTCAAAGGATACAAAGAGGATTCTGTTAACTGCTAATAACAGTTCTGAAGTGGCTTACAAATTTATTATTAAATATCTGGAGAATGTCACCACATGACTTCAGCAAGAATCCTTGAAGATCTGGTGCTAATCAATATGAGGAAAAATCAGAAAACAAGTGATAGATTAAAACCAACACTGGCTAATATTTGTAGCAGTATAAATGTATCAAGCAGGTAGGAAAAGGGTAGCAGATCTGAAGGTATTTTAACCACCTAGATGTTTGGGCCACTAAATAGAAATACATGTTAATTTAGAGAAACAGAATAAAGTCAGAGATACAGAGAATCAGAGAGAAAGTCAGAGAATCAGACATAGGAGTATTTATTATGTAGAACAGTCAAGACAAAGGAAAGGTTCAAGACATGAAATATCTTTGATGCTATCAGTCCAGCTGAAATACTAAAACCTGGCAATCCAGACAGTGGCTTTCATCATCAGGAAATGGAGAGAAAAGCAACACAAAGAGGAAATGCCATTACTGCCTTTAAGAAGCAGTAGTTTAGTTTCACAAGGAACAATCATGTTGAATTTGAGGCACTATTTATCATTCAACAAGAAAGCAAACCATGAACTCTGCAGTGTTTTGTTATGCAGTTAAGAAAGAATGCAGTAAAAATATGCATTTTGTTACAAGTCTGCCTGCCAGAGTTTGGCCGAAGTAAATTGGATATATTTTGAATGCTTCTTTAATTACCTGTGTAGATTGGAAAATTTGTTTCTCTGGTTTGAGATTACAGGGAGGTTTAAGCTAGGTACTACTAGGATGCATACATTATGTGTAACAAATACTAATAAATGGAATTATTGAATGAAACCCTCCAAGTCAACTCCAAGTCAGCAAAAAACTGCTATTGGACCCACAGAGCTAAGATTTTATAGTCAGATTAATTTTGGCATTTGTAACTGAGTCCTTCTAAATCTGTTGCTCTTGGATGTTCTCCAGAAAGGGAATCTACCCAGTGATGTCAGGGATGATATGCAAAATCACAGTATTGCCGTGCCCCTTTCCAGACCAGATTAGCCAGGAACTTGGCCAAATGTGTTTTACAAGCCTTTCCTGACAGATGTATGCATGTAGTATTGAAAAAGAGTCTGCAAGACAGTAATCACTTGTGGTTGTGACTGAAGTGATTAAGTATGCAGGTGTTTGTTAGATTAGGCCTTTAAAGTGGATCCTGCCTAACAGCCGTAACTGTTATGGATGTAAGTCATGAATCAAATGGAATTAGTTGATGTATGATAATGTTACATCACTGGGAGAAGAGAGGTACTTATTTTTGCCTTTGAAGCGATAACAAACACCATAAATTTTAGTGTCAACTTCTGCTATTTTCTCAGCAATTTAATTTTATTTAAATGGTTTCATCTTTTTGTTATTTGTCAAAAGCCACCTTTGCTTTTCTTTTGAATAGCCAAACCTGATAAGTTTTCAGCTGTCTTGTGTGAAACTGCAGCAAAACTGCTGTTGACTTCAATACTATCAGGTTTTCACTCACAGCTTCCAGCATGGTTTGAACTGACATGCAAATCCAAATTCAGCTATAAGATGACAGAAGAAGGATTTTTTTCAGCCCACAGATTGCTAAACTGCCCCAAGCAAGCTACTTTCTTACATACAACGTCTGTAGAAAGGTTTGAGAATCCTTTATTGTGCCTGGGTAATTCCACCAGTGATAGAATCTGGGAGTAGTCCTTGCAGAAAGTGTTTGTTACAATACATGTAATTGAAAAATCACAGCCTTGAAAAGTGTTTTGGTAGTGGGTTGTCAAAACTTGCCCAATGGTACAACTCAATAATTTTGAAATGAATGTTTTTCCTCTGTTGTTTACCATCATACTTGATCATTGATACCTGATACTCTTTTTCTGTATCAAAACCAATTGAGTTTTCTCTCTTAAATTCCAAGACAACTCTTGCAACTCGTTTTAATATTGACTCCAAGCCTAATTATACATTTTACATGTCCAAGCCTTGAAATATTTTCCTGATAGTTAAGTTGGCAGAAAAATGCAGCCACTGCAGAGTCCTGAACAGAACTTAAGGGGTCACTGCACTACTAGTTATGTTCTTATGTTGAACTAGCAGGTATTGAACTGTATTGGTAGTGAGTTTACTACTAAGAATGTTATTACAATGCTTCTACAAAAACTACAGGTATCTGGGGATAAACTGTGTCCCAGCTGTCTAGATACAAAAGTATTCTCCTCAGGGAAAGTGGTGGAGTCACCATCCCTGGAAGCATTCAAAAACTGAGCAGACATGGCACTTGGCCATGTTGTTTAATTGTCACAGTAGGGTTGGACTTGATGATCTCGGAGGTCTTTTCCAACCTTAATGATTACATGATCATTGAAAGGAGGGTAGAATGGATTCAAAGTAATTCCTAAAATGGTTCTTGGGCAAACCTGGTAGCATGTAGCTGGGAATAAAAGCCGGGCAGCACTACGGCTGACTAACTCCATCTGTCACCTTGTATTTCAACCAATATTTGTCACGTGACTTTGTTGGGCCACCCATCTTAGAAATAGAGTGCTGCATGGGCAATTGGAGCTTTTTAGTCTTTTTTTTGAATTGGCCTGATAAAGTATAGCTGCAGTTATTGCTACAGGTAAGTGGAAGGGCAGAATTGCTATGCTTTGGCCTCAGCAGCCTTAAGCAACCTGTTTCAGAAGCCATATTAAACAAAATACAAAACCAGGGTATTTCTCACTTGACTGCAGTGGGAATCTTTTTTTTTTTTTCCCACGAAAAATAACACACTGTATTTTGTGTGTGAATTGAAAAAGACACTTCACTTCTTCCTCTTCACTTACAGGCATTGAAAGTTGGAACAGAAGTCATAGGACAGCAGGTGGAAGGGAACATTTATGAAGGATGTGATCTGGATTTACAGGCAAATGGATTCTCAGGTGTTAAGGCCATCAGCGTAAAGCAGCATTCCACTTGAAAATAATCATAAAGAAACAGTAAGTAAGAGTATGTAAGAGGAAAGCAGTCAAACTTCTGAGATGCAGTTGTGCTAAACTAATGAGAGCTTCATCCCTTTGTTCAGGAATAGCTACGGTTCTCTCAGTGTCATCTCAAAAAATGATTGAGTGAAGTTTGTGCCTGATTCTGACAGCACTAATGGGAAAAGAGTCAAGCAACATATTTTTAAATGATAGTACAGTAAGCGGAAGTGGATCTGCTCGTGTGGTAATGCTCTATTAATTAAGATCATCAGGAGGCATTAGGAAGGAGAAGTGGAAGAGACGGAAATGTTTAAAAAAATTATTCAAGATATTATTTATGAGCTCTATTTCTAGGACTGAAGCTAGTGTGGTACCTCTTTCAAAAATAAACGATGGAGACTGATGCTGCATAATGGGACAATTTACAAATAGAAATGAAGGAAATGTTTATAATTTTGACCTTAGTGACTCCAGTAAGATCAGTCCTTTACTGGTTTAATATTGTTTCACAGTTTGTGCTGTTAAATCAAAAGGTTATCTATAATACATCTGGCAATATTAATGCAAAGGATCAGGGGTATTCAACAGACATTTATTCATTATTAATATAGATAATAAAGGATCATTTATGAGATTACAGATGAGATTTTTATCATCAAAAGCTTAAAAAGGGAAATGTATTTTTGCTCTAGGACAGAGATGAAAAGAGTCAGTAATAGGAAATCTAAGAGTCAACACGAAACTGTCAAATTCACTCTTTTCCTGAAGACAGCTAGGACTTGATAGCAATGAACGAAAACCAAAATAAAATTAAATGTTTTTGCTGTAAAATTGCTTTATTGTCAGGGAGGGGCTTTCAGTTGTAGGCTCTGTTTTTATCCTTTAGCAAGGCAGTTGTCAATGTTTTTCCCTCACATAGTTGCCCTTTTCAATGTCTTTTTAAAAGATCTAGAGTGGGAGAAACTATCTGTGTTTCAAGAACTTCTGGGAGCTCTTTGAAATTGAACTTGACAAGAGTGAAAGTCAGCTCTAGGGACCCTTAATTGTTGGGTGCAGGCATCACACTCACACATTTTAGGTATCTAACTCTGTGCCATTTGTTGGTACATTTGCAATTAGTAGTAGAAGGATGTGCACATGTGAAACAGGTGTAATAGCCAGAGTAAAATCTTGGATTTTTTTCCTGTGTCATGATTGCTGGTATTTACAGAGGGAGAACAAATCCCTAGTGCTACTGAGAGTGCTTACGAAGTGGCAGATCTTGTTTCATTGAGCCAGTGGAGATTTCTTAATATCACATAATATATGTTGTGACTGCCCCCTGCATTCTCAAGGCTGCAGTCACCTAGTGCAGTATTGCCTGTATAAATGATGAATGCCAGTATATTCAGAGTTAAGGCTAAAACTCTCTCCTCGTTTCACCTATCAGTCTTATCTAGGGCAGTTGCTCGAATCAGCTTCTAGGGTTCTCAGAACATTCAATTATCTTATTTCCCATATGATCTGCAATACCCAAGGGTGGATTTGGAATTTGATGAAGTTGTTTCTGATCTGAGGGTATGGACTGACCAGTCTGCTTGAGATGACCTCAAATCCTCACTAGGAACAGCGGTAGTAGTGGAATAGAAATAGTTGCATTGGAAAATTAATTTCATTACTTAGATACTGTCTTTACATTGTCTAGAATTTGAGGACAATTCTGAAAATCCTCATTTGTAATCTTTTTTTCACATTTTTTCTTTGGTCTTTTTCATGTCAGAAAGAGTCCACATTTCCCTTACTGTTTGTGGGATCTTACAAAAATTTTGTAGCTTTTTCTCAATCAAGCAAACAAAATCTGGCAGGCATTATAGAAATGAACCAAGAACAAATTTGAGTTATGTGATCTTAAGTGTTGGGGTTTTTTTAAGTTTCTGCCTTTTTGCTCATAATCTCATTGAAAAAAAAATTAAAGGAGATGGAAACCCAGCCTTTTTTGAAACTGGATACATAGAGAAAACCCCACAGGGTCATATCTAGATGTGAAAAACTGGATTCCCTTTTCCTTGCTCCAAACTGAATAAGATTTGAATGTATTTGAAACTGTGAACAACACTTGAATATAAAATAAATATTTTATGAGCAAATAAATTAATTTTCCCTGAAGGTGAAGGGGGGAGACTGGTCCCTGGATGGGCTTGAGAACTCAGATTCTTCATCACATGTCAGAATTTGTTGTAAAATGATGTATCACAGGGTGTCAATGAGAAATGGAGCAGAGCATAACGGGCATTTCTTTGTCAAACTTACTTTCTTTTATTTGCCATTCCAGCCTCTAACTCAACCATGATAACAGGTAATCCCTGACTAATCTACCTGAGATTAGTTACCTACCCAGCTTGATTTAAACCTTCTATAGGTATTACTACTATCACAGTGACATAATAGGATTTAATTTGTGTGTGTCTCAGCTGCTTTCCTGCAACGTCCACTGAACTAAATTACTGGTCTTTGTGGGAAGGCAGCTGTAGGGTGACCACTCTTCCGGCTCAGCTGTTGGACCTGTCATCTCTGGTACAATAACCATCTGGGCAAAGCGGCATCTTAAATCTTTCTAGCTGTCTGCTAAATGAAGTTATGTAAAACCCTGTCTAGTAAATCTCAAGCAACATTAGCCTAAGTCCCATCACTCAGGTGGACCACAATATTTGGACAGAATTCTCTTGAAACCAGTGTAAAGAACAGCTCACATGGAACCACATATGAGTTTTAGAACATAATATTAAAAGAAAACAAAACTAAAACCAAAGTAGCCTTGCATAGGTTAAATTTTACTCATTGCATGGATTTTTAATCCTTATATAGCTTCCTTGTAAATTTAGTTAGTTTGGACTTCCTTCAGTATAAGACACAGGAGAGGAAGACTGTAAACAAACATCTGGCTGCAGGACAGCCTTGGTATTGCAGATGAGTTTTAACTTTTGATTATCCACTGGAGTTCATCTAGAAAATTAAACATTTTTAATAATAAGTCAATTTAGACAATTTGTCAAGTTTCATAAACTCCTTCTTCTTTCTCTCCTTGCATCTCTAATAGGCATAGGTTAATATATTACATAAAGTCGGTGTTAGTCCCAGGTGCAGAATATTCTGCCAATGAACAGCTACTTATCTAATTAAAGAAATCACCTTAGTAACATCTGGAGTCACTCCTGGATGCTGATGGAGACCTGTGAACATGCAGTGATGACCTTCAGGCTGCAAAAGCCTTGAGAGGGCATCAGAAAGACAAAGAAGCAAAGCAGCTGGCAAGTTGGAGAACAACATGGGCTAATGTTTTAGCTGGGCAATGCCCTATATTTCAATCACAAAAGATTACATCCTATGTGACAAGCATTACAGATGCCAAGGTCTTTTCTGTCAATGTAGCTTCTTAAAATTCATGAGAAGTAATCAGAAAGACTTGATATGTGTAGAAAGTGAGGAGAAAGTGATTGATACATCACACAGATACATACCTGCCCAAGTCATTAACATGAGGGAGGGAGAAAGGATACCATGGTTAATGCACAGAGAAAATGCAGTATATAGAAATATCTCTGAAAGCATTCAGCTAATTAAAGGCCTGAAACAGGAAAGTATTACTCACATGAGTAGTCAAAATGGTAATCAAACCACCACTGTAGGACAACTCATGAGTAAAGGTTTGCTGTCAAGACCTGAATGAAGTAAATGCGTGAAAAGCCTGCACCGATGATTAAATTCTGTGCTTGTTAAAATGTAATAATTCCAGTGACAGGGAAGAGATTTGATTAGTGTGCTTGGACAGGAAGACATTATTATGGAGGAGTGATTTATGATATAGAGAGGCACAAAATTTGCAGATTTTTTGTACATATTCAAAATGAATCCAAGGGTATTTTTTTTCACAGATTAAAGCCCTGTGCAATTAAAAGCATTCATTGAATTTACTAAAGTGAATAGATATTTCTACTGGTTTTTAGTCAAAAGATACTTCTTTAGTTTGCAAATGTTTGGTTGGTGGTTTAGTCGATTTATTTTACATATTAAACAAAGAGAAAAAGAACTTGCTCTTGAATAATAGAGACTCCATGTATATAGGTGGCATAAGATCTGTGTCAGAGTTATTCCTTGTTCTTTAGATTCTAAAGAATAATAGTGCCTGTTAATTTAGTGTACATTTCATTAGAAAGAAAATATAGTCCACTTAAATCACTAGAAATCTTTCTGCTGATGTGGTAGACTTTTCTCCAAGTCAATAGATCTTCACAGAATACTTTTCTTCTACATTTGAAAGGAAATTAATAAGGATTTACTCTGTTCTGGGATGACTGATAATAAGCAGTAGAGCTACACTACAAGCCTTCTGTGACTGGCTATACTGTGCTCTTGTGGGTTGTGCAGCATGTCATCTTCTCAGCTAATATAAATTTGTATGCTTCCATACCCTTGAATGCAGTTGTGATGATTAATACCAGATGAGGTTCAGGGTCTGCTGTATTCTTGGAAAGTAGCCTCCACTTACTTTTTCCAATAAGCCACTAACTTTTTCCCAGTGCTCTTATTCCATGACTGTTTGCTAACAAGAAGTATGAAACCTTCATTGAGGGGTCTAGAGGCCTTGGGACACTGCTTTGAATAAAATAATGAACATTATTTATATTTAATAATAATAATAATAATAGTAATAATAATAATAATAATAATGCTTCTAAATATATATAGCCCTATAATTATCAGTGAGACTGCATCTTGAGCACTGTGTCCAGTGTTGGTCTTTCCACTAGAGAAAGGACACTGTTATGCTGACATGAGTCCAGTGGAGGGCCAGTATAATGGCTGGAGGTGGAAACACAGGGTATATGAGGAACAACTAAGGAATTTAGGTCACTTCCCTTTAAAAGAGGCAGTTTCAGGAAAGATTTTATCGCTGTCTTTTACCACTGAGGAAAGCATAAGGATGGTTCATAATGAAAGGATGGTGGGCAGTAGGCCCATGCTATAATAAGAAAAACTCTGATTAGATATTAGGAAACAAATTTTCTGAATGAGAACAGTCAAATATTGGAACACATTGCCAGAGAGGCTGGACACTCTCCATCTTTGATGATATTCCAAACTTGCCAGGCCAACAGCTAGCTGGACCTGCTTTGTGCTGGGGTTAAACCATTTTGCCACAAAGGTCCTTCCCAATACATTGTTGTATGGTTCTGTGCAAGTCTTTTTAGTCTCAGAAGCAGACATTTGTTACAACTGGAATTTTCACACCACTTCCATATATTGTCATGCATTGAAATAAAAACATATGTTCATCTGGTGGGTTTTCATTAGATTCAAGTTCTGTTTAACTATTCTTTACTGGGTTTGCCTCTCAACAGTAGCTGATGTTGTAATTCAGTGTTGCTGTACATTTTGTGCTGTGCCATAAGCAATAAAGTTTTTCAAAGAATAAATTATTGAGAGTATAAGTTGTGCTTTGCTAACTGTTGTGTCTTTTTCTTGCATTGAACAAAAGGAATTAAAACATACAAGGCTATGCTCTGTATTACACAAAACAAAGAGATGTTGAAGTTAAGGCTATGGATATGGCTTGTGTGGAATGAAAATTGAAACCATAGACAGGTTTGTTCACTTTATCTTCCAATACAACAACTACTGGGGGGTATTGAAGAAACTGGAACAAATTCAAAACAAAGGAAATAGATGTTTTCATCATAATTCTTGCCATAGTACGGAAGCTTGAGGTTTACATGGAGTCCAGGATTGGACAAGCTCATGGAGGAGAAATCTGGTAGTGATTTCATAAACAGAAACTACCTCTAACTCTGGAGTCCCAGGGTTGCAAATTTTCAGAAAACTGATGGATGTTCAAGGTTACTATTGTTTTATGGTTTATTCTTATACTTATCCTTATGTATCTACTATTTATTGCCATAAAAAAAAAAGGTATTGGATTAGATCATCTTTTGATTTGACTTAATATAGCTGTTCTTTTGGTCTTTTCTTCTTTTCTGGTATGTTGAGATAATTTTTTTCTTCTCCCCTGGAGCTCTTGGCTAAAGAATGCCCAGCCCTCTGGGAGCAGTACACGTGCACCTTGCTCATTGCATAGGGCTGCTTAATGCAGTCAGGCTCTTCGGAGACTTCAGCTGTCAAAATCTTTCCAGTTCTTGACAGCAGACTTCACTGAGGGTTTACAGAGATTTGAGATTTGATCAAATTTGTGCTAAAGGCATATATCTACTATGTTCTTCCCACTTTCAAACTTTTGCACTAGAGCATAAAATGTGGGGCATATAATCAACTGCAAGATTCTTTTATTAGAACCAGAAAATCACATTTTCTTTCAAAAACGTTTAGCTCTTTTTACTTTATAACAATTACTGAGACACAGATGCTTGCTCTGAAAAAAATATTTCGCTATAAGTATTTAATTAATTAATTGAAAAAGGTGATGAGCAAATGAAAAATAAGGTTTCATACTGGAAGGTGTTGGACAGGTTTAATATTACATGTCACTCACATATACCATCACTTTGAGTTATGCTGGCTTCTAAACCAGACAAGTTAACGTGAACTTCCAGTGCTTACAGTGTGTAGAGCAGTGCAATTTAAATCCCATTTAGTTTAGTAAGCAAGATGCAGAACTGCACTGAGGCACTGAAGAAGATACAGAGAGAGAAAGAAAGAAAATAAGGAAAACAGGCTTATAAGCTTGTGCTGTCCATGACAATCCAATAACTTGAATCAAGGCCAGGTTCATATACATCAGGTAGAGGTACACACAGGTAAACTCCTCTGTTAGTTCTGCGTAGCAATTTCTTGGGGTCGGGTTGAGAGAAGGAGAGGAGACTTCATGAACCATCTGAAGTCATTTTTTAGGATGGCTTATATGTGCTGTTGAGAGATTTGTAGGCTAGCCCAGAGCCAGCAAATATATATATAATAAATGTATATAATCAGCAAATAAATATATAACAACTTTGCCATGCAGCATACCAGGTCTGACCAGACAGTCCATAGCCTACAGGTTCGCACTCCCTCAGCCTACCAACCATGCAACAGGAGGTAGAACAACAGATAAAGGGATGGCAGCCACACAACATGGCATGGTGTCATAGGAAACCAGGCTTCATTACAGCTGCAAACTGTGAAACTTCTTGCTGCTCACACACCTCAGGGAAATCCTGTAGTCTGTGTTTAAATCCCTGTCTTGTTGAGAGGTGTTCTGCATATACAGTGTGTAAAAATGCTAATAATAAATTTCTTCTAGTCCTTCTCTTTGCATTGCCAGAGTTTTTGGTCAGAAGAATTTCTTAATAGATATAAATGTAGATCACATTGTGATTATGACTTCATATGAGGCATATATATATATATATATATATATATATATATATATATCAGAAATGAAAGTAATCTGGTGACTACATGATGTAAGTAATATTTTCTGGGTAAGTGAGAAGAAAGCAAATAAAATATCCTGATCTGATATTATTTATTCAAACATTTTCCACTGGGAAGTATCTCTTGATGTGCAGTCACTGTGGCCTAATCTAGCCTGTTTCTTGTGAAATACTGTTAAAAGAAATGGTGTTTCAATTAGGTTCATGGAGGCAAACAGGTTGAAGAACCCAGCACGTGTGCAAACTAATTGTTTATAACAGGAAAAAAAAGTCAGGCTTCTGGAGAAAGGATAATTTCTCTTATCTTAATTTTAGGGTTTTGGTTCTCATAACAGATAAAACAAATCATTGGGAAAATGGAAAGTTCAATAGGAAAAACAGTCATTCAATTAGTTCAGTTCTCTTTTCTTTCTAACTCCAGATCCCAGTGTCCATTTTCAAAGAACCTCATTTTGGTCCACAAACCAAAAAGAATTTGGACATTATACCACATTGGAATAAATCTTTGTGACAAAGAGGTATTCAAAGCTCAATGAAGCAAAAAAGATATTAAAACTGGTATACCCAACATGTCCGTGTGCATTCTTGAGACATATAGCCATATATTTTTTATTATTAACACTAATAAAGGCAGGGCACGGGTGCAGCAGGCCTTAGTTTCCGTCTTTGGGGACTTCCATCTTTAATATAGTCTCTTAAAAATACATGCATTGCTACATTTTTCATTACCCTTAATTTTTTCATCAATCACGTTAATTTATACAGGGGGCACTTAATAATAGCTAATTAACACTTATGACTTTTTAAATTAAAAGACCTTTGGAGAGATTACTGATGATTGCAAAAAGGTTTTTCTTCCTCCCATTAAAAAGAAAAAGAAAGAGAGACTGAAGATCTGGCTCGGGCGTATGAGGGGAACTTCTCTCTTGCTTCACTGATCACACAACAAATGAAAACAGCAAAAGCCTGTGCAAAGGCAATACTGCTATTAGCCTACACTCCTGAAAGGTGCCATTATTTTAGCTGATTATTAAGCAGCATATATATTATTCAGAGTGACCTTTAATAGCTGAAAATTAAATTATAATTTACTGGGGAGATATCTAAACCCATGTAGCTATTATTACAAAAAAAAAAAAAGACCATGATGTCATACAATGTCCCAAAAATATATTTTTATTATTACCAAATGAAGTGAAGAGAGAAAAAGCATTGAATTTTGACAGTGAGAAGGTTCTCATGGATTGAAATAATATTTTTTAACAATCCCCTTCTTACTGCAGTGAGAAATGGCCCATGCTTAATTTTTGACTGCAACCACTTTTGGATATATCAGGCAGCTGTTTGGATTCACACCACTTTCCTTGTCTAGTAATGACAGTATGATTCCTTCCTTTTAAAAAAAAATGTTTCTCAAAATTAAGTATATATGATAAACGCTTCCAGTGTTCTCTAAATCTCAATTATCTGGCCAGAAAACTTTGTTTTAAAGCATCAGCAAGGGCTTTTTTGTTGGTTTTGTGGTTGTTATTGTCATTGTTATAATAATTTTTACTATGATAATAATATTTTAAGATGATGATCATGATGATCGTGATCATGATTAACATTATTATTATATACAACCAATAGGTGTCTCCGTTTCCTGACAGAGCCCACTCAACATCTGTAACACCTGTAAAATCCTGTATTCGTCTGCTGCTGACAGGAGGAAATCCAGTCTAGAAGGACAATGTTCCACACCTGAGGTAACCTCTGACCATCTCCTTTGAAGGTGGCCTCCCTTCAGCTTCTCAGGGTCCTGAGGGAAGGCTGTCTGAGGTGCCCAGCACTTCCTCCCACATTCACCCAAGGCCTTAATGCTTTTGCTCTTTATCGGTGAGTATATATGGCTACCAGTAGCAAATGCTGTTTATGGATATCTTTCCTAGATAATAGGAAGGCAGGCTCATGCAGTGTAAAAAGACTGACATCACTCCTGTTTAAGAGGTGCTCACTCTTTTTTTTAGGTACATAGCAATGCACCACCTTGGCAGCAGAATTTTGTAGTCTGCATCTCATTTTAAGGCCTGTGTTTCACAGGGCCTGCCTATCATGAATTTAAATTGCATGGGGTGGTTTTCTGCTACACATCAGACTCAGTAAAAATTGAAGCCACAACCATACATTAAAAAATCCAAATGCATTAATGAAGCTGATTGAACATAATAGCCTCTTATTAATAATGTCCTATAAATTGATTTTGGTATCATTACAGCAGTTAAATAAAACTGCACAAGACTATGTACTCTCAGAGATCATAGAATCACAGAATGGCCTGTGTTGGAAGGGGCCTTAAAGATCACCTAGTTCCAACACTCTTGCAGTGGACAAGGTCATTTTCCACTTGACTAGGTTGCTCAGTGCTCCTTCCAACCTGGCCATGAACACTTTAAGGAATGGGGCATCCACAGCATCTCTGAGCAACTGTTGCAGTGCCTCACCACTGTCACAGTAAAGAATTTTTTTTTAATATCTAATCTAAACCTACTCTCTTTCAGATTAAAGCCATTCCCCCTTGAACTGTCACTACATGCCCTTGTAAATAGTCTATCTCTCTTGTAGGCTTCCTTCAGGTGTTGGAAGGCCACAATTAGGTTAACCTGAAGCCTTTTCTTTTCCAGACTGAACAATCCCAATTATCTTTGCCTTTCATCACAGGAGAGGTGCTTCATCATTCTAATCAACTTGGTGGCCCTCATGTGTTGAAGTCCACATGCAAAGTCAGTCTACAGCACTGATAATCATAAATTAGAAGGAACAATTAAGAAAGTAAAAAAATGCAGCTGACCTGGATATACATGTATTGCTCCACAAAATTAATAAAATAGTCATCTTTTTTAACTGGAAATGTAAGAACAACTGAATTTCAAACTGAAATTTTCTTTTCACTCAGGATATACCTACTTTTACGTTCAAATGAGTGCATTCTTTCCACACATGAGACTTGTCTTCTGAAAGAGAAAAGTGGGACTGACAAAACTGTTCCAATGCCCAACCACCCTCTAGGTGAAGAACCTTCTTCTGATATCCAACCTAAACCTCCCCTGCCACAACTTCAGGCCATTTCCTTGGTTGCTGTCCCTGGTCACCACAGAGAAGAGATCAGTGCCTGCCCCTCCTCTTCCCCTCACGAGGAAGTTGTAACTGCAATGAGGTCTCTCCTCAGTCTCCTCCAGGCTGAACAGACCAAGTGACCTCAGCCGCTTCTTGTATGGATACCCCTCTAGACCCTTTGCTATCTTCATGGGACTCCTTTGGACCCTCCAAAAACTTTATATTTTTCTTATATTGTTGTTTCCAAAACTGCCAAAATATTCAAGGTGAGGCTGCACCAGTGCACAGCAGAGCGGGACAATCCCCTCCCTCGATGGGCTGGTGATGCTTTGCCTGATGCCCCCAGGACATGGTTGGCCCTCCTGGCTGCCAGGGCACTGCTGACTCACATTCAACTTGCCATCAACCAGGACCCCCAGGTCCCTTTCTGCAAGGCTGCTCTCCAGCCTCTCATCCCGCAGTCTGTAAGTACATCCGGGGTTGTCCTGTCCCAGGATGAAGAATTACAAAATAACTAAATAATAATAATTAAAAAGGGATTTGAAAAAGCTAAGCTTTAATTTACAATGATTTGCAATTTAACACTGAATTTTTTAAATCTCTTGGACTCTTTAACCCACATTTCCAGAAGGTTCCTGATTTTGTTTTCTCCATATAAACAGACAAATATTTTTGCATCATTATCAGTAACAGCACCAGTGATTCATAATTATTTTACTCTCAGAAAGATTCAAATGATCTGCAGATTAATGTATAAAATTCTTATCCTGCAGATAACAACAGGCAATGGAAACACCATCCATAAAGATCATGAAGTGGGACATATGTTTAAACTCTTGATTTTTTACTGCAAGAAAGGTAATAGCAATACCTCACATAACTTGAGACAACAAAAATGCAAGGGAAGCTGGAATTCATGGGAATTTGTAGTGTGCTCACAGAGAAGGGATTTTTTCTCCATACTATTTTATGAGTAAAGAGCAAAATCACTTCACCAGCTAATTCATCTCTCTACTTATCTGTTCAACAATGTAAAATCATCATCCATAGTTTTTTATATGACAGCAATAGAAAAGGTGAAACCCCTGGTGGATTCTATTAAGTCTTTAGCAAGTCTCTCCTTTTTGGGATTAAATCTCACCTTTGGCTCTTTTTGGGAAGTGGGTGGACACTTAAGATTTATGGTAAGTAGACAGTTAAGCTTCAGGGGCTTAAACTACATGGCTCAAAGTGGAATTTCTCAGAAGGCTTGGCTGTTTTCCCTGGAGACTTAACATCTGTTTGATCTCTACTGGAAGACTACCCACTGTGAGATCCCCTTAACTGAAGATGTCCCCAGCATTTATATGCTGCTTCTGGGACTTTGTGAACTGCCTTGTCCCCAGGAAGCACAGCTATCATGGCAGTGCATAAAACAGAACTGCAACTTTGATGTAAATGGGGCTGAATCCATTAATTGCTTTAAAAGTCTTTGTGATTTGTCTTGTCCCAGAGGACATGCAGTTATAGCGACTCAGTGATCATACCATGCTCTGATGTTGCCAGGGCTGGATTCATTATTGCCTGAAACTGTAAGAACAAAGCTTTACATGGGCACTGGAAATCAGCTGGGAGCCAGTGCAAGGATGGGATCCATGCTATTTCCTTCTTCAGCCTTAATGAGCCTTAGAAGACCCCAGCACTTTGTTAGTATACAAGAGTTTAGTTTTGACAGGTGGGGGACACAACACTCTGGCCAGTTCTTTGTGTGTTGCCTCAGCAGCTGCAGCCAGCTGCTTCTTCCTGCTTCCTTGGAGATGTTTAGACATGTTATAAATATCGGGCCTGGGTATTGCTTGTGGTTTGTGGAAAAATAGCATGTGGCCCTTTTACCAGAGCATGTGGCTGCTCCTGTGGTCAAATGGGCTCCCAAACTTCACAGGCACTGCTAGATACTACAAGTTATAGAGGTTTGTATTATCCTGTGAAGCTTTGTGTCCCACAGGAGAACTGCATGGGACACAGGTCTTGCACTGTTTTGGTTATGTTTATCTGTGGCTTTTCTGGATTGCTGTCAGCTTGGTTTGCAAATTATCAGGATAACAGCC
Source organism: Lophotriccus pileatus (assembly GCA_035583135.1). Lineage (NCBI taxonomy): Eukaryota > Metazoa > Chordata > Aves > Passeriformes > Tyrannidae > Lophotriccus > Lophotriccus pileatus. The sequence goes on along the minus strand of JAWWES010000081.1, from coordinate 64,901,361 downwards.
TGTGAATGACTCTGCCTTATTGTACACATAAGGTAGCTTCTATGCACATCTATTAGTTGTCAAAGTCACCATTCAGCTCTGTTCTTAGGGTCTCCAAAACCTTTAAAGATATTTTTGTCCATGGATAGGTCCTTGAACTCCAGAGCTCATGTGACATTGTTCAGAAATTGTACTCAGAGCCCAAAGTTGTAGTGTATGTGCAAATTTTAGCCTATCTCTGTGGACCACAAAACCTTCCTAGGATAAAGCTAATTCATTATGCTGTGTAGAGAGGTCACATACATGTAAGAAGGAAATCAGATTCATTTTGTAGCCTGCACAGAAACAGTTTTAAAATATACACATAGACTGGAAAAATTGGCCAACATAATAACAGTAATGAAATCAATAATAGTAATAGAAATCAGCAATTTCTTTCCATTTTTCAGACCAGGCAAGGAAGAGTTAAAACAGTTTGTACCAATTATTGACTACAAGATCTGCAAATGATTGCATAAAATTTCCAAAATATGCCTGCAAGCTTCTATTATTGATGTTGTGCCCCAGGACATGCACATATGGATTTAATTGTCTAAAGTGTTTTATTAATTAAATTGCTATGATTTACCTCTCCCATGTTAGCATTTACAGTTTATGAAACAGCTCGTAATTAGGAAATGACTCTACTGATGTTGCTTGTTTACTTTGCAAGCAATACATAACAGTGCCACATTCCTCTTTTTAAACCCACCCTCCCAGGCTACCTTTTTTCTAGCCCGATTAATAGGCAACTGCTGCTGGTGCGTTAAATTGCTTTTTGGGTATGTTTAGGGGGGAAGATAACTGCTAGGGTTACTGCTACCGTTACAGTGCACAGCAGCATCCTTTTTCCTAGACTGAAAGCTTCATCCAGACCTCAATGAAGTTAACAGGCATCTTGCACTGGTGTGTTTTGGATCTGTCCCAACAAGCAAAAATGGGGGTATTTTTTTCCTTAAATACAGCGTCATGTTTACTGTGGAACAGCCAAAATGCTCTAACCAGACACATACTACTTTATTCTGATAAACAAGATTTTGAGTTTTCTTTACTGAATCTCAGAAAGATTTTCTAGAATACTTATGAATTAATGCCCTGAAGCTGTACACAATTGGATTTATTTAAATGAAAGAAAGGCTGTAAGTTTTATGCTAAAGAATATTTGCCAATGAGTAGATCAGTATTACAACATCAAAAGGTTTCTTAGCTGATCTAACTGATAATCCATCTCTGTCTGAAAGTTAGTATTTTTAAATCTATAATTTAATTCCATACTCTCAAATTTTGTACGTCATTTTGCTTAGTTAGAGAATGCAGACACCATATAAATGACCTACATGTATGTGCAGGGGAAGAGAGAGAAGTGTTATTATAGCAGGCAG
>JAWWES010000081.1:64793267-64899861 GCA_035583135.1 Lophotriccus pileatus | reverse complement strand
ATTCTATTCTATTCTATTCTATTCTATTCTATTCTATTCTATTCTATTCTATTCTATTCTATTCTATTCTATTTCTACTCTATTCTATTCTATTCTAACCAGAATGTAGGAGAATAATCTCTTGAGTAAAATTTGCCACAAAATATCACTTGGTAATTAATATAGACATTCTTTCTTTGTTTCTGTTCTGCTACTTTTCACACTGGGATAAGATCTTACATAAGCATGACCTCTTGCACTCCCACAAATTCCCAAAGGTTTTTACAATCCTTGCTAATGTCAAACAACTCAGTACTCTGCTCTCCCCAGCTTCTACTGAGTTCATCGAGAGTAGGGGTAGGCACAATGCAACTGATGGCATTCATTCAAATACCATATACTGGCTTGTTTATGATGCAACCTAAAAATACTTGCATCTCTGGTTGAAAGTTGCATTTTAAAAACCCAAGGGAACAGAATTTTGCAAAGGAAAGAAAATATGAGGGATGAGAAACAGGGCTTGAGATTTTTACATGGAAACTGGTGCTTTCTTCTGCAGGTGAATTTAGTCCTTCCTGTGAAACAAAAATCTTGCCCGCTTAAGACTTCATTTTGTTAGTCTAGCAGTGCAGATATATCTGGATAGTGTCAAGTCTTGGATTTCCCTGCCAATATAACGCTTGATATGGACCTTTCACCAGATACCAGAGGACAAAGTGATCTTTCAGCTAACTACTCTAATTGGTCTTGGCAGTCCTGAACTGTTTTAGTTGTTTTGTTGAAACATAAACTTTTCTTAGAAACTATTGCTGCCCCTGTGGCTTACTGAACATTTGGTTGTAGTGAGTTATATTTCAAAGTGGTAAATTATAAATGGATCTCTCTACATGTAAAAGTTCTTTGGGGAGAGATCATTAAATGGGATTTACTAACACTGTTGTATCAATTTTGATTCTGTTTGATCAATGAGTGAGGTCATGTCCATCTTCAGTTTGGTTGATATTGGTTGATAAGTCAGTTTCTTCCTCCTTCTTTGCTCTCCGTGTAATAGGAATGGAAAATTTCTGTGATGAAGCAGTGCAGTAGAAGAGAGCTAAAATCAGATAAAAAGGGAGATTTCAGGCATAGCCTTATTTAATGCTTTTGAACAGGTGTCTAGCATTCAAAAATGTTCATTTGAAGCAGTTCTGCTTAATCCTGTGAAACCTGCTAGGCAGGCAGCACCTTTGAAAAACACCTTCTTGTTGCAGGTGCAAAAAACCTGAGAATGCTGACCAAAATACCACTATTCCCTCAGAGGCAGAATATGACGTGACACAAATATTCATTATTCTAGGACAAGTTTTCAAACATTAATAAATTAGGCTGATGCTGGTTTACTACTGTAAGTAAACTAATACTCTTACTAGTACATTCACAATTATGGAAATAAAGAGTTAATTTCATAGGAGTCAGGATAATTCCTTCTGCATAAAACCAGTGTGGGGAAAAAAAACCTACCTCTGCTCTTTTTCTGCCATTTCCAAAGTTGCAGTTGACGAAGAATATTGCAATACCCTAGACTTACCTATCCTTAGGAAATGTAACATGGTGACTACTATCCTTCTAATACACTTCCAGGAGTACCCAAACTACACAAATTAACTGTTATGTGTTCGGAGCCTTCTTCCTCTTTGATGGATGGAAAGTGACAGGAAGGTAATTTGGAGGAGAAGCCTAACCAGGGTTTAGGTCATTGCGGTTGAGCTCAGGAGGGCTACCCTGTATACTGAGCTGGGTACAGGCTGTGCTCTGTGTCAGCTTTTAACTTAATTCTGGGTGAAAGTCAGCTGTGCACCTCTGCTTGGTGCTCTGGTTTTCGTAAGGGTAAACCTTCATATGAATGAAGGCCCACAAAAAGAGTCCCATTGTACCTCACAGAGGTCCTTACACATAGCCAACGCTGTCTTTTGGAGCAATTCCTCTCTACCCACCAACTGCCGCGGAAGCCCAAAAAGATATATCGGAAACCTCAGCTTTCTACTGCTGGAGCAGTAAAATTCACTTTCCCCAGAGTTGAGAAGCTTTGAGTGGACGCTGCCTAAACCATGTCACAGGACTGTACTCTCTCTGAATGCTAATGCACAAAGTCACCTCCTCTGCCATCACGTACATGCTTCAGGCATCCCACACCTTATCAAGGTGATTTCATTAGGATTCTAATTAAAAGCCTGTAAAGAAGTATCTCTGTTGCTCTTTTCCTTGTAAATATTGTAACTTAGGTGTGCTGCTGGAATTTTGAAGCTGATATGTGTGCAGTTAAAGTACCAGTTGTACTGTTTTGCAGCTTCATTTTGTCATTCGCTTCTCGATAAACTCCCTTACTTAGTTAACGAATTAAAAAAAAAAAAAAAACTAATCAGAAAAATAGAAATGCATGAAATCCTAAAGATATGATCTAACATTTATAAGGCTCAGAAAACCACTTAGCACCAGCATTTGTTATAATGTGCAGCTCCATGAGGGCAACAGCAGTACACCTACTACAGTAATGTTTTTGCCTCTTTATAATATTAATTGATTGAATATAAAATGGCAACATCAGTGTCAGCAGGACCTCTTCAAATCCCTGCCAAGATTTTCAGTGTGTGTACAGAGAATTTCTGGTTGGAGCAGCATGTGGAGAGCCTCTGGCTGGTGCAGAGCTCTGCTTGATCTCTGCTTGGCTGACGTAAGCCCTAAAGTGTTTTCCCCTCATGGAACAACTCACCTTTGCTACAACGGACAATGTAACAAGCAACCAGCACTGATTATGGGTAATGCTGCTATGCACTCCTGTGCCCTGTTGCAGCTGTTGGCTTCTACACTAAAAGTGACGGAGGAAAATTGATATAGTACATATAAAAACTGCTTTTAAAGGCATGCATACATATCTTGTTACCAAACAATTTTTTTAACAATAAAATATCATTTTCTAACTGATACTGGTTTGGTCCAAAGCCCAAGAAAAGCAAGGAGAATGGCTGCTACTTCCTTCTTTAGGCTGTGGATAAAGTCCTCTGAGCAATTTTTTTTTTCTCTCATCCATGAGTCATGTAAGTGATATGTAGAATCCCTAATAAATATTTCTTAAATTGTGCTTTGTAAGAAATAAGGAGCAGGAGTTTTCCCTATGCCTTTTCACATCTAAAATATATCAGAAGCCAGGAAGTACTGCATGTCACTGTGGCTGTAAGTGTAAAAATAGCTCATCTCGTTGTATGCGGGGCCAGATGTTCAGAAATGCTCATCTTACAGAAGGACCAAACTAAGTATCCAGAGCCATGATACAAGTTGGATGACATCAGTGGTAACAATCCTCTGGTGGCCTTAGGGCAGGATATGATGGTTGTGGATGCATCCAATGGCTTCTAGTGTCCAACACAACATTAGACCATATTGATTTTGGCCTCTTTTCAATGCCACAGATTAAGGCGATCATTTCAGGTGCACAGAAACAGAAGCTGAGCCCTTTCTGCAAGCCTTCACTTGAAAATTTTGCCTCATATATGCCTATGCCAAGTAGCTGTGAATAAGTGCTACATTAACAGTGAGATTGCTGTACATTTGGAAGCCACACTTGGCACCCACAAAAAGATAAATCTATGTCATTTTCCTCTTCCATTTTATCTCTTGCGACAGTATTAATCGGCCCCAAGTGACATATTTTATTATGGCCTTTTTTTATTAAACGCTAAGCAAAACCTGTATTTCTCCAGAGCACTAAGAGGCCACCAGTGTGAGTCTGTCATTAACATGCTAAAGAGTTCTGCTCCAAGAATAGTGTGACCTGTTCGTTTGTATGTTAATAGAGCTTGTGTCTAGAAAGATTGGAAGGCAGTCTTCCACCAGGCACTGCCTGCTCCTGAGAACAATGCAGAGGGATCCTGTAAAACAATAACAACAATACCAGTACATTTTCTCTTCTATAGCGCCTTTCATTCAACCAACTCCAAGCATCCTGAAAATTTATTAGGACTCACAGCAATTCTAGGACATTGCATCCCCAACAATCTGTTTTGGGAACTGAAAGGGTGTGGATTGGGAAAGAGTGAGATTTGTCATAGACTCCAAGGGAGGTCAGTGGGAGAGCTGTGGATAGAAGCTGGAGTCCCAATTCATATTCCTCTGAAGCCAGTCTGTATAAGGCAGCTTTGCTCTGTACAGTGCAAGGAACATAGTGGGTTTAGAAGATTGAGAAAGAAATTTCTCAGTAATAAAAAAATCCATATCAGTTTTTAATTTTCAGTCTGGGTTCCTGAAATCAGCTTCTATATAAACACATACATAAAAGTGCCCTTCTTTTCAGTGACACTGAGCATGCACAGCTAATCTCATCTTAAATTTAAGCATCTCAGTATGAATTTAGATATCTGTCTGAAAGCATCTGGGAATCAAACTCTTGGAAATTCAGCACCACAGTTAAATGAAACTGGATGGTTTTTGACTGTACAGTTGATCTGTTTGGTTGTGCTGTGGTTAAGTTTCAACATATCTCTGTGAAAATAATAGAATCATCTCGTAGGACCAGCTTATGTTGCAAAGACATACTGCTGACAGGGAGACGGACGGATGAGAGAAGCTCATAATCCCATGCAGATTCAGAGGCATCACCTGAGTGCAGGAGTGACAAAGGTCTGTGGAAACACTGGGAAGTTTTCCTCATATCAACCCAGGAACACAAATCCTTCTGTAAGCACAGGCTCCTCCCCATTGTGTGTGGTTAGAAACACCTCTCCTGTAGCTTATTCACTACAGGTTTTAAATGAATATATAAGAGCACTCCTAGCAGCCATATTAAATTCTTTTGAAATGAATTCAAAAGACTAACTGCAGAGAATAGAAAAGGTTGTCTCTGCTTTGTACCCCAATTACCTTGTCATCTAGACAGAATCAAGGGGAAGGACGCAAAAATCAATTGCTTTTCCTCACTTGGTCCAGATTTAAAACCACGCTTCCTCAGGAAAGCTGTGAATTTCACATCCCCAGCTCAGTACTTGTTCTAGGCAGTTTTAGTATCACACAAACAGCATAAATGGGCCAAATTAAATTTAGTAGGGTGGGTCAGCAAAATTCAACTTGTAGTTCTGCTCTGTCCCCAAGTTTGCAGATTTTGCAACTCTTCAATTCTCCTTGTCGGTCATTCACGTGGACTGATAAATAAAGCAAAGCAGGTGCACGTGTACAGTAGAAAAGGTTGCATCTTTAATCAGAGGGAGAGTAGGTGGCTAACTCTGTACCTGTGTTCATTTCTGCATTTGTTGTTGTGCTCACGGTGAATGTAGAGCAGACCATGAAACAATGGCATCTTTGGTCCTGAAGAGCATTGAATCTAAGGGACAAGGAGAAACAACAAATCATACATATAATTACTTTGCCAGAGGAATAAGGGAGGTTCATCTGGCCAATTACAAGGACATGTATTTAAATGAAGAATTTAGGGGAAAAAAGTAATTGCTTTACAGAAATAATGGCAGGTACCTGGGAAGAGATGCATAAAAAGAATAAAAATTATTCATTAGGCAGGAATCAGAAGAGACCTAAACACACCAAGGATTTTCTTGCTGCATTCAGATGAAGCCAGAAGTTGGCATTATATAATTACAAGATTTTTTTTTTAAATTCAGATGGAAAGTGTCTAAAACTCCTGCATATTCTGCAATCATGGCTCTCATCCAAGCCATGGTTTAACCATGCTGTGTAGAAATTCTTCCTGTTTTTCTTCAAGAATTTCCTATTTTACGCTAAGGATTAATGTTGTCTGTCACTTAACAATATATCAAATTATTTAATTTATCCAGCAAGGTAAATGTCAGACAATAACTAGAAATATCACCTGATAAATTAACAGTAGAGTCTAATAACAAGGAGTTCTATCAAACAAAACAAAACAAAAAAACCCTGAGTAATTTCCACTTTATTCCCTTAATGATTCAAGGAACGGATTGAAGTTTACTTCAGTTGAAAGAGGTAAAATCAAAGAAGTCATACTCTGCCTGTGTGGATTTAAATCCATGATGTCTAACTATAGAGGGAAAGTTTTGAAAACCCAAGAGATGTGAAAGAGAAAAGAAGCATAAAAGTTGAAAAAAAAAAAAAACAACAAACAGTATGGAAGAGACCAAAAAAGGAAAACTGGGAGACAACACAGTATTTTGGAGAGGGCTTTCTGTAAATGAATGTTTTTGGGGGGCATCTTTACTTCCATGCACATTCATGCGATACAGAGTTCATTGAGGCTAAGGACCACAGCTAATTCACTCACAGTTGCACCCCAACTGTAGATAATTGAACTCAGAATATTTTTAAAGTTTATTTTGCTAATTACAATATTTTGAGTTCCCCATCAGCCATCCAAGGCTATGTCACTTTAGGACATTTGATGTATCTCAGCCTAGTGGTAAAACTAGAAATAAAATTTACTTAACTAAGAGAGTTGTATAAAAATCAGCAATATACTTCTAATTGCAACAACCCAATTTAAATGTGACAAATCAGCTAAGGAAAAGTTAGCATCAGCTCACAAAAGCACTCATGACCTCCTTCCAAAGGGCAATGACAGAGCATTTTGGTAAAAGAATTAATGCGAGTCAGATTAGGGTTACAAGTGTCTCTGGGAATTACCTGTCATCTAGAAGTAAAAGAGATGATGTCTATCTTACTAAAGCCTAGAGATGTAAATTTTATTGCAGATCATGTGAAACTGTCTCCCTAGGTATTTTTTTCCTGTGAAAAACAAATACCTTTTTACATTATTTAAAAAGCATGTAATTAAGTAGCCAGGTTCTCATCTTGTTTAAATGGGGAAAAACTCCAAAATTCCCCTGTCATGCACTCCATTCTCAGACGATGACATAGGAGCATAGTAAGTGGTGGGGAAAAAAAAAAAAAGGACAAAACAGAGAATGTTTAACATTCAGAATTTGTCCACAGACGATAATTTATTGGAACTCATCTGTAACAAGGCCTGGCACTGATTTATAAGTTGATTTGAAAAATAAATAAAAGTGATAGAAACCTGCATTTGGTTTTAATGATAGACTGTTGCAGCATGAAAAGTAAGGATATGAAACATTGCAAGGAAATTAGATATTATGCCCCGAAGACAACTGCAGCTACCAGCCCATTAATTGTTAGATATTTATTATTAAAAATTTCTTTTCATGAGTGACTGCAGAATATTTGCACTCTTAAAGTTGTTGAGTTCTGACATGAATGAAGCATATGAAGCTCATTTTTTTCTTGTGTGTTTGTGTTTGTGGAGCTGACAAGGTAGCTGACCCAAGAATGTGATGAATCTTTCCAGCACAAACCAAACACACAAGTGCTGCCTCTGCATTGACACTGAATAGGATAATGAATGTTGGGAAGATTGGTACCGTTCTGAATTTCAACAGCCAGAGTCTTGACAGTGCTTGAAAACAAGTCTCTCTGGAAGAACAGAGGGCCCAAAACCATTTCCAGTGGGATGAACAGCATTCCCAAAGAGCTCTGACAATATCTGTGCATTCCCAGAGCTGAACCGATTATACACCAAGTGCTGCAGAAAGGAGGACACAGGTATGTAGCAAAAACCAGCAGTGTGTGTTTGACAAATCAAAAAGAAAGCAAGTAAAGTATAATTTTTATAAGTGCTCTAAAGCTCTTGGCAAACCAAGGCATTATATCATGCCTTAAAAGTACAGAGGAAATTTCATCAAATGAATTATGAAACAAAATAAGTTCAGAGAAAGGCAAGACAGTTTAACACACCCACCTACTCCTCCACCCTCAACTTAAAAAACAGGCAGCATTGGTGGACTTTTGGTTAAGTAGGATCTAAGGGAAAGAGCATGCATAGGGCTGATGCCCATGAGGCATGGCACAGGGAGGTGTGTGTGCGTGTGCATGTGTGTTGATTGCTACGTGCAATGGCCGAATTACTGTGGGTGCTGACCTGCCTGTAGAAATGCAGACATTAACATGCCCTTTCTTTTAAAAGCACTTTGAGCACAACTAAGGAAAATGGGAAAGGGGAAGGGAGAGAAAAACATAATGTTTTATTTTTACATGGCTGCTATATTGCATTACTATCTAGACACACAAAACATTGCACAAATACACAAAGAGAAAAGGTCTCCATCTCAATTGTCCTATGATTTACCTGTCTCAGAACTGACTATGAATTATTAATAGCAGTTATATTAATTAAATATGATAATAATTTGGCCACAGAAAATTAAAGGAGAAAGATCAGATTTAAAATCTTGTTCCTTGGATTGTCTGGGGCAAATCATGATGACTTTGTACAGTGTTTGGATCATAAGAGGCAACTTTTGACTGTTACAAGCAAAGCAATGTAGGTGTCCTTGTTCCTCTTTTCCTTTCTAAGTTGTATAAGCAGTTTATCCCCATTTCTCTATCCTAATTCACTCAGAAGACTGTATCTCTAAGGCCATATGCACAGTACAAACGAGATTTTCAAAGGCAGGAATGTGTTCACCTCATGGTAAAAGATATCTGGTACTTCATCCTTGGGATGTGAACATTTTTTTCTCCATAATGAAATACAACTTACTTTTCTTTCCTCACAGATACTTCTGAGTTGTTTCTAATGAAGATAGACTCTGGGAGGCCAATACCTCCTTTTCAGAACATGGATTTAAAAACAGAGGAATATTTTATGCAGTGCAAAAAAAAGACAGGCAGCTATTAAAGAAGATTCACAGTTATAGGCAAATATATTAGTGGTAGGGTTAGCTCTTGAAATGAGAATTTATAACACGCCTTAACCTAATCCCTCATTAAGATAATTTATTTCCACCCTCAAGGTCTCACATCACAGCTAGCACTAGGCAAATAATTAGTAACAAACAATTCATTTGATCAATTTCAACTCCTCTTTTTTAATGAATTGTCAACCAATGCAGTACAATTTTCTCAAACATATTTATAATTCAATGTTATTTTCAAATTTTTGTAGCGCATTTGTAGTCTGTTGTTTATCCAGGAAGAGTTGGGTGCTTGATGGTAGCTAGTCAAGGCATTTTGAGCGCATGCAGAAGTTGCGTGACATAATTATGTTCTCTGTCTGTAAACTGGGATGAAGAGGTCAATTTTACTTGGTGAATACCCAGGTTTTCAAGATTTTAATATTATTTCCCCTAAATAAAGTTGAGTACATGAACATTTTAATCCATAACTCATAGATGACGATGGTGGTTCTTTGCTTTGGGATCACATTGCCCAAGAGACTCACAGCTCCCTTTGTAGAAGAGTGGGAAACGGACCTACTTCTGTCTTGCTGCTGTGAGAGAGCATCCTGGCTGCAGGATGGTTGCAAGCCTATGTGCTAATTAAGGTAGCCTTAGGAAGTTACTGCATCAGAAGCACTTCTTGATGAATCTCCAGCAAGTATCCAAACACTTGCTGAAGTACTGACTAAGCTCCTTGCTCATCTGCCCTTCTTCCTGCTGTGGAGAAACCTGTGGGAGTCTAGTTAGTAAATGTGGCATCCAGAGGACTGAAAGGTTGTGAAATGAATTGGGGTCTCTGACACAGCCCTATCTGGGCCACCACAACAGCCCTGGAAGGTATTTTCAAACTACATTTTTTCATGTTATCTCAGCCAGAATGAGAGCAGTTATCAAGCTAATGAAATTCTTACATCTCTGTCAGCTGATGGGAATAAAGTCATGCAATACTGTTTCCTAAAACAGCCACATAAAGCCACCGACTGTAAGTGCAACCTATAAAACAAAGGAATAGACATACAGAAACAGAAAGCAACAGGCAGGGATCCATCAGGCCCACATTACAGTCACCCTGCCCAACATCTCTATGTCAGCCATCCTCCCTTCTTTTTCTATGAAATGGGGGGAAATGTTTTGTCATTTTTTACATGTGGCTGATTGGGAAGCAGCAAGGCAGAGCTGGTTATGTGTTACCCCAACACAAACAGTGATAGGTGGTTCAAATAATCTTCCTAAATCAAGTACTGTAGCTACAGAAGATTCGATTAAAGTCACACTTATGAGACCGCACAGAACATTACTAAAGCCCCCAACCTCACCTCAGCCCTGCAGAGACACGAAGCTGCAGCTATTCAGTGACAAATAATTTAGCTCTTCAAATTAAGCACTTTTAAAACTATTGTATACGTTTTTCCTTCAGTGTTTTATCCTTTGCATGCCTGAATTAAAGGCAGATAAATGGTGTGGGGTCTTTGGGACGGGGTGGGTAGTAGGTGGGCAAAGTGACAAACTGTACTATTCTGACTGGGGATAGTTACATCCCCACAACATGTATATTCTGTACATTACAGTACCAAAGTATGACTTAATTTTAATTTCTCAAGACTTTTCCTAAGATAAACTATTAAAAATCTGTTACATTAATGCCAATTAAGAAACTCTACTAAAGTATTAGCACTCAATATTCCTAACGAAGACACCATTAAAAATAAAAAAGTCTCTACACACATACATATCCCTACTCCAAAAAAAGTCTAGAGAAAATAAAAGAAAATCAAGGAAGTATCTTGACAGTTTTCCCCCATTTACTTGCAGGTTTAGAGGAGTTCTAGAGTAGTAAGATCTCGAAAGGATAAGTAAACCAAAACCCAATATTTCTCCACATCACGAATGCACGCTTGAACTCCTGCTAAACTGGCATCACAATCTGACTTTGGAGGAGTAACAGAAGTGTAAGGAACAGACTCCCAGGTATTGATGTTCCAACTACAACGCTAGTGAAATACAAAGAATAAAATTCAACAGAATAATTTGTCCTGATTATATTTCATCCCATAAAATTGGTAAGATACAATGCACTATTTATAGAAAACCTATATAGAAGACCTAATTCTTTTGTTTCACTTCTCTCCTAGCTACAAAAATGCCCAAGTAAATTCTGTTGCACAACGTGGTGGGATAGTGTCCCTCCACTTTTTCATCTTCATATTTGAACCTACTCTATGAATTAGTATCATTACAATCTTCTCAAGGAAAAGAGTAGAAAGGTATTCCAGGAGCCAAGATGAATGGTATGGTAATTAGATCACTGGGTAGAGGTCTCCTATTCCAGCACTTCCAGTTGTCATGGTGAAAGCAATACAAAATGATTTTAAAAAATCTTGCTCCATATAAAACTAGTAACTAGGATTCCAGGTTTCAATCTGTATTCTCCAGTTATGAAGAAATGAAAAGGCTGAGGGTAGAGGAGAAAATACAGTGATAAAGCCATAAGCAATCCAGTGTGGGTTGCTCTTCTGTCTGAAAGGAGCAACATTCTCCCAAAGATTCATATCCCCATGTAGCTACCTCAGCTCTTTTTCTGTTGCTGCCTTACAACATCCATGGCCAGAAAAACTAAGCTCTTTGTGAGAAATAACAGAGGTAATGGATGTACTGCCAGGCCTCCCTGCTGTGGCAATTTGGAGAGGATGATGCATTACACACCATCTTATTTGCTGTTGTGATGAGCTTCAGACATGTACCATTATTTATTACATGATACTGAGAAAATAATGCATGTTTCCAATTCTATTGAAGAGAGATTACAATAATAGAAATGAACATGGAGAAGAAGAGATGCAGACAGTTCTTACTGTGAGTCTCAATAAATAAATGAAACAGAGAAGATAAAAGCTTAACACTGAAAATTACTTACGAAGAATCCACTGCACCACAGAATTTTAATTAGGAAAATAAAATAAATTAAAAAAATCAACCTAAACTCCCCAAACTGTGCAAAAAACAAGTATATACACTTTCAAAAAACCACACATTTTAACACTGTAGGTTACTAAGAGAAAGAGAACAGTTAAACTGATCCAACAACCACAGGTCCAGAAGAAGAAATCTAGCAGATTGAAAAGACAGCACACTAAATCATACACAGCTCCCTTCAGCCACCTGCATACCTACCAAACATGGCTCACTCATTTTCAGTTTGGCACAGCTATTCTCAGATTCAAAGGACCTGCAATAAAGATGACTGACAGGAGCCATCCTTCCAACCATGAAGTCTCAGCATACCTAAAAAGATGTCTTTGCCCATCAACCAAAATGCACATTAAGATTAATCTACCTTCACAGTGGCTTTCCACAGAAGAGAAGCTTTGCACAGAGAGGGGCAGTCTAGTGCTCTTCTGTGGTGATTGGATTTGGTATTTTCAGAATAGTAGTTAAGGCTCAACAGTATTTCAATTGTGTTCAGTTCCTTCGAAAAATCCCTGTCCCAAGCCTTAGCCCGATTACTGAAACCCGCTTTTTATCTGTTGCATCCAACATTATGTAATGAAAAAGTACGACAGCCAAGAACTAAGGCTATTGCTCTCCAACACATCTTGGGTTTCATTTCTTTCCTTATCCTACCACAGTGCACAGTGCAGAAATAAAATCTGGTGAATCATACCACATTGTACCTTTCTGATACACCACTACACCTGTTCTCCATACAAATTTAGTTCTCAGTAGGAAGAAAGCTAGCTCTCTTAACATTTCTATTTAGAAGTCAAACCGTGTATCATTTGTACACAGCCTACGCTTCAGCTTCTTGGAAAAAAAAAATCTGTGAAAGAATAGATTATATTCAAGCTGTGTTGTAACGCAAAATTTACCAAGTCTAAGATGGACTATTCAAATAGCCTTTACCTATGTGCCTAGGGATCCAAAAGCTTTAGGCAATGACTGGTCTCATCCCTGGCAAGCATGCAAGCAAGCATGATTGCTTAATCTCAGGCTGCTTTAATCCCAGGAAAGATGAAGTCTGCAAACCAAGCTTGCAGAGACAGGCATGACTTATTTATTAAGGATAAGGAGTCCAGGGAAATCAGGTGTGCCTCATAGTAAGGATGAGCTACTTTTAAATCAGTTCTTATCTACACAGTTACACAGAATTTGTTTTCTTTTATATATTTCCTAACAGCAAGAACACAGTCTTCATTTGAAGAGGCCAAACACTCGCACTCAGATTTTGTATATTAGCAGCACTACACAGGATAGTGTAAACTAGGTGTACAATACTATCAGCTGTTAAATTGAACTGCTTATTAGGGCAATTTTTAGTGCATATCTCACTAAAATGATTTTCCAGTACCAAAATTTGGATAGTACATAAAATAAATAATCCTAACTTTAGGCTACATCAACAAAAGATTAAAGACATGTTAAAGCCTAAGGAGCTTAAATTCTGCTTGTAAGAATTCTGCTTCACTGCCTGAAGCCTATATGAACTCCTCTTTATGCATTAAAGCCTTCCAGAGGTCTCAAATCCTCTTTGAGGACATAGAATCATAGAATAGTTTGGTTTAGAAGGGACCTTTAAAGGTCATCTACTCTAACACCCCCTGCAATGAGAAGGAACATCTTCAATTAGATCAGATTGCTTAGACCCCTGTCAAACATGACCTTGAAAGTTTCTAGAGATGGGGCATCTACCACCTCATTAAGCAATCTGTTCCAGTGTTTTGCCACTCTCATTGTAAAAAATTTCTTCCTTATACCTAATCTAAATCTACCCTCTTTTACTTTAAAACCACTAACCCTTTTCCTACTGCAACTGTCTGCGGTAAACAATGTTTTCGCAATTCCTGTGGACTCTTTAGGCACTGACAGGCTGCAATCAAGAGCCTTCTCCTAAGAAGGCTCCCTGGAGCCTTCTCTTCACCAGGCTGAACTCACTCAGCTTCCCCATGTAGGAGAGGTGTTCCAGCCCCCTGATCATCTTTGTGGCCCTCCTCTGGACCTGCTCCAGCAAGCCCATGTCCTTCCTGTGCTGGGAGAATCCTGAGCTGGATGCAGCACTCCATGGCCACCATTGTCCAAATCCCGTGGCTACAATGTCCATCTCAAAATGAAACATCCATCAAATTCAAAATAAATTGTTATATCGTTACCAATTTGTAAGAATATGCATTACTGGATTAGGAAAGGGAGTATTTAATATAGAGGCTACATTTAAAGACACAGTGAGCAGAGAAGCCATATTGATCTTCAAACAGCACCATTCATCATTGGGTAATGTGGCTTTTCTCTCCTCAGCCATAGATGTCAGAGCCCCTCAGCTCTCTTCTGAAGGGGTAGTTTAAAAACACAGGTCATTCTCAAAGTTGAGTGGGGCACTTCCAACTCTTATTGCTATTGCTTTTCTTCTCATGAGGGACATTAAGTTGGACCCTGACATTCAAAGTAAGGCTCAGATAGGTTTGAATAATTCACCTACCTACAAATTTGAGTGCCTATAATTTCTATAAACAGCCTATACGGTAACCCACTTACTAAGCATAGCGTGTGGTGCCCTTAATTTTCTATGCAGAGGGCTCTTTACCTCATATGCGTAGTCCTGCAAAAGACTGTGATGGGTCTCAAGTAAAGGAGCTACCAAGAGGCCTTGGAGTTTTGAAGTCACTGAGGAGCACACTAGGAGGAAGAACCTCTGTAGTGTGCAGGAAGCAACACCACATTATGGGTGAAATGGGGCTTTGGATCTTTCACAAGGCTCCATCACCGAGATACCACTGCTGCGTCATTCCAGGACAAGGACTTTTCAGAGGTTTGATTATATCCATATGTATGTTAGCACTGAGTACCAGTAGTCACCTAAAAGAGTTCAGGAACTGAGAATGAGGCAAAAATGAAAAAAAAACAGGAACTTTAGCTTATCAGGAAAGATCTATTATTCTTCAATGGTAGCAGTGAATGGAACCTATAAATGTGTTTAAATTCCCAAAGATGATTCTAGTAGCCTACTGATCCACTCACCAATTGTTTCATAGGCTGTAACTGAAGCTAGAACCTTTCTCATGTAACAGCACTGTTTATCCTTCATAGGGAGAACACTCTCTTCCAACTAGATAAAAAATGCACCTTCCATTTTCTTATGAATACTAGAGACCTTCGGGATGCCTATGTTTCCTCAAGATGTAGATTGCACAGGAACTTAAACACAGACACTCTTCTTAAAACATGTGCAAGGCTTGGCTTGGTAAATCCAGCTTACTGCTAGGGTTACCTAGAAAATTCAGTAATAAACTGAGGACAGAGAGACTCGCTCTATTAACACAGAACAAAGCAGACATACTGTCAGCATAGAATCAACCAGACAGTGCGTGTCCAAAGCCTGCTGTAATGCATCCCTCTCCCATGCCTGACTGGGTATCACCCAGAACTTGTCATCACCAAGTCTATTTCAGGACAGTTTCCAGCAGAAGCCAAACTTACAACATTCTGTATTCAAAACAGATCTATTTAATGAACTTCCCCTGTACTGCTGCAGTTACAGGTAAACCACAGGTTACCATGAGGCAGGTTGCTATACATGGATAACAATTGTATTTATTTTGTGTGCGTGTGTGCACGCATGAGTTCCAATGCTGTTGGGATTCAAATGTTCAACCTGACACAGCAACTTTGCTTCAGTTTCCCATTGTAAGAGATTTTTGCATGTATATGCTCATATTAATGGCTCTTACTAAGAACAGTATTTAATTGGAATTTATACTGGGGTTCTGAACAAGTAGGAAGGCATCTACTGCAGTTGTCCATGTTCGTGCAAATTGCTGACCATTAACAGGCAGAAAGCAGTGTAGTAACACTTCTAGCAGATACCTGCAGATGGTGCACTAAAACACTAAGCAGCACTGCAAGATCTAAATGCAGAAAATAAAAAGCAACTTTGAACTCCTTCATGAATACCTTCAAATAGTTCTGTATTGACACTATCAATTTCATCGACAAGTTTCTTGCATTTCCTTTTAGAGGTTCACATGCTCTTGTTTTGCATTGAGCAGCAGTTACCAAATGAAGGTCTCTCTCTCTCCAAGGGAATGTGCTCTGATAGTCATAGTTCAGCCAGAATCACACCATCAGGTGGTGTCAGCATGGCTTTGCCAGCTTCAGCAGAGTTACTGTAGCCAACCCAGTGATGCCTTAAGGTTTTTAGCTTTTTGTAGATTTTAACGTAGCTGTGTAGTCTCTCACACTTTAGTAGTTAACACTTACCAAACCCTATTCCCCCATTTCATATAGAATTTTCTAAATTCTTTAGTCTTGTTTAGGCTAAAGACTAAAGACTTTCAAGGCAGGACTATAGTAAATACATTCTGTTTAAGAATATATGCACCCCAGGTCTGGTCATAGTCAAAGCAACCTTCAAGTCCAGAATCTTGGAGAAGCTCCAAAGACACTATGTGCTGTGAAGAAGAAGAAGATGAGGAAGAAAGGGGTCTTGGGACCTTCAACTCTATTTCCAGGGAGGCATGCTGGGGGGCAGATCTGGGGGCAGGTAGTTCTCGGATCAGACCATAAATTGTGGAATCCTGGGACACAGGGGCATGCACCTTTTCGTACTCCTTATGCCAGAAGGCCTTCATTAAAGACCCGTTATCTATCTTATCTCTACTAAATTAGCCTCGTGAGTTTTTTGCTCCCAATTTTTAAGCAGCAGCAGAAATGCTTGGTTTATGATTTAAGTACATTTATTAATTATTAACACTTTGTAAACACGAGAAAAAGTGGAAGATACACATAGATATTAAGATTTATGATCACACAATGACTGAGGTTGGAAGGCACATCTGGAGGCCATATGGTACAACCTGCCCTCCTCAAGCAAAACCATGTATAACCAGTTGCCCAGGACCATGTCCAGAGTTTTTGAATATATCCAATGGTGGAGACTCCACAATCTCTCTGGCCAACCTCTGCCAGTTCTCAGTCATCCTGACAGGAAGACAATGGTTCCTGATGTTCAGAGGAAAGCTCCTGTGTTTCTGTTTGTGTCCATTGCCTTCGTCCTGTCACTAGGCATCACTGAAGAGAGCCCGGCTCCATCTTTGCACACTCCCTTCAGTGTTTATACACATTGATGAGACTACCCTGAACTGCCTCTTCTCCAGGATGAACAGACCCAGCTCTCTCAGTGTTTCCTCATAGGAGAGATGCTCCAGTTCATCATCTTCATGTCCCTTTGCTGGACTCTCTCCTGTAGCCCCATCTCTCTCTTGTGGTGGGGAGCCCAGAAGTGGACACAATACTACTGGTGTAATGAAAATTACAAGGTAAAACTTTACACTTAAAAAACAAGGGAAAAAAAAAAAAACGAGGAAGCACATAACTGAGAAATCTAGGAGACATCTAAATAACCAAAAGTGTAGAGAAGCAATACACTCCTATCAAACCTCAAAACCTCAGCAAACCCAACAGAATCCAGGTGTAGAAAAGCGTAAAGTCAGCATTATATTTTAAGCTGAGTATTTGTGCATGAATGTTCTTTATTGCATTAGTCTTTGCTTCTGTACAAGTGAATGGTGAAAAGATACAGACCTGGCATGACACCATTATGCTCAGTTCCTCATGTGATGACAGTTCCTCATAGTTCTCCAACGGCAGCAGCTTTTCACCAGCAGCTAGATGCACCGGTCACCTTAAAGTGAAGGATATTACGCTTCTCCTACAACTGCTAATCTCTCTGATTTCCTTCCATAGCAGTGTTCACAGAAAATAGAACAAATCAACAAGAACCTAACAATGCAAAGAAGCTTTAAACAAAATGCAGGAAATCTATTTTATGGCTATCTTAATTCCCCTTTAAATTATGCTAGTATAGAACAAGGAACAGAAACTATTTAACATCTCTGAAACTGGGTGAAAGAAAACTGAGCTTACATTGGTACTGCTTTGTTTAAGGTACAGAAGCGCTCTGCTGGACCTGGGGCATAGAAGAACTGAGGGTGTTAACACCTATTCCTTGCTCACTGCAGACTTACTAAGCCAACTTTGGGCAAGTTACCATTTCTACATCAGTGAAATGGAGATAGGACTTCTCTGCCTTATAGGCAAGACTGAAATTAATCTCTATAAACTGCTTGAACAGTCAGGAGTTTTATATTAAATATTAAAATTAAGATTTTTAAGATGGCAAAATGTAAAATTAAAAAAAAACCCTTCCAATAACAAATTCTGAGCTATTACCTAAACCATATATAAAATCCCTCCAGAAAAAAGTATTAATCCATTTAATTACTTCCTTAACTTGTGAAGTTTACTTATTATTTCCTGCCCTCCAGAGTATACATGCAATTTTATACCTCTTTTCAGAACAGTAAACAACTCAAAAAGTTTCCATGACTGAACAAGCAGCGGTCAAACATGAGACAAGGGCTTGTTTCTGCCCGGGAGCATGAGAGGCAGAAAAAAAAAGAAACAATTAAGACACACCAGGTTAGTACGGAAGGCACTTATTAAAGGAAAAAAAAGAGCACTTGCAATAATTTATTTCCTCTTCCTTTAGTTCTCAAAGGCAAGCAAGGGAGAAGAGAGATTTTCTTGGAAGATAGAATGAGGTCAAGGAGTTAACTCATACGTGTACTCATCAAGACCTTTCCAAAAATAACAGAATGTATGAAACATTTTTTTCATGGAGAAAAGAGGATTTAAAAGAATCATCCAGATGGTTATGACTATTATGAAATATGGAATGTGACCAACCTGCAATAGTATGACGTAAAGCCCTTAAATGCAGGAATATAAACCTGAAACAACGCACAGTGCATAAACAGAGCACGCTAAAAAGGGAATTACCATCCAAAAGTAAGAAAGACAAGTAAGGAAGTAAGGAAGACAAGTAGGAATGATGTATGCCTAAGTTTAACTTAATACGTTTGGAAAGTTCAAAGCACAGGAGTGGTAAAACAAAATTACAGAAAACAGTTTAATGCAGTATGAGAAAACAGTGTAGGGTTGGGGGGCCGGGGTTCAGGCTCAGGGCATTAGTCCTCCCACACTTATATTCACATACAGGGACCTGAATAATTAGAAGTTCTGGCAATACTGACGTACAGAATGAAGAAATAATGAAGAAGTTCACTGCACAGTCAATTACTTTGTTACTGAAGTGTGCTAAATAAATGCAAAAATGTAATGTGAAAGCAACTGCAAACCCATGCTAATTTAGGAAAACGGAGCTCCCTCAGTTTTCCAAAGGAAGCAGAAGTAGAGGGTGTCACAGAGGTAGATTGCTGACATCAGTGGAGACCCTGGTCAGACTTAAAATTTACTGTGACCTTCAACGCCATTATAACTAATTTTTACATCGTACATTTTTTGTAGAGAGGAGAAAGCTGTGTAGCATAAGAATAAGAAGCAACTATTTCACATTATATTTAGATAATAGATCTTCTGGTATGAGAATTGAATGTTTTTTTTCTGTGGTTTCATCATGCCTACTGTAAAGAGTCCAGGAGCCAATGAGTATAAAATGCAATAGTTATTATGACCAGGAAGGGTTAAACAACACCTCAATATAAGTGCTCTTACACAAAAAATATAGAATTTACAGTTATTTTGTGGACAAGCCCTTATTCATATTTCATAGACACAAAATCAACATATATATACAGTACAGAAGACTCTAAAATTTTGTAATAAGAACACTTGTAGTTTTGTAAGGTTCTCTTCCTTGCATGCACTATGAAGCCTATTAAAAAAACCCACAACCCCACAAACAGCATTTCACTGAAATGAAGGTTTTCTTAATGAAAGCATGAAACTGCACAGACCATGATGGGTGGCAAATTATGAACTACTCTCACTTGTGTGTGCATTTTCTTTATCACAATAGTTGATTTGCAAGTACTAGACTCACACCTATGAAAATAAAGAGCTGACTCTTAAATTTATGGTATTAACAGTAAACCTACAATATTCATTTGTGTATAAAAATAATTTTTAAAGTACACCTGTAAAACAAAACATACATTTCTACAGTTAAGAAAATTAATAAAAAAATAAATCAAAACTTCCCCTAATGTGAGCTTCATTAACTCAATCTCGTATACAATAGAGAATAAGTTAAAAGGTGAATTATTGTAAATGCTATGCTCTCCAAAGAGAGAAAATGGAGACACAACTGGATTATATAAACAGTTTGGAAACCTACATACAACATTTGAACTTTAGTCAGAAACTTTGTGAGTGACTTCTCATCTATTTAAATAAAACAGATGCCAAATGAATTATATCTACTATGACTTTCTGCATGTATGGTAGCTTTCACATAGTTTGTTTTCCTGAAGTTCAATAAAGTTTAGCAACAGACAGAGTTTACAGATGGCAGAACTGAGACTGTAAAGCTATTTTACCCTCACTGGAAAGAGCAACTTCATATAGTGAAAAGAATACAAGGGAATGTAAGAGTTCATAAATATTATGGGGAAAGAAGTGTATCAATCCACTTGGTCAAATGCAACCATTTACATTACACCATATCTGAAATTGTAACACTTTATCATACCTTGCCATAAAACTTTGTAACATGAAAATGGAAGGTCATAGCAGGCCATCCTTCTCTTTCAAGGTGTATCTGTTCATCAAATTCACACCTCTCTACCTTATCCAGGACACAATCAATCATGCAGCAGCTGGGATTTTAAGAAACAATACTGCCACATGCAATAAATTCTCCCAACTGGGCAACAGTGGGTTTGTATGTATCGAAAGGCTTTGCTGACACACCGGAGTAGCTCCAGTGCTGGAGACAGTGCAGTGATGTTAGCACAGCTCTTCACTTACTCATTCCACATGCTAAGATGGCTATGTTATCCATGTTCATAACATACTTAATATGGCACATGCTAGCTACCAACTTAATAAGCAAAATTTAAGGCACATTTTATGTCTGTGCTTTGATTACAAGCTCCTTGGAACAGAAATTCTTCCTAAGTGTCTGAAAAACATTTTGCACATTTTGAATACTTTCATCAACTAGTAGTTTGACAGAAGGCAATCCTGTGAGATATTTCAATTCTTTGTATGTTCCTTCTGACTATATGTTTCTATTATCTAATTTCCTTTTGTCTAAGTTGAAAGAACTTAGATGCATCTAAGGGACACAACAACAAAAAAACCATGACCAAATAAGAATAATGATTTGTAAGGTGATTAGTATTTTTAAAGTGCTTTGTTAAATATATAAAATTACAGAGATGGCAAATGAGTCTAAAGCGAGTTGAATATGAAAGTAAGAGAGATAAATGGACTTAGTCTTCCTAAATTCATGATGAAAAAGACAGACTGGTAGTACATTGTCTCCTCCTGTCATTAAAGAAAGAAAACTGTAATCTGTACCCTAATCCTCTTAACTTCATCAGAAGACCACACAAACACAATACATATTCCAAACACATTAGCAGATGCTGTTACTTTTTACTCCAATATTGAAACTGAAGTATTTCAATTTGATTATACTAATTTAAAGAGAACTTCCATGTCTCTTTACACCACTATGATACAGAGGGCCATATGCCACTAAAATTTTTGTATTTCACGACAGAATAAGCAAATAACGGTTTCTTACACCACCGTTTCAATCACCTTTTTTTTTTTTTTTTCATTCTGTGTTCTCACCCTGTTCAGGCCTAAAAGCCCATTCCCCCTTACCAAAGTGTGGGCGTTGACTGACTAAACAAACTCAGTCTCAGTTTTGTTACTTGCAAGCAATAGTCAAAAAGAGTGACACTAAGATTTCCACAAAAATTTCAATTATTACAATAAATACCAAGTTCTGTGATGATCTAAACAATAAATTAAAAAAACCCCAACATTTTTATTTAAAATGTAAAGGAGTGACAACATACCATATTCTAAACCTTCCACCTTTAAAATCGCAATTTGGTCGACCAGTTGGTGATTAGGGTCCATTAAAAGTTAATACAGTATTATATTTAAATTACTCCACCTAGACAATTAACAAAGAACCACTAATCTCAGATCAGCCACATGGCCAATATTATTAAAATGCCCAAACTAGTCTTCTACAGTGTCCCACTTGAGTACAGCTTCTCAGCAGTTTGCCAGCAGCTGCTGTCCTTCATTGCCTGATAGAGCCATCTGACCATGGCCTACAACACCTTTTACGATGAATTCAAGTGCTTTGAAGAAAGGGCTCACAAAAGTGTGCATTTACAGCGATCTGCAAGCAGACAATATGCCTTCAGCTCCTTTGGTTTTAATAATGTTCCCTTTGGAAAGTGAATCAGTTGAAGACTGTTCCAATAAAATAGGAAGTCAAAGTCTAGACAAGGCATAAACCACTGTCTATACAGTTTGTGACAACGTCCTTGTTTTTCTCTCTTCCACACTTTTTTTCCAAAGACCATGCAGTGAAGGCAGTTTGATTTTATCCATATTCTTACTGTAAACATTAAGAAATATACCAAGGACAACAAGTAAGCCTGACCACACGTACCTAAAGGGGAGGGAGAAGAGGGAAAAAAAGGTTACCATTAGCACTTATCTGTAGCAATGACATATCAATATATGTGGATTAAATAAAGCCCCTACATTAGGCAGAGAAGAGTCGAAGAAAAAAACCCCTAAAAATCAGTGGGTTGTGAATATCCTTGAATCTTTATTATTACTATCCTTCCACCCTTCTTTTTCCTGTCCTGGCTGGAGAGCTTATTAAGGTGCATTTATAGTTAAATAATAACTAAACACTATCTGTTATTTCTCACATGAATAAAATAATCCTGAGGATTTTAGTATGTTTTTCCTTCCTATGGTTATGAGAGCTATAGTCACTATTACTGGCCCAAAATGTGTTCTCACTCAGTGCCTTATATCCATACTTCCCAATGTAGGCACATTTTTGTTTCAGCTCTCATGGTTTTTAGCTGGAGTAAATTCCACTTGGGTGTTTGGGTGTAAACTTCTATCTTAAATCTCAAATAAATTTATATATAAAAAAAAAATGGAATATTATTTTGTTTCAAAGCAGAAGCAATTAGGATCAAAGTAGCAACTTAGCTGCATTTTTCAATGTAAGCTCTTCCTTGAAATTAAAAAAAGGGAATAAACCCAAGCTCAAAAATCTTGTCATTTAATATCTCAAGATAATAGAAGCTTGCAGTTATTTAAAAAGGTTAGCTAAGAACTCAAATCTGAGCTTATAAAAGCAGAAACAATACTGTAATGGAGAAAATCCCTTTCTTTAGCCAAATCTTCCTCCACAGAGAAAGTACCCAAACAATTTATTAAGTATCATAAGCATTAGAAATTATGTAAAGTTTTTCTTTAAAAAAAAAACACAACAAAAAATGGCAACACACGGAATAGCTTTTTAGAAAATAGACTTTTAGAAAAATGGAAACTATTTTCTCTAGTATGATTAGTATCAACAAGCCCGTCAATATTTACAGCAAATTGCCAACATTCGTAGAAGATATGAAATGACAAGTATTAAGCCCTGATTAACTACTGTTGTTATATTTCCGTGATCAAGACACTATTTCTTACAAAATATTTAATAAAACATTTAAAACTATAAATACTTACTGTAACGTAAATGGCTTTGCAAAGAACAAAAAAGAAAGCACAATGGTCATTGCTTTTCTTCCTGTTGTTACTGCAGAGGAAAACAAATATTTACCTCTTTAAGAATTCAGTTGCAGCAAAAGAACATAATATAGGCTTCAGTATTAGCAGGTAACCTTGTTACATAATTAAGTGTCTGGCTAAAACAATGATCACCCTTGGTGCACGCACTGCAAACGCAGTGCTAGAACCCTACCCTGTTTGAAAACAAGGACACTGTCACAGTAGTATCACCCCAGTCACACTGTCTGCAGCAAAAAAACTTCCAGAACAAGATTTGCTCTTTAATAACTTCATGCTAATCAATTCACAGTCTCTGAAAACAACTAACAACCCTTGCAATTATCTGATGATATAAACTATTCTGTTAAAGCTTAGATACAACAAATCTCTTGCCATTTCCACCTCATGTTATTAGAGTTCAGCGGTGTTTTGGGCTCTGTTTTTAAGTGGAATGAGATTATCATCCCATCATTATTATGAAATTACTATACATTTACCTAACAGTGCAGGAAAATACAATTTTAGTTAGAAACCTAAGAAGAAAAGGGTGTCTGACTTCAGTGACTGCGTTAGGAAGTTTTCCTCAAAACCATTAAAAGATCCTCTTCTACACATAATCTGATCACTAGGGAAAAAAATCAAAGTCTTAAGAAGAGTGAAGAACATAATCCTGTTTCCAAAATGGCAGTAAACTCTTTGGTTACTCTCAAATTAACTACAGCACCAGCAATTATTTGAACAATTTCTATGCTATCTGCTATGAAAAAGGATACACCAAATTGAGTACTGAGTAGCATATACATTTATCAAAAAATTGTAGAAAATGTTTTAAAGTAACAATGCAGGCAGGCACACAAATTTAGCTGCGGAGCTAAAGGGCCTGAGAAGGCGTTATTCTATGATAGCACAACATGCTCACTTGAGAGCACAGTACAGGGTGCAGTAGGTCTGTACCTAAAGAATATGATTTTTATTATTATTTTTATTATTTATTTTTATTATTATTTATGTTTATTAATAGAAATATTGTGCTTACCATGAGATACTTTTTACTATTACATACTGGAAAGTCTTACTTGTGTAAGTAAGACTTGTATTACATCCAAATTAGTCGTACTGCAACATAGTAGCAAAAGGTACCAATGACTACTGAGGTATATTTCATACTCCTATGGTTGGTAAAGCAAGTTTCATTCTTCCCAACCCTCCCCCACAAACAAATATTTACTTAATAGTATGTTTTGTAGGGGAAGAAACAGACTTCACTACTGCTTCATCTCCCCCAGCCTCAACTTTTTAGTAATTTTAAGTAAATTTTCTTTACATTTTAAGAAATTTATGCACATCAAATAAAATGATTTCCTATTACATAAAATATTAAAGGAGAATGAAAAAGAAAATTGAGTTTTAATTAGAAAACAGTTTACAGATGAATAATTTAAAAAATGGTTAAATTACTTCAGTTTTTCTAATTACAATTATTTCTGTTCTTTCAAATCAGTTATTAATTAAAATATTTATGTAACCATTTCCTTCTAATTTAAGTGCCTTTTCTTCTTTTTCCCAATTAAGTCTGATAATTTCTCATTCTGCTAATAGAAATACAATTTTCATTAAACTCTTTCACCCCACTCCCCCCAAGAAGGGGGAGAGTGGATGGGGGAGGTGGGAGGGACAGTAATGAATGTGGTGTTCATTGTGGCACAATAAACATTTTCACATTGCTACAGGCAAGACAGAAAGGGCTCAAGTGTTAGAATTGTCAAGGTCAGGCATAGGAAAACCCGGGAAAGGTTTGCTATTCCACAGCATCTTTTAACATTTTTTAGTACAGTGAAACCATTTTTTTTTAAGAGCTATTTTAATACATGAACCAACCCTCTCATCTGGGTCAATTTCCAGTCAGGAGACCTACTGAACACTGTTAAAAACAAATGCGAAACAGACACGCTGCAGAGGAAATAACTGATAGGAAATCAGAGCATGCAGTCCTCAGGTCAAAAAACAATGTTTTCAACCGCACTACTGTGAGCAAATTAGAGCATCACCTGACAGAAACCAGGGGTTTCTTTTAGGGGTAGAAGGAAGAAAAGAAAGTAGCTACATGGCATCTTGCTACGCCTTCCCCCCACTAGCAACTAATGTTTGTAGTTTCATGCACTTAGAAACAATGCCTACTATGTCTTCGTGGAACATCCTTACTTTTCCTTCCAGGTTTCAAATGATACATGTCTTTTCCTTACAGTTTGCTATATTTTCCCATGAAGACAGGCTGAGAGAGTTGGGGTTGTTTAGCCTGGAGAAGAGAAAGCTCTGGGAAGACCTTACAGGAGCCTTCCAATACCTAAGGGGGGGCCCGCAGGAGAGCTGGAGAAGGACTTTTTACAAGGGCATGTAGTGATAGGACAAGGGGGAATGGCTTTAAACTGAAAGAGAGTAGGTTTGGACTAGATATTAGGAAAAATTCTTTACTGTCGGGATGTTGAGACACAGGTAGCCCACAGAAATTGTGTCTGCCTCACCCCCGAAAGTGTTAAAGGCCAGGATGGATGGGCCTTCTGAGCAAACTGGTCTAGTGGAAAGTATCCTTGCCCATGGCAGCAGTTTTGGACCTAGATGTCCTTTGAAGTTCCTTCCAGTGTAAGACATTCTGTGATTCTATTTCCATTTTTTGGTTTAGAACAGTGTTGTTTGTCTCTGCACTAAAACATAGCACTGGCTATGTGCACAAGTTTACTTAACAGGCTCTTCAAGATTGAGACTGTGACACAAAAATAACCAGGGAGCTCTCAAACACATTCGACTAGTGAAGATCCATGCTACAGA
The DNA here is from genome assembly GCA_035583135.1 of Lophotriccus pileatus. Taxonomy (NCBI): domain Eukaryota; kingdom Metazoa; phylum Chordata; class Aves; order Passeriformes; family Tyrannidae; genus Lophotriccus; species Lophotriccus pileatus. Next base: position 64,873,681 of record JAWWES010000081.1, on the reverse strand, counting down.
AATCAGCCAGCACAAAGAACAGATAAAAAGCCAGAGAAAGAACAATTCTCAAAAGCTCTGTCCTAAATAATAGAATAGGATTACTTTGTTTTTATACAAAAGCAGAAAAGATATCATATGTTCATACCTGTTACAGCGAGAAGGGCACCAAAGATTTTAATCAAAGCAAGAACAAAGGATATGCCAAAATACCCAGTCAGGGAGAAAAGGAATGCATAACCGTAAGTCTGAACTAGATGCTGCAACAATAAAAAAAGCCGGTTAGGAAAATGTAAAACAAACCCCGAGGTATTGCAAAATGACATAAAACTACAGACTTTAATCAACTGCTTGAGCAATAATAAGCTGTTTAACAATGCATTCATGCAAAAATCTTTATTTAATTTTAGTTAAATAATGGAAAAATAATAATGAAATTATAAGCTCATAAGTCTGGTCCTGTGATTTTGTTGCTTTTTAAAACATTACCCTATCTTATACATCAAAGTCTGGAAAAACTTCCTTAATATATGAATTATACAAGTTAACCAGTTTACATGATGAAAATAGGACGTTTGAGAGAGAAGTGGTGGGATTTTCTAAACCATACAGAAGAAGGTTTTCATGAAGAAAAAGAAATCTTTACACCTACCTTTGAGCAAAATGTTACTGCAGGGCTTAATCCACTAGTGCATGTTAATCCAAATAAAATATACACAAAACCTATTGAATAGGAATACAAAACCTAGAACAGTGTAAGAGAAAATAATTACCAGGTGATACTATACAAAAGGATAAAATTAAATGCTTTCAAATGCTTGGCCCTGCTAATATGCTCAGCTTCTCAGAGCTGAATTTGCAGCCTTTGAAGATATTTTTACTGGGATTTCTATAATAGTTGATGTACAGTGAAAAGTCAATAACAAGTGTTAGATACATTCTTCCTACCCACAACAACATAAAAGAAGTTTGGAAAGCTAGTCAGTTAATAATATCCTGAGGTCAGTGTCAACTGTGGTAAATCCTTCAAGTTCAGGATTTCACAGCCTAAATAAAACTTCACACAACTATTTAGTTTAATAGTCTGAATAACACGTTAAACTTATTTCATTTTCCACTACTTATCCAGCAGATTAAAGATCCATATTACCTTAAAAGTGCAAAGGGTAGCACAGAATCACCATGAACTGCCAGAAGTGTCACATTAGTTTCAGCTGTGTCTCTTCCATTCACATACACAGCACACATGTTTCATGGTTATAGGGCATAAGATTTTCAAACATGACCAGCTCTGGCCCAGTTCAGCACTCGGAATACTCAGCAAACAGGTAGGCTCTTTATTTTGTCTGCATCCTTATTTAATTCAGTTGCACAGACCAACAAAAGAATCTTCACCCTAACCTTTCCCATGCTGAGTCAACAGAATTAGAAGCTGGAAGTGCCCATCTACACATCCTCCCATGCAGCGGGAGGCATTCAGCTCTTTGCACAACGTTTAGTAGCCTTTTCTTATGAAAAGGGAAGACAGTAAACAGAACTGTTCTACACAGTACTGCCTACAACGTGCTGATCGTGCTTTCAAAAATCATTGCCAAGAACAGGTCTACTTCTTTTGACATAGGTTTCATCAATTGTTTTCTTGTTACAGTATCTCAATTATTTGGAAAATAAATCTATTAACAATTGTAAGCAATGCCACAAGACAACAGAACACTTATCACTGCTTTACAATAAATGAGGATGAATACATGTCTAAAGAGCAGACCTGCTTTTATTTGACACTGTTTATACACACAGAAGTCAGTCCCTAGTTCTTCCCTTGCCTCTGCATTCAGCTTTTCTCCCAAAGTGCTGTAAGACCTCCCTTTTCACAACCAGGAATGAGTACCACATTGCTATCTCCTTGTTAGAGAGTGTGACATAAGACACACAAGACAAAAATCAGATATAATCTTCGAGAACAGCAGTTACTATTTCAGCCACAAGACATCTTTTCTATTTTCATAATTGCTTAAATCCAGGGCAATTTCCAAATTTGACAATGAAACAGAGATTCTGTGGATGACAGGTTTCTTTACTATTCAATTTTATTTCCAGATCACTGTCCATTAAACATGATCTCTGATTCAGATGCAATTTTTACCCCCAGTCTCAAGTACAGAAAATGACTTCTAAAATTCTGCTTATACTTCCGCACCAAATTCCATAAACAAAATCCTGGAGTGTAATCTCTAACCCTCAAACAAACAAAACCTTTATTTCCTTAATCATTACAGTCATCCTCTACAGGTAGTATGAGTATAAAATACGAGGACCAACATGTGTCAGACTAATGCAGAATAAAAGCAAAGTCCGGAGATAACAGGAGTTTCATAGGTAAGGCAGCAACAACTGTCAGATGACTGCTGGGAAGATGCAAAGTGGTCAAGAAAAGTGGGCAGATTGTACTTTAGTTTGGATTTTGGAGATGAGAACTATAGGAAGCTGCACTGAGCAGGTGAAGTCCATGTAGCTAAAATCTCTGCCTTCAGCAGCAGTCAACTGTGAATACTAAGTACAAAAATAAAATAAAGAATACAGTGTCACTTCTAGGTATATGTTCTTCCACTTTTCAGACATGTAGCTCAAATGTCTTGAACCATCCTAAATCACTTTCAGTTCCCACTTTGTTTTGGGAACAAAGATTCCTTTCATCTAACTTTTTCTTCATTTATGAAGCTATGTTCATAATGAGAAACCAGATCTTCTAGTTAAATGTCAAATAATGTGCCAAATATGGAAAATAAATTCCAGTAATTTTTACTTGTGGCATATTCAAATTATGCCTATTATAATAAAAGATTTACTTATATTTACTGGACTTCACAGAAAAGTATGCCAAATTCAAACATAAGTTTTGTCTAAAAGGTAAAATAACCTCAGATCATATGAACAGATAATCCATATTCCAAGCAAGTATATAAAAAATGCTGAGCAAGACTTTTGCAAAATTATGTATTTCAATCAGGAACACACATATTCACCCATTCTAAAAGTCAGAGTTTTACAGATTTCAAAAGATTCAAAAAAAGGCTAGCACACTCTAGAATTGGAAGTCTAGTAAGTGAGAAAATGTGCCATATAACACATGCTCAACTATACTAGAAATACAGTATATATTTTTCAGAGATTAAGCATATGATCATAGAGGCCTGCAGGGTAGACTAAGGAATTGTTGCCAGAAATGAGTGTTTCTGTAGCTGCAAGATACATTTGAAGTTGCACACAGAAAGCAGCACTGTTGAAAGGTTGAAAAACAAAACAAAAAATCAGCAAAAGTCCCCAAAGAAACAAGCAGAGAACCCCAAGAATAGTACACCAAGAGCTTTTTCTTTCATAAGCAAGAGAAAAGCATATTAAGTTTCATATTTTGTCACTGTAGGCCTTGTCTATGATAGATCATATTCTTTTAAAATTGCAAATCTGGTATTTACCATTTCTGAATTAGAACCATTGTGCAACTTCATAGCTTTTTCCTGTACATTTCCTATAACTGCATCTGCGCAGAGGGCAAGGGATATTAGGACCACACCTAATATAAGAAAACAGACAAACAAACAAAAACCTGTTCAGAATATTTATCATCAGAGTAGTGACAAAAACCACTCTGTACTCATCCTGAAAAAAAATATCTCAGGAATAGAAAAATAATAATACCTCCCCTTCTATAATTTATTCTAAATGCAAGCAAAAATATTTCATTACACCAGTACAAAGCAGTGCACATCTCCACTCCCTCCACTTGTTAACTCTTGAGCACTGCATGTCTCTAAGCTTCGTGGGAACATCTGGACACTGCTATAAGGAAGCCAGCTGTAGTTTTTGTAGTAACAAGAGTGGAAGAGTGTCAACTGCATTTAGTTAGGTATTTTTAATGAAGATAAATAACCACAGAACATACTCTTTTTCAGTAGTTAATCCCATATTATTTTTTCCTGACAAAGGCAAATAGAAACGTTAGATGTAATGGTAAAACAAATACAAGAGGATTCATAGTGGAAATCTCTAATTACTGAAACATTAATTTAAAAAAACAACACTCTTTGGGTACAAACCCCATGGTTTTAGGTTACCATATATGCTCAAAACAAAGTCACTACATAGTCAATAATGTAATCAGCTTTCCAGTAACAAAAATAACCCTTTTTCCATGTCAGCCACAATTAATTTCCCAACTTCCAAACTCTGATTCTTTTATGACTGTTGTATCTAATGATTCACACATGTTGAAATACCACTTTTCCTAAGTATACACTGCAAAAGATATTAATTATCAAAATCATATTTACTGTCTGCTCTAGTCTTGGTTCCCTAAAAGATCGTGTCAGGCAAGAATCGGGAGTGGAAGACTAGAAACAGGCAGTGTTATACTTTCTTAATGTGATGTTTTTACAATCAGAGGTCTCAAAAGAGGCATTCAGATGAAGTATAAGCTCCTGATAGAGAAAAAAAAATAAAAATCCTAGTTCCTAGGATTTTCAGAATTGTAAGATCTAACATTTTTAAGACACGTGAAGTTTAAGGTGGCATTTCCTTGGCAAAGTTCTGAATATATGAGAAGTTCTAAACCCAGCATTTTTGTTTTGGGAACATGCTAGACTTTCTAGGTCTCTTCATCACTCAAAGTTATCAGGCCTTGGAAAAGGTGTGACTCAACGGAAAATCCATGACAACATGAATAATATCGGTTATGCTAAAGACATAGATATCTCATCTGCATGGATTCAGCTCTGGTCCAAAGGTATAATAAGACCTCCAGCTCAGCAACAGCCTTGCTGCAGATCACTTCTGTAAAGTGACAGAGCATGTCTCATCTGTGTTCTCCATCATGCTTGTTCCAGCAGTGCTTAAGGGCCCAGGCACACCACTGGACACATGTTCAGTACTGGACCGACATGAAAAGTTTACCTGGAATCTGAAGAACAGGCATGCACAGGGAGGAGAAATGTGGGGACAAGACAAATGTTAATCTTATGTCCCTACACAGGCTGGAGTGTAAGGGGAACTGGTCCATTCATTGTGGTAGTGCTGCACCTGCCGAGCAGTAGCAGCAGCAGCAAAACTACGAACGAGGCCAGCAATGCTATACTGTATGTAAAGCATGAGTATGGATAATGGGAAAAGCTGGTCCTAAATCAGTTCTGAAAGAAACCCACATGGAAACAGTTCTAAATAAATCACTGGAATGAACTCAGGAATTGCCATTTGAGAATGAAATTGAACTAAGCTTTTAAAGCCAAGCAGGGTAAAATCTTCCCTTTGCGTCTTTTAGACAGTATAAAAAACTTGGAATGTGGGCACTCCACCTTAAAACTACAGCAAAACTGAGTGAGATGATCAATTAATATAAAGTAAATGGTTCTGAAATACAAAAAGACTTAAAGTTTAACTAGAAAAGGCAACTAATAATTTGAAGTTTTAAAACAGTCCCACTGAATTTTATCATATTAACATATACATATAGGGGTAATTATTTCTTGAGAACATGCATGAGACATTTCAAACAAAAGTGTGGGATTTCCAGAAATTTTAGGAATGTAAACACATAACGCTTGGAATAAAGGTCTCTTCTGCCATAGACAGGAGTTCTGCTAGTGCAAAGTTACAATGAAACTTGCAATTTCTGTACAATACCCAAAGGCACTACACCAAGAACTCACAGAACTTTTATGGAATGTTTATTATAGGAAAAAAACAAGCACTTTCCTAAACTCTGAAATATAATATATCTTTACCTGTCAAGTTGAAGTTTGGTGCAACTGTGCTGTCAGCTAAAGTAAACCATATTAATCCAAGACTCATACATAGGGCAGCAGATACATCTACAATGTTATAACGTTTTCCTACAAAAGCAACACAAACAGCATGAATGGACTGTTAGCACTCTCAGAATTTCTTTTTTATCCTGTTTAACAGACTAGAAGGCAAAGGAAACACTGTTCCAACTCTTTTACTTAGACAGAGGACTTAATGCTCTGGTCTTTCGTGAATGGAATTAGTTTCTTCTACAACAGCAGTTCCTAACATGGAAGAGGATCCTAACAGGTAGTATCTGATGCTTTTGGTCAGTTTTGGTTTGACTCCTAACAACATAACGCACATCCTCCCCAAAAAAGCATTCTTCATTAGCAACTTCAGGACAGCTAAGATGTTTTCTTCATACTTTCCCCCCATGCAAGACATTTCAGCTATCTTTACTGACCAGAAAGAAGCCAAATCCAAGCACTAACAGATGACTGGCACTTCTAGAACCTTACACTGTCTTTTAGTTTGGGAAAGATGAGATGTGGAGGGGGATGGAAAAAGAGAGTAAGGAAATAAAAGGCAGGAGTTAGTATATCTTGTTTGAAATAATATATTCCTTTCACAGAAGCTGTAGTTTCAGTATGAGCTTCCAAGGGAATTTTTTTTAACTGATGTCTTTTTTTACAATATTAAAAAATCACAGCTTCTGAGAATACTACAACACAATATAAAGTTTCAAAAAGCTTTAAGGGAATACCAGTCATTTTGCATTAAAATTATCCAAAATTCCTCCTAATAAAAGGTAAATACTGTGTGTGCACATGCATATGTAAAGTTCTAACCTTCTCTGAAAATTCAGCTTTCTTTTGCAACCAGGCCAGAATTAACTACAGAAACAGAAATACAGCGTTCTAGATTTTGTTCCATAATACTTGTCCATGTGGAGCTTTACTCACTAAATCTTTGTGCACTGAACAAAAAAGCTTTTATATTTGTCTTCTAAATCCAAAAATACTGAAGTATATTTATTCACATAACTATAACCTTTATCTGTTTTTCTCCAGATCCCTTTTTCTCTTCTTTGAATATGAACTATGATTTTAGGACTAGCCAAAGACATACAAAACCAGATATTTCTGATTAAACATTCAATCAAAATTTAAGAATTTTTATTAGGAATTTAGGGATTAAGACTTGCAAACAAGAAGAGTAAGGGATTTCTTCACAAATCATGGTTGGATTTTTTTTTCCATTTCAAGTTTTCCATTTCAGTATTGAAGATGTTTCATATGTGACATAATTTGGTTTATAAAACAAAGTTACATTTCTTAAAAATTAAGAAAGCTTGTGTAAAAGTGAAGTTTTGCAAGTGACCTGTAGAACAGTTTTCCTCCACATTTTCTGTTCATCCAATTATATTTTCTGAGAAGATGCTTCAGAAATTCTCACTTTTCCCCCCCCATAGAAAAAACAGTACCAGTGGAATTTAATGAAGTATAGGTTTCCATATACAATTGCCTCCCAAAGAAACAATAAAAAATTAATCTAAAAGCAAGACTAACACTTACCTTGTATAAAAACCCCGCCTATCATAACTGGAATGAGCTTACAGCACTTGAAGATGACTTGAGTAGGGTAATTCAGATATCCTAAAGAGGTATTTGACAAACCCATAGTTCCCACTGTCAAAAACGCTATTATCATGTAGGTTTTGCCAGGAATTCTACAAAATATAAACATAGGAATCTTGGTATTGCAGACTCATCTAGAGGAAATTTAACTTGGAAAATTTAGATAAAGAAATATGTTTGTAATACAGCTTCAACATCCTTCTCACTGAATTTCAATCCATAACAGAAATTTTAAGATGTACATAAATGTCTGATTTCATATTTCATTTCTTACTGTGAATAAATAGCAATCAAATACAAGACAATAAAAACTTCATGGCTCATGAAGTATTCAAGTAGTAATTCTTTAACCTCCTTTGGAGAAGGTATATTGTTTACACATGAATCAAGACAAAGGCTTCAGGTTATTTGTCAAGGGATACACAGAAGATTGGTGTACCAAGATATCCTGAATCTTAGCCCTGTCAGGTCACTGTGCCAATTTTTCTGGTGACGTTTTCAAATGAAAAAGTTGAAAGAAGTACCATTGTTTTATGAAACTCAGCAAAACTAAGAGAGCAGTGATTTAGTTACCATGAACAGAGGGGCTTGTTGAACATTTTCAGATGTTTTGTTCACAATTTTATGAAATTATCACCTGACAGCAGATGATCTAACAGTAATTTTTAGCAATTGCTGTGCTCACTTTGTGATTTTTTTACAGTTATCGATGTACATATGTTCAGCTTTTTCTTATGCATACTCAGAGCCACATTAAGCAACATAAAGAGCTGTACTGCTGTAATCCTGTTTTATCCATAACTCATTACGTGATGCAGACATACTCTCAGGCATGCAAGAAAAAATTAAACAGATTTCTGCATGTCCACAAGAAGATGGCTAGGTGATAGAAAATAAAACGTAAAATATATTTAAGATCTATATTCCCAACACAACTTACTTAAAGGGTCATGCTCTGTAAGCATTATCAATTATTTGGTAATAAAATCCCTAAATACTAGTAACAGAACACCCAAAAGGGAATTATGCAATATTATCTGATGCATCTCAAAAAATCAGATAACCTGAAATGCAAGCTGCCAGTGTTTAAAATAAAAGGAATAGTTTACCAAAGTTATGTTGTTTGGATACAATGGAATTCTATAGGCTAAAATCAGTTTTACCAAAATAATCCAAGGCTGACTATGGGTAAGGAAAACTAGTTATGCTCAACTAGGATACAAAGCAATTTTAAAATTCATGTACACAAGTTGAACAGCCTCTGTTCAACCCTCCAGACGGCCTCAATATACAGTTTGCAGAGGCTGTAGTGGGTAGGAAGCCACAGAATGGCCATACTGAGGCAGGGCAAACTATCCCATACCCATAGGATTCAAATCAACAAAAATTTCCTTGGTTGACTGCAGTGAAAACACAGAAGAATTTTGTGGCAGGGCGTTATGAGTGCTATCTTAAATGAGAAACACAAAACCTCAGCATATCCTTTGATGCAAACCTACCCAGCCACACAGTAAACAGACAGCAGAGCTCTGACACTCTCCAAGACGCACAGCATGCTGGAGGAACCTTTTGGTGAGGAGGTGCCAATATTTGAGGAAAACATATTCAATGACAGATGGCTTCAAGTGCATTGGCTCTGTTCTACACGTGATGATCCCAAGCAACACATACATGAGTCAGTCTCTATCAGCTACCTTAAGGATACAATACGCTCTGTAAGTGGGACAGAGTGACAGTACAGTCAACAAAACTACTTGCAGGTCTGAAGTCTAAGCGGGTGCTTATACAACATTTTCTAACATTGTCCAGCAAATTCACTTTTATGGAACTGCTACCAATGCCTCACAGTACTCACATTCAAACAACAGAAGTTACATTTACTAGAAATGTAAAATGATTCTAACTTGATGGACAGTGGGTGAAATGCTTGGAAAAACACATACCTTCTCCTTTTGTCTTGAATCAACTGCAATTCTATTAGTCCAAAAATGGAATAAAATCCAAATTGCACTAAAGTGAGGTACCAACCAAAAGGTTTAAAACCTTCCACTGAAAATATCAATTCCTATAAAAACAAAAACCCACCAAAGTCATGTACATACACCAAAATATTGAATTGACAAAAAATTAACAGAGCTTTTTCCTTCACATGCATGCAAATCTAGGCTTTGCAGCTGCTGGTTATTAACTCAAATTCACCTGCCACACATAACTTGCAAGTAGTGAAAAAGACAATTTAGGTTTCCAAAATGCAAGAAGAAAATTTACTGCTGATGTAAATACACTGAAATTAATGCATCAGCTCATCGGGGGAATACATCTGATACATTCATATCTATATCGAATTATAGATGGCTTCCTGTCTGCTTTTCTCTTGCCTTTTTTCAGTTCATTTTCATCAGTAGAAGATTTTACTGGTTTTTATCTGTTTTTATTCAGAATTTATAAATATCTTGTAATAAGTTAAACACAAACTTTCTCTAACAAACATACTGATGTAATTTTCAGCTCCTAGGAATGCACACTTAATATTTGAGGGCCTGAATTAAATAGCACTTGTGACTTTATAAATTTGCAGGCTGTAGGAGTATTCTAAACCGGAGCAATTTGTTATGGAAAAATACATGCACTGCATAAAGATTTTTGTAGATGTGTCAGGTACAGAAACAAAAGGCTACCTACTATTTTCCTTTTTGAGATTCTGCTTTCAATTATTGATAACATTGTCTAACTCTTTCAAAAAAACTTTATATTAAAATATAAAAACTTTAATATATTTATTTTTATATATTTTACATATATTATATTTTATATATTATATATCTAAATATTTATATTCAGCTGGTTTTGAAAACTGCATTGGAAACAGAGTGATTTTTAATGATTAACCTTTAAAATCACTGCATTACTTAGAACGCTCGATAAACTCAAATATAACTAAAAAAAGGGAACAGAAATGTAGCTGTTCAAGATAAAAGAGAAAAGGTTAACAGAAAGATAAATGTTTAACTAAAATTGCATAAACATTATGCTTCCGCTTAAGAAACTACCACAGTACATTTCAGCTCGGCCATGAGACTAGAGAGAAAAATAAGAGAACTGTAACTCTTACAGCACTCATGGAACTTTGAGAGCTCTAAAGGTTTCAACACCAATGAAGACTTAGGTCTATCTTGCACACTGGAGTAAAAGATCAAGTTAAAAAAGTCCAAATGATCTAAACCTTGTAGGCACATGAACTAGAAGGAAACCCACATTATACAATTACTTGATGCTCTTGAATACTGAAAGCTTGACTTTGCAATAATATCTAGTTTAAACATCTATACATATTAAAATACATACTGTATTATTATGGTATTGAAAAGAAAAGGAGTAGGAGGAATTGGCCTAAGACACGAGTACACAGCATTTACCTGTAAATATCCATAGATTAGATAAAACATAAAAACTCCAGAAACACAGATGAAAAATTGAGTGGGTTTGCTAAATTTGCTGAGATTCATGCCAAGAACTACAACATCATCTACTGATTTGATATGAGGAGACATAGTTTGAGATTTGGAAGGTACACTGATGGAAATGTATTTTCTTGATGAAGTGAATTTCAGATCCATGGTTCCTGGCTCGCTGCATTCGGTGCTATTGTTATCCTCTTTCGGCTTTTCTCTTTCTGTGTGTCTTCTGTCTGAAAGCTGAAAGAAACCTTAAAGTCAGATAAGACATAACATGCAGCCCATCAACAACAGTAAATGAATGTAACATTTATAGGGTAAATACAAAGGTCAGAGTTTTGCTGGACTGTTTCTATTCATAAATTTTATTTATCTTTTCTGATGTCCAAAGTTAATATCAGTTACTTTGTTAACACCAAAGTTAACACTTTACTTTTGCTTGATGTGGGGAAGTAGTATTCTTGCACTCTAAGAAGCAACCAAACCAATGAACCAACTCCAAAACATCAGCAACAGAAAACCAGCTTCAATTTCACACTAGCTTTAAGTAGTCCTTTTATGCTAGTACTCACAGGAGTGACTGCTTGGGAGAAAAGTGATCCCTATGACATCCCAACTCACAGTGAAAGAACTGCTTTGAACCACTGTGGTTCTGCCTACTATGCTTCATTTTCGCAGCAAAACATACCAGACTAGACCATTACATTGGAAGCCTTGCTAAAAACTACAGATTTGAGCCTATGAGTAATTAAAAGTGTTGAGGTGGAAGAAGTTACCTCCCCCCCATTCTCATATTTATTCAGTATTTCTCACAACTTCTGCAGAGAAAACGTGGAAATGAAAGCAAACAGACTGAAAAGCCAGTCTCAGAAATGCAACTTTATTTGAAGAGGTCCATGGTATGGCAATCCCTTTAATATTTATCACATACAGCTCTTGCCACATGTAACAGAAAACAAAAGTGGACGACTGAATCCCAGACAAGGAATTTAGCAGCTTAGTAAACTGAGATGCAAATAATTCTGTTCTCCAGCTCAGCAGACAGCGTGATGTTTGAGGTGTTTTTTTCCTTTTGACCCTCAAGATAAATACAATGGTCAGTCAATTGTCCCAAGACTTTTAAGTGTCGGTCAGCATCTAGCACAGTGAGCAGTCAATAATTAACTGTTTATCTCAACTATTAAGTGGTTTGTTTTCCCCAGCTCAAGAATAATTCTCATCACACATGTATAAACAATGTTTTTTCCATTGTTTTTAAATAGAAAATATGGTAGCATATTAACTCTAGATCATGCAATAAATGTAGTCTGCAGGGTTGTTGTCAATTTGTTATACAATATTTTATACAAGAAATTACAATCTTAGCTGAAAAATGAAGGATTAGCATAAACTTGCAACGTGCTTATGTTTCATTTTTTTGTCATACAACCTACTGTCAGGCTGGAACAAGACTCCTAGTAGAGTTCTGAAAGAACAGGTTGGGGAGTGTAACGGGTTTAGGAACCATAATAATTGTACTTAAGTTCATAGCTCTTCAGTCGAAGATCAAAAGTGAGAGGTAGAAAGTTTACTCTTGTGGATTGTTAGCTTATCCTAAAATGAGGTGGCCATAAATAAACAAACAAACAAAAAAACCCAAACCAAAACAAAACAAAAAAAAAAAGAAGGGGAAAAGTTTAAGTAGGCTATTTTTAGTAAAAACAGAAAAGTACCAATGCCAGGCAATGAAGCATGAATGACCCTTCATGTATAATATCACAGAGTTCTGATCGCCCTCAAAGACACTGAAAGAACTGAAAAAAAAAGGTTATCAGGATGGAGGAACAGATTGCCTGTCTTAGGAACTGAAATAAGATGAAAGTGTTACTTGTCTAGTCTAGCAAAACCCTGATGAAAAGAAAACAGACCTTCTTTCAATACAATTATCAAGGGACTACCAGGATGGAGAAAAAAAATAATTCTAATTTTAAGGACAGAAGAATGAGACAAATGGGCATACAGTGATCATGAACAAACTTACCCAAAACTACCTTTCCATCTCTAGACTATCTGCATCCTAGAGCAGCCTGAAAATGAAAGAAGGAACAACTGAACTGTTTGTAAAGGTGAATCTTAAGAAAACAATTATACAGAGCTGTTGAGAATGGGCATGATGACTGAGCAGCCCTCTTTAATCTCATGTTTATGGAATCCCTCCACTACTGAAAGTACAGTAATAAAGGTGCCTGTAGGAAGATACTCAGTGATCCTTCTTGATCACTAAACCCAGGATGTGAAATACTACTCCCCCCAAACAATTGAAGGCAATTTTAGGACTTCCAAGTTCAAGCCCGAAGAGCAATTTTCCATGAAGGAAATTAACATAGCTAAAAGCCTATCCACTGTTGGCATCTCAGCTCAACTTGGAGTCTTGTTGATGCTGGTTCAGATCTTTCCTGTTCAGTGTACATTTCCTCTTGATAGTCACACTTTCTCAGCAGGAACAAGAGCTACACAAGTAATATGAGCCTGATTTTTCACCTACATTAAAACTGAGTATGACATATGCCCAGGAGAAGATAGAACCATGTACTGTCATGGGTGCTTCATGAATCCAAAAACTGAGTGAATTGTGTAATGCATATTTTTATACCTACATTTTCCACTTTGACTGGTAATCTAAATATTATTTGTGTTACCTGTGTTATCATCAGAAGAAGTAGAAGTAGAGGGAAGAAGAAATAACAAATGTATTTATGTATTGTGTCTGGCTAAGATGGAGTCAATTTTCTTCAGAGCAGCTTGCATGATGTTGTATTTCAGACTTGTGACCAAAATGATGCTGATAACACAATAATGTTTTGGCAAGCAGGAGAGAGGGCATAACCAGACAGATGACCTGAAGTGACCAGAGATATTTCAGGCTATAAATCTTCATGCCTGGCAAGGAAAAGCGAGAGGAGGGGGTTCAGAGAGGTTAGCCAGGTTTTGCTCAGGAACTGAATGGGCATTTATCTACCTGTGGGAGAAGTGATTGCCTTTTCATCACCTGCTCTGTGTGTCTCTTTTTCCATTTTTCCTCCACTTCTTAAACAATTTTTCTCTCAACGCAAAAATTCTCTTTTTTACCCTTTCTTTCCTCTTCCCCTATCCCTCTGGGGTTAGCGAGGAAAGTGAGCAAGTGACTGTGTAGTGCTTAGCTGCCAACTGGCATTAAACCACACAATTAACACAATCTTTTCAATTTTCAACTATTTATATTCAACATATTTCGATTTTACAATCTGTTCATTTAATTTCTTGCAGATGACTGAGTCTATCATCAAAGTAGTAAGAAACAATACTGATCTCTAGTCACGCCCACGGCCATCCATAAAACAATGATACATAGTAATTGTTTTTCTCTACATCCTGCAAAAAAACATTTCAAGGAACATTATTTAACAGCTGAAGAAACTGTAAATTTATGTATCCACTTGAAACACCCTCTGCCAAGTAATTTCATTATCAACAGTGACAGAACTCTTCTGAAGTTTACTGTGACTTCTCAAACTGTTACTATTCTAAGTATGAGAAATGTTATTCATCCTCCTCTCGCCAAAATCCCTCAAGCAACTAATTCACCTCCTGAACAAACATGCAGCAAAAAGCTGTTGTATGAAGAGTCAAGTGGCGTAAGAGCTGTCCTGATGTGTGTAAAATACCAAGTTCCCTCTTTTGTATATTTGCTCCTGTGTGTAAAAATGTAAACAAAACATTCTTAAAATCAAAGACTTTGTTCCTTCCCCTCTAAAAGAAGTCCCCTGCAGAGCAATATTGCAACCTAGCATGCAAAAGAGTAATTATTTCACAAAAAAAGAAACAAATGAACAAGTCTTGTCCCAAGACAAGACAGGTTTCTCTGGCCTCCAAAAAGTTAACTTTTACCAAACATGGAAAAAACATTATAGAGGGGTTAGGGCTTTTTTTTTTTTTTTCTTTTACATCTTGAAGAACATCAATTGAAAACATAATTTTGCCAGACTCTAGCATCTCTGCACACTCAGAAAAACTGCCTGCCTGGGCCACACCTGGCAAGTTCCACGTTGGCCCTGGCCATGATCCATTTCCTCTGGAAACACAGCCAGAAACGCCTGGTGGCAGGACAGCAGCTGGCACCGCAACAGGGATGCTCCGGGTAACAGGGACGAAAAGGCACATCTGTGAGGAAACCTGAAAGGGATACTTTGCTCCAGGGTGCCCGCCTCCTGTCCCGAAGGCAGAAGAGGGACGGGAGACAAGGTCCGTCACGATCCCTGAAGCTTCCTCCTTCCGCCCGCCGAGCTGCCGGGGGCTGTCCCACGCCAGGTGCAGCCCTGCCCGAGCATCTGCCAGCTGTCCCGGACAGGGCTGCCACGGAGGCTCTCCAGCCGCCACAGGCCGCCATTCCCCGCCCTTCCCCCCGGCAAAGGACCCGTCCCGCTGCCAGCGGAGGGCACCGCCTCGGACCGGCCACATCCCTCCCGCCGGCCACCGCCAGACTCCTGCCCCTCCGGCTCCTGCCCCCACTCCCGGCGCCCCTCACCGTCGCGCCCATGGCCCCCCGATGCCGGGTGGGTGATGCTTCCCAGGAAGAGACCCCGCCTCCTTCCCGCTCGCCCTCCGTCCCTGTGGGAGGGAGGAAGGAACGGCCCCGCCCCCGTACCTGTCCGGCAGGCGAGGAGGGGCAGGGCGGCCCCGGCCAGCCGCCCCCCGCCGCCGCCAACCCGCGCCGCCCTCCCTCCCGCCGGGATCGCTCCCTGCTCCAGCCCCCCGCGCCGCCGGAAGTGGCCGCGGGAATGCGCCAGGGGCCGGCGCGAGCGGCGAGCGCATCGAGACAGCGCCGCTCGCTCGCTCGGCGTTCTGCTACCCGGCCTGGGGCGGGCGGTGGCGTCGCCCCCCCGCTCCCGCCCCGAGTGGGCGGGGCCTCTGCAGGGACCGCCCACCGCGCGGGAGGGGCGGGGCCGGGCGGCGCTCCCGGACCCGGGGGATCGTAGGGGTGTTCGTGGCGTGTCCGCCGGGGCCGGCGGGGATCGCAGACTCACAGAGTGGGTAGAGCAGGTTGCACAGGAATGTGTCCATGTGGCTTTGGAATGTCTCCGGAGAGGGAGACTCACGACCTCCCTGGGCAGCCTGTTCCAGTCCTCTGACACCCTCAGCGTAAAGAAGTTCTTCCTCATGTTGAGCTGGAGCTTCTTGTGGTTCAGTTTATGGCCATTGCTTCTCGTCCTGTCGCTGGGCACCACTGAAAAGAGTCTGGCACCATCC
Organism: Lophotriccus pileatus; assembly: GCA_035583135.1. Taxonomy (NCBI): domain Eukaryota; kingdom Metazoa; phylum Chordata; class Aves; order Passeriformes; family Tyrannidae; genus Lophotriccus; species Lophotriccus pileatus. The sequence continues at coordinate 64,857,567 of JAWWES010000081.1, read as the reverse complement.
TGTTGGCACCCACCTCTGAGATACTTATATTTATATGCACTGATGAGATCCCCTCAGTCTTCTCCATGTCCAGTTCCCACAGTATCTCCTCATAAGAGAGATGCTCCAGACCCCTCACTGTGTGTCCTCCACTGGATCCTGTCCAGAATCTCCTTATCTTTCTTGTACTGAGGAGCCCAGAACTGGACACAGTATTCCAGATGTGGTTTCACCAGGGCTGAGCAGAGGGGGAGGGTCTTCTCCCCTGACCTGCTGGTCACACTTCCCAATGAACCTCAGAATAGCACTGGTCCTCCTGGCCAATAACTCTGCCATGTGCCCTGTCCCACCACAGCACAACAGGATGTGGAGAAGGAGCCTGGGCCAGCAGGAACCTGGGAGGACCTGAGGGGCTCCTTGCCTGTCTGCACCCCCTGTGGCCACCTGGAGGGGGCACCACAGTGACAGGGGCATGTGTGAAGGTGTCACCTCCCTGCCCAGTGTGGTTTGGTCAGCACTGCTTTAAGTCCACCATGAGTAGGCTCACCTTAATGCTATGGAAAATGGGGGCTGACCTGGTGGAAAGTACCTCCGAGGAAAAGGACCTGGAGGTCCTGGTAGACAACAAACTGCCCATGAGCCAGTGTGTCCTTGTGGCCAAGAATGCCAGTGGAATCCTGGGATGTGTTAGGAAAAGCAATTCTAGCAGGACAAGGGAGGTGATCCTGCCCCTCTATTCAGCCCTGGTGAGGCTACATCTGGAGTGCTGCATCCACTTCTTGGCTCCTTAGTAAAACAGAGACATGGAGCAGGTCCAGTGGAGAGCAATGAGGGTAACTGGGGGAATGGAGCATCTTTCATGATGAAAGGCTGAAGGAGTTGGGCTTGTTCAGCCTTGAGAAGAGATGACTGAGAGGTGACCTCATTAATATGTATAAATATCTAAAGTGTGAGTGCCAAGAAGATGGACACAGGCTCCTCTTGGTGGTGCTAACCATTAGGACAAGAGGCAGTGGGCAGAAACTGATGCACAGGAAGTTCCACCTGAATATGAAGAAGAAATTCTTTGCTGTGCAGATGACCACACACTGGAACAGGTGACCCAGAGACATTGTGGAGTCTTCCTCACTGGAAATACTCAAGAACCATCTGGACGCAATCCTGTGCCATGTGCTCTAGGATGACCCTTCCTAAACAGGGAGGTTGGACCAGATGACCCACTGCGGTCTCTTCCAACCTGACTGATGCTGTGATTCTGTTAAGAGCCCCAGGAGAAGGTGACTGTTTCATGCTGCAGTGAAATCGAGACTGCTTAGAATCCTTGACAAGTTTTGTTCTGGGGTGTGGTTGATGCTCTGCTGTTCTGATCTGTACAGTGGAGCACCCATGCAAAACTGCTGCCTTCATAAAAAATGGCAAAAATGTATTGCCAGAGAGGCCTACTTGTGATCTATCCATGTGAGGCTGCTGGTAGGAAATAATAAAGGTATTTAATAATGACAAGCAAAAAGGTAAATGAGAGCACTAACAACAGGATGCATAGAGAGCATAATGGCCAAAGGAATCTGGCAAAGAGCTGGGAAGAAAGGTAGCTAAAGGCACTTTTTGGAAAATGTGCAAATTAGATGTTACTTGAAGATACATAAAGTCTAGTTATTATTAAACATATCAGGCATATCATATCATATAAAATGGCAGTGCTGTGTTTTCTGTAACAATATGCAGAGCTGTGTAATAGTTCTGTTTATATATAAACACTACAGGACAATAGATATGTATTTAGGAAATTCAAGCTTTTATGTTTACACTGTTTTAGAAGTTTTCCTTTGCCTTTTCCAGTGCCAGCATAGTAAATCAGTATGTATTATAGATATTAACAACAAGTGCACCAGCACTTAAAATAATATTTTTCAGGGTATTTGTTAAGTGACAAACAGTAAAAAGAAAATGTATAGTTTAGGTTGACTTAAAAAAGAAAAAAAAACCCAAATAAAAATTTGAACCCCCTCTAACCTTTCAGCAAAATGGCTGTTTCTGAAAAAGGGGACTAGTGATTGTTGAGAAAAATACTTAGAGCTATCTTCTTGATTGATTTTAGGTTTGGATTTCCTTTACCTGGGTTGAGAGATTTCACAGTTAGCAAACATTGTGGTTTTTTGCAACAATATGGATGGTGCTTTTCTCTGTCTCAGTGATAGAAGTAATGACCCCAGTGATTACAGTAAATATATTCAAGCTTGCATGCAACCAGCTGGCATTTTCTAGCTTCCTGTAAGTTCTCTAGGTATGTGACCCGTAATAAACCTTGCTGTTATGGATGTAAGTGGAGTGATTACACAGGAAGTTCCCCCTTAACACGAGGAAGAACTTCTTTACTTCGCAGGTGACCGAGTACTGGAACAGATTGCCCAGAGAGGTTGTGGAGTCTCCCTCACAGGAGATATTCAAAAGCCGTCTGGACAAAATCCTGAGTAACATCTTCTAGGGGACTCTGCTTGAGCAGAGAGGTTGGACCAGATGACCTCCAGTGGTCCCTTCCAACCTTACCCATTTTGTGACTCTGTGATTGTGCCTTAATGACTCAGAAGCAGGCAGAAAGCAGGAAAAAGCAAACTGCACCACTAAACTGGATTGACAAAGTAACCTTTAACTGGATGGAAGGAACCTGGGTATGTGAGGCCCTTGACTAATAAGAGCGTTGAGGAGAAACACCCTGGCAGACATGATCTGATATTCCCTAATATCTGAGACTTGTGGATATCTTATTTTGATTTTTTTTTTTAAATTCAGAAGTGTAGAAATTAGGCCGCTTGATTTTGACTCAGGATGTCTCCTGCTTATCGTTAAAGAACACGTATTTTTCCATTTGCAATGTATTCTTCTATTTCTGTTATCCATATTCCATCATTCAAACTGGAGAAAGTGTAGAGTGGGGCGTATGCTGGAGAATGTTCTCTTTAAATAAAGCAGAAGAGTAAACGATGAGTAGGCTGTTTATTATTGATCTCACAGATGCTTTTGCAGTGTGCAATATGAACACGTATGGATTACTGGTAAAGCTGGAAAGCAAATTATATTTTCTTTTATCGCTTGTAAAAATGAAGTTAGGGCTTATGAAAGGTACTGGATTCAGGCTCTGGGGACTTAACTTCTCTGTTTATCCAGGAAATAGATATTGTACATCACAAGCAGAGGCAGTGGAAGTATTAAAGATCTCAAAGTTCTCACACTCTCTGTCTGTACTTCTCCTTCTTGACTAGCTCAAGGTACCAATGGGGAAGCTTAGTCTGTGCTCAGACTTAATCCTATGTTTTTCTTCTGGAATACATAGGTGAAGGTACACAATAATGCTGTTGGCTGAAGTTTAATTGACAAGAGCTTTTGTTCACTACAGTCCAATTTAGAATTCCAACTTCATAATAGGCTTTGTTGCCTTTTTTGTCTAGCTTAGATTGTTTTCCCTCGTCTTTGACTTATGAGCATTTCTAATTTTCAGCAGTGAAATGGCACCTGTGTACCCATGCCCTATATAGCAGGTTGGGAATTAACCAGAACAAAGGTGTTAGGCATTTCTTGTTAGTGGAAGAGTACACAAATAAGGAATATTTGTAACAGGTTCACATTTTGCATTTTGCTGATGGCTTATGGACAGTAATATCTTTGTGGCATAGTGTATATTCCTATTCAGAATTTAAAGGAGTAAAAAAATATCTCCAGTGTGTGCAAATATTACCCAATCAGGTATGTTTCCCTGTGAAACACATGCATAGGTGTGACATGTGCATTGGTGACACAAATATACACAAATATTTAACCTGGGTGATAAGTAAATGAAGTTAATGAAACAGAACAATGAGGGGTTTTGTTATATTTCAGCATGAAAGGCAAATTAATACCATTTTCAAATGCTTGAAGCCACCCTCTCAGATTTGTGTGTTATTGGTATAAATAATTTTAGAATCTGCTGTGTTGAATAAATCATGACATATGCAAATGAGGATGCAGTTTGCAAGTCTTGAAACAGCTAAAACCAATGTCATTTACTGGTTTAATATCTTTACCAAAAATGGGAATTACATGCAAAGCAGCCAATTTTTTCTGTGAAATTTTTTTTATAGCTTACATTTGAGACAAACACGTATCACATGAAATGTGTGAAAGTGCATTTTAGCTGTCATAACCAGTCATCCCCTGAGTTAGTGGAAGTTAAATGAACCTAGAAACTTGGTTGACAAAAAGAAGAGCATCTGTTTACCTCTGTAGCATGAGGAAGAGGGGGAAAAGCAATAGTTCTCCTCTGTTGACAAATATAATGGTGTAACTGATAATTTAATACTGTGTGTTTCACAGTAAGATTTTTCTGCCAGCTTTGTACAGGTTTTTATTGCTGTTACTCTGAGACACAGTGGAATGAGAACAAAATAAATGACACATGAAGAAGAAAGACTTGATGGGCTTTTTTTTGAGGATTATTTTTAAAATTAGGACTAAGTGCCCAACCAAGCTGGGGATGGCTAATTAAGTATCCCAAAGTCAGTGAAATTAAAAATCCATATATTTTAATGTATATATCATTAAAATATACGTGTTATTTAGACTTCTCTAATAAATGTTTTCTGAATATTTTCCTTTAATTTTCTGTGCTTAAATTCCAGCTGCAATGATTTTTCTTAGCCTGATTTAAAAAAAACATTTCTAATGTATTCCTTGTACTACTGCATTTTACAGCCTCAGAAACTAAATTGTGGTTTTAACATTAACAAAAAGCTCTATGATTATAGAATACCGTGTTTGAAATGTGTGATACATCACTTCATATTCAAAGGAAAGCTATTGTATCTAGAATTTTAAAGTTAAATTAAGGTTCTGCCTCCTGACATTACAAAGTACTGTAATACTGATTTTTAAATTTTTAAATTGCACTTAAAACATGGAACATAGGGCCAGACAGATAATCTATCAAGTGTTGATAACAGCCTAGATACAACTTCATTATTTCTATCTCGTCACTGGTGCATATAAATGCTAGTACTTAGAAATGCAAACAGTACGTAATGTTTTTCAGAAAGAGTGGATGTGCAGCTGTATATTCTACAACTTGTTTGGAATAACAACATGTGGAATTTTGCAGTCATAACTGGTTGATATCAGAAAAATTGTGCTTAAGCCAGGATGCATTCAAATTGTTTTGTACTTCGTGATCGGAGGTGGTTAAAGTAACTTCACCAGTCAGTTTAGGTCACAAGCAGCCTTTTTTGGAATAACTTCCTTTTATTCATACGCAGTTCTGAACGGGCTTATGACTTGAAATTGACAGCATTACACTGATGACACTCCAGAGCATGGGAGTAAAAGCTGTCTCACTTATGCCTGCAGGTCATTTGTTCCGCTGGAGACAATGGCAGAGTAAGTACTAGTGAGGAAGGTTGATTGATAGAATGTTTTCTATAAAAAAATTTCTCACCATCCTATTGCATGATTTTTGTAATAGTTTAGGGCCTTCTAGATTGTGAATAATAGAGTGTGTTGTGGCTGTGCAAAGTTTGATGTCAGGTCCTGCTTCTGAGAAGTGAAGATGTGATGAATGTTTTTTCTTGAAAAGTAAAATTTGGGAGATTTGCTGAGTAAAGATGTGGTTGTTTATACATCCTGGATATATGCAATGTCTATTTTAATAAATGTTGAGGGATTTCTGCACTTGAAAGGTAACCTAAGAACAAGATTTAGGTCATATCAAAAGTCTGTTTAGTCATTCTCTGTGATGGAGTCTAAGGAGCTGAGGATAGCTAAGCTGTTCTCCTCTTAGCATAACCCTCTGGTTTCTGCTAGTAACTTGTGTGGACGTTGTATAAAGATTGTTTAATGGCCTCTAGTAGACATCTCCAACACTTTGTCTATCTTATTTTGAAGCCATTCAAGTTTTTGGCCTTTATAATGTTCAGTTAGGGACCTTTAACAGGTTACCAACATGGATGTATCTGGGACTGAAGAGTACTGTAAAGGTAATAGAATTGGTAAGTGAAGATGCCATGGAATGGTTTGGGTTGAAAGAGACCTTAAAGATCATCTAGTTCCAACCCCCCTGCCATGGGCAGGGACACACATGTTCCATTAAACCAGGTTGCTGAAAGCCCCATCCAGTTTTGCCTTGACCAAATCCAGGGATGGAGTACCCACAGCATCTCTGGGCAACAGGTTCTAGTCCCCCATTATATTCATAGTAAAAAATTTCTTCCTAATGTCTAATCTAAACCTAGCCTCCTTCCATGTAAAGCCATTGCTCCTTGTGCTGTCCCTCTCTGACTTTATTGCAGGCCCCCTTTAGGCACTGCAAGGCTGCCCTAAGGTCTCCCCAGAGCCTTCTCTTCTCCAGGCTGAACAACCCCAACTCTCTCAGCCTGTCTTCCTAGCAGAGGTGCTCCAGACCTCTGATGATCTTCACGGCCCTCCTCTGGACTTGCTCCGGCAGGTCCATGTTCTTCTTATGTTGAGGGCCCCAAAGCTGGATGCAGCAGTCCATGAGTGGTCACAAGAGAGTGGAGTAGAGGGGGAGGGTCACCTCCCTCGACCTCCTGGTCACACTTCTTTTGGTGTAGCCCAGGATATGATTGGCTTTCTGGCCAACTTGCTGAGGGTGTGATCATTCCCACTGTTGATGTCACCAACGAAAATGTTGAACAGTGACACTACCAATACTGACTCCTGAGAGATGCCACTCATTACTGGTCCCCACAGTGGCCATTGACCACAACACTGAGTGCAACCATCCAGCCAATTCCTTATCCACCAAGCAGTCTAGCCATCAAATCCCTGTCTCTCCAGTGTGAAGATGATGACATAGTGTGGGACAGTGTCAAATGCTTTGCACAAATTCAGGTAGATTACTTCAATTGCTTTTCCCTCATTTACCACCACTGTAACCCCATCATAGAAGGCCACCAGATTTGTCAGGCTGTCACAAGTTGCCTCCTTATTTTCCATGTGGCTTACCATAGTTTCCAGGAGGATCTGCTCCATTGTCTTGCCAGGCAGAGAGGTGATACTGACGAGCTTGTACTTCCCTGGGTCTTCCTTTTCTCCCTTTTTAAAAATGGGTTTTATATTTCCCCTTTTCCAGGAAGTGGGAACTTCACCATACTGCCACGAATCCTCAAATATGTTGGATAGTGGCTCAGCCACTTCCTCCACCATTATAGATATCCATATGCATGCCACAATATTTTGAAGTACATAAACTTGGAAGGTGGTGTTTTAAAAGCAAGTATGTTTCTGGAAGACAAAGCAAACAGGTTTTTGGTGTCAAGATGATATTGGAAAGGAAAGATTGATAGTTTTTGGAAGAAGGAAAGGAGAATACAAGATCTATTTTATACTTCTCTTTGGTAGCTTTGGGGAGAGAACAAGTTTGGACAGGCTGAGCTGAAGAATGATACTTTTAGATAAGCATCAAAATATTTTATATTGTGTTGAAATTGAAGCAAATTTTCTGAGTTTCTGAACTTCATTCATCATTACATCTTACTTCCTCCTAAAAGGGGAATGAAGTAATTTTTACACTACATTACTTTCTTCTTCTGAATTAATTTATAAAATTAGTTAATAATTTGAGTCAAAGAACTCTGTGTACTTTGCTGATATGCTAGTAAAATAAAATCAGCTGGGAATTAGCCACGATTGCAGTTAAAAGCAATATACTGTATTTATTATTCAGGACCTGGTATAATAAATAATGGATTTTATATGAATTCTCAAATTTTCTAAAGGCAAGACTGAAAAACTCCATAACATAATGTAATCTGAAGAAACTAACATGTTATGCATGGGAAAGTATTGAAATGAATTTTCACATTGCTTGTTTTGTACTCATGGGTGTTTTTATGATATTTTATAGTGTCTTGTGAGTATCTTTCAAACTAAAGCAGCACTCCTGTGAAGCAGTTTCATCACTGCTGTATGGGCATTTAAGCTGATATGCTTATGTTTATATGGACTTCATATGGACAGTGTCTAAGGTAAGAAGAGAATGCAGACCTTCCTCCTGTGTTAATTCTTCCTTATGTTTTAGAAGGGCTGAGAACTTGGTCTCTGTGTGCTGAACCATTTTTATTATAAATTCTGTTAAACTATCCTAATCTCTACCCTGCAGTTATCTGAGAATGGATCCATATGACAGCTAAGAGTACCTACTGAAACTGTTTAAAATTAATTCTATTTCTCCCTGTCATAAATCAACATAAAATTATATCTTTCGTATGTGAAAAGGCTACAGAGAATTTACAGGGATCATGTCCAAATTTGTGCTCAACTCATTACACAAACATTCAGGAGAGGACAGTGTAAAAAGTGTTTTAAGTTCTAGAAGATAGCAAGAAATTGGAAAAAAAAAAAGTAGAGTCCAAAATAGTTTGGATATTATTTCTATTAATTTTTGAATGTTCTATTTTACAATTATATTTACATAATTTTTATAGCAACTGAGTCACTCCTGTAGGCATTAAGTTATTAAAAAACCACTACATTTCTTTGAGTGCTTATTGAGTTATCACAACTACTTCATTTTTTATTTCATTTTTATTAACAATTCATGCAGTCAACAGAAGGGAAAAGTTTACTGCTTTTGCATGAAATTGTTAATTCCACACACTGTGAGTACCCATTAACCATGAAGCAAAAAATACAATTCTTTTCAACCTGCTACAAAAAAGAATACCTTTTTTTTAAAAAAGAAGAAAAGCACCACAATTTTTGCCCCTTAATTTTTTGCTGTAAATAGTAATTGCAATAAAATAGCACAACATCTCCAAATATGCTGAAATGTCAGACTATTTACTGCCGTAGTATAGATACATAAACTAGTTTTACTTTACTGAATAAACAACCAAGAATATTTTGATTATGAATATGTAAGCGTCATTTATATATGGGGTGACTGACTTTTTCCAATCTGTCAAATCTACACAGATTAAGAGTCTGATGTAAATGTCAATATAAATCCTAGTGTGACAGCTCTATTTATTTCTAAACATGATGTACAGTGCGGTGCCTGTTTCTGTAACCAAGTGTGCCTGAAAATTAAGTGTGTCATATGCATTCATTTAAAGAAACAGCCTAGAGTCTGCTAAAGACATCATATAAAGAAAAATACCCTTTTCAAGAAGGAAATTTGTTACTTGACTGTTTTAATGTGAATTGTTTCTTCTTTGCAGCATGTCTACTATGTCGTTGATAGCCAACCAGATTACCCCATATCATAAAAATTTAGTACCTTTCTACTGCAGTAGTTACTGGGTTATTGTTCATTTTGAAGGTATAATCAAGTCCATAAATTGCTAACTCTGCTGCTGAACTTAGGCCAATAATCTAAAGTCTTTTTTTCCCCCGTGGTCCATCTTGCAAGCTTTTTTCCTTTGCTAAGCAGTTTAAACTGATATTTACAAATAAGTTAAGTAGCATTATAACATGCTTATTATTCTCTGTTTATTACAGTGGTATCCTGATTGCTTGATTATGTTGAAGGTAGTGTATTTCTGCCTTTTTTTTTTTCCTTTTTCTGAACCTACACAGCATTATTATGTGGGATAATCTGGCCAATTCTGCCAAGGCCTTCAGCATGTTCTTTATAGACCCAAATCACATTGCAACATGGGTAGCTTGCAGTGTACTTAGGCTCCATTAATTATATTGTTTAGTGATACCTGGAGCAGTAGCATTATTAATGGTGTGTGAGAAAGAAGAAAATTACTTGGGGCACAAAAGCTGGTGGCAGAAAATCCTTCTATGAGCAAGAATCAGCAGGGTTTGCTGTAAGGATTAAAGGTAGTGTTAAGCAATTTTTGTTTAGGTAGAAACTAGTGACCTTGAGTTCCAGTGTATTCACTACATTTAAATTTCGAAGATTAATCCATTCTTTTAAAGAAAAAAAAAACTTTTGTATATTTACTAAAATAAAGAGCTGTCCATTTATGGTAATGGCTGTGGCAAATGCCTTGACTGGTAAGATGGTTAGAATGATTCTGTTTGTTTGTGTGAGCAATGATGGCAATCAGCCATTGTGAAAATATGCTATACTACAGTTGTATTAGAAGAGCGCCTGCTTTATGAAAATATTCATTTCATATTCCTTTGCTTGTAAGATACTACACTTCATTTATCTTAAAGGACATTCCTTATGGGAAGTAGCTACGAGAACTCTGCTGGTTTGGAACCTCGCTGTTAGGAGCTCTTTGATTCACTCCCCAACCCAATTGTTCCAGGGTTCACTAACAAGAATCATTGCTTTCTTTTTGAAGTGTTTGGACATCTTTCAGTGACTCTTCCGAAACCAACAGATATATAGTTTTTTAGATTGAAACAAAGTTCCTTTGTGTAATTTTCCATAGGGTTCTTTAGTCTCTTAATGTTCAATCTTTTACATTCTGGAGTGTCCATGCAGGTGTTTAAATTGCATGACTACAAAAGTAAACATCTACTCAGCTCAGTTTAAAGTGAGTGTAGTGACAGGCATGACTTTAAGCAGGGAACACTGATGTTTCATGATACACACTGTCCATTTATAACATTTTTCATTATGAAAGAATGAAAGCCATTCTGTTTGGTTGTTTCCTGAAGTGAAAAGTCATCTGCATAGAAATGTGGCCTTTTATCTAATCATTTATCTGTAATACTTTGATCTAGTACAGTGTCTGATAATTTCTGAAGTTGACGTAAGCTCTCAGAAGCAGTCTTCCAACACCATGCTGCTTTTATTCTAGCTCCTGTTTGCAGGTGAGAAAACTGAAGAAGTGAGTGAAGCATTTATAACACAGTGGGCAGTAGTACTTGTACTGTTAGAGCTCATTAATTCCTTTCACATCCCAGTGATCATTGTCACAGAATGCTTCAGCTTTAAGGAGAGTTTGACTTTACTTTGCCATCTAAAATATAGTCTGATTATTGTATTATTACTTACTGAATTTGTTGTTGGAGACAGGCAGATTTGCCTTTGTTCTCAAAATTGTGCTGGCTCTGTGCCTTTGTCACTTTTTTTTTTTTTTTTAAATTTACTCATATGCATATGTTTCTGTTCTGTGATTTATTTTTTTTTTTTAGAAATATTTGTGCATATAGGATAGTCATAGGAAAAGTTTCATCCAAACTGATTTTAGTTGGATGAAATTCAAGAGTTAGTCAGGATCTCTAATCATGAATATGAATAGTATTATGGGATAAGTAAATTTTCCTTGGAATAGTTTGTGCCCATTTCATTACTGAAAGATGAAGTCTGTGGATTAAGTCATAAGTTTTAAGGAATAAAAATGCAATTTAATTACTAAACAAGCTTTTCCTACAGATTTCAATTTCTGTAATGTTTTTTGGGGAGTAAAGGGTTTGTTTCCCACCAAACTGAGAGTCTGAAACATTGGTCTTGCTACTTTTGTGGCCATCTGCTCCAATGATATTATGCTCAGTAAATGTTGCCTGAATTTAATATTCTTTGGCAAAACTATTTTTCATTTCAAGCAATTGGACTATCAGTGTGAGGTTACTGAAAATGATGAGGTGTTTTCACCTAATACTGAACTGGAAGTCTGGTAGAAGGACGAATAGTTTTCCTGCTGCACACAATACTTGGCAGCCTATGCCTGGACTTCTGCTAGATTTAATTTTGCTGGTCTTGAACCTTGCTTGGTGTTCACTGCTGCTCTGCTGACCTGAAGAAAGACTATTTCATTCAGCTGTTTTGTTATAAATACTGTTAGTTGGTTGGGTTTTTTTAAGTGAAAGTGCTTTTTAATCTGCTCAGTGCTGCAGTTTGATTCCATGTTTTCCTGGGTAATGGATTCTGGTGCATTTGGTGTTGTTCTTCAGAGTCGGAAGTGACTAACCTAATTTCAGCTTTGAATGTATTCTCCAGAATTGCTTTGGATATTTGGCTGGTTGAATAAAAGGAACAGAAATATTAAGGATGCACTTTTCCATGCCCTGGAGGGATGCTCCTGGAGGCAACCTTTGTATCATTTCTGGTGATAACTAGAAGTGGATATAATACTGACAGACAACAAGGTATTTTGCTATATGTTTGTCATGAATGTATAAGAGTGTGGACAGTCTTGAAGGAGTACAGAAGAGTAACTCAGGGGTTATATTCATAATGCAATCTGTTATATACACATGTCCAAAGATTTCCAAACTCATTCAACTTCTACTATTTTTGACCTCATGAATAGAATTTGTGGAAGATAACACATTCACCATGACTGAAAATACTTTCTGTTTATTAATTTGTTATATTTTATATACCTTTCTAATGTTAGTAAATCCTCTGCATAAATATAAACACTGTCTCACAAAAGCTTGTTTAAGAAATGATATTTGCAGAACTGTCCGTTGCAATTTGTTTTTTCTTTGTGCCAATTTGTTAGAGGAAAGGATAGAGTGCAGTAGTACTTAATATAGGACATAACAATAATTAGATACAACAGTAGTTCTTAATAAACCACCTTGGTTAAGCTAAAACTGTGTCTGAGAGTCGCAGAGTCAGAAGTCAGAAGTGCTATGGGCTGGACTGGGGAGACCTGGAAGCCAAAAGCAATCACCAGCAGCATCACCCCAGGATGGTGGCTGAACATGAGCTATTAGGAGAGATGGCTTATGCCAGAAGTCCTGGGCTTTTCCTCACAGGGCAATGGCTGGCTAGGAAACTCCTTTTGGAAAATTCTGTTGGCAGCAGCAAGGAGACTTTGCGTTCTTGCATTTCTGAAACTGATTTTGATTGCTAGATGGACTAAAGTATGCAGAAATGGATGATAGCTAAATTTTTCTCACAAAGTAAGAATTCTTGGATAACCATAGTACATCTAAAAGTCTTTGTTAAACTGGCATATTGGTTTTGTAATTCTGGTTATTTGTCATAGTCAAAATAAGGATTCGTGAGACCTTCTTTAAAGGATGCTTTTCTAGTACTCAGGTTATATAGCGATGCTGCAACTTCATGGTTTTTAGTTCTCATTCCACTGTTATATGTTCTCTTTTTAGGTAATTGTGAACAGCTTTTTTATGGGTAAGGCAGCCTTAATAATATAAAATGCTTTTAAACATGCAGGTGTGAGCCCCCTCTGCTTGTCATTTATCTAGGGTTATGGGTGTCCATATAAGATTTTTCTTATACTAGACTTAATTGGTGTCACATCTGATTGTGAATTTCATATATGCAAGAGGTTTGGGCCAAGCAGACATCATCTACTCCTAGACTGGACCCATCATTTCTATAATGAGCGGTTCAAGGAAAATTTTTGTCTTGTGTAAGGAGAAGAAAAAAAATTGCATCCTCCTACGTGACTTTCACTGCCTCTTGCTCGACTAGTGGGTTACTAAAGACATCTAGGTCAAAGCAACCTTGTTAGACGGTATGGATTATTTCCTCCTTGGTATAGTCCTCCCACATGGTTGCTTCAATTCCAGAAGTGCAAATTTCTGCAACCTGTTATTTACTAGAAATGCCAGCATAGCTTCATGGGGAATTGACACCAAGGAAACCAGATTAAAGAGTATGGTGTGATATAGGCATACATATAAACATAACATGCTATATAAGTCTTCCATGCCATTTTGGGTATTAATTGCCCCAGAAGACTGTCCATGTTCTATCACAAGGATGGAAACAGAGAACATTTATAGAAATTAATGTTGTGTGGTTAGCCAGCACCAGGACCCTAAGAACTTTGAAAGTATGAATAAATGTATTCCAATTACTGACTAATGCAGGTAATGGGTTTATGGTACTTAGAGGGCTGAATCTGTTCCCTGACAGCCTGCAGACATTAGGGGCCCCTCATGACCAGCCTGCAATGTAGGCATTATGGAGTGATTTTTACTTTACTGACTTTTCCATCAGATCATCCCCTTTCTTTCACACACAAGGTTAATTCACTTCTTGATCACATTATTTCCTCGCTGCTCTTTGACAATATAAAAATTCTGAGTGGACAGCTCAATCCCTCTTCCATCTCAGATTTGATTGTTATGGTATTGCCTGGCGTCCCTCAGAGGCCTCCAGCAGCCTTTGCTGCACTTTATGACACTTAAATGGCTGGGCTACAATTTCTCCATCTATTCACGAAATGCTGTTAATAACTCATTTTCAAAGAGGCCCTTCTTTATGTCTTGGCATTAAAGGATTTTTTATTAGGTGCCAGGATAGGTGACACACAGCCCCAGTAACCAAAGAGTTAATTAATCTGTTGAAATTTATTGCCTTTTATACTGCACTCAGTGTGACAGTCCCTAAGAGAAACAGATACTATATTTACAACCGAGCTGAAATATTCAGTAATATAGTCTGCATACTGACCCACTCCATCAGTGTATGCCTTTTGCTGGAGTATCCATTAATCAACTAAGATGGATTTGTGTAATCTGTCTTCTTTCTTATTCTGAGATTCCAATAAATATTGAAATAATAATTTATTGATTACTCTGCAATATAAATGTGTAGTAAAGGCACCCAAGATATTTGCATAGTAATGCATTTCAAAGCTCTTGGCGTTCTGTAGGTATGAGGAAGAGAACAATTGTAAAAGGGGTTAAGAGTGATGGAATTCCTTTGGAATACAGAAAACCAAGTTCAGTGCTAGCAGGATGTGGTGGTCCTCTAAGGTAATTTTTGAGATTGGTGAAGTATAAACTGTAACAGGGTTATAGTCATTCTCTAAAATCTGTATACTGAGGGTAAACCTAAGTTGTGTTACTGGTCTTTCATTTGGGTGGCAATAAACACAGGAGTATTTTTACTATTGTATTTTGTAAACAAAACTGTTTCCATTCTTTCCAAGTGAAGTGTTTATCAGAAGATACTGGCTTTGTTCTTTCTAAAAATAACAGTGTGGGCTGCCCACTATATTGAAATCCTGCCATGAAGGATGTGCATTCCTATAATATGCATGACTCAATGGGGCAGATTATTTGATGCAGCTCTCCTGAGAGGTGAAATAGGGAAGATTCTTTCAAGGGAGGGATTATGACAGCATCTGGCATAACTTAGAGAATTTATGTGGAGTGCTATAATTCATAGCAGACTTTCTTTAGCAGTGAGATGCGTTATACCATGTATTTGCTGTAGCACTGAGATCCAAGGTTTCCACACACCTAACCATGCTCTGTACTAGGGCTTGCAATGGACTGTAAGGCAGTTTTGTTTACTCTGTGCTGCATTCCTGGGGTAATTTCTTCCTACCTCCTTGTGGTTTGCTCATGTGTCTTGTTTATCACGTTAGTAATAGGTAATCCAAACATCTCTGCATAACTACTGAAATGTCTTGTACAAGTAGAAGAGTTTGCATTCATTTGCAGAGCAAATTTCTTTGTTTATGACCTTGTGTGGTACATAGTACTTAATAGGATAAAACAGTGATAAATTTTAATTCTGTTTTAGAAAAACTACTGCATGATAAAGTTAAGGATGGACATTCTTCTTGGAATGTCACGTGATAAATACTGAATTGCTTTTGTGAGGTAGTCACAATGTACCTCTTTATGCTTTCTCTTTTCTTCCTCATTTCTTTTTGATTATAAGAGTGAGAAGTAGCCTTGCAGTAGCCAGTGAGACTGTGGTATTTTTACCAGAGAAACTTGCGAGAGAAAAGCTGAGCAAGGCTTTTGGATTGTTCTTGGAGATGTATTCTCTTACTGACTCCAATTGGAAGTTATGCATTTACTGCATAAAGGCTTCAGCTTTTGCAGACAACGGAGCAGTGATTAGGTAACATTTTCCTATCTGGCATTTAGGAAAACCAAATCACTGTCCTTTCTTTGAGAATGCCTACAAGAAACAGTCTGCTCTTGCAAATCTCTTTCCCTAATTAGAAGAATTAGAATTAGAAGAACCACTCAGTATGCCTGATGACTTGCACTTCACTTTCTAGCATGGCCTAAATTTGTTTTAAAGTTTCAGTGATCTGTTTAGGAGACCCTACTGGCTCAAATACTGAGAAAGATCAATTTTCAATAATTAGCGCAGAAATACATCCCTCTATTAAAGTAGCTTTCTAATTAAGAGTATACTTGTGATTATCAGCATGACACTGTCTTGTGGTGGATAAGGTGTTTAGTTCTGCTTATTTCTCATGCGGTAAATTCAAGTTTTCTCTTTCATATATATACTGATAACAACCATGTGAGACTTTCAGTGTAACTGTTGTTCTGTAGGATAACCATGTCTATTTTTCCCTGAAGACTCAAATACAAAATTTAATTGCTGCTTATCTTTTATAAATTCCAGATAATTTACCAAGAGAGGAATATTTAAGTTTTTTGTTTATGAAGAACTTTAGTCTGCTTCTGGGTGCTCTGTTCTCCCAATTCTTTGGCACCAATCAATATTATCTACTTCTCTAGTATTGAACATAACATATTCTCACTCATGAAAGCCATGATCATGAGCAGAGTTTTGGAGGATAATCTTTTTCCTTGAAAAGTGTAGGAGCCCTTAGTTGCATTCAGTCACAAGTGGTTTATGCAGCACACTTCAGGTCTCCATAACAATTTTTCATAGTTTTGGGTAACTGTTTCTGGTCAGAATAACACTGCACAGGATTCGTTTTCTAGTGTCTTGTTGATAAGGTTAACCAGATGGTGAAGTATAATCATCTGGGCAGTACCATAGATCATCACACACGCATGCACACAAATAGATAAAAATGGAGGATGATAAATTTTCTGTTAGTTTTATGTGTACATGAATAAAAAAAACCCTTGAAACCTACAGAAAGCCAACCTTTTGAAACTAAAGGAATCCAATGCCATTTAATATGTCTGTCTATAGCACAACCTTCTAAGGAACTCTAAACCTCTTGATCGCACTCTTTTCTTTAATGAGATTTTATTGTGAATATTGTGAATTTTATGTCAACTTTCAGAAATGCATATTCTGTTTCATAATTCATAATGTTAAGTATCAGATAATAGCAAACACAAGAGGTTAAAAAATAAACCACTTAATATGTTGGGGTTTTTTTATGGCATGTTGCTTTAAGCAATATGAAGTCAGCTACTGTAGGAAGATCACAGAATTAAGCTGCTTTGCATCATGATCTGACTGTTAACCCACAATTGTATAATGTTATAAATAAACGATTTAAAAAATTTTTTTCCTAATTATTTGATCCCTGTTCTCAGGAACAAGGACTTCAGTGACAGAAATTCTAGTAATAACAAAAATACCAGCATGGTCCTAAGGTATCTAGTGAGAACGTGCATTTTGAATATTAAGTTATCAGTTGTTTCTTTAGTCAATAGCTTTCCCCAGGGCGGTCTAGAGATTACATGGGCTTGATATAAAAATGATTGCAGGAAACAGCATTGCAAGATGCACATGACTCAATAACTGTGCTTCTTTAGCCACAAATTAAGTTGTATTGAGATTGACCGTACTGATGGGATATGAGAGACTTTTGTTGTCAGGAGATAGGTTGCTGCTTTCCACTCAGCATGCTGGGAATTTTGGTTCATTGAAACGCTTTTCTGAATGCGAGGTCAGGTCTAATGTCATGTATTTGTAATTCTGTTAAATAACACAGGACTGGAGTTTGCAAGCTTTTCAGGAATGTATGAATTTAGTTTTTACTGTAAGTTCACTTGTGAATTAAAACATGATGAATAAAGTAAATGAAACAAGTATATAGCAAAGTATTGCTTGTGGAATAAGTTATGTGAGCTGGTTATTAGGAATGTACTAGAATTTAACTAGAGGAGAGGAGTCAGAACAGAGGATTGTTGCACGGGTAGGTGTGAGAATCGTGCAGCTTTGGAAGTACTGATTTATGTACTACTGTTTCATGGTGGTTTCTAGGAGGAGACCATTTATTGCTGTTTTATAGATGCTTGTATTTCTGAAAATACTTCTCCAGTTTTATGCAGAACTTTTTTCATTGTTTTCCCTACTCAGATTAAAAATATTATCCTTTATAAGTTCAGGAGTTTATATTTCTTTTATTATTTTCAGCAGTTGCTATCCATTATTCAACTTGGGACTGAAGAATCATTTTCTATCCAACTATTTTTGCAGAAAATTTACTATTTCTATTTCCAGATGTGTCTCTATGTGTGACATTTTTATTTTTATTTACCTTTAGAGAAATTACAGTGTAGTAAGAATTGTTGTGGGTGAGTGAACCCATCATTTAGGCACTGAAACAGAATATATGTTCTAAGTGAGTATATTCAGGGAAAAGCCATTCAATAGCTTAAAAGTGATTTCTGCTTCACTCTGCTTCTAATGCTTTCATAATAAACCTGAAAGTAATGAAGGTTATATATATATCTCTATATGTGTATGTATATGTCTTTACTGCTATGGCTGTGATTAACACAAACATGACATTTCTTTAAATTGAAAGTCATTTGGGACCATGTACAGCTGTGGTGTAAGGAAGTGTTACACCATCCAAAGTCAATGGCAGTTGTGCCCTTATATGCCAGGCCTGCCTATGGCCTCTGTCTGTTTAGCCATCCTGTATTAATATCATTTGGATATTCCCAGAGGTTATGTTTTCTTACAAGCTACATATTACGGTTGGCAACTTGTGACAGGTGCGTTCTGGTTCCCATATGTCTTATGCAAAACTGCAGGAAAATGTATCCATGTTCTTCACATCAATATGCCAAGATGTCAAGAGTCACCTCCCAGCATAAAGACCCTCAGAAATACAAAAGGAAAGTGCTTGGCATCATCCCTTGTAAATGCAGGCCTGTCTGGGAAGCTGTCTGTAGAAATTCATCTGTCAGTCATTGCGGAGCAAACTCAACGCAGCACTGTCGCAGTTTAAGCATTACACCTGCCTTCCACGTAGTGGTGCGTGAATTCCAGCTGACCACAGAACTGAATGACGCTCAAGGTCAGTCTGTGATTTGATACTGGCTTTTGTTAAACAACCTTCTAAGACTGTGGAATTAAAGCTGGGCAAGTTGTAATGGATCATCTATGAACCTATAGATGCTTATCTCCACAGACCTTCACTTTGCTTAGATTTGCCTCTGTGATTTTTTAGGGTTTTGATACATGTGCCTGAACGTTTTTTTTTTTCAGTCTTTTTTTAAGATACAACCTTAATTTGGTGTTATGTAAAGATTTATTAGACCCGCCTTGGAAAAAGGAAAACACTAAACTGTGTGGAAGTTCATCTCTGTATCTTACCCAACTCTGAGTTGTTTTCTTTTATGTTTCTCCATGGTTGCTACTAATTAGGAATACTTTATAGAACATTAAGTGTAGAAAACAAAACTGAAAGGCAATATGAGAATATGTGTAACATTTAATTCACATCTGAGTCAAACAAAATTAAACTAGTGGGATTAAATTAGAGTCTACATTCATATAATCGAGAATTAAAAGTTGAATTATACCAAACTAAGACATCCATGAACTTGACAGAAAGGAGAACTTCTGTGATTTAAATGTCAGAATAAACCTCTTAATGTTATCTATAGGTCCATTTTTAGGTGTGGGGTTTTTTTGTTTGGGTTTTTTTGTTTCTTTTGTTTGTTTGACTTTGGTTTTGTTTGGTTTTTTTTAATTAATATTTTTTTTCTTGAAAACTATGGGAAATTGACATATGGAACATTTGTCTTAAGCCTTCTGCTCATGAAATCTGCTTCAAACAATGCTAAAATCCTCACATACTAAAACTTTCTACTTGTTTAAAAAAATTAAAAGCAAAAAAATGGAAATAGTGCTTGAGGGTAGCATGTGAAAATTTCAGATTGCATAAGTGTGAAATTTTATCTTTTGGATTTTTTTTGTCTTTCAGCTATGGTCATAAAATTCTGTGTTTATTTGGGCAAATGGCAGTATCAAATTTAATACATTCTGGATGACTATTTTTCCTGCACCAAGAAACTAGGTACAGAGCAGTATAAAACACTTGATAGTTTATATAGTGTTCCTTATACAGTTAGAGATTTAGAAATTGGGGATTCAGTTTGCTCGTATTTACTTTTGTTGATTATCACCTTCCTGCCTTTATTTTTTCTCAAGTAAAGTTTGTCATCATTGAAGCTGGCAAAAATTTTCTATAATTCCTCTTTGTTCAGCTGGACTTTGTGTGGGGGGAAAGACTGTATATAACCTACTGATAATAGCATTGCTGGGGAAGTTAAGATTCCATAATGAAATTATCTGAGACAACGGAAATTTACAAGTGCTTGTTTTAATATTCAAAACATTCTGATTCTCTGCGCTCTGTAAGAACATCCTCTGTCATTCTTTCATATAACAAGTGATGAAGTTATGATTGCACAAAGAGTAAAGTAGCATTTTGTTTATAGATTTTTTTTTAAAAGGTCATATTTTGAAGAGCCTGCCATTATAAGAAAATTTTGATGCTGTAGCAAAACATATATCTAAGGAAAACTTTTAAATATTAGATCATTCTACCCATAAAATTAATTTTAATTCAATGCAAGAGAAACATGAAAGTAAGGATCATTTAAGCCCCATTTTGACCTGCAACATAAATTTCACCTGCAAAATATTTTTTCTTTCTGATGTTTCCAAATATTTCATAACTTTTTCAATGAAAAATAATTCTGTTTTTATGAAACTACGTGTGGTAAAAACAGAATATATATTCTTGTATGAGCACTGGCACTGTTGGTGGTGTAGTTTGGTTCTTGGGTGTAATATATAGAACGGAGATATTCTGGTTTGGAGGTCCTTCTTAAAGAACAAAACAATCCCCCAAAACATTATTGAGCTTGCATTGCCACAGGTACTAGCAGGTATTTGCATTGCATTGCAACATTGTTGGAAATTACCAGGTTAGCCAGGGCCAAGTGGGGAATGATTTTTTTTTTTAATGCTATTAAATAATCTTTCAGTTTAGATTTACCTTTTTTTTTTTTTTTAGTTTCTTTATTTTGAAGAACACACATTCATTACAAGAACAGTGAATTGGACACCTGTTTCTGAGACCTGTGCTAATATTTGCTTAGGAATAAGGTAATCTATACATGAAGTTCAAGAGAGCAGATATATGACCTTCACTAAAGAGTTTTTGGAAAATCATCTAATCTGTGATCTAATTTCTGAAAATATGTTATTAAATGTTTACATGAATTTGACATAAGCTAAAATTAGACTGATACTTTAATTTTATATCCTACAGATTATCTGATTTCAATTAAAAAAGTAAAATCAGAGTTTAGCTTCCTCCAGCTTTGGCCAGAAGAGGGAACCATCTCACTGTATCAGCCACTTCTCAGACTGGTCTTAGAAACTTTTTTGCTTTTGGTTTTATTCCTGCATTGCAATTACATACAAATTCAAGGCTGCCAAAGCTGTCCCACCTGGGACCTCCCTCAGAATAGTGAAGATATTTATATAGTTTAGGATTTATTATCAGTTTATAATAACAGTGAGTGTATTATGTTCTGCATTTCCTTAAGGAGGGGGGAAGGAAAAAAAGTCACTTAATTTGATTGCTTTGCATGTTAATTTGATTGCTTTTCATGCTAAGAGCTTACATGTACATTGTTGATGCACCACTAAAACAATATAATTTTTAATAGTAGGGTCTTTGAGAAGTGCAGTGAATAGAAAAAAAAAAGGTGAATATGAGAGTTTGAGGCATTCATGGTGTATATTAGTGCAGCTTTTGTTATGCTATATTTTAGTCTACACATCTGGAAGATTTCCAGATTGCAGAGAATGTAAAGTACTCAGGAATGACTGATGGAATTAGGGGCTTTAAGCATGGGAATGTTGCTGCCAGAGACAAGTAATTGCTCTTCACTGCATACAAAACTCCCTGTAGATAATTGCAGATACTGAGTTTCATTGATTGGAAAAGGACAAGAATCATGTTTTCCCTCAGCACACAAACACTGTTTTAAAAATATACTGGAATCTCATTTACTTTGCTTGGATTTTGGCACCAGGGATCTCTGTCCAGTTCCTGAAGTTATGAGGTTGGCAGGCAGAACAACACCAGGTATAATTCTAAGGCATCCTTCATCTGCCTGAGATTGTTAGAGCTCCTTTTGTGCAAGTAATTGAGTGGAAGGAAAATGAATTCACAAGACAGTTTTCCCCATGTTGAAGGAGGATGATCCGCTTTGCAGATAGGCAGAGGGGAAAAATATTGTTTCCTTACTCTTTTTCCCAATAGAGCAAAGACTCTGAAATGTGGTTCTGCCACCTGGGAAGCAAAACATGCCATGGTAGAGTATTTTTCAAGCTTTCTAGCATAGGTAATGCTAGTGCCTAAATACCAAGGTAACTGTTTTTAAAAAAAAAAAAAGGTCAATCAGCTTTGAACTGGTCTTTACTTGTTAAGTTTCATTCTGTTGAGATTACTCACTTGTCAGGATGCCACTTTGGTGTGAGATGAGTTGCAGAAGCCCTTGTACATTGTGCCCTCAGGACAGCAAGACTTTACGTATTGGATGACACTGGAATGCATTAGTGTGTTATGTCAAGGTGTCTTTTGGTTTTAGTTTTGTTTTTTAGCTTCTGTTTAGTAGTTGGCCTTGGTTGATTTAAAACTTCTGGTAATGATAAGAGGTGATCAACGCTCAAATGTGTAATGTGACTGATCTGCTGTTTCTTAGGGTCAGTGGCTGTGAACAGAAAGCAGATAGAGCAGGCTATTTTCTGATAAAATTTTGTAGTCTTTGTACTGAGGTTTTGCCATTCAATGTCAGATATTGTTCCTTGTATGCCAGAATTATCAAACTTATTTTAAGAGAGATTTAATTTTTTAGTTGTAGTGACTAGATTTCCCATGTACATTTACTAAAGTCAACTGGAGCTGTAATGACTCAGATTCATGGGAATAAAATTACTCTTGGGTTTTTAAACATGACTGTAAAAGTATAGCTTCAAGTACCTAGTTGTAAAAATGTTAAACATACTGATAGACATAACATTATAAAGTGACACTGGAACACTCTTAGGAGGACCATCCACTTTAAGAAAATGGAGTCAAGAAAAGGTTATGACCAATTGAAAATGCTGCACTGAGCATAAATGGGAGAAAATTTAATTGTCCGAGATGTACATTTCCTAGAGCACACGATTAATTGCAGTGGAAATGTTCAATTGCTTGTAATTTTGCAGAAAATTCCCTCCTGGGCTCTGAAACTTTACATGCTTGGTCATAGCCTAACGGAGCATTTTCTTAGAAAGTTCAGTTAATTGTTTTTAGTTATACATACGGGAATAAAAACAGTTTTTGGGAACTTAGCTAAAAATGGCTGAAACTGACAATAAAAACTTCAGATTTACATGAGACTAGTAGAAATCAAAATGAAGCCTTTTTGTGTTTTTTTTTTTTTAATTGTGCTTTTAATAAATTGATGTCTTTTTACTCATTTTTGAGGAAAAAGAGATGTAACAAATTTATTTGTCTAAATAAACACAGTATGTACTGTAACAGTTTAAAACTACAGCTACTTACAGCATCAATATGGCATATGCTCATCTGTATGCTGAAATATGTACTGTCTCACAGAAAAACTGAAAATATTTAGAATATCTAAGTAAGATAAGCAGCATCAGCATGTAGCATTCACAAAATGTTCCTTAATTTAAGAAAATCTTGTGAAGCTTTGCTTGAATAAAAGTACTGGCTAGACCAGCACACCCTGTGTAGAGCAGGTAGCTCACTGGACAGTTTCAAATGATGGCATTTTTTTATGGGAATACCCTGATGGTGACTTTGCACTGAGGTATGGTCTCTGCCTGTCCCTTCACTGACCTATGTTCCATTTTCAGTTCATATCACACTGGAATTAAAGTTGTGGTTATTCATGATTAATCTTATTTTGTAGTTATTTGCTGGAGGTTTGCACACTTAACAAACGTTCATTTCTAACATTTCTTTCTTGCAGAACCATACAATCTTCTAAAAAGTATTAAGATTGTGTGATTGTAAGAAAACTGATCAATTTGAGGTGTATATATAAGCATGTTATATTCGGATTTTACCGGATATTTTCAGCGTCTAAATTGAAATATTTATCTTCTAATGGTATATTTAATTAATATTTTTACTCATCTGTTGCATTTATAACACTTTACAATGTTTTTGGTTGCACGTTGAAGTAGACTTTTAGATAAGTTGGGTACTTTTAATGGTGAACTAATCTTTTCTTAGCTGGATATTATGAAACTAGAGAGCATGATAGTATGTAAAAGTCCCTCTATTTGTGGTGTATTATATTAGAGTTTATTATTTGGTATTATATAATTCTTCCCCAGAGAGTGTGCCCATATGGAATAATTTTTATTATCTACTTTGGAAGTTTTCACATTAATTTTGCCACACTTTAGTTAAAAGTGACCTCAGATGAAGCTAGTGGATTTTTTTGGTCCTCCTGTGGTTACCTAAGGCAAGTTTCATTGTGTATCCTGCATCAAATCTTGGTGGTAAATCTCTAGTTAATGGAAGAGAATATTTTGCTCTAAATGCCTGTAGTTGTTAAATACACATATGATAATATATAGTTAGTTTTGTATTTCTCCTCCATGGTTGTAGAACTGTAGTTGCAACTCTTTAATTGGACATTTTTGAGAGTTTAGGTAATAGAGGATTTAGAGTCAGAGTTCTTAGTATTTATTGAGGAAGTTAAAAGTGGCTGGATTTGCACAGATTTAAAGGGTGGAGAGAATAGCTATGTTCCCAGTGGGGGTTATTTTGCCACTGTCTTTCAAGTTTCACTCTTCCCAAGTGGGGAGCTGTAGAATAAATTTTGCCCCGATGATATGCTGTGATTCATGAAGCCTATGCAACCATCACCTCCCTTGACCATCCTGTTTGTGCCTTTGTAGCACATGCAGCCATAAATACTCAGTACCACACTGGCCTAAAATAATATTTGCTCAGGTTCTGAAAATGCAGGAAACATTCTTCAACTGTGGCTAGCATTTGTGGAAGTAAAATATTTTATGGTTAGAATAATTTTTTTCCCGGAACTTTGCAAAAGTGATTTTACTGATTAAAAAGAAGACTCACAACCTAGATGTATATAAAACTGTCTACACTCTACTTCATCTGGGTTTAAATGGCTATTAAAAGTGTCATTAGCACAGAACCAACTTCTTCCCCTCACAGAATGTTGGTTATATGCACCGGAAAAAAAAAAAAAGCAGCTAGTAAACTGGAGTGTTTATGGTTGTGTGAGTTTTGCTTTTCTGTTTAAAATAAGGAACTGTGATTAATAATGGAATTGGAAACTAATGTACATAAGTATTTATATAATATGAAGATGTATGATTTACATTCTCAGCCGTAGTATTTGCTTCCTTTTCATTGCTGTGAATTAGAGTGATTAACATTTTTTTTTGTTATTATTATAAGCCAGTAGTTCAGGAAAACATGTTCAAAAGGGCCCACTATTTTGTGTGCTCTTCTGCTTGTGTGCCTGCACTGAAGTCTGCAGTGTGATGTTTCACAGGAGAAGAATGATCTTAGCTTCTGTGGAGCTCAGAGCACTTAGTACTGATTACCTTTCAAAGTTATGCTTTGGGAGTCCCAAAATGAGAATCCAGATACTGAATTACTGAAATTTAGCAAATGGTTTTAAAGGCATAGACTGTGATATCTGTCTTTCAGTTCCTTCATTTACAAGGAGGCAGAACAGCAATTCCCCTGTCTCATTAGGGTGTTAAAAGGTTTAGTTGAAAGTCTCTAGGATACTTGGAAAATGTAGAACATCATCAGTGAACAATTTAATATATGCCAGAATCAATTGTGTCCTGCTTGTTGGTGACAGAGAATTGAGGGTCTTCTTTCTCTTCGTGTAAGAGGTAGCAGTTTTGTGGGCTCCAAGGAGAATGGGAGTGTATGAAGGTGTGACTCAATATAGCCACTGAATGTATGGAAATCTCTGCAATGAGTTCTGGTTTGCTTCTCCCCTTCCTAGGAGACACTGTTACCTCCAGTTATTCTGTATAACAAACTCATCATATACCTTCTATATTCTTTATGAATTTACATTAAGATTGAATTAAAGGAAGTATTGACTGAAGAGCTCGGAGTGGAATTCATCTTGTCTTTAGACTACAGTGTAGAACTCTAAACTTAATCCTGTAGTTTCTGCTCTTAGTCAATGTTAAGAAATGGGGGCAGCTCTGGCATATGGTTCATCCTGACCATCTTAAATAAGGGCTAGGCTGAACCTAGAACTACCATTGCCTGGCTCATGAGCAGACATCTACCTTATGAATATTTAAAGTTAGAAAAGATGATGCATCCTATCATCTTTCCGGAAATCCTCTGAAGTTGCTAACTGGAGAGCTGCCAGAAACACACAACTCAACTGTGCTCAGGTACAATATGAATGTTGACTTGATCAAATTAACTCGTCCATCTGCAGAAGGAGAACTACAGTTGTCTGAGGAACTTCAAAGACAAACAGGATGAGTTTACTGGGTTTATCTAATTAACTGGTTGAGTGGGAAGTTATTTCAGCTTAATTTTTTTTTACAGGAGCACCTTTGCTCTGTCTGGATTTTGTGCTAGTCACCTACATCATGTACTGGCTTTAGACTACTTTGCCTTTCTTTCGTGTTTATAAACCAGTAGTTGCATATCAAAACCCGGAGTTGCTTGAAAACTTTCAGCATGAGTTCTGAGCTCTCTCATGGACTGAGAGTAGCAAACAGGAACAGGATTCAGTCTATGGCATCTTGGTAAGAGAACACTAAGAAAAACGAGGTTATTATTTTTTCTGCTAAATAAAATTGCCCATTAAGTGTATTTGAACTTCATTTAATCTTTCTTTCATTGATTGACTTAAGAAAACCCACTCATATGAACAACAAAAACTCAGCAGAAGAAGGAAAAAAAAAAGAAAAGGAAAACCATTGGACGAATTGTTAATTGTTGGATTCTTATATGAGTTTCTTTCCAAGGATAGATTCCTATTCAAAATTTCAGTGGAAATACCCTTGTATTGTTAAAGTTGCCTGAGAAGGCCTTTTATTTAAAAGCTTTTTTTTTAGTACTGAATTAAAATACAAACAATCAAACTATGAACTCTTCTGAGAAAAAGAAATGTGAACATGGGACATTATTCTATGTAGGGTCGTGGCTGCTGCTCCAGCATGTGTTTGAGAGGATGCCTGCCACTGAATTAATAGTACAAGTTCCTAAATATGTGATATTAAGTTTTTGTTTTTCAGACTATCTTTTACAAGTATTCGACCTAATATCAGTCAGTACTGTGAGTCCCTAAGCAGTATTGCATCCTGCTGGTTTACTTAAGGGCCAGATCCTTTTACCTTTGTATGACTTGCCTGGAATGATGGAATCTACCGCTCACAACCAGGTCATAGTGGCACTTTCTACCTCAGCAGAAGTCTGTTCCTGTAAGAGAACTCACATTCCACATATGTGCCTTTTATTTCAATGCAGAAGTCTTTGAATATGTTGTTGTTTAATGTCACAGAGAAAGACTGAATCTCATACCTTGAAGGGTGAAATGAAAGTATTTTTGATAAATCAGATGAAGGTTGATGACAATGACCGGTGAAATGAAAAGATAGTAGCTCAATGCTTAAATTAAATCAAAAGAGAGGAGTAAAAAAGTTTAAAATCATAAAGAATTTTTTTGCACTCCTCTGATACCTTATGTTGAATAGCCAGATCATTTTATTATTGAAAATACTGTGGCAGTAATCTTTTACTGCTTGCAGTATAGGCCTACAGCATTAAGTTAGTATAAAATTACATATAGTTTAATATATCTGTACACCTTTAAACAAGCTTCTCTAGGCAGGAAGGTTATCCGTCTTATAAATCTATTATTTCATTGTACATCTTGATAGCCTAGCATTGCTTCTAGCCATGTTTAAGCATTAAATAGTGCATTATTATTTCACATAAATCAACCAGAGATGTGTGAATTCATAAATTTTGCATTTGCACAGACAGTATTTTAAACGTTTTATGGCTTCGTGGGAACTTGGTAGAAGAGCCTGTACACAAATCAGTGCCCAAGAAATTTAAGTAAAATTTAATATCACAATTATTGCTTTTCAAACTCATTGCTTGCATATTTTAGAAATGTTTTAACAGCGTCTAAAAATAAAAACCAAAACCTGAAAACAAGGTCTTCAGTCAGAGTTTGCTGGATAGCTCCTTTGCTGCAATGGAGTGGATGATTGTTTTTATTCTGATGTTCTCTCTGTTATCACTTGTGTTGTTTATTCTGCTTTATTTGTACTTTGTCTAATACTCCAACCTTTTGCTGCTTCTTATCTTTCATCCCAATTCTTCTAGACCCCTAGACTGTAAAGAATCATGCACAAGCCTGATGTTTCAAAGAAACTCCATTGATGGAAACTCTAAATATATATATATGAGGTTTTTAGGGTTTGTATTATTTTGATTAAAAGCCTTGAAAATAACCTTCTCAAGATATTTTTTCTGACAATATGTAAATATTCTGTTTCTAAAAATCATAATGTCAGGAAAGGGCAAAAATAAGGGAAGAACTACGTATCAGGTATTACGCCATTGTATCACATAGTAAGGTAGCATTAGGTTTTACAGAGAAAAGACAAGCATATTGAGGCAAGATGTCCATGAAACAGCTGAATTATTGTTGCTTCTGGCGTCTATTATGTTTCCTATGTCAGATTTTCAAAATCTGGCCATTGCTTTATTTATCTGTAGTTAAACTTCATTTTGTGAGTTGTCCATTGCAGTACAATTGCAAGGTAATTCGGTATCCCCTTACAAATGGGAAACAGCGGCAGGAAGCTTAGCAGCTGTGTGTTCCCATGTCCATTCTGCCACAGGAATTACTTCTTTCTGAAAACCCCAAAAGCACCAGGAAGTACTTTGTAGGGAATGAAGTCCAGCTCTGTTGGGCCTCCAAATGAATGGAGATGGGAGGAACATGGGAAATCACAGCTTTTTTGCACTTTGCAGAGAAATATGTATCTATGTTTCTTCTGCCATTCAGCCTTGTCCTCCTCACATGTGTAATGTGCATAAAAAGGAAATTCCTTATGGACTGCAATTCCAGATAAGGCACCAGCAAGCTGAATCAGGATCTGAGTATTTTACTTACAAGTTGCATAGATAATTTATTGCAGAGAGAGCAGTGAACCTGCATTTAGAAGGACTGAATTCAGTTTTCTCTTCTTTTTTTCTTCCTTTACCCTATCCCATGTTAAGTGAATGGGAATTTTGCCATAAAATTTAGTAGTGGTAGAATAATATCCCACTATTATTGTTTGTGTAATTGTCTCTAATTATTTAAGTAGAGAACCAGAGCAGTTTTGTTTTTTCCTGTTTTGTTTTGTTTGTTTTTCTTTTGCGCTCTTCCTTATGGCTTGGAATTCTTTGTGTTCCTTGGAAATTTTTGTAAATGAGGTGGAAATACCTATGCATATTTAAATCATAGTTTCATGAAGTTTGTTTAAATGTTCTAAGCTTCAGTCATTTTAGCTGTGGTCAAAAATCTGGGTAGATTTTCTCTTACTAATTTGGAATGCTTTTTATCTTGTCTTCCCACAAATAATAAGTATCTGGAGGGAATTTAATCAAATGTTAAAATATTTCAACAGTGGGTAAAGACTTAAGATGGGAACTTTTACCCTAAAAGGTAGATGATTAGCATGGGGAACTGTTTTTTTGGTGTTCATTAGGGCAGACATAATTGAATATCTGGTAGAATATTGACTTGTCTTGGAGCTACAGTACAGAATTAGCTTTCTACAGGATGGAGATTGTGGGGCCAATTTGGTAACTAACCAATCAGATAACTCTGGGCAACTCTTCCATGTTCTAGTGATCAAATGTGCAACAAAAGTGACAAAGAGAAGACCTTGCTCTAAGATTTTATCAAGTCTGCCTAATCTGGGAGGCAGGACATTTCATTTGTGATGCTGACCAAAAAAAAGTGAAGATTTGTGTCTATCTGACATATATATTAATAAATTCAGTTCTCCATTGCTTGGAACTCTAAGGAGTCAAGATGTACTGAATAAAAGAAAAACACAGGTAAGAGTTTATCCATGCACCAGCTTAAATGAATTAACGCTGCCTCAGCAACAATTCCAAGGAGGAGTACTACACTAACTCATGGAAAAAGCTTGGATTTGGAAGACATATAGTTGGCTTTGATACGCTAGACCTGGGTTAACTGGGATGGAACAGTGTTGCTGTCTGGAGAACTAGATTTTTCAGTGAACTTTTGTGTTAATGTAAAATGTTCTTTATGAAACAAACAAAAAAAGTGCTTGAAAATGAAACTTTTCAATTTTTAGGGGGTTTAAATTTCTGCTAAAAATAAGATTGTTTTTCTTAGAAGTTGCAGATGAAAATTGCTTGTCAATATTTCTGGAGCAGGGGATAATTTTTTCTTATTTCTAATAAAAATATTTAAAAACAAGTGAAATGAAAATGGATGAGTGACAAGTTCCATAGAGAGGTGAGTTCTGGAGTTTTTACTGAGGGGGAAATACGTGAGCAGCTGAACATTATGGTAGTAATTCTAGAAAAACCTATTACTCCTTGCCAGAGAAAGATTCTCTCTCTTTCTGTAATACAAAGATGAATACATTTTGGTACAATATTGGACTGCACAGCCATCTATGTCATGGAGTGCATGTGAAACCCTGGCACTGTAGTTTTCTACTCGGGCAGCAGCTATAATTGTATTAACATAAATGGAGTTGGCTTGGTATGAAAATGGGGCAGTGATGTAGAGAATAAGACTGTCTCACCTAGGTTGCCATTTTACATCCAAATAGTGCTGCAATGAAAAATTACCCGAAGTGCAGAGTCCCAACAAATCAGGTCCCTGTTGTTTTTGAAGGCAAGATATTTTTTGTGTTACTGTTCATTACCAGGCAAGAACAACACAGAAGTTCAAGACTAAGATTAATGATATCAGCAGATCATTGTCTAAAGATTAATCTTTTTAAAATGATGAGAAAGGGATAGACACAGTGAGCCTCTAGCTGCCTACAGCTACAAAGAGTAATAATAAACATTAGTATGGCAGGGCTGGCTCTGGAATACTAACAGGAGTGTAGCTAGTTATCATCAGTAAACACTAATGGTGGATTAGTGCTGTTTTTTGGCTACTGATGACTACTGAAAATGGTGCGACTGTTCCCCCCCTCCTTCCTAAAGAAACAATTGTTCTTTTGATGCCTGGCTATTTAATAATCATTTGTTTTGGATCAATTCTCTCTTCCATGGTATTGCCACTGTATTACTTTCTCTTACAAAAACTTCTACCTTATTGCCTGGGTCTAAAATTACCAGGGATTAAAAAAAGGTTCATTATAGCAATTACATTTGCTCAGTAAACCCAGGAGGCATTGTCTTTCTTTTAGCTCCCGTATCACTAATCCTTACTGCATGTATATTTTTGTGCATTCCTGCTGTTTTTATATTTAGCACAATATCTATTTATACCACAAAAGAGGTCTATGTAGCAATTGCATAGATCTGTTTGTTTTTCAAAGGCTATGTGTCAGCAACTGATAGTATAGGAATGGTCTGTACAAGCTAAAATGCATTAATATTCTTACTTTTTAATCTCAGCTCTAATCTCAGCTTTATTCATCTCTTGTCAATATTATAAACTTTGTGGTTTGAAAGGGAATTACAAATTTGTATTCAGAATAGTCAGACCTGAGAAGTCTGCAAATTTTGGAATTCATTTATGCCAAAAATGTCCTTAGTTCTCATAAGCTTGAAAAATCAAAAAGTGAAAGAGGCAGCCCAATTTCATATGCAACAATGACAATGATAGTTCTGATCTGAATGTTTGTGAGGATCAGATTCTGCTGCTCTCACCTAGGCTGAGCAGCATATCACAGTGGGAGCAGCTCCACTAACTTCAACCAAGCTCTTGGGGTAGTAAAATGTTAGTATGGTTGCAGTTGGAGTCTATATAGTACTGTGACGTGACCATGTGTAGAGGTTATTTTGTTAATTTGCTTCCATGAAAGAAGGCTTCTCTTCTTGCATTACAACACCATTTTGACTCAGGTTTAATATGAGATGTTAATGCATTGTGAAGTTTGAGTTTTACCTACATAATGTCCTGAGGGCTGAGTAGTGATTACTGTCTTTCAGATTTAGGCATAATTTTAGACTACACGAGGTTGTATCATGATGATCAACTTCAAACCACTTATGGGAATATGTGAATGAGTATGGTCAGGTGAAAATAAGTGTGGTACTGTGAATTCATAATCCTAGAATTGTTCAGGTTGGAAAAGACCTCTAAGATCATTGAGTCCACACATTACCCTAGCACTTTCATGTGTACCCCTAAACCATGTCCTCCAGTGCCACATTCACATGTGTTTTGAATGCTTCCAGGGATGATGACTCCACCACTGTGAAGATGTTCCAATGCCTGAAAACTCTTCCAATGAAAAAATTTTCCTAATATTCAATCTCAAGCCCTGGCACAGCTTGAGGCCATTTCCTCTCATCCTATCACTTGTTACATGGGAGAAGAGACTGTCCTCCACCTCACTACAGCCTCCTTCAAAGTAGTTGTAGAGTGATAAGGTTTCCTCTGAGGATCCTTTTTTCCAGGCTAAACAACCTGTAGTGGTTTGACCTTGGCTGAACAGCAGGTGTCCACCCAGAGGGAAAAGGAAGAGAAGAAAAGAAAAAAAGGATGTAAAACTGAAACTCACTAAGAAAGAGGCAGTTTATATTTACACAGAGAAGGAAAAAAAAAAACCTAAAACTAAAAGCCTTACAAATACAGTAAAGAGAGCCAACAGTAAATTTTACTTCCCACACTAAATGGGGTGTTCCCTACTCCAAGAAACAGCTGTCTGCCTGGCTTGCTATCCTGGGAGAAGAAGGAACTCCCTCCTCCTCTCTCTCTTTTATATCTGATGTAACATGCGATGGAATATCTCCTTGGCCAGTATGAATCAGGTGACCTAGCCTATGTTCCCTCCCAGAAAAAGGAAGTGTTATTTGGCTAAACAAACCCACTACACAACCCCAGCTCCCTCAGCCACTCCTCACTAGACTTATCCTTTCACCAGCTCTGTTGCCCTTCTTTGGACACACTCCACCACCTCAATGTTTTTCTTGTAGTGAGGGGCCCATGTATCATTGTGTGTTATTTATCAGAGCTTGCAGTGTTTCCCAAAAGCAGGACTACTGCTGATAAGGATGACAAAGTAGGAAAATTTCAATACTTGGTTTTACAACACTTTCCCTCTGAACCATTTCCTTTCCTCAGGACTGGATGAAGGCTGTTGCTCCATTTGAAATACCCTGAAGGCTAATTGCTCTGTTTTTGAACAAGGAAAGCTTAAATTTGAATTTTTACAGCATGCTGAATGCTTAGCAATACATGACTAAGTCAAAGGAGTTACCTGATATGAAACTTTATTTAATTTTAAAAGTCTGTAAACTTATTTATGATGAAGTTTATGCAATGTATTCCTCTTGTGGCTAAAATTTGATTCAGTGTTTCATTGTTGGTATGTATGACAGTGAATTCAGTATAGGAAATCACTTCAATAAGGAATTGACTTGGGGGTCTTATTTATCTTTACTGCAGGTAGTCTTAAAACTGAAATGTATTATTCATTTTGTTGTCCTCGATGTAGAGTTAGGCAAATTAGGTATGCAGTTTATATCCTGTGATCCAGATTTTTTAAAAAGTCATCAGGGTGGGGATAGTAGCTGGAATAAAGGTAATATTGGGAAGGTATATCCAGATCATTCCAAAGCTATTGTAGTGGTTCTTTTGATTAGTATGTCTTTAAAAATTCAAACTTACGTTTTTTCAGTGATTTCAGTAGTTGCATGATGTAAAAAATGGAATGATGCACTGCTTGGACAGGTCTTCTGTTTAAGAAATCTCTTCTATCTAGAAGAAAAAGCAAAAAATGTTTAGCAGAACACACACAAAAAAAATGTTTGTAGAGCTTGTATCAGTTTTGCTTGCCTTCTGTCACAGTTGGTTCATAACTTTTGACTTCGCTACCCTGTTTCAAATTTCTATAGTCTACTACATCTCAGTGAAGAGCTCAGTTAAAATATGTCATTGGGTTCATGACAGCAGTGTAATGTTTCCACGTTTTTTGTCCTGTGATGAAAATTGGACAGTTTTAAACTGTCAAGCAATGTCCTTGTAGTAAAACCTTGTCAAAATTTAGGATTAGGAGTTAGACTTTGAGTTAGAAGTTCTTTGGATGATCTCACTATCAATTGTAAAAGTCAATTCAGTGTGTAAGTGTGCATTGTCTGACACATTGTATATCACTTTTAAAAAATACCAAGCATTTATATTTGGAAAATATCTCCCTAATTGTATATATTGTTCTGGGTCATTATTTTCTCATTGTTTAAATTGCAGCTCATTTATTTAAAAGAATACTTGTCAAAGGAAAGCTTTAAGTACTGATTTAAGAAAGCAGTGTTAAATAATTAAAATGACTGTGATAAAATTGCCTTAGTTTAAACAGACCAGTTTTATCAGTCTGTTTAATGAATTGTGCTTTTATAGGGTGAGATAAATCTAATGCGAATTCAAGTGGTTGCACTAGAAATACAGCTCTAGGTGTGATCTCTCAGTGGATTTGGCTAGCAGAATTAGAGAACACTTCATGTACAAATAGGAATGTTGGTATCTTACAGAGTTTTCTACTATGTAGCTATAATGGTTGAGTATTTACATATGGATTGTACAAAGTGCCTTGGTCATTACTTGAAAAATATTTATGCCTCTGGATGTAGAAATAAACTTAGGATTTTATCCAGTCCCGGAATCATTAATTTTCATGCACTAGAACAGTGACACAATCAATTTCTTTGTAGACTGAGGGGACTTCTTGGCAGGCAGGTCTTGCTACTTACTAATTATTTAGAAAGACTTTTCTCTTCTTGCAAGAAAACCAGCATATCCAATTTGGAGCCAGACTGGTCAGGGGTTGACACAGAACAATCGTGGGAGATTATAGATTTTGTTCATGCTTCTGTACATTGTTAGAACACATCTTACATACATGAAAAGATCATTAAAAATATGCACTAAGCCTGTTTCATTAGAATGAAAGGGCATAGTGCATCATCAGCTCTTCTCTCAGCTAATCCACTTAAATAACTAACATAGCAGGATTTGTACCTAATTTAGGGGGATAAATAAGTTTTTCCTGTAGGATCCAGTCTCATTGCAGTTAGAGGACACTCCTTGTATGTTTTTTCATATTGAACTAGCATGAATGATGCCACTAATTTCAAAGGAAGTTCTAGAAAGGTAGCATTCAATGTGTGAGACAATGCTATATTCTGGTCCCAAAATGATGGTGAAATTATTGTCTAGTAAGTGAAAGAATATGCAGTTGGTGTTGCATATCTCAAAGGAGATCGCTGGACCAGTAAATAGCATTTTTTATCGCTGGACATATTAAGTTACCATTACCCACATTAAGGGTTTCTTAAATGCTGTTAAGCTGATTTGAGGCACAGTTTACCCTGTCAGCAATTATTTCTAACTGATATCTCAGGATACAAGGCAATGGTCTGAGTGAGGCATACACATGTCCCTTCAACAACTTTCAGTCCTTGGTTGTCTAGTGAAAGAAATACAAACTTGCAGTGTGAGCAGAATTTGTCATACTGACTTCCCAGGAAGTTTTATTCACACTGCAGCTGAGTTTTCAGATATTTCTTCTTCCAAACAAAGCCTTCCCCACTAGGTTCTGGAAGCAGTCTCTACTGTCAAATCTGGAACCTCACTTGCAGCACTAGAAATGATAATGATTACTCGTGGGGAAAAAAAAAAGAAAGAAGTTGAACTGGAGTCTCAGTGGTTTATACAAAACACTTCCCAGTAGAAAGATGTGTCACAAAACACTTGTGTATGATGTCACTTTGCTCTAATCAAACAGGCATGTAGATTTCAAAATTATGCCCATCTTCATGCCTTATATTTTTAGTTTATTATCCTTAGGTGAACCATTCCTACATAGATTGCTTTTTGTAACAAGGCCGTGTATAGTGACCTGACTAACACCAGGGTGCTGGTAAAAGCCCCAGTGTACCTAAAGGAGATTTATGGAGATTTCAATTATTTTGCTGTTATGAAAGGTGAGGGGAGATGCTCTTTCTTGCAGAAGTTGTGAAAAAGTATATTTCATAAATTAATCTGGCTATTGGTCCTCACCTTCTTCCTCCCCAAAACAGTTTATCTCTAAGATGTATGCTTTCTTCTTCTGTGTCTGCTGCTGGCTGAAACTGGTCTTACACCTTTTATTACAGACTATCAGCTGGTCCATCTGACAAGAGTCTTGTATCACTTAGCAGCTGTCTAGAGAATTCAGCCTAAATTTTAAGTTTGTTGAAATCCAGATGTTTTTAAGAACAGCTTGATTCTGATGGACTCAAATAAGGGAAAAATACAGGTCTACATAGCTGTCTTTCCTAGTGGGTTTATGATATAGAATGAATCAAAAAACAAGAAGAAGTGAGTCTGTAAAATGGGGAAGGCATTTGAAGTAGAAGAGGTTAAAATTTTTACTGTTCAGAAAGTATTTATATTTTTATTAGACAGTAGACTTTTCTGTCTTTGTTTTCTAGCCATTTCACCTCTCTAATACAAATTTTTAAACAGTGAAAGGATATATTAAATACCAAGGAAAATTATTTTTAAAAGCTATTTTAAAAATTAATTTAAATGTAGACAGACATAGTATCATGGCATTAAAACACCCCAGGGTCTTTTTTATTGGTCCATTAATACTTGCCTAGAGTGGTAGAACACACCTGAGGCAAGATTTAATGAACCAATAAAACATGCCCTAGAGTGCCCTAATGCTGTATTGCTAACCATTCCTATTACATAAATGCAGTGTTTGCATATTTCCTTCATACAGTTCAGAAAAATCTTCAATTAAGTGAAGGCCATATGACAATTCTTATCCAGAGTTTCCATCAGAATATTTTGTAGTGATTAAAATGATTATATGAGGTATTCTCAATCAATGCAATATATTGTTCCTAGAACTTTATGGACTGCCCAGGTGGTGAATCCTTTAAGTGTGGTTATATGTTAAGTCAATGTGCTTCCTTTTGATTACTGAGAATTTTTTAAGGCCTTTCTAAAGAATTTGAATGTAGCAGAGATTTATTTCTCTTCTTATCT
This sequence comes from Lophotriccus pileatus, assembly GCA_035583135.1. NCBI lineage: Eukaryota > Metazoa > Chordata > Aves > Passeriformes > Tyrannidae > Lophotriccus > Lophotriccus pileatus. The sequence goes on along the minus strand of JAWWES010000081.1, from coordinate 64,820,460 downwards.
TGAAGATATCTCACCCCACTTGTTCAGCTAGAATCAACTCCAAACTACTTGTAACTTCAGTCCCATTAAAATCCTCAAGAATGCTACTAAAATGATGTTGTACAAAACCTTTGACACTGTTTAGTCAAAGAATTATTTTAGTCCTTTTGAAGAAGGTAGGTTTTTAGTGTTATAAATAAACTTTAATGGAGTTAAGCTGATTTACATCAGCTGATAGTCCAGCTCTTTGTTTTCCAGCACATTCAGAAGAGTTAGAAATGTCATACTTCTCTTAAAACAGACAGCTCAAATGAAATAAAGTATGAAGGACACTTATTGCATTTTGCAATTGTTAATTTAAAGCCTTTTGACTGGAGTTAGCTTTTGCCCTAATGATTTAGAATGTTCATAACCACAAGCAAAAATTTATAAACATACGTAAGTTGATCTGTACTTAGGAATAGGAAAAAGAAACAGTAGATTAGTTTTGAATGTCATTACATGAAGAATAATAACCCTTCCTTTAGAGAACAGCTTTGTGAATTACTAGTTTTGTTTTCCAACATCGTTTTGAGTCAGGATGATACTCCCTTAAAGAAAGAAGACTAAGATTTATAGATTTAAATTGTAAAAATGGCTTATAACTTTTATATAATCGAGAATCTGACATGAAATAATTTTCACATTAATTTGACTTCACGATAGTCACAGCCAAAGTATGTTATGACTTAAGAGATATACATTTAGCAGAATCCTTACTGGAAAACTTAGAAGAGGGGAAATAGAATCCCTTGTTGTTAAACTGATAGGTAAGAATTGAAGAAATTATGACTTGTGCATTTTTGCAGGGTGGGGGGGGAGGGAAACTTTGTAGGCCAGGCTTGATTTTTGCAAGAATATTTGACAAGTTGAACATACATGAGGGTATGAGCCACATATACTTGTTAGGGCTAAAGTAACTTTACTTTCTTTTAAGTCTAGATCCTCAGCTCTCATGAGTTGGCATACTTCCATGAAAGGCAATGAAATTATACCAGCTTATACCAGAGGAAGATCTGGCCCCTAATCTTTCAAGTAACAAGCTCATTAAATGCTTAGGACCAAATTCTTTCTTGGCACGACTCCATTGGACTTAATGGAATTGAGCCAGCAAAGCATTTGGCCATTATTTAATACAGATAAAAATCTAAGGGGAACCAGGTTTTTGTATTTGTTTTACTTTTGATATGTAGCATTAGCAAACTGTATGTGATTTTTATAAGAAATAATATATTAAATACTGGCTAAAAGAGTCTACACTGAGATCTTGCAGGTAAAACCCCAGATGTTCTTGATGTGCTACCTTATTTTGAACAAACAATATTGACTTGGTCACAGGTTTCAACCTTTTACTGTCCTCTGTAAATGCACTGCCCAAACAGTCATCTCTAGTCCCTATTTCTCCTTTTCTCATTGTTTCACAGTACAGGCATATCAGAAATTTAAGCAGGGTCAAGCTTATTTTGGAAGTTAAGACCATCTGAAAAATTATGCTGTTTTCAATCTGGGACCAAATAACTGATGTAAGTTTTCCAGAGTCATTACTGGCATGATTTTTTTCCCTTCAAAGACCATACTAGGTACATTCTGTTTAAAAATTTTCATTGCATCATCTGGCAGCTAAAAGGCTTAAATGAGTAAGCATAGCATTGCTATTATCAGAAATTGTTTTCTAGAGCCAATTTCATTCTTTAAAAGCTTGAGGTATTTGTCTAGGTTTTACCTCAAATTCATTTCTGCAGCCTTGTCATGGTTTAGCTAGGCCTTATCCTTTTGGCTCAGTGTGTGGATGACTTACTTGAATATATTAATTCCTTATATGAAATGTGGCTGAGGGTCTGCCATGAGCACTCAAAAGTGGTCTGTTTTGTTTTTTCCTTTTTTTTTTTTTTTTTTTAATCCCAGTTACCTCAAACTTTTTTGGCCTTCTTTATTGTTGTCACATCTTTTTTTTCTGTGTTGCTCTGAGGTATTAGGTACTGCTCTCAGCAGCAGTTAGGTCTAGACTTTTGAAGAAAAAAGCTCTTTGCTATATTTTTGGAGGAGAAGTTTGGAAAGATAAAGTATGTTGCTGCACACCCAATTGCATAATTGATATTTACTAAAGAAGAAAACCTTTATTTGAAATAAATTTTTACCATTGAAGGGCTTGAGGCCTTGATAGAATGCTTTACAGCTGAATTTAGACATAGCAGGAAGCATATCTCAGGAAAGATGAACTTCCCATATAAAGGTTATAAATCTAGTTTACCAGTCATTTTGTGACCCACATGTGGTTTTATAGAAATGTAAGTAACCCAAACACTAAAATCCAAAACAGAATCACCAGCCCTTTCTACAGCATTCGCATTAAAGTTGGGCCAAGAGAGATCACTGCAAACCATTTGCAGTTGTGGGTGATGTAACACAGCTCAAGGGCATTCAGTACCTGGCAAGCAGAACTGTCTTTGAATGGACTCAGATGAAGGACCACCACGAAAACACAGAATGAAAAGCAGTGGAAGGGAAATTCACTGCCAATTAGTACCCAAAACACTCAGATGAACAAGAAGAGCTCCTTAAGAAAACAAAGGGGGGGATGAAGAGTCTGGAAACCAGGTGGTAGGATAAAATGACTCATTTGAAGTTACGCATGAAAACATAATTGGATGTCAAGGAGTCAGTATAATTTCTGGCTTGCATAAGCAGGGCTAATGTTTTCACAGATCTTTCATGTTTTGGAACTTGACTTAGAGCACGTAAAAGAAGCAGGTATCTTTCAATGGAAAGGGAAGGGCACAATTACCGTTCCAAATAATACCTTAGCAGCCTTGTTTAATGGAAGCCCCTGCTTTCTCTCTCTGCTCCCGTGTACTGGTTTGGATTTCTCTAAATCAAAATCTAACTGAATAATTTATGACAAGTAAATGTGATAGAAGGAGAAGAAGCTGTGTGACTGTTCTGATAATGCCAGCCTGCAGAGTTGTTTCTTGTAGAAATGAGACTTCCCCAAATCTCTGATGAAGTGATACAGTGGAAGCTACTGAGCAGAAAAGCACCAGGAGTTCTTGTTGGGGCTGGTGAGTGGCTTAATGGCACAGTCAGAATCTGTTTATTTGATTTTTCTTTTGTTTCAAAGAGAGCAGCTGCACGTGAGCATGTTTTCAGTTATACTGAGCAGCTGAGTTTCAATCTTGCAGTAACTGTCAATGCATGTGCAGAGATTTTTTTTTTTTTTTTCTTTGCTGAAAGAAAGCACGTGTGGAGATGTGTACCAAGTTTAAATTAATGGCTGTGCTTTAACACTGATTTTTTTCTCTCTACATGCCTGAGCTAAGGGTTACGTTTCTATTCTTAAACATAACTTATAAGAAAAATATTTGTATGAGATCACCCAAGTAATTAGCTAGTTTACTCATGCAAGTAAATATTTTTTTATTCAACTTCTAACATGGTTTTGGCAGCATTGCCTTTAATTACAGAAACATTTAAAGGATGACAAGGATGTAGTGCATACTAAAAATGTTCTGTGCAAATAGTGAGAGGATTTAGGTGAGCAGCAGAGGCTCTGTAATTACCTTGCAGCCAGAAAGACCCTCACGTTGTTTGAAGGCTGTTAAAAATAAGGAAAGAAATAATTTTCTTCTCATGGGAAAGGAATTAATTAGCAGTGTGCTGAGGGCCTTGGGATTGGTTCTCATCCGAAATAGATAAACAAACCAAGCATTACTTCAGACTACTCAGTGTGAGCAAATGATACACTGAGAGCGCTTCTTTGTAGGGTTGAACAGCAAATCTGGCCCATGAGGAAAATGGCTAAGGGAATTTTAAACCACCTTTGCACCTTTCCAGCATGGTTTATTCCCGAGGTCGCTGAGGCAGTTTAGTAGAGAGAGCCCTGAAGGCCTGTCTAAGTAACTCCATCCCCTTGGCTGACCTGCTAACTGACCTGTTCTTCTCTTTTTATCTGTTTTATGTTAGCTTGGGCTTGCATTGAGGTTAGCAGAAGGCAGCTTCAAAAATAAGTCTGTGAGATATTTACGTTGAAGGAGACAGTCCTTAGATCTAGAATTTGATTATGTTCCAGTGTTTTCAACTGACTTGAGAAGTCTAGATCCTAGGATAATATACCTATTCCTAAATAGCAATATAAGTACTTCTCTTTGTAAATGATCTGAGGTTTATTAATAAAATAAAACTGCAAAACCTTTGCCTACTATGGATTAGCATGGCTTCAGAAGGAAGTAAGACTTATCTCTGCAAATATCTGTCCTCCAGCATTGATTTTTAACTGTTTGCCTAATTTCAACTATGGTATTTGACAAAAAAGCTAGAGGCATCAAAGATGACAATTTTGTGCACATTTCTCCCAAAGCATAGAGAAAAAAAACTATTATATGGCTCTGCTGAAAAGAATTTATGTTGGGAGCATGTTTATTACCAAAAGTGAGAGAAGTTATGCAGAAGGGACACATTACAAATGCCCTAACTATTAGAAAAACTGCAGTTGGAAGTCACAACTTGTTAGACACTAAAAACCCTCAGTCATAAGACAGACTCCTGTGAGACCAGTCATTCTTCATTCCCCTGCTCATAGAACTTTATTTGGGTGTGTGTATATATATATATATATATATATATATATATATATATATATATACACATTTCCCCTTCTGTATACTGGAGCCTCACCTTTAGGCCTGCTTGCCTCTGTTAAAGAAAAGGAAATTCATCCTTATGATTTTTTCTAGCAAGTTGTTTTATCTAGTGTTGGAGTTCTTAGGGGCTCAGACCATGGATAAAATTTCATATGTAAGCAGTGTTTTCCATTTGTTATCATTCAATGCTATTTGATTCTGGTTCTGTAATAGCTGCTAATAGAGGAAATTATAGTGCCACTTTGTTAGATCCTGTGAAAACACAGCACAGGAGTGTCAGATTTTCTGTCTTTAAGCCTGAAACTGATCTCACAGGTTCATTTTTCGTGAAGTAACTTCTGTATTATAATTTACTAGCAAATCTCCAGCAGTCCCTTTTTAGCAATAAGGTTACTAAGGCAGGCATTTGAATAAAGCCTTATACTTATTGTAGCTCTTTGGCTACCAAGTTCTACAAAAAGAAGAAGCAAAAGTTGGTGACACCATTTTGGATTTATAAGACAGAAGTGTTACACAGTTTTAGGTTTAAAGGAGGAGCTATTTTACAAAACTGGGTTTGATTATTTTCATTTTTCTTCAGTAATGACTGCATTTTTGGAAACTTTTATGTAGTTCTGTGCTGCTTTCATTGCTGTCTAATTTGTGTAAATTGAGTTAATTTTGTATTTTGTTTAATGCAAAAGAAACATGCTGCATGTGTAACAGCAAACAGGAAACATTTTTCAGTGTCAGTTCATAGAAGAGGAATGTCTGGAATTCTTAGAAAGACTTTCAGCCAATTTTCGTGAAATATCAGTGCTAAGATGCTGAACTACTGATGCCATGCGCCTTGTCAATATTGTCTCTATAATGTGTAATTCTTGAGAATTTTTACTATTAGGACTAAAAGATTCATTTAGTATTCCTGCTATGAAATACACTTACAAGTATTATTACAAAACAAATGAATTATTAACTTTCCTTATTAATAGTTTTCTGCTCTGTTCATTTACATGTTTTTGTATGTGGAAGTTTGAGTATCTGATATCTATGCCTAGTCAATATTTAAGCTTATATTGTATCAGAGAAAACACCAAGACAGAAGGAAAATAATATTTTGAGGATAACTTGCTTTCTTTTCGTTTAGAAATTATATGATTACTTGAAAATTTTGACCAGTGGAAAAAAAAAGGGGAGCTATTTCTACATAAGTATATGGAAATATATGAAAGTGTGAAAATATTAAGTATGGAGAAGAGATTATAAAGTTCAATAGGCATGTTAGCAGAAGATGAGATTTGTATAAATGCATTATGATAGATTTTAAAGGATTTTTCGGCCATTAGGGCAATTTAGGTTTGGAGCAGTAGGGACAAGAAGCTTATTTACTTCTTTATAAAATCCAAAAAAACAAGCATAGAAATGAGTTACTTAGCCCCAAAGTACTTGATTTTGGTGAAAAAAAGAGGTCTCTGTCATTCATTTATTCCTAATGGTGTAAAATAAAAAATGTTTCCAACAGTGTTTTGGTCAAATAGGTAATTGCAAATATTTGTCCAATGCTTTTTACTGGTTTTACTCCTGTTATATAAGCTGCTTAATGTCTTAAGAGTTTAGGGTGGAATATACTCAAAATGTCCTAGTTATTTTGATGGGGCCAGATATTTTCGCTATGGTAGATATTTTTTTTTTTTCATTTCCTATTCTCAAAACCTTTTAAAATTAAAATTATTTTTATTTTTTCACACGAGCATGAACAGATTCCTAGCCAACTTGATCCAAAGTCCATGAACGACAGGATTTCTGGTTAATTTTTGGACAGGATCAAACAAAAGAAATGGGTGTTTTTTGCTGTCTTTGCAGGGGAAGGGTTATATTTGGGTAAAAGAGCCATCTCTCTTGTATAATATTGTTCTGTCCTGTTCTTCTCTTTGTTCATATATATTCCTGCTGTTAGAAACTAAATGCTTGTTTGAAACAAAAATTCAAGGCCCCTCTTACTAACTTGCATTGTTTATTGTACCTCCAGGCTATAACTAGTGTGCACAACAGAATTGATGCAGAACTGTGAATCCAGAAGATCTATCACAGTGATGTGATTTTGGAAGCATCTTTGCACCAAATTACTTGGTATGCATTTTCAGAGGCCCAGGAACCTAATATTCTCTCAGGCTTCAACTTATTGGGTAAAGCTTCAATGTATAAAAATAAAACATATTTACTGTATGGATGTACATATGTAAATGTGTAAGTCTCACTTCATTGAAGGCAATGGTGTTTTACCACTGACTGCAGTGGGACCAAGGTTTTGTTCATATGCTTATACTGTGTGACAGCAAAAAATACACTCAGACAGATCTCTCTAAATATATAAATAGATAATGTCTTTCAGTTATTTATTATACTCACATATATTAAACAACAATTGCAAACCCATAGGCCCACAATTATACACTTGATTATTTTCTGTGACTGTGAGTCTGTGGTATGTAGTATAATTACCAGGTGTTTGCAATCTTCATTTCTTTATCTAAATGGAAAAGCAAGAACCTGTTAAATATTTTAAAATTGTTTCTCCAATTGATATTAGTAACATCTTGCATTTTTAAGGCTTTTGTTTTTCCAGGACTTAAATTTTTAACACAATATAGCTCACAGCATTTTATTTGCTTTGTAGATGACATTAAAAATGGTTTTTCCTTCTCTCTGCTTTCCTAAGATGTACACAGTATCTAATTTCACTGAAAACTAATTTTTTAACCTTAAGTTAAAAAGTGATTGGAGAATGGCTGGGGGGCTTCAGCAATAACATACAGTTCCTTTTGCCACTGAGATGATTCCAGACTGAGGAATGTAGATTAGTAGCAGGAAATGTGATGGGATTAGATGAACAAGGCAGGCTTGGGGTAACTCTTGTGGAAAATATTGCCACACCTTAAAAAGACCATGTTATGTGCAGCCCAGTTACAGGCAGAATTCTCCCTGGTTGACAAAAATAGGAAGGAGCATCCATTCTCTATATGTTACAAAGAGCTGAGCAGGATCTTCTTTTGATACTTTGCACGAGATCTAACCATATATTTCTGCACTGCTGGCCTGTTGTTCTGGGAGTATTTGCCCTTCTTTGTGCTTTTCACAGTGCATTCTTAGTAGTTATATGTAACTGGAAGGAATATACATGTTCTGGAAGAACAGAGGAAGCAGTTTCAGAATTTCTTTCAAGCCCTCTGGAGTCCACCTGGCTTTCACATGGAAAGTGTTCTCTTCTTGCTTCTCTGGTGAGGGTGGTTTTCAGTGTTGGTGTTCTTAACGTATGTTATGTTAATGTTCAAGTTCAGGTTACTGAAAATGAAGGGTCCCTGCCACTCAGAGAAATCTACATTGACATTAACAGTGAATTTAGAATCTAGAGTGATAGATCTGAATTTGAGATACTAAAAATTCCAGTGGTGATAAACTACTGAATAGGGTCTCCCATTGTTTGGGAGGTGAAAGGAAAATCATAGTAAACCTTAACAAATTTCCAACAATTCGTTGGATTGGAAAATGAATGTGGGAGATTTGTTTATATTGGTTATATTTCGGTATATTACATACATCCATAATTCAGATTCCTGTCTCTCTTGTGGGATATGATAACTATATTACTGGGAATTTCACCTAGGAAATCTCATACCTAAACCACCTAGGATTTCTCAATTTAGTTCTTTCTTTTTTGAGTTAGCATCTTGCAGAGCACCATCTCTCACAGTGTGATTTCAATTCTACTTGTTGATTCTTCCCAGGACTGACTTACAGTCAGAAATTCATGAACTTGTATTCTTTTTCTCTGGAATCTACTTTGACATCCTTTCAAACGGAGAGTGCCTGTGAGCCCTTCAGGGTTTAAACCTCTTTTACTTTCAATGCTCCCTCCTCTGGCAGTCAGGCTATGGCTCCTCTGATCTGAGGGAAAAATCTTCCATATTGGTTTTCTTTCTGGCCTTTCTGGATAGTTTTTTCTGCAGACAGGGATGAACATATTCATTCAGTGCAAGGTGTACCCCTTTCCCCAAGATGGAGTTATCTGTTTCTTACGGTATTTCTGGTTCTCCTCTTCTTCTGGGACAGGTGTTGAATAGAGCCCGGATAGGCTGCTCCATGCTGTGGCTGAGACAGGAGCTGTGGTTTATGGCAAGGCAAAGATAGCAGTGCCCTCACTGCCTCGTGATGCAATTCCGCAGCCAGTAGTGCAAAGGAGGAAGCTGATAGCAGCATTTAGCAGTGCACTCACTGATTGTCAGACCTATCCAAGTGATGAGCTGGGGCTTAGGCCAAGCTGGGAAAGCAAGTCAGGAGGTTGGGAGAGCAAGGTACAAGACTAGGCACAGGCACACCTGTCACATATCTCAGGTGAGGACTGAGGGAAAAACCTTGAGCTTGATTCAGCTCTCAAGTCTCAGAGTGGGGGATCCCAACAAGGCTCTTCATGGCTCTGATGCAAGGTTGTAAGGCTACAACATATTCGAGCAGACCTTAAGCACAGGCAACCAAAGCCCTTGGGGGTGGGTTGTCAGTCGTCTCCAGACCCTGCCAGGCAGAGTCCGAATGGGATTTGTTCCCCAGTACCCTACTTTGATTCAAGGAGGAGACCATTCAGCCCCTTGTTAAGATCAGTTCTGATGAAGTGTTGGGTCTGCTAATTTGCAGCCAGTACTTAGCTTCACATAATGCAAAGTTTCATTCTAAAATCAGCCCAGCATTTAAATGATTCTGTTGCTGCATTGCTGGTTTGCAGCACCCAAACCTTAGTTTGTGTCATAGTTTTGTGTCAGAGGCCACACAACTGAGATTCAGTGAAAGTTAAGTTTTGTATCAAATCATCAGAAAGTCTTGCCAGAGCTTTCGGAGTGAGTGCTGTGCCATTTTCTTGTCTCTGTCACAGTCCTGGAGAGATAAGATATTTGTATATACCCGAATAGATTGCCAGAATCAATCCACTTTTCAGAGATGAGCGTGGACATGTCCTCTTTTCCACTGTAATGTGAATACTCAAATCTTTCCACATAAGAAACTCATATATTTGAGTTTCACAGCACTCCCTAATAAGGTTTTATAGCCATTAGTGTCAGTGCCATATATCACTGAGGCATTGAAAAAGTGGAGTTTCTTTCCCAAACCACCTTTCTAAGCATCCAAGATGAAGTGATTTTATAGCTTACACTTCCACAGATCTTTCAAATCCCAGCACAACTTGTTTCACCTGAGCCTCAAAGATTTTTGTAAATGATTTCCCAGAAGCCCTTGAGGGGTTTTTTTCTCTCTTTCTTTATTTAAATTTAAGCATAAAATACGATTAGATTCTGTTCAACACAAAATTGTTCTTGAATACATTGCAAGAAATGTGTGTAGAAAAGGTAATCTACGTTATCTAATAAATAAAATCATGTAACAGTTTGAAATTTCAAATGTGACCATTTGCTTTAATATTGCGAAGTGTTTGCTAAACCTTTAAGCTTGTGACATTTTTCCACACTGACAGCTAAATAATGAATTAATGGCTTTAAAGTCCATGGCAGCCTGAGGGTTTCAAATACATGTTTAGTCAAAATAATTGGTGCTTTAATCATTCTTTATGAACCAAAATTGTTCCTTAGCTATACAGGAGCAGTGTTAAAGCAAATATCTATGCTGTGAATGTTCTTTTATATTTCTAAAATTATCTGCTAAGTTGGTAAATGGTGTCTGGATGCATTTTCTTCTCTGGATTTTCAGAGGGGGTTTTTTTTACTCTCATAATGACCACCTACATGGCTACTGACTGTGCTGACTCTTCAGTGACAGTGAGAAGCTTATTGTTTTTGTACATATGTACATAGTTTTGAGAGCAGATTGGAGGGTATATGGCATGGTATGGGGGAACCTCAGACTGTCATATATCTGACCACTGTCAGATATAGTGTGTGGGACCCATGTGTAACTAACTAAATTAGGGAATCTGTTTGCAGCAAAGCTATATCTCAACCAAAGTATGACACAGTTAAGAGCTGCGTCCCTAACTTCTGTCAATAGTTGGAATAAGAATCTTAACTTAAACATGAGAAGAACCTGTGGTCCTAATTTTATGGCTGGCATCACATGAGTAGATTACTGTGCCTGCACAGTGCTCTGCAGAGGTGCTTGTATTGACCTCAGCAATGTATCTGTGCCATGTGAGCAGGACATGTGAACCCAGTTAAGACTGATCAGAACTTGCTATAAGGCCATAGCAAGTCCAAGGAGCCTTCTGTGCCTGGTACAATAGGAACTTCTGTAGGACCTACTTGATAGCATGAAGGTGATTTAACTTCTGGCTCAGAGAAGTTTTGTAAGACCGCAGATTACTATAATGTGTAAAGGTATACTGAAAACAACTGTTAGCATGGGTTTGCCATTTCTTTCACAAAACTGCCACTAGTGACGGGTGTTTGACTAGTTATAGGCTCAGATGAACTGTTGCTGGGACTTGGTTCCTGTGTTACATGACTAACTTCTAGAAAACATTACTCGTCACATACTTAAAATTATTTTCTTGAAACTTTTGTGGTGTTTTTTTTGGTAGAATTTAATGACAATAATATGGGTAGATCACAAATGGAAATTAATTATCTTAGGACATGGCTCAGTATCTATTTAGAATAAACTTAGAACATACTCCTTGAGAATTCCTGCTAACTTATATGATTTTGAGGACAATATGTTTTAGAAATAGGTTTCTGAATATCAAAGACTTTGGTCTTTTATCTACAACCAGTGAATCCCCACAACATCTTTTGTTTTCACAGCTCTATATGGATTTGAAATAACCCTTCCCCAACAGCTATGTTGGACTTTCCCTCTGAACTCCTTGTGGGTTTTTTTAATAGCCTAAGTACAAAACACTTTGATACAGGAATGAGCTGCTGGCCACTCCTTTCTTCCTCCCAGTGCTTGTTAAGATTGACCTGGTGTGCAGCAGCTGGAGTGTAATTCTTTGAGACAAGTCTCTAAGCTGCAAAAAAACCCCAAAACTAATAGTGTGAATGACTGCAAAATGCAATTATTTTTCTCTGACTACTAATGCAGGAGGAAAATGACTAATCTGTAGTAAATTTTTTCCTATTTGGATAGCATGACTCTATCCGATTAAAATGGAATGCTCTGCAGAAGTTTTATTTCCTGACTTCTAGCTCAGGATACAGTTGAGCGGGTACATCGTGTTGTTTCCCTTCTTTACATGAAAGAGGAAGCATGGCAATGATGTTGGGGGTAAATCAGTCAGTGTGTGAGGGGTAAAGTGTCTTGGAAGGGGGGAAAAACATCCTAGCAAGATACAGCTTGCTCTTGTAAATATTAAATATTTTTGAAAGACCACCAAATTTTTTCTGCGTTTCTTTGAAACTTTTCTTTAGCTTAGTAGTCTGTGGTAGTTAAAGTGTAGAATTTCACCTGCCCTTATTTTTTCCCTGATGAATTCTTGTTAAGGTAAATCCTGTATTTTCCCTGGTTTGATTCTCCATTCTTGTGTCAGCTTCAAAATGGTACAATAAGATTTGCCTACATATATGTTACTTATTGACATACATTAATTTCTAATTATATTGAAATAATTAAAAGAGTGAATAATCCTTTTTACCATGGGTGCATCTACTTCAAAATCATAGTGATGTTCTAGTGCAATTACACTAAAAGTAGAACAGCTAATTTGAATGCAGTTACAGATCATGTATCCATAGGTATATTAAAAGCTTCTACTATCTCAGCTATACCAGGTATTGATGGTGATGCTTTAATCTTCCCTTTCCTGCTCTTCTGGGCACATGAAAGTGGCTAGCTGGTATCAAGTAAGTTTGAAACAGACAAAACACTGTGTCTTTGTGTGGACATGACTCCCACTGGACATCCAAAGACAGAAATACAGTTTTGTTTTTTTTTTCCCCAAGTAGGAATTAGATATGTTTATGGAAAATTGGTTGATTAACAGCTACCAGATATATGACTCCAGATGTGACCTTCTCTGTTGGAAGTCATCATGTATAGCCTGTGTCCTTGGGTCTTCCTGTTAGTGGTTACTGTCAGAGAAGTAGTGCTATGCTCTAAAGGCCTTTTGTGTCACCCAGGATGGCAATTCTTTAGGCATTGCCCATCCCTTGTTGGAATAAGCTAATGTCTAATTGTATATCTGCATCTATAGAAGAAACTTTGGTAGTAACAATTTTTTTGACATACAGGCCTGAGATATTGGATAAGTGTTAGGTCTTTGTTTCTTGCAATAAGTAAATGCTTAATATCAGGGTGAGCAGATGGCTTCCCTAAATCCAGTGTCTGGGTTTAGTTTTGGAGAACATAATTACAAACAAGGACAATACCAAAAGAAAAACAGAGGGTGAAAATTGGTTCTTTGAAGAGTAGGAAGTTACTGTGGCCAAATGAAGCAAAGAAAAATAAAAATGGCATTGCAGGATACCTGCTGAAAGAAAGAAACATTCTCTCTAAGCTATCAAGCTTTGGAAATGAATGTCACCTTTTGGGTGCCCTTCCAAATATACATTGAATATTCATTCATTCTCCAGTGTTGGCTCAGTTGTCTCATCTTTCCCTCTTAGAAGTTAACAAAACACATGTTCCTACACAAGAATTCCTAGAAAAATTTGATTTTTTGTGCTTTTCAGCCTTGGGTGAATCATGACATGAAAGTGTAACAAGCTGTGAAAAGCTGTTATTACTTCACAAGTAGGTGTTCCAGTTATTTTTTGAATAAAAAATCACAAAAATCTGAACTAGGAAAAAAACTAATGAACTTGCTCTATTTCTTGAGAAGGTGATGCTGCAGTTTAGTGTGTTAATTTCAAGACATACAATTAGATGTTTTAATTTCTAGCTCAGTTAAGTCCTTCAGTATTTCAACTAATGAATTAAAACAATATATTTTATTTACTACTTGTGATTCTGATACCATGATGATATTTTCTTTCTTTGCTGTTTGACTGCTAACTGCCTCTTTAGATCCTACATGTGTTTAAGTATAGCTAAACAATCTCATCATGGTTGCTTTACTATTGTATTTACTACCTAATTTCTTTTCTTTAATTGGAATCTGTTTCTAATGCTATCTATACATTACAGCTGCTGAAACCCTAACAAAAATACTGTGTGTTGTAGTAGGTGAGATAAATTGGAGACTTAGCAAACTGAACCTTCCACTTTTGATCTGGAAATATGCTAAAGTTTGATTCCACTTCAGTAGTAGGCCTAAGAAATACGTGAATATTACAAATTGATATTGGATGTGTATAAAACTCATAAAAATGCTGTCTGTTGTGATTGTGTCTCCAGATTCAATACTGGGAGTCTACTTAAACATGAAACTCCCAGTGGAACCTAACTGAAAAGGTAATGTGTGGATCAAAATGAGAGAAAATATTTATACTGAAATCTCTTAAATTTCATGACTGTGTTTTTTTGCACACTTTGAGTACCCTACTGTGAGTATTCTAATAGATTCTGACTCCTTTGTCATAATCTCTTCATCTAATAATTCCTGTGTAGCACATTTCCCCCTTATCATTCACTGTGTGTTAATTTACATTTTGATTTCTGTGCCCTTGACCCAAAACTGTCAGGCCAGGATGATATTATCATCTACAACAGATTGTGGACTATTAATTCTCTCTTCCTTCATGTTCAGTAGAGTGCCATATGCAGATTGGGCTCCTCCCTGGAAGCTTTCACTTTCTAGTATTCAAAGGTCTTTGAATTTGCCATGGATGTTATGTTCTGAAACGGGATCTCAGGTGAACGGAGTGGGTCTGTTGGCAGTTCAGGCTCAGAGCTGGGAACAGAAGGTATCTCCTTGCTGTGTCTCATGGATGATATGGCTGACCCCATATCCCCCTTTCATCGGTGACTATTCCCACACATTCCAGAGGAAAACTTCAAGTGGCTGTTTGGAAATGATCTACCCATGGAGGAATTTTCTTTTTAATCACCATAATTTGCCAGACTATTTATTTGCAGAATCACACATCTTTTCTAGCTGTGTATTCATGTCTGGATTTGCATATAAAAGTTCACGTATACATTTTGTGCCCATGCCTACATGTATACATGAAGTAATTTATAGTCTGAAGGACTGAAACTCAAATATGTGAGTGGGGGAAAGGAAGGAGTTGAATTTGGAAATTCAGTGAAAACCTAGTTCTGATTCATAACTTCAGTGATTATATCCTAATTCCTCCCTTTCCCTTAGCAATTAAAATATTTCCTAAAGACCAGATTAAAACACAGTGTCCCTTAATAGGAATAAAGGATGGTGTAAAAGAACAGATAGGCCAGAAAAAAATACCTTTGCATCGGATCTATACATGCTCCTTGAGTTGCCTTTACTGTGATATCTACCCACTCATTCAGCCAAGGCTGCATCTGGGTCTGGTCAGTGTTGAAGAAGTCTGAAGCGAGAGTCAAAGGGGGCATGTAAGTATGACATGACATTGGTATCTAGCTCTCTTTTCCATTCAGTGCTTTGACTAGTGTCATGCATGTGGCTGTCAGCATTGTCCTAATTCCTATGAGGCTGCTTTAACTCACTTGCCAAGTCTCTCTCTCCTGCAGCTGTTCCAAACACACAGTTGCTTCATTAAGTAGCTCTGAGTAATATGTAGCACCTCACCTTTTGAAGGTGGCTTATTCAAATCTCACACCATCATGGCCTCAAGAGGATCTACTTCAGCAATGCTACCTATCATTTGATAGTGTAAACCCAGAAAACATTATTGTGTAGCCCTGCTGCTTGAAAACATGCATTATTAATAGCAAATGCCAGATAGATTAACTGGTCATACTTTTGTACAACAATATGGGTCTTCCTTCTCTTTTTTGCAGTTAAAAGGTAGGATAATTAAGTAGACAGCATGGATTACTTAAGTAGTGCCATTAGAGATTGTTGCTGCATTACAAGTAGCCCCTTTTCTACTAATCTGCTGGAAGAGAAACTATCTACCTCAAAATTCAGTACTGAGGGCACTGTTTCTTTTGAGATGGAAAACCACCAGAATTCACCATCATTTTCAGATAGCTGTTTTCTTTCCTCTGATCAAGAATTGTTGATGAAATCATAGCATGATTTTGTTGATGAAATCATAACATGAAATGGTTATATTCACACCTGTGTGTATCGATGGTAGATGTCTCTGTACAATGCATATGTAGTTACTGATAGATGGGGACTGAAACTGGTCTGAGTTCATATTCCTAATATAATTAAGTGACTACACTTCTTTACAGAATCATAATTTCATATATTTCTGGAACCTTTGTAATATCCCTGATGATGAACCTGAATGAAGAGATGATAGCAATTCTGATCAGTCATAGTTAACCATTTTTGGTGAAGTGCTTTTCTCATTGAACATACAAAAGCTCTGTTTCCAACTGACTGGAAGTTTGTGCTGCCTATAACTATTCAGAGTGGCAAATGTCTTGACTGAGATTGTAGATAATGGATTTTCACTACACTTCTAATATGGTGGCCATGACAGAGATAACGCAAGAGCATCAACAGCTTCTGAAAACAAAATTGACCCTATCTGTCATGAGAGTGCAGCCTTCCTGCTATTTGAGAAAATCACATTCTCCTAACCCATCAGATATTCAGTGATATTGATGATCTCTTGAATAACAAAGCATAGCAAGTACCGATTTTTTACTGCTATGAAAAAGAAAGCAAACCCTCTCTTATATTATAAAATATGTATCTTTCCTGTGTCCTGTTTATGTAAAAAAATCAAACAAGTTGTGTGGTTGATCCATATATCAGAAAAGGATCATTTGTCACATTAATTTATTATTGAAAACTCATCTCATAACAAAAATAGAAGTAACGGTAAAACTTGATGATAGCTTTTCACTGGCTACCTTAAAGTTTAAATATGTATATATAAGTAGTTTTGTACAGGGTTTGTAAAATCAGCTGTATTATTTCTTAACTTCCATGCTTCAATGAAAAAAATCAGCTTTACTAGAAGAAAGTCTTATAATCATCTTCACATTTGCTATGCATTACTCTCTTCTTCTCTCCCCCTCTTTCCTTTTCTTAAATAAATAGTACTTTGCAACAAATTGATTTTGCTAGATAGTGCATTGATCATGCACCTTGCCTGGGGACAGAATATAGCTTCAAAAACAATAATAACTAAGACAATCATCTAATTTTACTGAAATAAAACTGAAAATGTACACCCAATGAAATAATCTCTGAGACTACTTTAGGTGCATTTGTGCTTGTACTTTATCCTCAGTGACACAGTAATCTACTAAAGTTCTTCTCTCGATTTTTCTCTTTGCAATCTGGAAGAACAGATTCACCAGTGATTGTGCTCATTTATAAAAGCATCCAAAACAAAATTGAACCCCAAGGCTGATAAACTATAAAGATGCTGATCAGATCTGAGCAGAATGGACGGGATGCTTTGGGGCTTGCTCAGCTAAAGACGGCTCTACAAGACTGATGGCTTTATATACACAATTACAAACACCATAGCTTTGTCGAATGAATGGGAAATCATAAAATATGTTGCTTGCCCTTTATTAAGTAAAGAATGGTATTTTGTAAAATACTTGCAAAGATTTACTAAATTTCTCTAATTTAATTCCTGCTGCTGTATTTTCTTTTCTTTGTAGAAAACTTAAACAATCATTTGGAAAGAATAATCTGATAGGCTAAACCTTTTAGTCCTGAAGAGCAAGGGGCTAACTGATTTTGCTTACCAATATATATATCAAGCAGGTGCACAAGTTGTGCCTCACAGAAAATTAATTCATTTATATTAACTATGTCATAATCAATAATGGTTTAAAAATTCATTCATTCCCACAAAAATTCTTCTCTAAAAGGGATGCTGAATGTAGGAGTCCTCTACAAACTAGATATTTATTGTAAATCATAACAAGACAAATGAAACAGGATAAAAATTTAAAACTCCCATAGTTTTTCCAAGTGATATTTTCTGGTACCATAAACAAGCTTTGGCTTTGTGATGACATGAATCAAAGCTGTGATGTAGTTGTTCATCTAGGCTCTGTGGTGACTTTTGAAATAAAATCATGTAAGGCAGAAAAAGTTTAACATTTTGGCAATAGTGAAAAGTATTTTTTTAAAGCTTGTGGATTTCCTAAAGATTGTTCCATTTTCTTGCACTTCGCAAGTGTACCATTCAGTGGATATTTGTGTCCCTTTACAGTCACTGACATTTAGGGAAGAACCACATGCTACCATAAAGTCATGTTTTAATCTAGAAATATATATGGCAGGAGGAAGGGTGTGGGAGCAGAGGGGAAAAAAAACCAAACAAACAGGGAGAAGTTATTAAAGGTTATCCATGTAGACTTTAAAAAGGAAGAGCATCTCCCAGATGCCTTGACATAGTAAAGTGAGAACTACCTGTTGATGCGGAGGCCTACCTGTTAGGTCAAGTCAAAATTTGTTTTCAAGCCAGAATGAATATTGTGTTACCTTGACATTTAGTGCTTTTAATTATTTGTGATTTTAAAATTCAAATGTATAGAATGTCAGAAGTCGAGTTTCAAAAACTCTCTTAGCTTGCAGAAGGTAATTTGAATGAAGTAGAACCAAATACTTTTTTCTTTCTTTCTTTTTTTAATTGACATTCCTGAGATCATATTGGTTCCTTATAATCTCTAATCTGCGCCTATCTTATGCTCAAGGTATCACAGAATCACAGAACTGGTCAGATTGGAAGCGACCACAGTGTCATCTGGTCCAACCTCCCTGCTCTAGCAAGGTCATCCTAAAGCACGTGGCACAGGAGCGTATCCGGACAGTACTTGAATACCTCCAGTGAGGGAGATACTCCAGAACTTCTCTGGGCAATCTTTTACAGTGTATGGTCACCTGCACAGTAAAAGAGTTCTTCCTCATGTTCAGATGGAACTTCCTGTGCTTCAGTTTCTGCCCCTTTCCTCTTGTCTCATTGCTTGGCACCACCGAGAAGAGCCTGGCTCCATCCTCTTGACACCCACCCTTTAGATATTTATAGACATAATGAGATCCCCTCTCAGTTACTTCTTTTTTCAGGCTGAACAGGCCCAGCTCCCTCATCCTTTTGTCTTAAGAGAGATTCTCCCGACCCTTGATCAACTTAGTAACTCTCTACTGGACCTGCTCCAGGAGCTCCATGTCTCTCTTGTACTGAGGAGCCCAGAACTGGACACAGTACTCAAAAATGTGGCCTCACCCAGGCTAAGTAGAGGAGCAGGACCACCTCTCTGGTGATAATGCTCTTTCTAACGCAACCCAGAATACCACTGGCCTTCTTGACCACAAAGGCACACTGCTGGCTCATGGACAGCATGTTGTTCATCAGGACTCCCAGCCCCTTCTCTGAAGAGCTACTTTTCAGTGGGTCAGTCCCCAACCTGTCCTGGTACAAGGGGTTATTATTCCCCAGGTGCAGGACCCTGCATTTGCTCTTACTGAATTTCAGAAAGTTCTTCTCTGCCCATTTCTCTAACCTATAAAGGTCCCTCTAAAGGGCTGCACAGCACTCTGGCCACTCATCCCAATTTTGTATCATCAGTCAACTTGCTGAGGAGGCATCTATTTCCTCATCCAAGTAATTGATGAACAAATTAAACAACACTGGGCCCAGTATAGAACCCTGGAGGACATCACTAGTGACAGGCCTCCAACTAGACTCTGTACCACTGACCATTACCCTATGGGATCTTCCACTCAGCTAGTTTTCAATCCATCCCACTGTCCAGTCATCCACCCCACACTTGAGTTTGCCTATGAGGATGTAGTGAGAAACAGCGTTGAAAGCCTTGCTGAAGTCAAGGTAGACAATATCCACTATTCTCCCCTCATACATCGAGGTAGTTGTTTCATCATAAAAAGCAATCAGGTTGGTCAAACATGACCTACCTATAGTGAAACCATGACGACTACTTCTGATCACCTTCTTGTCTTCCAAATGGGTAGGGATGGCCTTCAGCATGAGGTGCTCCATCACCTTTCCGGGAGTTGAGATGAGACTGATTGGCCGGTAGTTCCCTGGGTCCTCCTTCTTGCCCTTTTTCAAGAGTGAGATGACATTTGCTTTCTTCCAGTCCCTGGGCACCTCTCCTGATCTCCACAACACCTCGAAGTTGATTGTGAGAGGCCAAGGCATGATGTCTGCCAGCACTCTCAGCACTCGTGGATGCATCCCATCAGGGTGCACGGACTCATGGATGTCAAGTTCGTTTTTGTGTTCTCTGACCCAAACCTCCTTGACCAAGGGAAGGTCTTCTTCCTAACATTCACTTGCCCTGGTCTTCGGGGTCAGACATTTCTGAGGGCTGGTCTATGACTATGCCATAGTCATAGGTGTGATTATGACAGTCAAGCAAAAAGGCTGAGAAGTAGGCTAAATTACATGTAGCAGCCACAGCTGCTTGGACAGAGTTGCTCCATAATTCTGTGTTTTAAAGAGGATCCATCTTAATCCAGCTCTGTGATTCTGCAAATGCAGAGCTGTTGCAAGGCTGTGACAAGGATTCTGACATACTATGTAGGCATATAGTGTTGTGATTAGTAACAATAAGGACCTCATGTTGTGAGAGAATCTTCATGCTTTAGTTTGCTCATATGCCTGTTTCAGGTTTAGGCAACACAGAAAGAAAAGCCCTCAGGTGATTCAGAGCAATGAAGTTGGTCTGAATTATCTTCTGGGGGAGTTTATAATTTTCCATCAAGTATGCAGGGAGATTAGCCTTATAATTTATGCACTGTATGAATGCTTCCCTCTTTCCCCTCCATGTCCTGGATTACTTTTAAATTGTGCTTTGCATCTTTTGTCTGTGACTGCTGCTAGTTTGGCCTGTTGCTGCTAGTGAAATCCAACTAACAAATCTTTCAAAGAAGTGATTTTCTGTATGTGTGTGTGTGTGTGTTGTGTATACGTGTATGTGTGCAGAACTACTGCCTGATGGGAGAAGAAAAGGATCTTTTTCCATGGGTTTAGATTAGACTTTGTTTATAAAATGCTATCCTCTTTATTTTCTTCCATGAAACACTGCTTTAATTGCACTGCTAATTACTTCTTGTAGGGTAAGAGATTTGAAACTTTTGAGGCATAAGCTAAACCCAGTATCTAGACAATGTACATAAGGTAAAAATGGAATTTATAGAACATTTTTTTCAATGCCAGATGCAATTTTGTCCTTTAGATTGGCTTACATCTTTCTTGCATAATGACAGTACTCTGAGTAAAAGGAATAACAGACTAATCAGCAGTATACTTAATGCAGTGGAGCAGATTATTTGGCTATGATTTTTTTTCCCTGCTTTTTCAGGTCTGTGATATCTTGTTTAAGGGTAGTATACTTACTTGCTGTGCAAAGCTAAATCTCTCATTAAAGTAGTAAGCAATGGTAATTTTCTTCTACTGACTACTATGAAATTCTGTTGATCTAAAACTGAGATACCTTTATTTTCAAAAACATGAGCTAAAGGAAACAGCTGGTTGTTGCTAATTTTACTCAAATATTTTTTTCTGAATCTTATAGGAGCAATCCCTTTCCTTCCCCTCCATTTTTTAAATGAAGAGAACTAGTTTTAAATTATATGAGCTAAAGAGTATCATCATAATATGTTTGTAATTTTTTTTTTTACTGTTCTAGCTTTAATTCATAATTACAAGCTTATTCCAATTTCTGCATTATGGAACCACATTTTAGACCAACAGCTGTTATCTACTTTCACTTGTAGCCTTGGGGTATGCGTATTTTAATATTCATTTACTATGTGCCGATAAACTAAATACTTCCTACTGGAAGTCTATGAAATTAATCACAGTATCTTAGTTGCTGTTCTGTCTTCCATGTAGCTCATATTTTTTAAACTTACTATGTTATATAAATTCCTCTCCTTCTCCTCCCCTGAATAAAAGGGGAAGAGAAAGGTTATTGCAAAATAT
This sequence comes from Lophotriccus pileatus, assembly GCA_035583135.1. Taxonomy (NCBI): domain Eukaryota; kingdom Metazoa; phylum Chordata; class Aves; order Passeriformes; family Tyrannidae; genus Lophotriccus; species Lophotriccus pileatus. The sequence goes on along the minus strand of JAWWES010000081.1, from coordinate 64,798,853 downwards.
GCAGACAGAACAAGTTGATTAAATCTGTGATAATTAGAAAATACAGAGGAATACAGTGTAGTCATTCAAATGACACAACCTTCTCTCCTGTTCCTGTATCTTGCATAAAACTAGTATAAAACCTTGCCACATTGCCTCCAGCAATCTTTTAATAGCTGGCTTTGTGTTTGAAGGTTGTGGGTTTAACTGTTATTTAAATAGTATTAGGTCCTCATATGCATATAATATCGCCTAAAGATAGATATTTTCCAATCTTCCAGGCACAATCACAACTCCAAGTACCTTGGTGTTAAAAATATAAAATATGTGGCAACATTGGAGATGAAATGCAGTGAATAGGGAGGAAATAAAAGTCATGCAGCCCATTAAAGTTTAAAGCTGTTTGTTGTGCAACAATGGATAAAGGATTGATGAAAAGCTGTAGAAGATCATGAAAATAGATTATTTCAAGGATGAGTTTGGTGACAGAAATTAATAATGTTAAGGCTGGAGGTGTTTAGCAGATTTCTCACATCTTTATGTTTCTGGAGTGATGTCTTCTTCCCACACGTTACAACTCAATGGCAGCACTTAGAGACAATAACAAACAATAAGTTCCTGCTTCTGCTCGTGTTAGAAGCAATGGAGAATTTTGCTACAGAATTAGGTGGGAGCAGTGTTATCCAACGTCCCTATAGGACATACCACTTATACCTTCTTTGTGAATAGTTGAGGTCTGGGATGTGCTATTACCTGCCCTGGTACCTGAATATTTCCCAAGAGTGACCACAAACCCACTTCAGGCTAGATTCAGTAATTAATTTTAGGAGCATGAATAGAACACAGACATCTGAAATCACAGGCTGTGTTCCAGAAAGTCCCTGTTCAGCTGTTGGTTAGGACTTCGTAAGGTACCTCCCCACAATTTTTCTGGTGTCCCAAATGCACTAATAGTTATCTTCCACAGTTGATGAGAACTAGGGACATTTTGATGAGGTCAGTGCATATGCCTCAAATTAAGTCCATGTGGGATGCCAAAGCAAATTCTTCCTTCATTTAAGTCTCTGAAAGAGAAATTCTAATAGCCATATTACAAGCTAGCTGGATGCACTGGCATTTTGCATTAAAAGGTGCAAGAGAGAATTCCTAGAATTCAGGTCCTCCCACCCTCACTTAGGTCCTTTAGTCAGCTACTGTCTTTGATCTAATGAATCACCCCAGTTCTATAGCCTCAAAAGGAAAGAGGGAGAAAATTACCTATTCCAGAATATGACGTATTTCAGTGTTGACAGTGCTCCCTGGAGTTGTGGGTTTGAGCTCCCTGAAGCTTTGGAAGGGGCTTTTGAAATAGGCTTTTCCATTTCCCAAGAGAATCTGCTAATCACAAGGTTGCTAATCAAAGGGTGAATGACACATCATGTTCCACTTGCTTTACTGAGAGGAGTGGTAAGTTCCTGTCTTCTTCATGGTACTCATGCTGGGAGAGCCAGATGGACTGAGATGCCTATGCTTTGAAAAGTAATGGAAGAGGAATTCAGATATACCCTCATTCTCAGTATATCTTAAGTACTAATCAGTTCCTTACTGAGTGTAGAAATTCTCCTCCATTTAATTCTTAATTGCCTTAACATGAATTTATTGTTATTGTTCTGGTCCTTGAAACCTTGAAATGATGGCTGTGTTTAGTTGTCTGTGATCAGGCAAATGAAACTGAATGAAAAAATGTGCTAGATTATCTTGATATTAAATATCTTGAGGAGGACCAGGTAATTTTATTTGCAACTACATTAAGATATAAAATTATATCTAATCTGAAATTTTTATCTCTTTTTAATTAACCTTATAAAATATGTAACAGCTTACAAACTGCAGTACACCTTCACAAGCTCACTGATGCCCTTCATACCTCCTATGAAATGCCTAGTACACTTCTGAAGGCCAAAAAATAATAAAGAAAATGAAATGTCAATTGCATCTTTTCATGGTGGTGAAAAAAATTGTCACAAGTCATTAAAACTTTAAAAAGATAGAATTACGTGTGTTTTGAACGTACATAAAATACAATGAAAAAGTAAACTAAGCCACAAACTGGATCAAACTTTACTCAAGCTTCAGGAAATTGAACTGATGACAAGTCATTGAAGCTTTGTCTTAGCAGAATCCTGAGGCTCTATAAAGCACAAATACCATTCACAAATTAATTGAAAGTTATTTTTGTTTGTTTGTTTGCACAAATTGATATAAAACATTCTTTTGGGCTGAAATATGACAAAATCCTGTGTTTAGCCTCATGGAGTTAAAAAGTGGACCACCAGTCCAGTGGGACACTATATTTTGTTTAGACCTCGTACAGAGGTAGCAAAATACTTGGAAGTGGAAAGGTCCACAGGGTTTGCTTTAGTGCTACATTCCGTCTGCCCAAAATGCATGAGAGCTGCTGTATGGCTGTTGTGTTCTATATTTACTTTTGTCCATCACTGCTGCATCATAGACCACTCTTCCATGGGAAATATAGTCCCCGCTGAAGCAAACGGGGACAGCAGCCTGTATGTTGGACTGTGGGCTATGGCAGGAGCAGATTGATAACTAACAAAACCAGAAGAGGATGTTGTTGTTCAGTTCAGCAAAACAAAATGTGTTAGTTTGCAATAACACTAACTTGAAATACAGTGCTTTGTTTTGCTTTCAAGATTAAAAATACCCGTGATGAAATTAAGATATTTCTACAGCAAAGCGCAACCGCTTAAGGAAACCCTCTTTGCTAACAAATGTCTGGCACAAGCAAGGACCTTTGTTTTGTGTAATTGCATTTCTTGCTTGATGAAATTCTGTGAAAATTAGAGACTACTGAAGTCAATATTTGTATGATTGCTACATGATATAAGTATAAACCAGAAATCAGATCAATAATGAAGTGAAATTTGCATCAGGCTCTGATGTCGTTGTCATCTGTAACATTATATACTCCTAAAAGAGGAGACTTTGATCTGCTTTAAGAAATATTGATATTGCTGCACATTTGTTTTTCAAGTTCCTTGGTTTTCAGGTGTCTAAACATTTCTAAGTGAACGTCCAAACCCTTTGTAATGAATTTGTTATTGTTGCTAAGCCCTTTTCATGGTCACCTTAGAACTTGCCTATGGACCATGTGTAAAAACTATTGAATTGAAATGTTTCACTTCCATTAATGGAAGAGAAAAAAGAAAAAAATTGGTGGACTTTTTAGAAGAAACTGTAGTGGAATACAAAAACCACAATAACTGTTTCATGCTTTTACATATGTTCCTTTTAAAAGGATTGTCCCTTAGACTAGTTGTCCAAAGAAAGCAAGAACAAAATAAAGTTTCAGGTAACTACAGAAGCCTGGAAAAAAAATACGAGACTGCTATGAGTAAACCAAAACATATCACTAAAGTTACCCACTGTTACCAAAAAACCCAACTGTATTAAATGTACAAAATTGTTAAATTTTTTGGGATTTCATTTTATTTCCAGGCATTAGGTTTTAGGGTGCTGCAGTAAGTGGACTATTTTAAGAGCAGTGTATGTTAAGAGTCAAAGATAAGACCAGTGCATATTTTTAAGATAAGAGCGAAAGATTTGGCACAGAGTAAAGCTGCTGCATTACAGCTTTGAAGGACAGGTGAAGCCTTTGCGTATTAGTGTGTAGAATATACTTCTTATGAAGGCAGAGCAATGTCCTCATGCTAAGTATCTTAACTTCTTTTCATTGCAAAATAAATAAATATGTTTATATGATAATCTTCATCATCATCATCATGGCTAGGCTTTGTGAATGAAGATTTGGGAAGGACTCTACCCATGCTTGCTACAAGCGAGCTGATGGCTAAATAATGTTACACTATATATCATAAATGTCTTTATGTATCTTATACCAAATAATGCTACCTCATTTTCTTATTATTTCACTCAGTAGTTCATGAATGCTGTTTCAACTCTAACAATTTCTCTATGCTTTCCATTATTTTTACACTATTTCACTCTTTTCCACTCTACCAAAGCTCTATTCATCAAAAATATTTAACATCATTTCTAGTTAAACCAAAAAAGCTTTTTTTTTTTTTTTCCTCTCCAGCTGGCATTTCTGCTTTTCTGCTGTCTTTCAGTATCTTATGCTTCAGGTTCATGCCAGTGAGGCTAGATAATTCTGAAAGTCAATTTTATCTTATTTTAAGATTGATGGTTAAGTGGACTCTTTAATTTATTTAGGCAATTATTTGTGTCATCACACCTTAACCATATCGATTGCTCGACAAATGAAATTTGTCATTTGGTGTTTGTGATTTTTCTCAGGAGCTGGGTCATCAAAGTTACAGGCTGGCTTTTTATTTCTTGGGTAAATGACAGAATTTTTTTAAATCTTTGAAAGTATTTCAAAATATAGTTGTTCATCTCCTCCAGTGTAATGGTGGCAGTAGTAGTACTACGACTACTAACAGACACAACATTATTATTATTATTATTATTATTATCAGTGGTAGTAGTAGTAGTAATAGTAATTAGACAAGCCTTTGCTATTCTTAAACTTTCTGGAAACATTTGTGTGAATGAAATATCAGTCAGCTGAATTAACCTAAATGAGAAAATGACAATAATAAAAGCAATGAAACAAACCAGAAAGCTTTATCTATGAGATTGTTTACTATTTGGAGGTTTGTAATGGGATTTTTGTATCATGTGCATGCATCTTTCTGATTTTCTACCTGCTTTTTTTTTCTTGACTTTTTTTCCTCCCTCCTTCCCTTTCCTTGTTTTGTTACAAAAAAAACAAGGAAGGCAAAGAAAACAAAGGAGGAGGAATAAATTTCCCTCAACAAAATCTATTACCAATTAAATCTTGAGGTCATATTTCAAGATAATGTGGAGTGACAAGAGGAATTATGTTTTCCAGTTTCAAAAAGGGAGCATCCTTATTTTATGTTAACCATATCCAGTTCTCAGTTGTGATGAAACACAAAAGAATTAAGGAGACCAGTCTTTTGCATCACAAGGATCTGCAGGAAAACTAGGGAAGTTCACACCTCTATGTTCCTTCTTCAGAGTTATGGTTTCAGGTGGTAAAATTAACTCTGTCTGGAAGTTCTGAATTCTAGAACTTCTTGAGATTTTCAGGTTGAAATCCTCTTAACAGTCTTTATTCTCCAGTGCATGTTCTTTCTTATGAGACTTGGCTTATTTCAACTGAAAAGCATTCCTACAGGAAAACAGTATGACTGGCATGTTTTTGAAAAAAAAAAAATAAAAAATTGTACATTCTTTTGTCTATCTGAAGTGATATGGTCCTAAACTTTCTGTCTAGATTTCATTAACACTATAGTGAAGATCCAGAAAAGTATGTGCAGCAAAATAATAAATAATTATATTTTCAAGAAGTTATTCTAGGCAGAAATGAATAATCAGAGAAGAAATTTATAGAGAATAACACAAGTGAAATTGTCACATATATTAAGGTTTAAGAGATCACAGAGATGATATTCATGTTATTACAGAAAATTGAGGGAGCCCCCGGTGGTCTAGTGGTTAAGACGCAGGGCTGGTACCCTTGAGACCGGGGGTTCGATTCCCGGTCAGGGAGCTCCCCGGGCA
>JAWWES010000081.1:64762160-64779689 GCA_035583135.1 Lophotriccus pileatus | reverse complement strand
CAATGGGTTGAAGGATCTGCAGAAGTGTTCAGAGACTTTTTATACAGTATTTTTAAAGCAAAAAATGCATGCAAAACTCTGGATTGTAGAAGGAAGTCCTAATAGGTGGTGGGTTTTTTTTTTTTTGTTTGTTTGTGGGGGTATGTGAGGAGGGGTGGAAGAGCATGGGAGGACTTATTTGTTTGTTTCTTGGAGCTTTTTTCTGTTTGTGGGGGTTTTTTTGTTTTTTTGTTTGTTTGGTTTTTTTGTTTTGTTTTGGTTTGGTTTGGTTTTTTTGTTTGCTTGTTTTTAGGAAATTCACCTAAGTAGATTGAATACTGCCTTTCCAGACAGTGTTGGCAGTCAGCATCCAAGAACCGAGTGCTCAAGAAGGTGGTGTGTCTTCATTTTTGCTTATTCCAGCTACAAATGCAGGCTTGAGGAAAGAAGTGGAAACTTTAAACTCTTTCCCCAGATTCAATAAAGTGACATTTGATGCTTAGTGCACAATTCCCTCCCCCTTCTTGATTTTTTGACTAGTCTCTTTCATCTGTGTGTTTCTTAAGACAGAATTACTAAGAAGTGAGTGTTGTGTCAGGAAGGTCAAGGCGTTGAACTTTAAGGGGTATCAATTGCAATTGGATGGCAGTCCAGTAGAAGGATCTTTTAATGGAGTGGAATAAGAAACTTACTTTTTAGTCTGCTTAAAGGTAATACCTTAAAATGTGTGCTCCAAGGAATTCATCTTTGATTTGGCATATTTTGTTTCCTGCTTTTCTTAACATACAGGCCTTAGATCTTTCTATGATTATTTTTAGCAGATTCCTCTGAATCTGATTAGTTTCTTTTGCATTTAATCTCAGCTGAAGAGGGGTGCAGCTGGGAATTTTTCTTCTGTTGGTTTTTTAGTGTGTTTGCTGGATCAGTATCACTTTCTCCTTTGTTTCTAGATATCAGCAAATATGAAATAATCTCTGAAAATTGTAAGCATGGAAATGGTTCTTGTTCACTTGATTAGCCAGGCTGGGTAGCTGTTGAAGCAAGAACTCCTCAGTCACAGCTGAACTGACCAATAGAAAAGTGAAACTGTTTGTCACTTGTAAGAAAGAAACCTACGTTTTCTTCTGAAAATTTTCTCCATTGTTTTCTTCTCTCATAGAGAGACATGTCCATATTTTAACTTCATCTTTAATTGTTATCTGATCATATAGACACTAAGATTCTCTTATAGAAGTTTGTCTGTTGATGCCCCTAAAGCCCCACAAAGCTCCCAAATAAAAAGAAGCTTGGATGAAGTGAAGCTAGTAAATTTTAAAGGAATATAGCCAATATAAAATGTAGTGTCTTTAGACAGGGACTAATTTGTATTTTGGATATAACTAAGTTGGTTAATTGAAGCTGGTACCCCACTACCCTAAGGAAAGATGAACAGCTCAGCAGTGGATGTATCTTCTTCTGCTCAGCTCTAGACTTTACTGCACAATCACCCTTTTATGCCTAAAGTTCTGAGGGGAGACATCATTGCTGTCTTTATATGTTAGGAAATAAAAGCCAGAAAGAAAAAATGAGCAACACTGGCATAAGAATAAATGGATATAAACCAACCATAAATTCATTAGAATGGAAATTAGAAAGAAGTTTTTTCTATTTGAGAAATGAGGTTCTGGAACATCTCTCTGATGAGAAAAATGGGAACGAAAAAAAACCCACACTAACAAAACCAAAACCCTCTAACTCCTTTAATGATTGAACATTAAAAATTTATGATAGTAGTCATGGCCTGGGTCCATGCCTGGGCTTAGCAGCTGCAGTTGGCCTTGGTGGCCTAGAAAATGCCATCTAATCCAGTGGTCCTATGACTCATTCCAGGGAAATCACTGACACTGTTGACATTCACTGCGTCTCCATGTTGTCAGTGAGAGGTAAGCAATGTACAGCACCTAGAAGCTGCTCAGTTGAAAACAATTATTTAGACTGAATGATAAAAATAAATGAAAGAAAATTCCCAGTTTCAAGCCTTAAATATCACAGAGTGCTTTTTTTCGCTTTTTCTCCAGACCTTAAGCAGTACAGGTGGGATGGAAGGTGGGTAACACGAACGCTGAAGTTGTGATCTGCATATATGTGTGACTGTTAATACAATACTAAGATATCAGTCATGAAATGGTGATTGTCTTCTTAACATCTATTCATTTAAAAGAATACAAAATGCTGTCATTTGAGTGGCAGCTTTTATCCACAAAGCATTATTCTTGCTCTTAAGCTTTGATTAGATACATCATGTGCCATTAGATTTCACTACATTACATTTAATTTCTCTTCTACAAAGTAATAATGCCATACATTAAAGTTAAACCTTAAAAACATTAAAGAGAAGATACTTTAACCTGCATTAAGAGTGTATTTAGCTATCCATAAAGCTTTTCTCTCCCCCCAAGATAAATGCCCAATCACTTAAATAGGCACAATAGTTATGTTAAAACAAATAGATTCCCATAATGGAATACATCTTTTTTTTTTTTCCCTCCCCCCGTTTGAATGCCAGGCTTGATACAATTACACTGTAAAGAAAGTCTGTTGATATAGGAAAACACACCCCTGTCATCTGACAATTCCCAGGAACCTGTCTTCTCCTCTTAAGTCTTTTGCTCTTTGGACAACTGCCAAAATCCACTTTAATCCAAAATAGTTTAAAGACTTATGGGTTTGGTACAAAGTCCATTGAAGTCAGTGGAGGTTTTCAGTGTCTTCAATGGGTTGAACAGGCTGTTGAAACAAGCTGAAGGCTGACATCTCATTTACTTCGTGGATACTGTTATCTTATTTATGTGGGTTAAGAGTAATTATAGGTAACATACTGGGACAAACTCTGCAATCCTTAGATAATTCCTATTTAGGCTCAACTACTGTTTAAGTCATGGATAAAGATGAAAATATTCTACTTTGTTCTTTAATTAGCAACAATAACCAAAGGCATAGATCTTTAATTTCTCATTAACTAATGGCATATTAGGCCAGGTAAAAAGAAGATACGGAAGAAATGTGTTTTGGTTTTAAATGTTTGTCCCTAAGAAGCAGTGTTTAGAGGATTATGGCATTCATTTTCTTGCCTAATAAGGTTTTATGCCACACCCTTAAGCACATTTCTGAAGTATCTTTAGAAACAGTTCATAACAACAACAACAACAACAACAATAGACTAATTTTCCTCTTTCCTCCTTGAGGCCGTTGGTGCTCTTGCACTTTTTTTATTTGTTTTCTTGCTTACCCACTTTTCTGTTCTGTAAGGGAGTTGACACACTGAAGCTGGCTGGTGTGTTGTTGCCCTCACTGCACTTTTGACAGCAGGGAAGGTAGGAGGATGTCCAAGGATCCTGGGCCGGGATGGACAGGAAGAACTGTCTTTTATTTTCACCTCTGCAACACTGCGCTTTTCTCAAGTTCCCAAATCACTCCAGTGCTTTATCCTTTTCAGTCCCTCACTGTGAAAGGAAAATTCACATGATACTTTCTTAAAAAAAAAAAAAAAAAAAAAAGTATATGAAGAAATTATTAAAACCTTCCCTTCCCTTCAAAGAATCTTATGTTTTTACAATTTGCCTTTTTGAAAAGAAGTTTAAAAAAAAATTGTACTGGGAAACTTCTGATCAGATTCTAACTGAAATCCTGGTGTATCCTAAATTGTTTTCACCTGCTCTGCTAATGAGTGTTCACCTTAACAGTTTTGGATTGATAGTCTGTCTAAAATATTCTGTCAGTCTGCTGTAACTTGTCAGCAAGTGCTATCAGGTTTATGTAATTTTGTCATATTTTAAAAAGTACATATTTGAACCTGTCCTACCAGCAGCTCTGCACCTTTCCAAAAACCATCAGAGACTTGACTATTATTGACTTGATTCTATCCTTCCATTTAGAGACAGCACCCTTTAATTTCACAGAAGTATCTGAAATGAGATGAGTTGGTCAATTCAATGCTGAATTTTCTGGTTATGGCATACAAGAGTCTTCAACAGTTTCTCGTAATTTAAAATATAACCTGTAAGTCTTGCATGTTTAGTTCCTACTGTAGATGGTAACATCAGTGCTACCATTCTTGTCACTAAAATCTATATCAAAGACATTTGATATGAGGATACAACTAAAGGCAGCTTTCCATGGAGATTCCTAATTGTATTTTCTTCTGAAACAGATGTAACAATGTCGCTACATGTATATGTGCAATTTTAAAAAAGGGCTGCCGTTTTTTTAAACTGTTGTTATTCATATTTTGTGACCATGGTTAAAATGACATTTTCTGATACTGACCAGTCAATATTGTTTACAGATTGGTCAGGTTAAAAAGGGCAAAGCAAAGGACAATAACTGCTGTTATGACCACCAAGTGTTTTTCAAATAAGGCCCTTGTCAAAATGGTATGGGTTCTTGATGGGTAAAAGTATTTAATGTTTTGTGAATTACTTTTGCTTTGTGCCTACTGGTGACTTTGTGACATTTTTTTTTGGCAAATATTAGGACTTTTGTGATTTCCACTGTTGCAGTAATATCAATAGGACAGAGTTACTTTAACAAAGCCAGTGTCAGTGGCTGGAAAAGTGCTGCTTTGATAGATAATGCATTATATCACCTCTGCTGCATCGTGGCTGCTCATAACACAGTGCAGTGTAGTGCTAGGGATGATCTGCAATTTGATGACTTTCAGTCGTCATTTGATGCCATCAGTATAACTATGGAAAGATAGATACCATTTTTAGTCAGACTATCTTCCTCAAATGGAGATAGCTCCCAAGAATTAGCCACTCTTAATACTGGTTCTGTAGACATTCCATAGTGTGGATCTATAGTTCCATGTGCAGCTGTATTCTGAGGGACTTAATGGCTAACAGTTGGAGCTTACCAAGGTGATTTAAAAGTTAAAGTTCGTATGGGTTGATCAAACACTTAACACTGATGTAAAGAAGGAACACATCTGTATTATTTGTTAGTTTACTGTAAGATTTATCAGCATTAAGCATGGGTTCAGCAATATGTGTTGTTGTAGGCTGTATAGAAGTATTTGGCACTCATAGAAATGCTGGTCTCTGAATGAACCCTTGTACATAGGTTATGGGATTTTGGCCAGTCTCAGACCTCTTCCTGAGCACATTAAACCAGATCACAAAAGGTGATACTTGTTTTCAGAGTAAGTGTGTTGGACCAATCTGGTGTGAAACCTAAATATTTACTTTGTTCTGAATTTGCGCTTTGGCTTTTTATGTAGAAGAGGTATCAGGAACAAGTAGAGACAAAATTTACCAGAGTAGACTTGCCAACAGCAGCCAGATGATAGAGCATTGAATCGGAGTGATGAATGAAAAAATCCTGTTTTCCCTGTCTTCTAGCATACTAAGGAAATGTTATTTGGTGGTGTTGTTCAGCATATGTTCAAGAGGATACATGTCTACAGAGATCTCATTAGGATATTTTTTTTTATTACAATACCAAAAAAAAAAAAGGTTTATTTATAGAGTGTCCACCAAAGTGTCACTGCTACAGTTTTAGGAAATTTTTCCTTGTTGAACAGTTACTGGGATGATCCCTCTAATTTTTTGGGAGCAGAATGGCAAAGAAGAAGCTACCATTATCTAGTCTGACCTTACTTAGAGAAGCTTCTACATACCGAGACTATGTGCTGTTGGCAGATAGCAGGATGAGGAGCATTTATCCAAAACAGTCAAATCCATGGAAGGCTTTTTAAAGTAGGAAGACCAGATACTAGTCTTCACCAATGGCACTGGTGGAGGCAAAAATGTAAAAACCCCCAAAACGTAAACCACCCTACTCTTGAAATAAACTCTTTCCTTTGACTAGTAACATTTTATCTTGAAGAATGACAAAGAGAATTGTAAATCTAACCACAAAGGAAGCAGAGATTACTTCACACATCATTGAAGTATATTCTGTCTCAGAGGCAAAAACTAGCAGTGGCTCAAGAACACACAGTGATGCTGTACAGGAATTTCTTTTTGATACAGTTCCAGGTCCTAGATGTAATTTCCCACTATCAAGTTCAGTGATGGTGATGAAAGTAATGTTGATGTTCTAATTTTAAATGTGCCATAAGGCTGTTCGATAATCCAAAATATTCTGGGCATCTTGACTGTATCTTCAAAACGAAGGAATCTCTCTTCAGTGAGGGTAATTTCTGTAGAGTTCACTGGGGCTAGGTGGATATAGATAAACTATATTGGCCTATGATATCTGTGCCAGTACTGTAGGAGATTAATTTTGCCTCTCTATAACTGCCTAGACAATTAGTGATGTTTTATTTGCACTAAGACTGTGTTCCTGTGATGGCCAAGTACTGATTCACTTGAGATGAGCTACAAGAGAAATAAATCCACACAAAGTATAATAGCTGAGATTTTGGTGGGTTTGGTGGGGAAGGTTGTGGTGTTCCATGCACTGTAGTTCGGAATGAGGGGTTAGATTTCTCCAGGACCTAGTCTGCACTTGGTGTACAGTGATATGGGTAGTAAAAGACAAAAAGCTGTAAGAGAAAAAATAAAAAATCCTGTCATGACCTCAGTAAAAAATGAATCCCACAAAAATTTTGGAGTATTCAGTTAATACATTCCATATGTTCTAACTATGGCAAAACTTTTTGAGCCATGAGCTAGCATTCCCAAGTAATTCCTCAAATTGGACTAACTGGCAGGGATAATTTTTTTTAAGTCAACATAACTGTACTTATAATGTTTGACAAACTAACTGTAGTATGGTATGCTTCACCAGTTCACTTGATAGCTCTGTTGCATAGAACTAGCCAAATCTAATTTACATACTAGAGGCTCTGTGGTCAACTGGAATTATGTCTTTTCCTTCTAATTCTGTGAACATGGATTCATATGGGATAGGAGTTCAATTGAATAATGTGTTTGGTGGTCTCAATTACCAGCATGTCACCAGAAGAAATTTGTCCATGTTAGACAAACTACTCTGATGTGATGGAGTCCAGGGCAATTTGCATCCTCTGATCCAGAAAAGTCAAGTAGGAGAAGAAAATAGCAGGAATTCAATATGGATTAACTATGATCTGAGTGTCTAGTGTTCACAACTGCTACTTGTACAGTAGAGACTGCAAGCTTTGTTGACCTTAACAATATTGTGGGGATAATATTTTCATAAAAAAGGACAGTTGCCGAAATTGTTTCATATGCACATCAGGGGTTCTTTTTCCATCTTCTAGATTTAATCAGTGCCCATCTCTGTAGCTGCTGTGATTGTGGTTTTGAAGGAACAGAGCAAAATCCTTTCCAAGGCCAAGTTAGGTTCCTTCTACCTCTATATAAAGACATAATTACCGTACACCAGACAGTAGAAATCATTTACTGTCTTGAAGGTCTGTGATTTGCTCTTTATGGTTGACTTTCTTCAATTTTCTCAATGAAAGTAGACCTTTTTTACTCTGTACCAGTGACAGTACCCAGTAATCTTTGTGCCAGTGACTGTAGAGCCTGTAACATATACCCCTACTATTACTCATCCTTTGAGAGTGTGTAGACATGGCATAGAAGAATCATAGAAAAATTTAGATTGGAGGAAGTTTCTGAGGTCATCTAGTCTTGCCTGCTCAAGGTTGCTCAGCTTGACTGGTTCAATTTTGGATAAAAATATTCAGGTACTTACATGATAATTTGGAAATCCTTAAGGTGCAAAGTTCTCTGCCTCTCTGGGCAACTGCTGCAGTGCTTACCATGTTTATTATGTGGAATATTTTTTTCTTATACACAATTTGAATTTCTTTTGCTATTTGTAACTGTTGCTTTTTGTCCTTTCATTATGCTTTCATTTTTTTTTTTACCCTTATAATGGATTTTCTTTAGATAAAGGATGCCAAATTCCTTATCTTTGCCTGTCCCTTGTTAAAATTATTCAAGAGACGGAGAAGTGTACTAGGCAAGTGTTTCTAGGAAATCTGCAAAGACAAATGAAGCTGTGAGTCAAATCCCCACTGCTGGACAGCTCAAGGTAGGGGAGGCAACTGCACATTGTTGGGGTGAGAATGTGGAGCCAATCTTCCTTTGGTACCAGTGCAAACCTCACGCTAAACTTTATGGAAGTCTTCCATTTAAGAAAAATTTTAAAGTATCACAGATTGATTGGATGTTCTTTTATATATTCAGGGTAAATCTTGATTTGTAATGCAATTAAAAGGCTTTTGTATGTAAGTGTAATCATAAAAAACTGTAGAAAGCTAAGTTATGTTTTTACATACTCATCTGTAGGCTGAAAGAGAGTCTTTTTATCTATGTGATTGTTAATATACTCAGACACAGAATCATATTAAGAGATCAGTAGCAGATTATCATGTGCAGAGATTCCATTAAATGCCCGGGAAGGAGTGCTCTCTTGTGCCAAAGTGTCATGGTTTAAGACCAAAGGACTGTGTAGAGGCGAAGTGGAGTTTGATCACAGATGCATGCAATTTTATGATTTACAGAACTTTCCTGTTTTGCTGGGTTTTTTTTGGGGGGAGGGGTTTTGGGGGTAAGAAGTGAAATGGGAGAGATGCCATTATATGGGAGAGAATCTGAGTGTGTCAGTTTAGAGGCTCCTTACAGGACCTTCTCTGTCCTGAGACAGAGAGACCGTGACCTGGAGATGCGTTTGGGTAGTTGAGTGTAGTGGTTTCAGCTGTGCTATGTGTAGTCCTCTGGCAGGGCTGTGGAGATGCCTATGTTCTCCCTTCCCAGGGGCTAGCAGGATGGTCCTAGTGCAGGACTGTAGGGTTCCCTCCCCAGAGATATTCTGTGTGAGTACTAGTTTACAGCAGTACTCCTAGGTGCCCTTAGTTAAAGGATTGGGTAAAGAATACCTCACTAAGGATTAGTCTGCATAACCTGTGCCCTCATTTTCTTATTTACTGTTCTGTTGGTGGTGCTCACAGTCTACTTGTTCCAAACAACTCTGGACACTTTTGTACTTCTTGATGATCAGTGAGCTGTTTGGATAGATTGGCTATCTATTTGGTGTCCTGGAGCACACCAAAACTATTTTGTTGTTTGGGACAGGTAGGTGGTCATATTTCATTTATTTCTGTTATAGCAAAAAATAGGTTAAAATTCACATGTTTGTGCTAAGAGCCAGGCTAGGTGCTACATGAAGCCACCGTGTTCATTTGCTGACCCAGTCTGTGTGTGGTCTCAGAACTCTGATATGGTTGTCCCTTTCTGTGGAATGATGAGGATACTTGTCCCAGTAATGTTTCTCATATTAGTATTTCTATGTTCAATAGAGCTGGCAAATGTTTCTGAATTGTGTTGGACAAAACTGATTCCCGTTTTTGATGAAAATGGGTGAGCATCACCTGTTCACAAAATGCATGTTATCTGGACCAGATCTCATCTTAAGAATATATAAAGAGGGCAAAGATTGAAAATTCTAACTGAAGTTATATGAAAAAATTAATTAGTTAAAAGGAAATAAAGCAAATTAACAAAAACAATCAAACAAAACAGAGACCAAAAAACACAACCAGCAAACACTCCAAAAACCCCACTCAAAAACCAAACTGGAAATACTGAAAATTACAGAAGAGTCCCCATACAGAGATTGGAGCCCTGCCGTAGTGGCCTCACTATGGTAAACTAAATCATCTGTACAAGCTGGTTCCAATAAACCATTCAAAGTGATAAAGGGGTGCTATTATATTACAAAGCCCAGAAGGCTTGATACTTCCACTGTCATGAACTGAATAGGTTAAAAGTATTTTAATGCAACTGGCATAGCTTTCTTCAGTGAAAAGAGAGCTACAGGCAGAAAAAAAATCCCTTTATTAATGCACACAGTAGGTCAGTAGGACAAATTAGAATGAAGTAATCTGGTTTGTTCTGATCATTCAGTACTCTGAAAACAGTTTAAGAAACTATGTAAAACAGCTGAGAAGCAAATGATTTTTGTAAGAAGTCTTGTAATAAAAAGTTTCTCTTGAAAAATGAAGTGCATGTTGTAGTTGAAGGGGGCCTCTCAAGGTGCAGTCATGCTTTTTACTGGAGGGAAAGTTAGCCCAGAATCAGTCTCTGGAAGGAAGACTTAACACCCTGCCACCTTGCAGTTATTGTTTTATTCTTTCCTTCTTGGTTTCAGCACTAGTGGTGTGAGAGAGGGGAGAGACTAGTTGCCCGCGATCAATAAATTCTGCTCTGAAATATCCACTGTTCTTGGAGTTCTGTAATGCCTCTGTGGTCATCTGACATTCACTAAAGTAGGATAAAGACAAAGCAAAGTCTGTGAGCCAAATGCCAGAATCCTTACTCAGGCTCCATTCCATGCTTGTTGATGAAAAACGTGTGAAAATGGGCTGCAAGGGAGAGGAAATCACTGTGGATTTCAACTCCTCACAGTTCCCTCTTGAATTCTCTAGTCATAATGTTTTTTAAATACCAGGAACCTCAGGCCTTCAAATGTGAAATACATATTTTAGGAAATCTGAAGGCAATTTGTTATGTCAGTTGTTGAAGTCGCAGGATGCTTGGAAAGAAAGGCTGTGAAGAAAAGTAAGGGAAACACTCTGCTGAGTTAATTCTTTCTATGCAGAGGGGAGCCCTGAATTTCAGTAGCTCTGCTGTCAGTGCAGCTAGAGTCTCAGGAAGTGTGACAGGACACAATTGCTCCAGAAGCCCACCCAGCTTTGCCTTGCTACCTTGGTTGAGGGTCAGTCCTCTAAACACCCTGAGACTTCATGAAGTACCTGTGATTTGGGTCAGGTCTTCAGGAGGTAAAGTCAGTATAGCCCAATACATTTCTAGGGATTTGCTCCAACACACATAGGCTGACGTTTAGTTTTTGGATTTTACTCTGATTCACAGAATCAGAGCCACAAATAGAGTCCTAAAAGTGCACCATTGTGTCGGTTATATATGCTCACATTCAGACATCACTGGACTCCACTACCAATCTCACAACACAGTCATGGCAATTACTATGTTATATTTTCTCATGCTAATGAGGAAATGAGGACTATCTCCCCCACCACTCCTTCCCACAAACCCTTGATCCTGCAATATTTGAGAAAGAAAAATGAATTCAAATATTAAGCAAAACTTCTTATCACAACAAATATGGAATAAAAAAAAAAGATTTGAAACACTCTGTATCATTTACGATGTAATCTCCTGGCAGTAGAAAGCTGGCAATGTGCTACAGTCATGCTTTCAATTACATTACTAAGTAATCACACATTAAAGTCTAATGGCAAATGATTCTTTATTCCCAGGGTGCCCTGTCCAATTGTTTTCTAAATTGGTTTCAGGAATAAGGATGCAAGCATGACTGCAAAAATATTATTTATGGTTTGGAAGTCGTCTTTTGTATCCATTTTTTTTTCCTGTGTGCTTTCCGGCAGATATTTAAGAATGCAGTTTATTATTTCTAGGTTTGTATTTTAGTTTGACAGTTAAGAAATGCTTAAACATCACGATAAACTTGGTTGGATTGATAGATAGAGTTGTCATATTTTCACTGCCGCTGAATATGTTGTATGTCCTGTAGGAAATTAATAATCTCTCAGGAAAGACCTGTGCTGGAATTCAGTATTTTTACCTTTCTCATGCACTCTCATAGCCCCTTCTCAGTGCCTGCAGCCACCGGTATAGAGTGAAAAGAACGTACCATCTTTGTGTCTTGACAATACTAGAGTCTTCAAATATGACAAAGTGTAGGACTTTGTGTGATGCTTCACTTTATAATATATTAAAAAAAAAAGGAAATTTAATGAACTCCCTGAAAAACAGAGAACATCTAAGCTCAAGATAATTCTTGAAGCTTTAGGAAGGTAAGAACTCAAACTGTCATGGAAATTCATGCTAAATATTTGAAGTTTGCCTTTATATTGCACGTTGCATGTTGGAAATATACAGCAGATACTTCACTGTTTTCAATATCATTGTGTTTAAACATCTTGTAAGTATTTAATCTCATGGTAGTACTTAATAAACAGGTTTTATACATTCAACTGCATTTTTGCATATGGCAGAAAAATAATGCACTTCATAAAGTCTAATTAATCAAGCCATCACACATTAATGTCAGTGAAAGGATGTAGTGCCTGTGGTGGTTACCTGAGTATTACTTGGTAACTTGCCAATCTGGTGCAAGGAAGGAAGAAATGCAAAGCAGGCTTGTGTGAAGAGTAAATGCTATGAGGTCATTAAAAAAAAAAAAAAAAAAAAAAAAAAGAGGGCATAGTTTCACAGGTCTGCCCCAGATCCAGCTGAAGCAGTCAAGACTGTGAGTAGCAACTGTCTGTCCATCAGAATGTTCTATGCTCTGAGCACAGAACTTAAGTCTTGAAAAATCTAGATACTTTGGATGGCCCAAATCAAAGTCTCTGTTTCCCTACCGACATCACTCCTAATTATGGAAAACTTTCATGGTCTGCGGTACCTTCAGAGAAACAAAGCTTTACACCGCTTTTAGTATTACTGTGTATATATAGAGAGAAAGAAAAACACATTCAGAACTTGTATTGCACAGAAAAGTATTTAACAAAGACAAAAGTATTGGGTTACAATTTATGGAGCAAACATACAAGGGCAATATACATTTCTGTTGATTTCTGCTGCTCCCAGGATTTCTGCCTCCTGTTCTCCTTGTACTCCCTGTGCTGTGTGATGTGTTGCATGATGTGGAAATACTGTGAAACTGATTTTTTTAGTTTCATTCTGCCTTTGCTTTAACACCAAGTATGTAATCTGATAGAATAACGCTGCTACCGGATACATAGACCCAGCAGGAGCCCAGTGTGAGCACCGCCAAGCTGCCCCAGAGCCCAGTATGAGCCCTGCAAGGTTTGATGAATTCTAAATGTTAATTAAGTCAGATGGCTAGTTTTAGTTAAGACCATAAGTGGGTCTGATCCCTGTGAGATTTTGCTATAGTGAAAATGCAAGTACTAGAAATTACATTACCGTAATGACTTTTACAGGGTCTATACACTGAGACTGGTAACTGAGCTAGTGAAAGAGGTTGCTCACTGCGTAGGAGGTGTATTATGAAGACAGCACTAGAGCATAGTAAACGTAATGTTTAATATAGGAGTGGAATTGAAATTAGTGGTGTTGTGGTAGATGGATCTAGTTGTTTCATTTGGCCACCTCAGTCTCTGCTTTGTACTGCAGTACGCTACATATTTGTGGATGACAGGGTAAGTGACCTCTGAGTTTTATGAAGGAAGCTTCCACAACCAGTTCTGGGAGAAAAGTTTGTCTTGGTAGTGTTTTTCTTGATATTACCTGAAAACTAAATGAGGTAATTTTTCAGAAGTCATTGCCCTTTAGTTCTCAAATCTGCAAATAGTGCAGGTCACTTGAGAAAACTGTCATGTGAGACTCACAGCTGGACAACACTGGACTTACTCTCAGCAGCTCTGTGAAAGATGTCTCACCAATGTGTTTTGAACTACACGATTTGGACTTTGACTGAGACACTTGACAGACCTAAGTAGGGTTATGACTCAGTGGAAGTAGATAGTCTGAAATAGTTCTGCGTTATTTATTTGACTGGTTTGCTTGCAGTGTAACATTTTACAGGTACAGTGGATTTTTTATGTGATGAATTGTTCATTTTAAGGGTAATGATACAAATACTAATGTAAACAAGTATATGAATATTTTCTTAAAATGTTTCTCTCTCACTGTCTCATTAATGCTCTTAAGAGACTTTACCATGTGGCTTGTATTGAGCTATACTTGAGAAGGACGTCTAGAATATCTACTTCTTGCATTTATTTATTGGGTCACTTCTTGACCTGAAACAAGATCAGCTGAGGACAAACCCTAAGCATGAAAGAATTAAGGTTTATAAAAATGGCAATTGCTTCTAATGTTCTTTAAAGAAATATTTCTGTTGTGTAGTTTTAACTGTATCTGCCTCTTCTAGTGAAAGAAGAGAGAGCGGAGAAGAAAATGAGGTTGGAAGTGTTCCAAATACTCTAAAAATAATTTACTGATGCTTGGTTTGTGCTATGAATGTTCAGAAATTAATTAGAAAACTGTCCAAATTCCCTGGGAGTACACTGACATGTTGTCTTTCACCAAAGGTTGTTTGCTAACAGAATGGTTCTGGTACAGAATGTGTGGAGTGCGTGCTAAGTACTTACTGTTATATCACTTTATTTAAAGGTCCCTGGGCCTTATCTTGGGGTTTTGTTCTAGGTGACATACATAGAAAGTGGGGGACAAGGGAATCAGTACTGGCCCTTAAAACGTGGAAAATGCAAGGAAGAAAATGTGTATGCAGGATGCCATTATTCCCATTTTATGCTGTAATATTGGAGACAGTAAGATTTGCACTGATGAGGAAAGTGCTTTAAGCACCTGCTTAACATAAGGATCTAATTAATCTCTGGTGAAAATATATGTTAGTATCTAAATGAACTAAGATTATGATGGTTCATCTAAAATTGGACTGTGTCTATGACCCAGACAGCAATAAAACCCAGATCTCCTGAATCCCAGTCCTGTGGTTTAGGAGCAGCAACAACCCAAACAAAGACGTATTCACCGCCATGCATTAAATCACCTGCATCTCTCTGTCTCACTGTCCCTCTCAAGTTCTGGAGAGTTCAACAAGTTTTAACTTTCTTATAGTTAATATGAGGGTTTTTTAAAAAACTTTTATTTTCAGTTATTTCCTGTGATGGTATGAGCAAGATATGATCTAGTTCCATTCCAAAATCAGGGTGATTAGAGCCAACCTGCGCACCACAACCTGGCTGTGTTTTTCAACTCAGTTCAGGTCAACAATTTAACCTCACTGATGCAGAAATGCTTTGAGTCACAGAACTTTGAGTCAGTTTGAACTACAGTAATGTTTTCATGGGTGTTTGGGAAGCATGATTTTACAAGTTTTGCATTAAAGTACCTACCAAACTTTTAGTCAACATTTATTCTTCCAGTCTAAGCAAGTCCTAATTCCTCCTTTTGGTGTTATTTAAAGCATGAAAATTTCCCTTTGGATTGCATTTAGAGATGTTAAGACATTGATTTGGCTCCATTATATATAGGAGTTTTAATTGATTTTGCACTATTTCAACTTCTAAAGTAATTTAGAGAAATATCAATACAACACATTAAGATGAACTATGTTTGAGATCTAATTTTCCTGTGCTTGTTGTTATGGAATAGATTTATTTTTTTTCATTTCAAAATGGAATTCTGAGAAGAAGGTCATAGTAAATGAATGAAGTCATGATCTTGGAAAAGTATAACTTATGAAGGACTTTGGCCTTGGTAGACTGTAGACTATATGCATCATCTTATTTGGATTATAGCATTCTTCTTGAGACTAGTGTGTACTGTACTTGAAGTGAGAGAGATGCTCTATGTTAAATTCTATGTTGGATCTCAGCTCCATAAAAATTAGCATCTATGACACTGAGAAATGGTAAAAGGCTCTAGGGATATTTCAGATATAAGAAAGTGCAGTGAGCCTGCCTATATAACTGATCACACCTTGATTTAGAAGCTTATTCTGAAATCAATGCCATGCAACTACGTACATCAGGGGAAGTCCTCAGATGAAAATATAATCAGTGTTCAAGATCATAAATGCATGATCCTTTCTTCAGCTGAAAAGCCGGTTGTGGAATAATAAAATTTTTTTCTTTTAATTTACGGAACATGACCAAAGATAACTAGAAACTGATTCAGTTGAATTATTTCCAAGGAACCAAATAACTTATTTCTATGGAGCTGCAGTTTAAGCCTATGGATAGGGGAACTTAGCTGGTCAACACACACTTTCATATGAAACATAAGCTTTTATCAAAAGGGGGTTTATGCACTCAAAATTCTCATGAACAACTTTTATTCCTTTCTAAATTCAGTTCAACATATTTTTTTTTAAAATTCCTATTCTCCAGATTGTAAGTTGAAGCATTGAGATATATATACATATAAAAAGGGAGAGAATTAAAAAAGACAGACTATCTAGTCCTGTTTTAGAGGAAATTCTGAAGCTTGGAGGCTGATTATAGATGCCTTTTCCAGTTTTGAGGCTTAGACACTGAGGCTATGCATTCAGACTGCTGAGCTGAACTATATTTTCTTGAACTTGACCTTTTACAGCTGCAGACAACAAAAAATTTATTCACACAATGTGCATATGTATATGTACAAGTATTCTGATTAAGCCATAACCAAGACTTGGGTACTGGAAATTCAAAGGATGGAAAGGAACATGTGAAATAGTTTATCAGAGGGTCTGAAAATGCTTCGCTACCAGTAGTTAAGGGAATTAGTCCTGAAAATGCCATTATGATAAAGTTTTTAATTAAAAAATAATTATAAGAGAAAAAGCATTTGTAACCATTTTAACTTATTACTAAATTCAGAAGAATTTGTTTCTAATTCCCAAATGCATTCAAGCTAATGGTTAGTTGTAAACATGTGCTGAAGTGACATGGACAACAATCCATAATTAATTTTTAAGGCTCTTGCTGAAGTGGTTTGCTTTTTTGATTCAGCTCCAACTGTGGAAAGCCATGATGCATTTTTATTCCACAGTGAGTATCAATTTCAAAATAATCAACCAGAAACTGTTGCCTTTTTAAAATTTTTATTAATATGGACTAGCTTTTTCATTTATGTTCTGATTCTACTGTCTGCTTATGTATTGCTGTAAATCTGAAGTAACTTGACTGAGTTACAACATTAGATCATTCATAAAACTATCAAAAAGATTATGCTGACTTCATCCTATATCCTGTATCTTTTCCTTGATGTATGTCAGCTCCATTAATTGATTACTGTATGTTTATACCTAGGGATTGAAGTAGTTGTCATGCTTTTGTAATAACCAGTTCCTCTTCTTCCTGATTCTTTTACTCTAGACAATAAAAGAAATTCAAAGTAAAAGCCAATGACTGTATATCCTGTTCATTAAGGTTGCCATTTGGTGCTCTAATTAAAAAATTCTGCCAATTAGTAAAATAATTTCAAACAAAATTTGACGGAGACCACTAAAAAAGCGTTGTCCTAAAGCCTGAAGACAGAGATCATGTTCAGAAACAATCCCTTTTGTCTGTGAACGAGCATATTTTTCATTCTTTGGAAACCTGACAAAGATACTTCTTGCTGACATTTACATTTCTGTTGAGCTGTATGAAAATATTCAACATAATTGCATATCACACAGACAGACCTCTCAGCATCCCGGAGACCCAGTGTAAGCAACAGCCTGTCCTGCATCACAAGAAGGCAGGCATTTGATCACACAGTAAGCACAGATCTATATGATGGTGTGCCAAGAGGGAGACCATCCTTTTGGGTGTACCCAGGTGATACGACAGAGGAGAAGCTGTGCTGATGCTGGTTGGGAATTTTGGGGTGCAGGACTGTTTTTGAGGGCAAGTCTGTGCTATAAGACCTGGGTGACCAAGCTCCTGTGTGGCACTCCTATCTCTGTTGCATACAGGACTCTGGGCAGCTGATGAAGGTGACTGGCAGGTGACATCTTGTGCATGGTATCTGGGGAGAGGCAGAATGCTATTGTACCAATTTATGAAATACT
>JAWWES010000081.1:64749863-64762060 GCA_035583135.1 Lophotriccus pileatus | reverse complement strand
AGGTGACTGGCAGGTGACATCTTGTGCATGGTATCTGGGGAGAGGCAGAATGCTATTGTACCAATTTATGAAATACTCTCATCACAGTGAGACCAAATGAACAACAGGAGTACTTGAGATGTGATGCTGTGTGCGCATGGTTTTTAAACCTGGGAGCACCCTTCACTCATTTAAGTTTTTCCTCAAAAGCATGACATTCTGTTCTTTTGCAAAAGAAAAAAAATTTGGCTTAGGGCCAATTTGTACTGTCGCAAGGCCCTTAGGGTACTAATATCTTAATGGCCCTGACCAGTCTCATCTGGGGTTTCATGCCATACCTGGAGTTCTGTTTAAAGTCAACCCTTGATCTTCAGGGTCTGCTTGAGCTACCACCGTGGCTGTCCTCAGATCAGCTACAGCTATGCCTGTGCCAGGCCAAGGGCCCCATTGATCTGAACCCATGCACTGGTTTCTTGGTTTGACCTTGGACCTGCCTTGTCACCATGGACCTTCCCAGGGAGCACAGGCCTTTGTCTAGCCCTGGTTATTCCACTGGGCTTGATTCTGATCCATGGATTGACTTCCTGGCTTGAACTCAGACCTGTCTCATCACCTCAAAATTGCCTGACGATCTCTCTTTTGAACCTGGCCACCATCCCTGGCCCTGTCCTGCTTGCCTTGATTGAGAACAACTGCATATGTCACCCATCTGGTGAAACCCTACCCTGCCAGCTGTGTTATCATCCCCAGCTCCATGATCTTTGTGCTTCAGGGCCAGGAGTTTGCGGCTTCCTGACATACTGTTTGCTTCTGCTGTTCATCAAGTCTCCCTTGTGTGGATGCAATGATCTAGAAAGGTGTTATATAACATGAAGCTGAATTTTCTTTGCTGTCTTGCAATGTATTTTTGTTAGGTTATAGGATTTGAACCAGAAGTAGGAAAAGATATGCTATTGGGGTGAACAAATCTCAGCTGTGTATTCATATGTCTTCTTGAAGTACAGCTGTGTCTTTTATTGAATGCAATGTATGCAACTATTGCTTTATGGCTCATTTCTATCACACCAAGAACCTCTGCTGTTTCATTTTTATACAGTCTTTAAATTGGCATGTGGAGGGGCATGAGTCCCTTCAGTGACCTTTAAGAAAGCAGAGGTGCCTCAGCTAAGTGCCCCAAGTATAGACAAAATGAGTCTGAATTTGTGTCATTATCCATTGCACGTCTGAAACATCTCAGGAAGTAGATAGACAGATTTTAAAAATCCAATTTTTATTAATTTAAATTTGGTTCATATGTTTTTGTGCAAAAACCACCCTCCCCCTCCTCCCCCCCCACCCCCCCCCGTTGTATTTAAGAGTTGGCTGAAAACCTGGCATAAGCGTGTTGGCTTACCACGACTGCTGCTCCCATTTTGTATTTTGAGAGGATGTTTGCAACACAAGAAAATCAGGCTACGGATGTTTGAGTTCCTGTGAGTGCTCATGACAGAGAAAACCAGGTGTTTAAAGTGTTTCCAATGGAATAAAAAGTCACTGCAGAATATGTAGTAGACACAAGGGAGTTTTTAACCACTGTTTAAAAGCCTTGCCTAGAGTTGCTCACAACTGTAAAATAGTAACGAATCGCTACTATCACTTTTCATCTGTGCATCCTGTGAAATACTGTAATGCCACTTTACATGATTGAATTGGAAGGTTATCTAAAATTCAACTTCACACTGTTCTTCCAAGACTATAGATTTAAATTTTGTATCCTCAGTGTTCAGATTGCATAGGGCATGTTTGTAAATTCTCTATAAATTGTGTATTTTTCCTTTTTCTATTGTAACTTATCTGCAAATTTCATTCAAAATAAAGTCTTCCAAAATAACCTAGCAAAATCATACCTTTAGATATTTATTCCATAGTGAAACTCTGCATTAGATCCTAAAAACACTGTATAAGGACTGACCATACTAATGATAGTAACTTTTTCATCAGAAGTCTACAGAAGTAGAACAATGTATTGGACATCGCATTTAACAGAGTTAATTAGTGTACAATGGTTATTTAATATGTTAATCAAGATTTAATCATGATAAAATAGACTAATCTTGCCATTACTCTGCCATTATAAAAGTGTAATTGAAATAGATTGGAAAAAAAATACAGTACATTCTTGTCAGTGTCTTAAAAACTCTGAGCTCAGAAGCACTGCAGTGCTCTGACAGACATTTCAAAATTAGTTGTATTTAATAAAAGGATATTTAATTCAGTTGGTGTTTTACATTAAAACTAAGAACCACCCACTTGACAGAACAAGCTGAGGACATAGTTCTGCAAACATGTTATCTCCTTTGGCTTGATTTTGTAGGGAAGAGACTAAGGCAGTCATTGTGTCTCTTTCTGACCATGGTTATCCAACTTTCTGGCCATCCTCATGAAGTCCAAACTCTTAGAAAACTGCAGCCAAATTTGTCAGAGAACTAGAATGAGGTATCTAGAGGCTTCAGAAATGTATGGAAGAAGAGGGAGTTGATACTAGCTCATACATGCTGACAAAGTGACTGCAAGGTGAATTCACACATCAGACTCTTGGCAATCTGCATAAGAGAAAGGTATCATGAATGCTTTATGGAGTGCTTTCAGGTTTCATTAGACATTACAGAATCCAACCACAAGTACCAGTTCATAGGAATCCAGGCCCAATCAGTTTTATTCGGTTACTTACAGAAAAAGTTTTCTAAACTTTGCAGCAAAGACAGTTGGTGGTGGGGTTTTAATCTTGACAGATTCTGCAGGTCAGCATATTTAGCACAGCTTGCAATGATCTGTCTTCAGCTACCTCTTGGATTATCTTCTAAGGGAAATCTAGGCAAGGATGCCTCTCCTTTGAGGTCCAGTTAGATTGCGCTAGAGGATCCATACTTTGGACCCAGGCCATGAGGGGAAAAAAGGTAGAGGACCTTCAGTTTATTCACAGCCAAGGGGCAGCATATTTCATTAGGGAGGGAGAGGGTGCCTCCTCATTTAGGTGTATAGTAGCCCAACTGTACCAGCAGCCACAGTCTATGAGTAACAGTACCAATTATAAATTTGTGATTAAAATCAATTATTTTCATTTCCCTCTAGCTTCTGGGGCAATCTTCAGAGTTCATGGTTTTGGTCTATCCTCTGTAACCGAGGGGTTATCAATATTTTAACTATCTTTTAAAATAATTAAGTCTGATGCATTCATGACTTCAGGGTTGAATCTCTAAGAAATCTGTAAAAAAGGTACCTGGACTTATGCTCCAGATAACAAAAAATTTGGAAGCACAGATGCCTGTATTGCTTTCACATCTTTCACTAGTGTAAATTAGAAAATCAGATTGATTATAACTATTTTTATTTTGTCTGTAATCCAAAATCTTTTTGATTTCTTAGGGGTTCCACTCTTTCAAATGTCTGTGAATGTTGTTAGATGTCTAATTACATCTGCAGAAATATTGTTCTTCCGAGATCATTAAACTCTTTTTTTTCCCTATTAACTGTATTCTAGAATCTGTGGGCTTGATTACCACCCTCCCCCCCCCCCCACACACATTGTTAATGATGTGGTTAAAATCATACCCTGTTAAATGTTAGTTCTGGAGAATAATTTCACGCAGAAATTTCTGTTAGAAATGTACATGCTTGGAAGGAATATCCCGCACAGGAGTTTACAGTGTTGTGTCTTTCAGCAAAGAAAAGTCAGGTTTAGTGAGGCCGTACACACTCCGCATTTCCTTCTTATCACTTTTGATATGAGTTTTGCTTTGGAATATTTTCTGTGTTTATTTTTTTTACGAATCTGTTAAAGAGTCGCTCATAGTGATGAGATTAAAATAATTGCTGCTAATTTTTACAACGCCTTTTTGACAGGACGACCAACAAAGTGCCATCAAAGATTTCTGACATAGGGTCCAGTTTGATCTAATAGTGGCTAAAACAAGTACCTGAGCCAAACTGAGTTCTGACACAAGTCATGGTAAAAATGACATGAACACCTTGCTTTTAGTAGTAAGGAGCCTTTTCTTGGAATGCTTAACCATAATAAGGGAGAGCCTCCTGTTCTTTTTTCCTTCATCTCTGCAGTTCTGGCAGTCAGGGGACTTAAGGTGAAGAACAGGGAAATCTCCAGGTGACCTCACTTTCCCTGCAGTAGTGCTGACCAGCGAGAGCAGGAGCTGCACCATCCACTGATCAGCCGTGCATTGCAGTGATGTTGCCTGGGCAAGTTACGGCAAGTTTTGGCCTTGGAAAGTAACTGACATGCAACATTCCCTGATCCTTTGAGCCTACTCTCTACAAGTATTAACGTTTACTTCTGAGTACCCCTGTTTCCCATGCAGGAGTCAGGACTGCCCATGTGACATTTAAGTGTTCTGCAACTTGGAAATATTTTTTTGTTGATTTCTACAGTGAAAAGAATTTGATGAATTTTTAAGTGAGCAGTGTAGGAATACATATTGCCCAAACATTTTATGGAACTTTACGTACAAAGCTTTTGTTCAATCAACTGAAATATGGGGTCATTTCAGATGATCAGGGAAGTTAACAGGATATAGAAGTATCCAGTTTAATGTTGGCAAAATAGCACTCACATTTTCTAATGTGTAAGTTCTCCTCAGCTGAGCCTGTTTGAAGGAAAAAACCTAATTGGTAAATTTAGTTGATAAACTCATTGTTTCCCCTTATTTTTGGAGAAAGTTATTTTTGTTATCCAGATTTCAAAAATGACCTATATTCTTTTTCATTAAAATGTTCACTGTTCATTTTCATTTTAAATTTAGTTAACAGTGGATGTAGATAAGTTGCTAAATAGTCTATTTTCTAAAATATTACAACCACTGAAGGGACAGGTAAATTTATAATATTGCTAACCTTTTCTTCACTTAAAACATATAACATGGACATGAAATTTTATTTTCAAATAATCAAGACAGTTTTATAGAAAAGAAAAAAAATAATGCTAGGAACAGTTTGTGAAAATTTCATATGAAAAAAAAAATCCATGTAGTTTTATCGTTGCTGTTAAGACAGCTCAAGAAAGGAATAATCTTTAATATTGTGTAACCAAAATTTTTTTGAGACTCAGAGCATGCATATGACTGAGAGCAAAGGATTTGCCTACCATTTCTTAGGGACTTTCTTATGTAGTGTTCTTCAAGAAATCTCTGTGTTTGTTATGTGCTGTTTGCACATGAACTCACAGATGGTGAAGCTTCTTGAATATTGCTGTTATAAGTACATGTAATCACTTACCTTCTCTACCCCAGTTATTTCTTTTCCTATTGGTGATTCAAAATCACAGGTGTTTGCCCCTGAAATTGAAGAGTGGCTTGTTAAAAGCTCATAAGAAATATTGATTACCCCCATTTAACCAGTGGAAATTATGGTGATAATTTTTGAAGTTAGAATTCAGATTTGAAGTTTTACCATGGTGGTAATAACCTTTAGTTGTGTTTTACCTTTTTTTTTTTTTAGTGACTTTGAAAGGACTTAAATTCGTATGATCACAGTAAGGAGATAGTTCACCTGGTCTGCTCACTTGGCTCTAGAGCATGTGCAATGACTGTGAGAGCAGTAAATCTTACATCTTACTGTAATAGTTGTGAACCCTCAAGTCTTCATGTGACCTGTCATAGGAGCTGCTGTGGCCAAGGCTTCTACTTTAATGTGACTGCACAGGAGTTCCAAAACTTGTGAGGATACGGAGAGGATCTCCCTGGAGAACTGCATCACACTCAGCAAGCCAGATAAGTAAAAAACTACAGACTTTTTTCATATCTTATTGAGCTCTGGTCTAGGTGGACCACTGCAGTGAGTCTAGTAGAATAACAGCAATTTTCAGACTGAGTTGGAGATGAAATTCCTCCATTTTAATATAATTTAAGACGAGAGGTGTTGGATGCAGGGTATAATGTAAAGAAACTGGAGTTGACACAGACAGGGCAATCTGTCTTGCACATGGGTGGTTCAGATGTCTGTGTGACTGGGATGACAGGCTGATTTCAGTGAGTATTTTACTGATGGAGGTGTTTTAACACAAATTAGTTGAAGAACCACTAGCATTGCTTTATGCCACTGGCACAGCCAAAAAGGTCATAGGTATACCTGTTTGAAGAATGTTTTTCCTGAACACTTTGTGGTTTGTTTTTGTTTTTTTTTTGTTGGTGTTTGGTTGACATTTTTGTGAAGGTTTTTGTTTGGTTTCTTCTTTTTTTTTTGGTCCTGCCTTAAATCTAGATAAGGCATATTTTAGCCTGTGAATCATTATCCAATTTATCCTTGTTGCCACTCTATGAAATGCTAAGGTACTTCAGCTGCATACTTGGTCACTTGAATTACATGGTGCTATCTTTGTATCTAACAGCTTAAATATAATAAATTGTATATTCCGTGAACTTTGAAGATTTACTGAACCTGTCAGAATAATTTGATGTGTGGGGTTTTTGGGTGGTTTCTTTGTTGAGTCTTTTTGTTATTCATCCCAAAAAGGAAGATAGAACTTTAATGTTTCCTTTTCCCTACAAAAAGAAATTAATTCACTGTAGAATACAGTTCTGTTTTGTGATCAACCAACTAGAGTAATGGACCCCAGATTTGTCTTCTGTAAATACTAGCATGAAGGAAACTTTCCTCACGCATATGCTCACAAAAAGCAAGATCAGTTAACATGTTTAAAACCAAATTCTATTCACAAGCCATGGCTATTTTTTTCAGCATTAATTCAAGTTCTCTGTTTAAATTACAGTTCAACTCTGTGCACAAGTCCTGAATGTGACTGTGGCAATGAAATGGTGAAAGACAATCTAACTTTTTGTTTGTTTGTCTGTTTGTTTTTCCTCATGGCTTGATTCATGTACCAGTATTTCAAGATCAAGATCTAAGGTACATTTATCTCTGAACTTCTTATATTTGAGAATGCACTACTGACTTTAGAAGAGTGCTAGGATCAAGCAGGTTTTGTAGGAGTATCAGTAAGTTGTGGCATGGCAGGGGCAGTGTGGCAGCAGAAGAATTAAACTCACATGGAACAGGCAGTTGCCTAAGTGATCTAACTCCATTAAACTGGGAACTTGTGACACTGTTCCTAGTGGCATAGGGGATAAATGAAACGGATGACCACTGTGTAACAGCAGACCAATACTTGTCTTTAAAAAGTGAATATATTCTCCAACGACGTTTGACAGTATCTGGAAATGATTCTTTGGCTGCCATCTATTTGCTAAACCCAATGTGTACTGTCAGAGCTCATTAGGGTTAGATACAAGGCAGGATGCTGGACTATCTCAATTAGATACAGTCAGCAAGTTTGTTTGTTTTTTTTTTTTTTATTATTATTTTTATTTTATTTGGTTTTAGATTTGTTTGGGGTTTTTTTGTTTGATTGTGGGGGGTTTTTTTGTTTGATTGGTTTGTTTTGGTTTCTTTTGCTATATTCCCATGATTAACACCATTCAGCAAAATTAACACCACATCACTCCTAGCCAGCTGTGTGATGGGGCGGTTTCCTCTTTTGGGGATACTACTGTGAGACTTCCCAGCTTTCAAAACAACAAGGGTAAATTTGTTTCCCCTCTCTATTTATTTTTTTTTTTCGCGTGAAGTCAGGCAGCAAGATTTAAGTCGTTGCTGCCTTGCATATGATGTGGCAAAGAAAGTGTGTTCAGCTTGGTTTTCTTCTACCGAGCCCTCCTCCAGCAGCATCCCGGTTTCGAGAGGAGCGGAGCGGGATGTCCGCGGTAGGTGGCAGTGTGGGCGTGCGGATGGCGCCCGCCGACCCCCCACGCCAGAAACGAGCCAAAAAAAAAGGCTTTTTGACTCAGAAGCGTTTACTAAGTGAGCCCTTCGCCGTGGGATTGTCAGGCCGCCAGGTCTCTTGAAAGATCCAGCAAACCGCAGGTGCTGCTCTGCAAGTGCACGCTCCGAAACGGGGAGGAAACCCTGTCGGAGGAGAGGGGGAAGGAAAGTGGGGGGAAAAAAAAGAACATATGTGTACTATTCATTTATTCAGAGCCACGCAATCTGCCAATCATTCTTTACATCACTCGGTGCCTCGGGAAAAGCTGCTCAGAAACAATCTTTGTTACTCGAGAGAACCGGGCTTGTGCTTTTGCGCCACTTGGAGAAAGCATCAAACATTTTGTCCCTTATGAAACTCAGCACACACAAATCAACTAGGACAAGATCTGAAACCTCTGACCCTTGCAGATTCAGACCAATCCAAGCTAAACTCTCCCCTTATTCTTTCTTTCATTCACAAATAAAATAAAAATAAAATAAAAACACGAGGAGGGAAAGAAAAGAAGTCTGAAATTACAGCCCAGGCTTTAGAGAAGGGCTGTTTGTCTAAGCTGTATGGTTTTGCTGTCTAGCTGTAAAGAAGCTGTGTGCGTGTAATAAACCTTGAGCAAAGTCAGAACAGAAGAAAGAGTTTTTAAAAAAATTATTTCAAACTAAAAAAGCATGGCTTTAACTTTCAGCAGTAACAATAGGGATGTGAGATGTTCCCAACCTCACAGAAGAGACTAAGAACTGTGTCTCATGGAACACCAGCATGCACTTGGATTTGCAGCAAGATCCACACCTTGGGAAAACAGTGCCACTTCAGCATAGTAAATAATGAACAGCAGTCAATTCAGACTTCTTTTTAGTAGGGGGGCTAGTCAAAGGTTGTTAAAGGATGATATAGAGACCCATGTGAAGGAAACAATTTAGAATGCCATTAGAAGGAGGAGATTTATTGTTCCCACAAAATCCAAGACTTATGCTGCATAGTTTTAATTATCATATATTGACATCTTATAGTTAGTTTACTTAAAAAAATGTCATTGCTTATAATTAGGGTGGGGTATATTTTTATCCAATTACTCAAGTAATTAGATTCATAGCTCTTGGTGACCTCATGATAAGGGCAGGGTGGGCCAGAATTTATCCTGCAATACTTTGCCAACAGGCCTATAATAAACTCTCACTCCTTTTGTTTTCTATTGGCTTTTTTTTTGGTCTGTTTTCTTGTTTGAGGTTTTTGTTTGTCTGCTTTGTTGTTGTTGTTTGTGTTTGGTTTTGTTTTTTTTAATTGAGCAGCTATTGCAGGAATCAGAATTTTAAAATGTCTTTGTCTGGATTCAGGGTCACATCTATAAAGTGGGAGTTTTTGAGAGTCATCCGGAGTGTAGAGTGGAAAAATGATCCTGGGCTTGAATCTTTGCATCATTCTCCATTTAAGGTTAGTGGAGGTGGGGAGGAGTGCTAGAGGAAAAGCAATTACTTCTAAATGCTGGATATCCCTGAAATCAATAGCCTTCACTGTCCATGTGTACTTAAAGAATCAGTTAATAGGTTTTGCATGTATGCTTCTGAAGGTCACTTTTTTTATTTTTTTTTTGTCTGGAGTATCTTACTTCTGCCCTTGACAGGAATAGAATGCATAGAAGGTTCTTAACCAGCAGCCAAAATAGAGGCTCACATGTTTTTGCAAGGTTAGCTATACATCTGTTTTGGGTAAAATTGTTGCAGAAATGGAATTTGACCTATAGTGTTAGGCTCTTTGTGCGATTTGTTTGGGCTGTGCTTATATTTGGCTTTGTTTATGTCCATCTGTGTAAATTCTAAAAGGAAAAGTTACCTTAATCACAAAGTGTGCCCGTCTGCTTTTCTATCTGCTGGATGAAATCTGAAAATAAGAGAGGGGGAAAAAAAAGGCATTTGATCATTGCCATGAAGGAGACAAAAGCTTTCCGATTCTAGGTATGGAAAGTTTTTCTTATTCCTTTTAGTGATGGGCTAGTCTCCAAAAACCTGTGAAGTGTTCACTTTGCATAAACAATCAAAGATCTGGATGTTTAT
The DNA here is from genome assembly GCA_035583135.1 of Lophotriccus pileatus. Taxonomy (NCBI): domain Eukaryota; kingdom Metazoa; phylum Chordata; class Aves; order Passeriformes; family Tyrannidae; genus Lophotriccus; species Lophotriccus pileatus. The sequence continues at coordinate 64,752,226 of JAWWES010000081.1, read as the reverse complement.
CTAAGGCTATTCTATGGCCCTTTTGGGTGGAAATGGATTTGGGAGACTTAAGAGAATAAGCTCTTTGTGTCTTGCATTTGGTGTTGTCAGCAGTACCACAAGCAGTCTTTCTTCCAGTCGTTTGGCATTTCAGCTTTCTGTTCTGGTTCCACATCAAGGTGAATGATAGTGAAAGAAAAGAAAGGATTTTAAAGGGACACTGAAGATAGAAACTAGAAACAGATATTGAATTTCCATCCCCACTTACCTCAAATCACAAGGTCCCTCTTCTAAATCATGTCAGTGAAGGGACTCCTTATGCACAAATGGATTTTCCCTGCCTTGGAATAAGTGGGCAGTCACTCTTTCTAGTCAGGGAAGAGAGGACAGGCTAACCATGTCACGACTTGAGTGGTAGATACATCCATGATGTTAACCCATAGTTACTACATTCCAAATTTTACTTAATTCTGCCTTTACTGATATCTTTATCCATAAGGACATGTAGGGGTGGGGGTGTGTTGAGTCTTAAAAAAAAAAAAAAAAAAAAAAAAAAAAAAAAGAAGTATGTCAGTTTTAAGCTGGATGGGATATTTGGCAAGATTACTGTTTTACCCCAGATGATTTTCTGACCCTTGCTTCTGCTTCATCACTTTAAACTAAAATAAAAACTGTCAAAGAATCCCTCATAAATCTCCATGTTTCCTCATGGGTTGAATCATCTGAGCTGTGGAACGTTGTAAGGGTTACTTTTACACTTCCTGCCTTTTGGTTTGACTACTTAAAAGTTGTGCTGCTGCTCTGAATCTGTGAGCCAATTCAGGGAGCTTGTCTCAGGGTCTGTGAAAAGCTGGGTGATGTAAGTTATCTTTCACTCACAGGTGGAAAGCATCTTCCAGATGCACAGGAAGGACTGTTGACTAAGGCACTACTGAAGGATTGCAGAGCTTACTTAAGCAGGGTGAGCACCTTGCAGGGCAGGTCAGAAGTCCTTAGATGTAAAAATCTTTGAAATTCTGTAAACCACCCCTGTACATATAAGCCTCTCTGAATAAATTCTCATTAAAGGAGTCTTAGATATATATAGATATAAAGTAGGCATAGATATTTTTCCCTTTAAGAGCAGCTTCAAGGTATTAGGAGATGGTCCATAATTTAAATATACAGCAGTGAACAACAACAAGTCTACAACCAGAGTGCAGCCAGCCTGTTTGAAATCAGTTTGCATTATTATTGAAAATCTGTTTGGCACTTGTTCCTTACCCTTTTTAATCCAAAGGAGATTATTCATTGTTTCCTTTAATGTCATCTGTTTAGTTTATGAGAAACAACTCAAGTAAGTTTTTCTCTAATTCCAAGCAAAGAGTGTGCTTACACACTGTCTGTCCTGGGCAGCCTGCACACATCAGGTGTTACAAGGATGGAAATGATTTTCAGAGTCAAGAAGAAGGAGAGGCAAATGTCTTCTAGGAAGCTGTAGCTTTTGATAACTTTTCATCTCTGACCTGTTGTAAAAATCTGACTGAAATTAGACCCATTATGTGGTATACTGGGGTAGTACCCTGGCAGTTAGTTAGCTCTGGGTTCCTCTCGAATTGGTAGCAAAAGATACATTACCCTAGAGGACAGTCCAGAGCATCTTGGTGCAGGACCCTGCTTTGTGGTCCTGTGAAGGGAATGATTTCTCTCTGCTGACAAGTGGCCCAGCTCACTGTGCTGTCTAAAGTTAGGCTGTACATACTCCCTGCATGTCTCCCAGTCGTGTGTACTAAACAACAACCAAGATTGTACTGAATTGACTCTTCATCACAAATTTCAGTTGTGGCTAGACCGTACTTATAAAATGCAACATGAGACTCTTCCAGCTCTTACTGTCATGTAAAAATTTCAAATAAATGAATAATTGGTAAGAAAATGGTAAGCTTAGGGGTGAGGAGAGTAGGAACGTCTTTTATAATAATGTTGTCAACCAGATCAAATTCACACTGGTTCAGTTATGGTCTTCTCAGGCTGAGAAGAAGTATAAAAAAGCAGAATGAACATTGTCTATATTGTTTTTGATAGATTTGTGCCTAATATCCTAATGAAATCCTCCAGCTGGAGATTCCACAATCACTCTAGGTAAACTATTTTTAGGCTTAACTGTTCCTAATGTTAAAAAGTTTTGCTGTTGTCTAAATCTCACTTGAAGTGTAACTATCTTACTACTTAACCTGCCAAAGTGCATGAGTAGAATAGACTGTTCCCCTCCTTCCTTTTTTTCTTTTTTTTTCTTTTTCTTTTTCTTTTTCTTTTCCTTTTCCTTTTCTTTTCCTTTTCCTTTTCCTTTTCCTTTTCCTTTTCCTTTTCCTTTTCCTTTTCCTTTTCCTTTTCCTTTTCCTTTT
>JAWWES010000081.1:64695670-64749013 GCA_035583135.1 Lophotriccus pileatus | reverse complement strand
TCCTTTTCCTGTTCCTTTTCCTTGTCCTTTTCCTTTTCCTTTTCCTTTTCCTTTCCCTTTCCCTTTCCCTTTCCCTTTTCCTTTTCCTCTTTTTCTTTCTTTTGTTCTTTATTTCTCTCTCTTTCTTTCTTTTTTCCTTTAAAAGTATAAAATACTTTTTAAAAAATAAATGCTAGGCACTTGATGTGCATGTTCCTGCTGAATAGTTTGCTACAAAAGCTGTAGTGTGTTTGGTTTAGTCATGTTATGCTAAATGTTATGTCCCCCATGTATTTTTTGCATCCCTGCTTTTTTCACTCTATGCGCAGACTGATCCACAGTCAGTTTCTGCTGTGATTTTGCTCACAGTTCCATTTTAGACTGCCATAATACCATAGTCCCAAGGCATCGATAAATCTGATGTATTTTGACTATTTATCTTGTAGGCAATAAATATCTGTTTACAAAGTGTGTTTCGTGAATTCACTCAAATTACATTTGGGCTGCTACAATCTTGGAAAAAAAAAAGAGGTGCTAAAGGTTTGATGTGGGAGAACATTGCATTTAACTTCAGGGGAGAACTAAACTTGTGATTCTGTCATCAAAGGTGAAACAGCAAAGCCCTATTTCTTGCTAACATTAAACCATTTATTCTTATTTCCCTGTCATTTTTATTACAGGCATTCAGTCTGATGCTCATGACAAAAAAGTTCAGACATGCTTAAAAATGAATTCGTTGCATACCTAGTGTAGAAAACTATACTTTATGGATGGTAGCTGGGGGTGACTTGTGGTTTACTACTGATTATCAATTATTTAAAAAGAAATATATGTAATTGATATTCAGAGCATCAATATTTATTGGAACATACTCTCATCTCTGTTTTATTTGTGGTTATAGGCGTGTAGATTAACTCAGGCAGATGACACTATGTGTCTTGATGGGCCCAACAGCTCTTAATTTACACTTGATCTGTTGAACTGCTATTTATGCAAATATTTTTAAAAGCAATATTGAGTTATAATTGGGAGCATACTTTTGGAGGTGGCATGATGAAGATAACATAGTATTTCTCCTAAGGAAAAGGGTAGTTCCTTAATCTGTTAATGTAAATAAGACTTACTCAAGTGAATGATGCATGAATATAAAAAGTCAAATTTCTGAACCTGTATGAAGTGTCAGCATAAAGTCCTCACTCTCTTGCATTCATCTACAGCAGCAGAGAGCGTTGCGATTGACAGGTATTCCTAAACCGAACCTGCTTTGATTCTTTTAAATCAAAACCTAAGATTCTTACGGCAAATACCACACTCAGGTTTTTCATTGTCTTAGAAATTCACTTAGGTTTCTTACTCAGCTCAGCAAGTGCAGCAACTTGCCATGGTGTATGTTGCCAAAGCTGTGAAAAGTCAGTATTTGCAATGTGGACCTCAGCTATGGCCCTTGTTTATGACCTGGGAGGCCACTACAGAATGTCTCATCTTCCTGTTTTCCTTTTTTTTTTTTTTGGTGGTCATGAGAAGAGGAGGCTTGTCTTTTCTTGTTTGATTGATTTTTTGTGTGTTTTGTTTTGTTTGTTTGTTTTTGGGGTTTTGTTCGGTTGTGGTTGGTTGGTTGGTTGGTTTGGGTTTTTGGGGTTTTTTTCCACTGTACAAGTTACATTACTGTTATATGTCTAATCTCTGTTAAACTTCAATATGAATAAAATGGCAATAGGTGAAAAAAATAAAAGCAATTTTACTGCATCGCAATAAAGTGAAAAAGCAGTCTTTTGAACTCTGTGTTCCCATGTAGCTCTGCCAATCCTCAAAACTATGATGTTCAGCTACTAAGATCAAAGTGGGAAGATGAGCCTGAGTCACAGTTCAGGATGCCTGTGATCTCAGAAATAAGAGAAGAGCTGATATTTTCAGCCTGCAAAGTTTTTATATTTAGAAGTTTAAGGGAATGATGTGTGATCAAAGACTGTGTAGTGTTGAGTTTATAGAAATTTGTGTTTAACATATAAATCAACATTCCTTTTGTTTAAATGTGGAATCTGAACTTCGAGTAGAAACTAAAGCAAAACTCTGAGAAGATGCTGAATAGTTCATGTGGTGTAGTGCAGTGGACAGCCCAGCTCGTGAACTTCTCTTCTGAGGTTTTGGGGAATGGTTGTTTAGGCAGCACATGTTATCTGAATTAAGTAAATGCTTCCTTCTCTTCTTGATGTTTCAGGTCCACACTGCTGCCTATATGCCAGCAAGATAAGACTAAGTGAGTCTGGAGGGTTTGGCCTGGTACATTTAGAGTTGCACGGGCTGGATTTAGAAGCGAAGAGAGAGAGAGCTTTCTGCTCTGATGATTAAGACTTGTGACTCAGTCATAGAATAAACATATTTGGTATTTTGTTCTTTGTCTTGCACATTTCCCTCTCTTAGATTAGATATTTCCTGGAAATAATGGCTGAGTAATTGGACTGCAGAGTAGTGGAAGATGAACGCTCAAGTGTAGAGAAGGAGAAGTGAGTGGGGAGGAACCATTCCCTTCTGTTTTTGTCTCCCATACTGGGTTTCAGTTTCAGCAGGTTTCCTGTCAGATACTCAAGAAGAGCAGCTGAGGATGGACCCCACCCAGAACTGGAGTAACTGAGAGGTTTATCAGTGATTTCAATGGAAGTTCAATCATGCCCTACAGTTCCATTTGCAATATCAGAGTGGTTGGTGTGAGCTGAGCATGTCTCTTCTCTCAGGATGCACTTGAAAAATGGTGGATCCTCCCCAGCCAGCTTGTTACCTGACTAGGCTAGGCTGACATAAATCAAAGGATGTGGAATGACACACATCAGGTTACAAAGCAGAATGGTAAGGTTGAGAAAAGCAGGATGCCCAAAACATGCTCAAGATACTACTGAATAGATATGACTCCTCACTATTCCTCTGTTTCTTCCTGAAAACTTGACATTTTATCTGTGACTTGGTTGATTTATGTGTCTAGCTAATGTATTAATAAACAGTGAAAAGTAAAACATTCTGTGTAGTGATCCTCTTGCTTACAGTGCAGATTTTAAGTACTTTAGGTTTTAGCACTCCAGTGTGACACACTTATAAATCATCTGGCTTTTATAATGTGATTGTCAGGGTCACTGGAGGTGATTTTAATGAGCTGCTGAGTGTCACTAGTCACTATGGAATGTTTTGCGAACATATGTGCAAAACAGGGATCTGGACAAATAATTTCGGAACAAACTACTTGTAACCTCTAAATCCACTTAAGTGTTCAAATGTAACAAACAACTGCTAGGTTGGTTGCTGCACTTCTGGCACTGACCTTGGAAAGTTTAATATGCAACTGCATCTAAGCTACAGTAAATTAGTCTGTTCTATGTTTTCCAAATTGCAGCACAATAATGGGATCCCATTACTTCAGAAGTTCTAATGCAATAGTAATAAAATGTAATCTATAACATAAGGGTATCTGTTAATTAAATAAAATATAGAACACGTGAATATCTAGATAAATTTTTGGTCACATGTATTTTCAAAAATTGATTATAATTGTTAGGGAAAATATCTGCCAAGAAGAAAAGAAAGGAGGAAGTAATTTGCAGAAAATGAACTTAATGCTGAGAGCTGTTCTGAGTCCTGTAATAAGTTAGGTTCAAAACATGGCTGATGAGACGTGGTATTGCCCAGTAAGGTACTCAGCAGTCACAGGCCACGCAACATCCTCTTGGGCATGTTCTTAACAAAGTAAATGGCTCCATCTTAACAATTGCTTCAAGTATTCAGAAATGAGGTTTCGGCACTTTCCCCCCAACATTAGACCTTTCTCCTTTGCAAGGTCTAGGTGGCTACCTGTGAGATGCAGATGTAACCAGTATCACTCATATCCTAGTCTATTATACCTTGCCCAGATTAACTGATATGTCATTGTCACTAAGAATGCTGTGATATATCATGCCTAGATAGGCATGTGCTAAGAGCAGTATGTGCTATATGTGCTACATATCATGATATCTGTGAAAACCCAGCAATCAGTCAATATGATGTCAGTATTGCCTTGCCTCATACTAGGCTTTTATTTTATTTTTTGGAGCAAGAGAAAGAAGAGTGAAAGTAATACAAAATTTGAACAGTCTCATGTTATTTGGGTGAAGGAGAAATAAGATAGTGTCTGAGGGTCTCTGTAAGCTGCCTGTGTTTGGGGGCCTTTCACTGAGGGCATATTCAGGAAAAACTACCTCATAAAACTCTTAGGCAAATCATAGCTATAAATCATAGGCTGCAAAACAATTTCCCCCAAGCCAATGGCAAATCGTTGCTATATCTTGAGTGTAAATTACTAACAATCAGCAACACACCTAGGAAATGGAGCAAGTCTACAGTATATTTACGATTTATCAGAGCTGAATATACTTTTGACAGAATTTAAGATCTCCAGAAAAACAGAAAGAAATAGGTTTGTTCCTCAGGTTGTACTTACCTACCTTTCCTGGGGACCTTACTGCTGGTGCAGGAGCTGCTCAGTGCTACCTTTTTTATTGCTCATTCTCAAGTCTGAGGTAGTTTGGGATTTTTTTTTTCCCCTTTCATCAAGGAACATAATCTGTTAGACAAGATAATTAAATGTGTATGGGCTAAATTCTATTCTTATTTACAGGGTCTGCAGTAAATCTGAACTCACTCCAGTGACTGCAAGGGAGTCATTCTAGATTTATGTTGTTATAAATGGGATCAGAATTTGACTTGTATAAATGAATATTAAAGAGGGAAAAGAGCTGTTCTTGTTCACACTCCTAGCCCCTGGCAAAGGCTAACTTAACATCCTTAGCCTTCTTCATTGAACATGGAGAGGTTCAGTCACCACCGCTCTTTAGCAAGGATTGAACCCGACTTTGGAGCTTTCAGAGAACCAATCCTCATTTTTAGTTATATTAAATTAATTTATATATTATATTTTATATATATTATATATTATATTTAAATTAATTATCATTAAAGTAATAATTATAAATGCTTGATGTGTTACTGCCAAAAGAAGTCTAAAGTCGTTCTGACTAATTCTGTTTCCACATTCACCTTTGGTAAAACTAAGGATCACTTCTGTGATTCAAACACGTTTTCGCCTTCCTAAATTATACTTTCCTTTCCTGTTAATATTCTTGTTGAGTGCCACATTGAAAAACAGGTGATGTGGATATTGTTATGTAAGAAGTCTTTATTTTTTGACAAATTAGCCAAGTATGCTGTTCAGGGTTTCATGCCACTCATTTGTCTTGACGTCTCCAAAAAAGTTCTGACTTAACTGTAAAACATAAAGCATCTACTAGGATTGTCCAATGGTTGGATACACAACATGGCAGAGTGTTGAATTATTAAGGTTATATCTTCCTCATCTTTCCTCTAGTATGGTGGAGAGCGAGAAGAATGTGTTTAACATGCAATTTTTGTAAATATTTTTCTGAAAAGTAATCTCTTTATTTTTTGGACCGTGGTAAGTCAGTCTCCACAACCAATCAACTGTAATCAGATAATTATTAATTCTGAGAACTGTGGGTTGTGGTTGAAGACTTTTTTCCCCCATCCCATGAATGCAGGAACATAAATAAAAATTGCTTTTTTTCCCTCCCTGTAAAAAACACCTATTTGTGAGAAATCAGGAAAGCCAGATATATCACAGCTAGCACTGAGTTTGGAGGAAGATGGTTGTTTTTATAGAACTCAGATCTAAGTGGCTTTACAGTCCTAAGCTCTGCCAGGGGAGGTTTAGGTTGGATATTAGGAGGAAATTTTTTACAGAGAGAGTAATCAGACATTGGAATGGGCTGCCCAGGGAGGTATTGGATTCACTGTCCCTGGAGGTTTTTAAGATAAGACTGGATGTGGCACTCAGTGCCACATGGTCTAGTAACCATGGCAGTGTTGGATCAAGGGTTGGACTTGATGATCTTGGAGGTCTTTTTTAACCCGGTTGATTCTATGATTCATTATTTTGGAAGAAAACTTTTTTCTCCCCTGACACAGAAGAGATCCCACAGTAGATTATCCCACAGTGCCTTATTTACGTGTTAGTTGTTATGTGCAGTAACTCCACACTTTCCAATTTGTAAATATAAAATAAGAAAGTGAGTATGCAATACTGGATATTTTTGTTTTACTGGTCCTCCCCCCTTTTTTTTTCCTTAGGAGACGACAGTATGTCTCTTTTGTGACAGTACGTGAATATATAAATTAGATGCCTTTCAAGTAACATCATATTCTAAACAGTGAACATGATGATTTTTTCAGAGGAAGACCTAAGATGCTACATTGGGATAAAGGAGGTTCAGGCATCTGATTCTGGTGCTTTTTCAGATAGAGAAGGGTGAGGACTTACCTTTGTAAATGGTACTTCCTCCCTTTGGGTTTTCATCCTGTGACTTCCCCACTGTGTGACTTAATGGAACCATGATCCTTTTCTAGCACCTGCCCACCTGTGAATTTTCTTCAGCTGTAGACTTTTACCATTTTACTATAGCTGTAGACTTGTACCATTTAGCTGTGAGTAGCCTAAAAATGAAACAGTTTATATGAACTTGTGCAAACTCCATTCGATCTTGAATAAAATGGACTTGTGTCAGTAGAAAGCTTTTTTTTTTTTTTTTTAAATGAAAACCAAGTATGAATTCTCTATGGGTTTTTCTCTTAAAATAGTTTGTTTAGTATATTTATAACATGGAAGTTTCTCAGTATGACACAAGTGAAACCATGAATAAAACCTGTAGGTTGACAGAATAACTTCTTTTTGTAGAAAACAAATCCTACTAATTGCAAGTGGTCACTAAACTTCACCCTTTCATCCTGCTGTGATCTCAGTTCATTCCCATAGCAAAGTGTAGTTACCACATGTACATGTCCAAGATTCTTTAAAAGGCTCCTCTTCAGTTGCCTCCAGGACTTTTATTTGGAATTCCCAAGCAATCTGAGACATGATAAACTGGTAAAAAAAGTTGCAAAATTAAATGTATTAGCACGTGGGGGAAAATATCCCTACTGCGTTGAAGGTGTCCTTGCTTACAGTCAAGCAGACATTCTTTCACATTTTTGAAATGAGAGTAAGAAAGTAATCAATTTTTAAATTAAACCAGTAACAGGAAGACTGCCACTTTGTTGAAACCTGTTAAGTGATTCAGGAAGTAAATTCACCTTTCCAAAAAACCTTATTAGGGTTCAAATTCCAATGTTTATTCTACTTGTCATTATCTGTTAATGTATTTCCTTATAGAGGCAGAACAATCAACCCCTGATGTCACATAAGTCATTAACGTGGCCAATAGCTATCCCATAGCTTTCATGTACTCAATGTGTGAGCATTGGAGCAGGTTTCATGTATTCTTTTTAAGATCACCTAATAATTTCCTAGGCAAGTAATAGACAAAATGTGGTATATTTTACATGAGTAAATAAATTGAGTAGTTGGCAGGGGGCAATGTATTGCTGGGTCCAATGTAATTCTAAAATATAACTCTTAATTCTTATCTTTACTTGATTCTTCACCCTCTTTGGCAGCAGTGTGATTTTTGGGTAACTGACACTGAAGGGTAATTTTCAGTTTATCAGTGCACACAAAAGGATGATACTAGAAATATTTAATTCTGAATTTGGTGGCTTGAGTCAAGCTGGCACTATACTAAGGTATCTCTGAGTTCGCTCTTTATTTGTCTTGCTTTCAATTTGATATACAGCTTTTGGTGTTTCACATATATTGTCAAAGTCGCAGGTATTTTTTCTAAAGCTCCTTTTATATGAAGTGCAACTAATATAGTTTTCATCCGATAAAAACTTGGAGTTCTGTAAGTGTGATTCTCTGTCATCTGAGAGACCATAAAATCAATGCATCTTTTTGTGTAAGTGATTTTAAGACTTTATATATTTTTTATACTTATTTTTGATTGAAATTCTATTCACATAAATGTGGAACACCAGCAAATTTAAGTAGTGATAAACTAAACATTTAGATAAGTGATTATATTTGGAGACGCTAGAACATGTGTCAAGAAATAAATACCAAAATCTTCTAGTACTCCTCAGAAGTCTGGTTAGTTGCAAAATGCTTTACACAACTGGCTTGGTGATACCATACTTGTTCAGAAAAATATGAAGTTTAAAGTTATTTCTCGGACTTCAATTATAGCTATCTTTGGTGTGTTAACATTTAATTTCTTCCCTTTCCTCTCCTCCTCTAAGGTAGCAAGGCTGCTGTCCTTGAAAGTGGAAGATCCTAGGGGAGAGGAAAATGTTGCCTGTTGAAGCTGCAGCTCAAGAGGTGTTTGAACAAAATAACATCTTTGGAATTTGCTTTCACAATGCAAACTGTTCATTTGAGAAAAGTCAGACACAGGTTACAAAATCAAATTCCAAACATTTTCCTGGAAATTCCTCAATATCTAAATCCTGAATATCTGTTGCTGAGATGAGAGGTTGGACAACTTTTTTTAGGCGCAAGAGCAGGGGCAGCAAGTGTCTCAAAGACAAGCTTATTTGGGGAAGTTGTTGCAAAGAACACGCACTGATCTCCAACAAATATTTTACTATCAGAAGTTCTTATTTGTTCCCCTGGATGATCAGAGCAGACAGAAGGAATATTCTGCTGAATCGAATGATTCATGTTATCCATCAACTCTAACATATTTACTGCAAGGCTATGTAGTTAGCAGGGCCATGTACATGGACCTTACAAGCATTTTTCTGCTTTCTTTTACATCAGGTGCTGGTAATCAAGGATGAAAGGTGATGATTCCAGATGACAGTTTGAATTACCAACTTTTGGAAAGGAATCCAGTGCAAGAGCACCTTCCCCACTTGTCCTTGCCCACTCCATAGACTCTGCATTCCCATTTTAATTAGCTTAGTTGTTTTTCCTTGGCTTTTTTTTTCTGAGTGGCTTGAGGTTTTTTGTTGGTGGTTTGTGGGTTGTTTTGGCTGGGTTTTTTTGGTTTTGTTTTTGTGTGTGAGTGTTATTTGGAGTTGCCAGTGGGGTTAATTCCTTGGCTGTTCTGTCAAATGCTAGCTTCTAGTACAGATATTTGTGTATATATGAACAACTGTTTTTTAATAACCTGCCAAGAAGCTATAATCTTCCATTGCAATCCCCCGGGATTTAATTAGAATGGTTTTCCACAGCCTGACATGTTTATGGGGCATAGGTAAAGAGACAGTTCATAAAGCTGTCAATTTTCTGAGAAATTAAAGAAAAATTGGGCTGCTTAGTGCCTTGGCAATTCCATGCTGCTGATACCAGCATTGCAAACAATGAAATCAAAGGCAATGTAACAAGATACTGATGCATTAGAGATGGGGAGGGTTTAAAATTATATACAAAGGCATTTGTCAATTTGAATTTGAATGCATAAGAGGAGAAATATGGAAAACAAAATATGAACTCCAGTAGCTGCACATTAAACTGCTCAGGTTTAAACAGTGCAAAGCTGAACAATAGTCTCTTCACTGCTTTAACAGTAGCTGTAACTTTCTCTCCTAGGGCAAGAGGGTAGGGATGAAAACTGTGAAAGGAAGTAATTCTGGACTATGAAAACACACTTACTACAGATTTCTGTCTTCTTTGCTGACTGGAGTCTGAGGATGCTTGGTCATATAATGAAAGGGTATTTGCTTAGAGGTACAGTTCACAGTGTTTCCTCATAGCAGATGGAGTCCAAGTCTCTTTGAGGCTGTTACACACTGGCAATTGAAAACAACCCAACTTCCAAATTCTGTCCTTTTTCAGTTTAATATTTTTCAGTCAAATTATTTGAGTGTATCTGAGTTTAGCTACCCTCTTTAATGTAAAATAGAAACTATTTCCCCTTCTTCATGGTTCTCATGTATGACCGATTGTTAAAAAGGAATTAGAGTTGCCATCTCTGCCCTTCTTGCAAATCACCTGTGGCTTCACAGTAAACTTAAATTGGTATTAAGAGCAGTAAGCAATGAGAGTTTGGATCATGGTTTCAATAGCGGGCAATATGTTGCTGAGGAAGCTCTGTAGTTGGGTTGGCACTTAAACAGAATTTAATTGGGATGGTTCATGCCTGTGTTTAGTATCAAGTTCACACTTCCATAACACACTTTAATATTACTGAACATAAGATCAGATATCTGTGTCATCTTTGTCATTCAGTTGGAATAGCTTTTGCCCAGTTCTGAGAATTATGTTTTAGCAATAAATATGGACAGGTTGTGGAGTGTTCAAGAGAAGGCTAATGGATAACACCAAAAAAAGGGTGCATAATGTACACCTCATCATCCAAATCTTTTTAAAAAATGATGTTTCTCTTGTTTTCCAGAAAAAAAAAAAAGAAAGAAGTTTGTGGAGGCACAAAGCAGTTTTCTGATGTACCAAGAACTCATCTCCAGGTCCAGTAAAGTCATGACAGGAAGCAGTTTGTTTATTTATCAACAAAAATTACCCACTAGGAGGGGCTTTCTAGCTGTAACTAAGTTAATCCCTTGAGTAACATGTTATGGAGTCTTTGCCAGTGGAGACTTTCAAGAAGGTTGGATAAACTCTTGTTTGTATGTTCTACCTGCTGTAACGCAAAACAGAGGACTGTTCTAGTTCTGTTGTTTTGCATTGTGCTTTCTGAGAACTGGAGAAATAAGAGGACACATCCCAGACCAATAAATTGTCGTAGCTTCAGTTAATGAAGGGAAAGCCACATCAGGATGTCTGCTGCACAGTAGTGACTGTGCTCTGCCACCACAGACCAGGCAGTTGGAAAGGCAGCTGTTACAGAAGAGGTGTTCAGGAACTACTAAGGGAAGCATGTACATTGGTTTTATCTAGGTCTCGGGGTACGCGGTAAGCTGTTCAGGTATAAAGAGTGCCAAGCTGAACAGCAGGCTGCTCAGGGCATATGGACTAGACTCCATATTTCTCCTCAAAGTAAACAGAATAGTGTGACATTTCAGACTGAGTGTGTGTTGACTGCGTTGACCTACCAACAAGTCCCCTGTTACCTTGTGTTCTCTCTCTTTGTTTGTCCACATATTCATCTGTTACACACACTGCTGAGATAGTTGAATGTCTTTCATGTCTGGTATTTGTTCATACGATACAGTGCAATGTGTAATGCAACAAGACCCCACACTGGAGTTCATAAGGACCATTTCAGTAACAATCACAATTAATACTGTCAGCATTTACTGTGGATTCATTTGTTAAATGTCAGTATGCCATTTCTTAATCGGCATCATTTTATCTTACTCTGTGTCCATATTGTTTCCTCTTTTTCTCTCATTTATTTACCATCATTAATATTTCCATTCATGTTTTTTTATTTTCTTACCCAAGTCTTCTCTCTGTCCAGCTTTTTAAGTTATTGTTTTGTAAAATATATTGTAGAAGCTATCAGACACAGAGTTTGTGTGATGTGCTTCTTATAACCATAAAACACCTTAGGGAGAATACTTTCTAAGCCCAAAACATTGCATTTTTCCTTCTTGCAAGATTATTTTACTTCCTGTCTTTATCTCATTTCCTTTTTAGGTTCCTACCACGCTTACTAGGTTAGTAGAGTTTTTTTCAAGCAACTATAAAATAAAAGTCACCAAGCCATTGGATCTAGGTTGTTTTTTTATTTGGTTTTGGGTTTTTTTAAATACTATATATTTCTACATGTACATGATAAAAAGGGAAAATAAAAGTTTATGAGTAGAGAGACTGGAAAGGAATGGAGTGTAAGTCAAGGAGAGTCTGTGCTATAGGTCAGCAAAGAACACAGAGATTGAGTGCAGATCAAAGAAAGTTAAAAATTATTTGACAGCATTTGATTTAGAACAGCCATGCTGAGAAGTGTCCTGTAATAATTTATCTTACCTTTCACTTGTAGATTGCTGAGCTGTCTTGAAAGAATTCAGAGACTGTGGAATGCAGCCACTCTTTTCATTTATGATTTGAGAAGATGGGATGCAATTTAACGTGTTGATGTATGATCAAGATGTCACCCTCTATCAGGACAGTTCTCAGTGATTTTCTACAAAAGTCTGTGAAGTGAATATTCATGGAAAAGAAGTTTTTCCTATGGGAAAAATTCTTCAATGAGGGTCATTGAAGAAAGCTTAGAGTAAAACACCACCCTATAGAATTGTGCCTCCTCCTGAGACTGTTTCATTTTGTAGATGCCCTTTTACATTATGAGTGCTTTTGCTGTGGTGGAGAGGTACAATGAAAACGGAATTAAATAGTCTGTGCTTAAGGTTAGTGTGATTCAAGATCTCTGTATTCTGTGTCTCAGAGATTTGCTTCTCATCTGAAATGTATGTTAGAACAGTGATGTTCCATTGACCGCAATCATGTTCTTCCTTAATTGGGCCCCATGATTCATGGCAGAGGCAAATTTAAAGTCTAAATTAATGCATAGAGGAAGCCAAGCTAAAATGTCTTTCATCAAGATTGAACTGTACTGTCTCAACTACAGGAATGTTTTATGAGAATTTTACTGGGGTCCTAAAAAATTCTTACAGGGGCTTCTGCTAGTAGTTATTCAGGGCTGCCTTGACATCTGTAGCATCTACTGCAGAGCAATGTCTCTGCTGGTGTCACACATTCTGAATTCACATGTCAGCCCATATCCACCAAAATCATGATTTTTACTTAAAATGCAAAAAACTCATACAGTGCTCTGAGATTTGGTGGTTTTAGAAGGACACCAAATGGTAAATACCTATGTGACAAAACAATATAAAGGTGTGTCATCAGAAAGAATAGAAGAGAATGCCCAAACATAGCCAAGCTATTCATGCTCTCACTGTTCATGGTAGTGGCCACATGCTAAATGACAGTAAATATATAGAGAGTGCACCGGGAAGTGTAATTTGCTTGCAGTAAATTCCTAGTAATAGTAAATGCTCTGAAATATTCTGTGACAACTCCATTTTTACTTAAACAACAGTAGAATGAATGCTGCTGTTTTCATTGATGGACATGGTCTGATTGGCAGTGGAACATAATTCAAATATAGCAGGTTTCTACTGCTTATCATAGGATATATCAAATAAAGCACAGCAGACCTTTAACATTTGTTACCACCTTTTTTCTATAATATTCCTTTTTAAGTAAAATCATCTGTAGGAATTAAATTCATGAACACAAATTAGATGGCAATAATATGTTTTAAGGAATGCAATTTATTTTTTATGTAGAATTCATGGAAGTTTCATCTAGAAAAAAGTATGCATTTAAAACAAGCAAGCAAACAAACAAACAAATAAAATGATTCTGAGTACTCATGCCTGACCAACTTCTGGGAGAAGTAACTCTGAATTAAAAATTATCAGAAAAGGATGATTGACGTCAGCTTTTAGTCTTACCTTTTATGCAGTGTAGATGATGTTTAGTATGTCTTCAAGAAGATAAGTAAAAGTATGAAAGCAGTTTTTGAGAACAGTTATTTTGTTACAATTGTATGTTTTTTTCTTACTATATTGGGTAAGGAGAAGAAGTTACAGTAAGAACCGTGACAAGATGTGTTTTTCTGGACATGTGCTTCTACTTCATGGGTAGAAGACTATTGTCTATAAGAGGATCCTTAGATAGTGAGCTCAGAGGTATATGTCTACATCATCCACATCTACTTTTATTCAGATATATCTGATCCTTAATGTCTGGTTTGCCTTTCAGTTTTCATATGACTTCATTAGCAAGTCTCTAACATGTATATCATTCCATTCAGGAACCATATGTAATTTATTATTACTACATATCACTGCTAAATCTGCCTTGCTTTTTATTAGGGTGTTTTGTCTATTTGCTGCCCTACCACATCCTGTGTCTTACTTTTGGGGCTTCCTCTGTTGCAAGTGTCCATCTGTATGCAGTGATTTCAATGACCTTACACTTTAAAGCTTTACTAAATTTTGTGAAATTTAAGGAATAAATATGTCTGAGCTGCTCACTGTTTTACTATATATATGATCCAATCCCACTTACTCTAATTAGGTGTCTCCTTCACAGGTGAATTTAATTTCTTACTTCAACAACAAATCTGAAATTATTTGCTAGCCTAACCAGTCATGGTGGTTCTCACTAAGGCCAGCTGATAAAGAACTTTATCAGGGTAACCAGCAAAAAGTGTCTAAACTATGTGGCCTTGATAATTTTTTGGGAGAGTGGCAATCCTTTATGATGCCAAACCATGAAAACTGAGATTCTGGTCAGAAAAATGAAGAAATTAAAACTTTTTTTTTTTTAATCTAAGAGCTAGAAATTTCAATGGGACTTGTCAAAGTATGTTAGTTTAAGCAGAGATGTAAGCTTTTCTATAGGCTTGTGTGAGCCTGTCTGACCAGTCCTCACTTTTGTTGCTTTGAATTAAGACTACTTTGATTAAAACATTCCTATTAAATTCAGCATCTCACTGATTATTTTTTTTTTCTAGCTTTGTGGAAGTCTTTTATGGCATTTAATAGCAGTTGTTCCTACCATCTCTGTTTGAAATCAGAGTATATGTAAAGCATGTATTTTTGAGATTATTGAGTAAATGCTGTAACACTACAGCACTAGATCAAAGGATTCACCAGTTACAAAGCAGATTATACCGTTCTTGCTTTAAATGTGACTTCAAATGCAATATCTATCAGTAATGTTTGTGGCTTTCTGATTTCTAAATTGCAATATCGAAAGATCTACTTAACATCTACTTACTAATTATTTCTATAAAGGTTTGCAACACAGAAACAGGGCCTTGCTTTAGACTGTTAATACAGAGTTCATTTTAGTTCACTGACTTTTGTAGACCTGATGTGATATTCTTTTGACCACCTTTTGTTGTACAGAGAAGAATATAGATGCATTTTCCCACTGTTCAGAGAAACATTTGAGTAGCATTTCAAGGGAAGTTTTTCAAGTCGCTTATTGATTTGTGTAAGTCAGACTTGTGATTAAGTATTTTGGTGTGGGTTCAGGCCACAGTAAAGACAGAGCCCAGTGTTTCTCTGTATTATTGCAGGTTTCCAAATACTACATTTTGATGTGTGACTTATGATCCCTGGTTTATGTATTTTTAACACAGATTCTATGTCTATTTCACAGGCAGTTAGTGAAGTCAGAATTCCAGTTTCCCAGATAACCAGAAATCTTAATATCATAGAATCACAGAACGGTTTGGGTTGAAAGGGACCCTAAAGATCATCTAGTTACAACCTCACTCCCATGACCTTCCACTAGACTAGGCTCAGAGCCCTGTACAGCCTAATCTTGAAGGGCCCTAAATTCTTATTAGGATATGTTTGCGCCTGTCTTTTAATACCCGTGTCTAAAGTCAGAATGAAGTCATCTTCTTGAATGATGCATACAATTAACTCCCTCTAATCTTATACTTTTCAGCCTTCTAGAGGTGCTGCAACTACAAGTGGATCTCCATGTATTAGTCCTCTGGATTACATGAGTTGAGAGCTCCTGTGCTTTTTAGAGAGTGTTTTCCTAATGGAAAGATTTTGATTTACTTGTGGTATTGTTTATTATTGTTGATTTTGTTTTCCAAGCCTTGACTTTTCTAGGAAGTGTTTCTCTAACGTTGCCTTCCCAAAAACTCAAGTGATGATCTAACTAAAGTTATCTGCAAGTGTCTTTTCTTGTGTCAGAAACTACATGCAAAGTCCAGTAGTCATGAAATTCAGAAATCTGCTGTTGTCACGATCACTGTGATTCACAGAATGTTGGGTCACTGATCTGTTCCCATGAATCAGTAAAAAGGAGAAATTGAAGGAGAAGGCATAGTCACAGTGACAGTTACCTATGTACTGTGAGCAAACCATAGTAAACCAGCCCTGATAGTCACCCTCCCCTTTCTTTGCCATCTTTTTCAATTTATACTACGACTCTACCCATCATAGGTGCTCACTTTTGCTGTGTGCCTTCTAACTCCATAACTGTTTGTTTGAATCATTTTAGTCATAAACACTTTCTAATGATGTAATTGTTTCAAGAAAGCTACAAATCACCTTAACATTGTAGGTCATGTGTTGGCTTGCATTGTCGCTGTGGAGACTTTGGAATCTCAGGTTCTAATCCTTTGTGTACTTTTAAAGTAATTTTTTTGATAGTTTTAGATCAATACATCAGGCACTCTCAAATGCAAAATACAGGCACTTTCCATATAATTTTTTCTCCATAGTCATCTTCATAATACCTTGCTAACACATTCAACACTCAAGGAAAAGTAGTGGCTGAGCAAGCTCAGAAATGAGAGAATTGCTGTTTCCCTAAAAACTGGATCATGTACCCTGGCTTCTGTGCAGCAGGATGTGCAGGCAGTGCTCAGTGTAAGGAGTCATCCCGTCTTTCATTAAGGCTTAGAAAGAAAGAAAACTATGTGATTTTTAAATGTACTGCTCTGTTACGTGCAGCAGGGAAGTGTGTATTTTAAAAGCTGCACATACATGTAGCTATCAGTGGCTCAAATGAATGAGATTAATTTTATGCTTGACACTTGGCTGTGGTTGGAATGGTGGTGGCATGTCAACAACTACAACAGGTCACACAACTCCCGGATGAGGAAAGGATTTTAAGATCTAAAGCTGAAGGTTAGGTGTATTTGTGAAGGGGAATGCAATAAAAGAATACATTTTTTTCAGTGCATCAGAGGAAGGGGCTCTAAACACCCTCTCCTGAGGAATTCAGCTGCATATCAGTGAAGGTAAAGTGGATATAAGAAAAATGCCATGTGTATGGAGAGCATTAGGAAAGGTCATATATTTCAAGAAAGAATATTGTTTACAAGGAGTGTTAATAGGTTTCAAGGGAAATGTTAATTTTTTTTCCTGGCTGAAATAGCTACTGTAAGTTTTTAATGGTTAATCATTCATTCTTGAATTTTTATATTAAGCATTTCATATTACTTTATTGACTTAACTTTTATGCTCTTCTTCATTTTGACAGTAAAGAATGACCAGGCAATACTCTTTGAAAATTGGAGACCATTTGCAGCTGCTCTCTGCTGAGGAAAGTGAATAATAGGGTGCCCTCAAGGAATTTCAAAGGTATCACTCAACAGAAACTTTTGTGTCTGAAGAAAACTAGATCATTTTATCATGGTAGGCATACTGATATGTTTGCTTTAATAAAATGCCATATTTCTGCCTTTAATCTCTTGTCAACCAGCTATTAAAACCCAAAAGTGTATGTGTGCAGCACATGTAAACACTTGTGGTTTCAAGTTTGTCACACAACATACAAAGTATGTAATTTTTGTTTTGTGAACAATCTGTAATAAACTTACTGAGTAATGGCAGTAAGATTCCTTTTTCTCACCCCTCCCTCAAGGCAATAAATCAATTTGATTTAATTCAATAATCCATGAAATTTTTTAAAAGCATTATCTAAATCCTATAGAGTTCTCTGAAGTGGCCACGTGACGAAATAATGACAACTGTTTTCCATGTAAATAGTGATGAGCACCTGAAATAATAGCAGTGTTAGAAGATGATTACTTATGAGAATTGACATTATGCGCCTCAAGCCCCCAGAACTTTGCACCTGCACAGAACAGTTCCCCTTGTCTTTCAGCATGGCAATTCTGTGCTGTTAACTCACTCATCATTTCTTGCCTGTTAAGACGAGGCTTGAATCAGTGCCTGCAGTAATAGAAGCTTGTTTTGAAAGTAAAAGACATTGCTTGTGACCCAGCTCTTGTGGTCCTCGTGTCATGTTAGTTCGGAAATTCCTCAATCTTTGGGTGGATAAGGATACCTTAATGAGTTTGGGAATTGTTTCAAATAATAGTTGAAGACTAAAAAATAATATATTCTGAACAAGAGCCAATAAATATTTTCTTAATAACAGTTATACTGTTTATGAAATAAATAATAAAATAATTAACAGATATCCGCATACTTTTCATCAATCACCACATGGTCAGGTATTTTAGAAGGTAGTATAGATAAAAGAAGACTTTTTTTTCATAAAAACTGACCCAAAAATGCAATGATAAAGATGCAAAGCTCTACATTTAATATTGTCAGCAGTTCATGTATCACATCAGTGAACCACAAATATTTGGGAATATGAATGGTTAAGTGGAAAGAATAAAGCTTCACATGCTACGTCTGCACATGCTTGTGTCTACAGGACAGACCCAAGTGCTTGTATGTGAACAAGCATGGCGTGAAGACTGCATTTCCTTTGAGCCCAATGAAAAGGGAGACATAATTACTCTAAACTGATATCTACACTGTCAATTGCCTGTTTGCACCCATTCTTTTCCCCACTGCATTAAATCTTTTTCAGTGTTTATCTCAATGGGATAGTGTTAAACTTATTTCTACTTTGGGGGGAGTTTTTCAGTACCACTACTAATTTCTGTGCCCTTTGTCTATCTGCTGTGTCTTATTTGAGATGGACTTTATCACAATGAAGTTAGCATTAAAAGTGAAGAAAAGTAATACATTTCAAAACTGAACATTTCCATAAATGGAACCTGTTTTCAGTTTTCATGTAGGCAGGTGTTCAACAGTAAGATATCTTCCTACAGCTGTCCAAACTGTTTTCCTTGTATTGTTAAAGTGTTCTAGGTTTTCTTTTATTTTTCACTGGAGTAGCTACTTATATGTGTGTGGAATTGAGTAATTTTTTTTTTCCTTTCAGTGAAAGTTAATGTTCCTTTTCTCTGTTGTATTTCAAATACGTGGTACCCCTGGTTTGTTGAGTCATTTTAAACCTCCTATTAATCTACTTTGACTTTGGCTAGCTCCCATAATTTGGCACATTTTCCTGCCTCACTGTTACTTTACTTTCCCCTGTTATGTATTTTCTTTGTTTAGTTTGTTGGGCTCATGTTCTATTTCTTCCTAATCTGAAAACTGGTAACTAGTTTCTAAATCACAGGGGAATGTTCCTGTAATCTATTATTTTGTTTGCATCTTGAGTTTTGCCATAACTTTTTCTTTAGGTGTGATGCTTCTCTAAATATCTTTTGTTTTGTTTTTATTTTAAAAAATGAATTTTTGACCCTGCTGAGCAAAACTAATGCATTGAAAACTCATAGGTTTACATCATAGAATTTATGTTCAACTGCCTCTTTTATAGATCTTCCTTGGATTTTTGTGTCAGCCTGTTAACTTAGTTATTCTCATATCCAGGATTGCCACTAGCACTCTTTCATTCACATTTCATATAAAAAAGTATTGATAAAATGATTAGTATAAGTTAACCATTGCCCAGTAAGGACTAATAAATTATTGAACAGGTCGATACTGTTCTATATACCAAGTATAATCATAGCTTGTTACCATGTGAGTACATTCAAGTGATTTCATACTGTCTATTATTGTTTTGACTATGCTATCTATGAAGTATTTTTTCATCTTTTTTAAGGTATTAATATTCTCAGACCACCTTTTTACTAATAAGTTGGACAATTGTAGTGCATTTTTCAATAACTTTCCAGTCACTTAAGAGCCTTTGCTTTCATTTCGAGCTGGGTCTGTGGACACCTTGCGTCCTTCTAAGCCTTCAGCTGAAATCTCTCAACATTTGGTTCAGTGTTGGCTGCTTCTGACTTAAGATTTAGTTTCCTCCCCTCTCCCCCCCACCCGTGGCCAATGTTTTCTGTTGTGATATAATCTCTGACAACTTTTCCATACTGATAAATTAGGAATCACCCACTCCTGTGACATGTCTGCAAGGGACATGGTTCTGGTAGTCTAGTAGATCTTTTTAGTACCTGATTCCTGTGGTCTCCAATAATAAATGTTTCAGGCATGAGGTGTGGGCAGAACTCTGATGGGAATTTTCCCCAGACTGTGGCTGTAAGGTTTGCAGAGTTCTTCAGCTCCCATGTGAAGTTATAGGACATTTTTTAATTTCAAGTAACATGCTGGAAAAGGCTTTTTTGTAGTAATAGAAGGCTCTTGCATTCTCAAAATAGAGAAATACTTCTAATCAAATGTTGGAATTGGGTAGTATGGTGGCCTCTTGTTTTCATAAGTTATCTTATGCTCAGTATTTATGGCTAAATCTCAATTAGTCGACCTGATGGTGTTTCTGGGTCCTGAGAGAAGAAGTGTCTTTCAGGCAAGGTTCGAACCTCATATTTTTCCAAAGTCTGACACACAACTTCTTTCTTGCATTTCTGGTGAGTCTTCTGATTTCCATGATAAAGCAACCAAGGGATGCATGCTAAAAAGAGTTCCTTTGGAGTGGTTCTGCTAGATCTTCTTTCGTGTTCTGGATGATTGCAATATGCCCACTTCTAGTGATGGCTGTTGTTCATGCTCACTCACAATGAATATGAGTCACTATGTAGTTCTTAGGCTTTTTTCACTGATATGCATGTGTGGATAGATAGGGTTACTGCTTACCATTGAAAAATGAAAAGGGAAAGCTGTGGTATACAATTATGAATTATTCTTCTATTATAACACAACTGTAGTCTATTGCAATCACTAAGTTTCTCCATTGAATTTATTGCTGACAATTTGCTCTGTGTATTGTTGTTTTAATACTTACAAAATTGCAGAAGAATCTGTTTCTTTTCTGCATTTTGTAATGGGATTTTTTGTCAATTCATTTGAGTGTGAGAGGAGGTCTGACAGACAACTGATGAACCATAGCAGTTCTCAGAAAGGAGTGCAGGATGCTGCCCTTAAGAACTGACTTTGATACATGTGAACATCATTTTTTTCAAGATTCTCAAAACATGTCTCAAATATGTCTTGAATTACATATTCTTTGCTGCATAGAGTCAGATAAAAAGCAGGCAGGTAATAATTATGATGGAGCAACAACAAGAACTCATTTCACGGTTATTCTTAGAGTTAGACATTCTTTCTCATTCCTGGTAACAAAAAGTAAACTGTTTAAAGCCTCTTTGTGTGCATGTTTAGAGTAATGTAGCTCAGCCCAGATCAGCCAAAATAGAAAACTAAATTGTGGCTTTGCAAGGAGTTCTGGCCATGGTAACATCGTGCATTTTGCAAAGTATTTTGGATAGCTCCACTCAGCTCAGTGATGTTTTACACCTGGTGCAGCTCCGTGCAGAGGAGCTGACACAGTCGATGGTGCTCGTCCTTTCTCTCACCACTGGCTGTCTTTCCTGAAGTAGCTTTGTTAGCAGTAGTTTGGGTCTTGATCTTCACCACAGCCCTTCACAGTATGCAGGGATATGCAATATCATCTTTCTTTTACACATGGTTGTCTTTGGGATATAGAACTAAGACGGGTATCGTGCACACTTCCTTCCTGGGACATGTGAAAGGCCATTTTCCTATTTCTGCACAAGAGAATTCCTGTTGAAAAGGAGTACCTACTGTACTAGAGTTGTGTGGGAGTCTTTTTGTTTGAGTCTTTTTTTATGGTAATCTTTGGCAGTGCAAATGTTGGTATTCTCAAGAGATGCTCTGCCATTGAAAAGAGCACATTTTGTAGCCTTTGCTTACTTTGGGCCACCTCAACAGTGCAGGCAAAATATTTATGCAGGAAAAATGCACTAAGTATTCTGTGATAATCTGAATGGCACACTGGCAGAACAGGATCAGCTCCTCAGTCTGCCATCATCTTTTTGTGCATATTTAGACAAAGTGCATGTCTGCTCTGCAGTCTCTAAACACTTCAGAAGAGAAGCTGTCTCTATCTGCAGGACAAATGGCAATGAAGCACAGATTTTAGCTTTTTCCTCTGGAAACTATTTTTAAAATGGCTTTGTGGCATCTCCCTATACTTAGTCAAAGATAAAAATGAATGTTGTGGTCTCATTTTAGTCCTGTTTTTATCCAGGCTTTGCTAACATACGCCTGTAGTTGGAAAGCAAGGGCTTCTGTGGTCAGAATAGAACTGGAGTGTTTCTGGGAGGCATATAAGGAATTACAAAATCCAAATACTATTTTTCTCTTGCTCAAACTGAAAACTTAAAAATGGAAGACTCAAACTACTTGTGAGGCATCATGGTCATGCTTTTTGCTGGAGAATAAAATATGTCGTCTTTCAATTTGTTTAGATAAGATAGTCTTCATTCCTCCTTTATGAAATAGTAGTCGAATGGAGGAGTTCAGGACAGGACTAAAATCTTGGGTGGTAGATGGGACACAAATCTTGAATTAAGTTGATGTTTGTCTATGTCAGGTGCCTCCAAATCTGCCTTGTGGGGTAATAAGAAAGTTGTGTTGTTTAGCAGCAAAAGCAATAATCATGGCAAATCAACTGTATAAACAGTGTTTCACCCAATAGTAGGATTTCCATTTTTCCCGAGATATAGGATGAAATAATTCAGAGACCTCCTTCTGTCAATATCCTTCTATTATTCCTGCAGGACAGAGATTTAACATACAGGATGGACTACAGCAGAGAGACAGAGCTGTGTGTCAGCACAGTGAAACTCCTCTCTATGCACACATGTAATCATCCCAAGGAGCTCTTCTTCAATACCCTTGTCTTTCTGTTCTGCTGAGAACTGTTTTTACAGGACCTGCTGGAAGCTGCCATTGAAGAGTAGAGTCATTTTCGTTGATGTTGGTGGCTTGCATGTTAAGTAAACAAGTGTAAAATTTCGTGTAGGTGGAAGTATTTTGGACGGAATATGGCTTTGGAAATCTCTAAAGGAACAATCAAAGCACAGGAGGCTTCCATCTGATGTGGAGTATTGCTGAATGTTCTGATATGCTCAATGTTTTCATAGATCTAAGAAATCAATAGCAACACAAAAAGCCCACTCTCAGAATGAAAAACTGTAAGTGTGGTACATGCAAGATGGCTCTGATAGGATCTACCTCCAATTCTTGTTTCACTAGGGCTTTTTGTTTGCAAAGACTGACAGGATAAGATGACAGCTTTTTCTGATGGCCCTGTTAATATCTTTCACTAACAATGAAAGGGGAAGGGAATAATTCTTTGCAATAATATTGACTTCTTATGTGATCTTCGGTAAATCACTGGGCTATTGTGTGCTCAGCTTCCTCAAGAAGAGAACAATACCATTTCTGTTACTTGCACAGATGTTATGACTGTTGGTGGGAATAAAGAATATTTTGGTTTTCATGGGTTGAACCAGTAGTGTGAATAAAGAATATTTTGTTTTTCATGAGTTGAACCAGTACTATTTTTAGTTGTCTTAAAAAAAACCCTAAAACAAATAACAAAAACAAAATCAAAAAAAGCCAGAAAGAAAGAATGTTTCCAAAATCAGTGTGCTTTGACCAGCATATACTGAGTTTCCTTCACGCTGTATAATTCTTTTTCAATTTGTCTTTTAAAATACATTATCTTTTTTTATTATTTTTAAATTCTAAGTGAGCTTTTAAATTAAAATTACCCTTCTGAGGAAAACCAATTTTCTTTAAAAAATATTGAAGAAAAATGGTTTTTACATTTCAGACAGTGAAACCCATAGTATTTCTGAAATAGCTCTGTCAGAAAAAAAAACACCAACCACTACCCTCTGACATGTTCAATTACCTGCTGCTCCACCCCCCATATATTTTTTTCAGCCTAACCTCTGTGTGTGTTTATTATAACAGTAAAATTCTTTGAAAGATGTAGTGTCCAGCTTACAAACCAAGGTGCATAAAAGAAAGCTGAGGTGGCTTTAAAGTACCTTTGCAGCCTTTGGTCTCCAGTCTGATTTATAGATATTTGTATTTTGTGTGTCTCCTCTCCTGGGGCTTCCCAAGGAGTCACAAGAATGACCAAATTTCTTCCATGTTAAATTCCAGTACTGAAACATTTTCTAGAGTCCTGGCCTTGGTGCATGTTATTATCCCAATATGTATTTAGGGCACCTTGGAAGGCAATTGCTGACCCCTTTTCTGTAATGTTTGACTGTGGCCTGGCAGAGACTGACTGTTCTGTCCCTGGTGCAGGCCCATCCCTAAGCAATGCCAGCACCACCAGCTTTTCTAAAAGCCTATGGATGTCTTGATTCGAAGTTACAGTTAGACTGCAGTCAGGTATTTGAACAAAAATTCCCATCTTCTTGATCAAGGCATGAATGCTAATGAAAGCCGGTAGTTTGCCTGATAAGAATTACCTAGTGCTTACATGAGTTTCTGAATGCCTTGAAGACAGCTTTCTCAATTTTTAAATGCAAATTTTTACAGAGGAATAAGCACACTTACTTCATCAGGTCTTAAAGCCAGACCCAAAACCCCATTCAGAAATTCATCACTTGTCTACCCTCCCTCCTCCTGTGAGGGGACTGAAGAAATATTTTTTTCTGTTAATTAACTACCTGCTGAAACCTGTTAGAACAGGACAGAAAGCAAACTTCCCATTTGGTGAGGAATCCTGTGATTGCACATTTAATACCAAACTGCAGTTTATAAATATGAAACAAAAAAGAAGCCCAGACTGCTTAAAACATAATTATTAATGTAACAAAGCAAGGCAAGAACAGCATCCAAAAGTATTCATGTTTGAAGTAACAGATAATCCTGTAATTGCTGCTTCTTGGTAAAATTCTGAGTATGTGAGAGGAAGCCTTCATTTTAAAATGGCACATACACATCAAAGATGCTTTTCTTGTCTTTCATACAGCTTTCTTTCAAGTCAAGAAACACCCACACAGAAAAGGAAAAAACTGTTCTGTTGTGCTGTAAAGTCAGCTTATTTCTGCTCAAAGTAAATGCTGGTTTTGGCAGCCCACAGATGGAAATGCGTTTAACACTGCGAAGGTGAATTGCCGCTACAGTGAGGACTGGAAGTGGATGTCAGCATGAGGGAATTATTGTCTGTTTTTTGTGACTGGTTCTTTGCTGAAGGATTTTGGACTAGCCATTGCCAAAGATTAGAGCAACGTTTGTTTCTTTTAGTTGTTGATCTTCATAAAAGCATCAAGCAAAGAAAATTTGCCTTAGTGTGGATGAGAGCATATTGCAGGTTTCAATACTAAAGCTGGAATCCTGACTCCCACATGCACAGAGGCTGCTAGCAGAGCTGTCTGATCAGCTTTCCTAAGAGAGATGACTTCACTCTTTTGAGCTAATCAGAGAGGAGGAAGATGTCAAGAAGAAGCTGCTGTGAGGATTTTTCTCCCACTCTGATTAGCCAAGAGTTGAACATCACCTGTAACCACAACTAATGTCTTAGAAACTAAGCACTCATGTTTCAATAGAGATCTGTCTACTAGTACACACACAAAATATAATAGAGGATAGCCTACATACATGATTTTGTTATTCTCCTACATAAAGCCACTGCAGGTTATGCAACAGCATTTTCATCTCTACAGAATTTTACAAAACATTTATAAATGTTCTGTTTATCCGAATTTCCTTAGGGCATTGGCTCCATCAGACATGGGGAAAGCTTCTGGCAGCTCCCTTGCTACAAACTGGCCACACAATTCCCAGGCAGTAAATGTCATTGCTTTCTCTGCTGAAGAACCTTTTCTGAATTCCTGAGAAAGGTCTGTCAGAACTGTGGCAGTGACTTTCCTTCTTGCAGTTGATGTTGAATATAAATCTTTTGTATACTGATATTTGTTTCTTCTACCTTTTTTTATCTTGTAATTTTAAGATTGTCATGGCAGAGATTGCCTGTTTAATGCATGCCACCACATGGCCAAGCTGGTGTCCCTTTCTGCTCCTACAGTATAGGTGGCAGTAAGTGACATGTTTTAATCCCAAAGATAGTGCCTATTTTAATCTGAAAGGCATCTGTTCTTTTTTTTTGTCGAGTGTTCTTTTTCTTTTCTTTGGCTTGTGCTGAGTATAGATACCAGCACTTCATGGTCTGGAAGGGTTTCTTCTCTTGTTTTCCAACAGGTGTGAAGTACTGGGATATGCACAAAGTGTTTGGTCAGTTGTCCTCCTGATTGGCTAAAACATATTTCTAGACTATTCTTTTCAGCAGTCATTTCCAGAAAATAAGGAACAATGAGTTACTCATGGGCAGATTGGGAGGGGCCCCTTCTGGTTCTCCTGCAGCACCACCAACTGATTGGAAGCAGGAGCTGCTCAGAGGTGATGGAGATGCTGGAGCTGAACCTCTCCTAGTAAATCACAGACCACAGTAAGCTGCGAAACCCAAAGGACAGTAAGTAACTAAGTAAACCCAGTTGATTGTGTATATCTGATCTGGATATAAGGACACTGTGTTAGGGGGCTTAAAAGCAAGCAGTATAACTGGCATAACTCATCCTGTTAAAATCAAGAGGAGTTTTATCATGGATTTATAATGCCAGAGCTGGGAGCTATAGAACAGTATCCTACTAAGCAGGGTATAAAAAGACCAGTATTTCTTAGTGATGCTTTTCTTGTGGTTAGAAACCTTGTTGCCAACAACCGAGGATTCTTCTAAATTGGAGTTTGTTCTTTGCACCACATTTCTGCAACTCTTTCTTCCCAAGTTGTTCATGCTGTCATGTGTGCCATCAGAGTGCACTTCTGGGTAGACAGCAAAAACCTTTTTCAAGGAAAGTTGTATGCTTGCGAAAAATTGAATGTGACCCCATGCTTTAAACACACAGTCCTGTTGTCACAGATATCAGCATAAGGAAAACGCAGGGATTTAGAAATGGAACAGAGAGAAATATTTATTTTGCTATAAAAAGTGACCTTGGAAATGTGCATATCAATTAACCAGCATCTGCCAAGAAGTTATTCTACAAACAGCAAACTAAAGAGCTTGCAGAAAAGTACTTTTGTCCTTCTGAAAGAAATGGCTGGATGCCCACATGAATACTATATCTCCACCAAAAATGTGTATTTTTTTTAAATCTCATCAGATATATCAAGATGAAAACTGCTATTGAGAGACAAGGGAAATTGGAAATACGAAACTCCACAGTTGCAAATGCTAGTTT
Organism: Lophotriccus pileatus; assembly: GCA_035583135.1. Taxonomy (NCBI): domain Eukaryota; kingdom Metazoa; phylum Chordata; class Aves; order Passeriformes; family Tyrannidae; genus Lophotriccus; species Lophotriccus pileatus. The sequence continues at coordinate 64,722,281 of JAWWES010000081.1, read as the reverse complement.
AATTCATTTCACGTGAAGCTGCTGAGACAGAACAGAACTCTTGTGCCTCTTAAATATTTTCATAACCATTCAAATATCCAGCTCCTAGTGAGAGGGGGCTGTGGACATTCACTGCATGTCAAGTGCAAGAGAAAGACGAAGGGTCTGAAGGATGAGAGCTCATTTTGAAGCAATGAACCCAGAGCTTTGGGCAATAATAGCACTGCCCCTTGACCCTGTATATGCTGAATAATTAGGTGTACTTATCTTCAGTACTTTGGTGATGCATGTCTTTTTGTTGCAGCTTAGTTGAACTTTCTGATAGAAATAAATTTCAGGTGTTTCGTACACAAGAAGAAAAAAGTGGGAAACAGGACAGATAGTTTTGAGAGTCATGGGTGCCCATGGGAAATGGAAAAGTGGGAGATAGACATTAAAGCGAATCATGATATTTAATTTCGGTTACGTGATTTTTGGTATATTCATTTTAAGCAAAGCAAATGATTCCTAGAGACTGAACTGTTACTTAAAAATAACAACAGGAATTTGCTTTACGTACATAGCTTACTTTTTAACATACTTTTTCCCCTTCAAACATTATATACTGTCCTTAATCTGTTTCTCAGGAAAAGAAGGAGAAAATCTCCATCATTTATTAAATCACTAGATGGGATAACATTGTCTCAATTCTGAAGGATGATAATGACTTATCCTTGATTGCTGAGCACAGGTGACCACAGTACACAATTTGATAGATTCAATTCTGTCAATCACCGTGGTAACTAGGCCAAGCACAAATTCCACCTTATTTTCTCATATAAAATTTTACCTTAAAATTTGCCTTAGAATTTCTTTTTATATGAGGGAGCCACAAGAGCTGAAAGACCTGTTGGACTTTGGTTGATTTGTCTTCTCTTTCTCTTTTAGTCTCAGTATCCACCAAAAGACAGCCAGCTTCAGTCCATTCGCATTTTTAACTCTGAAGCCTCCTTTACCAAGCATAATTACTCATAAGTTGGCTTTGCTTGTAGTTGGTAATGGATTCTGTAATGTTCTCCTGTTTGCCTAATCAGGTTAAAGATTTGGCCAAAAAAAGTGCCACATCTACACGGTTTTTTAACACTTCCAGCGATGGTGATTCCACCAGTTCCATGGGCAGCTTGTTTCAATGCCTGACAACCCAAGGGTTTCTTCTCTTGTTTTCCAACAGGTGTGGACTACTTGGATATGCACAAAGTGTATGGTCAGTTGTCTTCCTGATGGGCTAAAACATGTTTCTAGAGACTATTCTTTACAGTGCTCATTTCCAGAAAAGAAGGAACAATGAGTTGCCTGTGGGCAGATTGGGAGGGGCCCATTCTGATTCTCCTGCAGAGAATCTAAATCCCCCAGATTCAACTTGGGGTCATTTTCTTTTATTTTATCACTTGCAGCTTGGGAGAAGAGACCAACCCTCACCTGGCTATAGCCTCCTTTCAGGTAGTTGTAGAGACCAATAATGTCCACCCTGAACCTCCTTTTCTCCAGGCTAAACAACCCCATCTCCCTCAGCTGCTCCTCATCAGATTTGCGCTCTTGACCCCTCCCCAGCTTTGTCCCCTTCTCTGGACACGCTCCAGAAACTCAAAGTGTTTCTTTTAGAGAGAGGCCCAATACTGAAGACAGGATTTGAGATGTGCCGTGACCAGTGCTGATTACAGAACAATCACTTCCTTGGTCTTGCTGGCCACACTATTTCTGATGGTGGGTGCCAGTTTGATTCTCTCTTCACTAGTAGGGGCATAGAATTCAGACTGCATTTGCAAACTCCGGTGCAGGTGCTGTTCTGCTGCAGAAATTAATGCTACCCGGCTTCATCTGATGAGTCTAGCAACTTCCCGGACTGCAAGTTTTGGTGGTTGAATTGTGCAGTTTGTTTTCTACTCGCTTAGTTTTTTAAGTGGATCTTTGGGTTTGCAAGCAAACAAAAAAACCTTTCCTTTTCTGCTGCTTTTCTTAATGTTGATCTGCTTTGTCTCAGGTGTCCTACCTAAGTGATAAGAAAGGTAGCAGGAATACTATGCATTTAACTGCATACTAGCCAGGCATGAGAAAGCATGTAAGAAGAGCTTTAGCTGACTTTTGTATATAATACAAAGTTAAATATGAATATCACCTTCTCAAAAACAACGAAAGCTGGTGCAAAATATTTCTGGCCTTGAATCCTAGTCATTAGCCTAAAAAAAGAGTTTGGCTGTGAAAACTAAGATAAATTTCATGGAGACCGTGATGGATGTCAATGGCCTTTGTAAGGAGTGGGACGGTTCTTTGTGAGTTTGTCGCTCTTTCCTAACTCACAAATCTTGTTATGATTGGAGAGTTCATTTAGTTCAAATTAGTTGTGGAGTGGTTAATGGCTTTCTAAGATATGGAGTAAATTTGACTGGAGTTCCTAAATGAATGGTAAAGTTGGTAGCACAAGCTACTTTTCTGACCTTGTATTGTCATTTTTAAGCACATTTTTTTTGTGCAGCTAATTTATTAAAGATACATAATAAAACTATAAAAATGCTTGGTGCTGTAAACAGAATTGGGTTTGTGCCTGCACAACTGCTGGTTTTTTTTTTTCCCCTCCAAAATCCATGTTCTTACAGGCTTCTCTTCTTCACAACTCATTTTAGAATTGGATGGAAGTGTTTGCATGTGTAATACTGTAGAGTGTGTTTGCCAGAAAGCTTGATAGCTAAAGTCCTGACCATTTTGTCTACTCATTTTCCAAGACAGGGTGAATGCTGTTATGTCTTCTTGTGATTTAGAAAATAACCTATATGCTAACACAAATATGTCCAGTCTAGCTCAAGAAACTGGCGCCGGTACTATTAAAAATTTGATTATGCCAACATAGGCTACATGGTCTGAGCAATGCACATTTACCACTTTCCTGGGACATTTTTCCTCTGGTACTGTGGTACCATGGTCCTTCCACAGACATTTGGGTACATTTCCATCATGGTGATGTAGTCAAAACAGTAACAACGACTTACATCTCTGCTTGAATCTGTCTTTATCTCTTGTCTCCCTGTTTCCATTTCTATGTGTTTTAATATGTGAGGTTAAAATAAAAATCTTTCTGGAATAGATGACAAATAATTGGCTTCAGATTCTTTCCTCTTTCGTTTCCCCACTCGACCCACCTGGGCCTATGTTTATTGAACTCCATACATTGTCAAGACAGTATTTGTAAATGGAATTTAACTGTAGGTGAGCAGTACAAATGTAATAATATTATACAACTCTTGTTTAATTTTGAAAGCTCCATCCTCTGCAACAGTGCTTATAATGGACGGTTCCAGCTGAATTATCCATTATTGCTCCCAAAGTTTACAATTAAACTATCGATCAAAGCTGGCAGAAAATTCTCAAGCAGTCTGGGTGTGTACCAGGCTTGTTTCAGATGCAGGCTGAGGGAGAGAAACCCAGAAGCAGCCTTCAGTTAATCCTCTTAGTGCTAACTGCCCTGGATGCAGCAGTGATTATGTATCATGCTTATACAGTTTTAATAGTGCAGGTCCTATGCAATTTGTGACCTCTATTTCTGCCTAGAAAGATTGGAGCTTAACAGGTTTGGATCCACAGGGAACCAGCTTCGGCTTTTAGGCTTCTTCAGACACTGCAGAATGCATCTTTTCTTGGGAATTCCACAATAAAATGACTGTTATTTATCATTACAAACCTCTTTATCATTTAGTCAATAAAAGGCCTCTCTCTCTCACTTTTTTTTCTTCCGTGGTGTGCTCAGAGTCAGAAATCTGTATTAGTCTCCCCTGGCCTGAAGGCAAGAGATGTCAAATGCTAAATCATGATCTGCCCTGGCTTTCTGGCTAAATTGTGTATGAAGGCCTGAGGCAAAAAGGTGCACATGCTCATTATTTGAAACAGAATGATTTTTTCCCCTTTTCTTTCCTTTTTTTTAAAAAAAAATACATATTGAGACATATATGGTAACACACATACGGTAAGCTTCTGAAAAGTATCAGACCTGAAACAAACCAGCCAGAGCTAAATATGTCAAATATATATGCTTGCAGATTGGAAAATAGGAGAAGGATTGTCAAGAAAAATCAGATGATCTTCCCCTTTTGAACTTTTTGTTAGCAGTGGGGAAAAAAGTGTTAGGAGTTGACAGCAAGGTGACAGATGTGGTAAATAATGCATCTGGTGAATTCACCCCCCCTTTTTTTTTTTTTTTTGAGGGGAGAGAAGACATTTAAAATTAATCTTACTTTGAAATTCATCAGAAAACCCTCATGGAAACATATTTTAAAGCCTGTGAATGTTTTGCAAACTGTTTTGTATGTGTTTCCATCTACTTATTTGTTTGCAATTTGTGATACATCACCTTCCTTACAGGGCATTGTTACCCCCCAGAGTAACAATGAGTGGCAAAGAGACTTTTGTGAAGATATTTTAGGACAGTCATCCCTTGGGTAAATTTTTGTGTGAACATATTTGCATAGATATGTTAAAATCTTTCAGTTCTGTAAGTATTCTTGTCAGGGGTGAATCATGTATATGCAAATATAGGTGGAAAACTTATTTAAAGGACAGTGCTCACCTTTGAAGCAAATTTAATTTTTTTTGTTTATTTATTTTGACACCAGGGAAATGTTTTACTATGTGGTTTTACAGTATCTATTCAGTAGAAGGTGACAAGGAGCTTCTATAAAACCATATTAAACTTCATTATTTCCACACTGTGGACTAGAGTTTCAAAAGCTGCAATGAAACCTGAGGAGCTCCTCTGGAGAATCTAAACAATGTATGTATTATTTTTAGTGCTCAATATTTTCTGTGGTTAACAGCAAAACATTCTATTTATGCTGACCTCCTGCTCTCGCTTTAAGCATGAAAGGGACCAAAACTTGAAGAAGAAAAAGGGCTCACGTGTAACAGGGACATTATGTTTGGAAAGCCAAATTTTTGTCATTGCAATTTTGATGCCTATTCCACAAAACTGGATTTATTCAAGTGTTTCATTGCTGCTTACAAATGCTGGAAGGGAGCTGAGGCTGCTTGAATTCAGATATTCTCTTTCTGAAGATTTCAGGGAAATTACATGATTGGATCAAAATTTTCAGGGAAGAATCCTCAATAGGATGATGTTACCTTCACCTAAAAAGCAAGCTCTGTGAGCTCAACATGTTTTGAGCAGTTCAATTTCCAGTTTTCAATAGAGGGTTTTAGTATTAGTTATATTCTTAAATAAAAATTGGTTTGGTTTTAAATGTCACTGATTTATTAGAGCTGTTCTAATACGTAATTTTTTAGTTATGACTGAAATGGTCTGCATCATCTGTGTGATTTTTCCAAATTTAAAATAATGCATTTTGAGAAACCTTATATCCAGGTCTTTGTAGTCAGATAAAAAATGAGGCTGCTCTGTACACATCACTGGTTCTGTATTTCTTCCACTGAAAATGATGTCCTGTTGAAATTACTTGAGCTCTTCCCCAGCTGTCACATACATGAGACTGCAATTAAGGACTGTGGTTTTTAAAACCTAATACAATCCCTGCTAGTTTGTAAAGTTCAATTAAAACCATCTTTATGAATATAGCATGTAAAAATGATGCCTGACATTGATCAGAACATAAATGAGTGAAATAAGTTGATGTTTTCATGTTGTCATATTAAAAAAAAAAACAAAAAAACCATACCAAACCAACAGACCAATGTAAAACAGAAATGCTACCCATGAACTTTTCCACAATTTCACTTTTCCCTTCATGTTACGGTAGAGCTTACTAGAAAAGTCTTTATTAAGCACAAAACTTAAGAAGTAAGTAAGGGGACTCATGTAAGTTTTACCAGAATCTACTTACTTCTGTTTAAGTACAAGATGGTTCTATGTTCTTTCTTTCTGCATATAATCTTCCATGTTTTGCAAAGTTTGACTTAGAAGCACAAAGGCAGCAGAGATATCACATGTCCTTTTTCTATATATAGTCTGAGTTTTTTCAGTATTCTCCTTGAAAGTCAAGGAAATGCAAAATTTCAGGTTAATATCTGTTTCCTCAGTTTTATTGAAGAATTCTCATAGCTGTTCATTTTGTTTGATTTTTCTTCTTTTTTTTTCTTTATTTTTTCTATTGTGTTGCTTTTCTTTAAAACTGAATACAGTGGGACTGTATCTTGTGTATTGTTTATTTAGTGCAATACATCCTGATTGTCCTTTCACTGTGGCTGTAACTCAGTGTAACTCCACTGAAATCATTGCAGTTTCACTAACATAAAGCAGAGAATCAGACCCATAAGTTCTTTAATTCATTACACAGCAGCAGAAAACACTTGGGACTGACAAACTTCTAATTGTTCTCTCCCTTCCACTTCATCATTGTCTAACTTTCTTTAAAAGCATTTTAAAATCAACAAAGAGAAAAAAAATAGTAGTGTACTTATGAGAACTTATACTAACACCCTTTGTCAAATTTTATGCCTACTTAGAAATCATAAAAATAAGATTTGTAATGTAAAAGCTAAGCAACACGTAAGTGTAGCTATAAGAAGTGAGCATCACATTTGTGTAGTCTGAATTCCCTATATGATTCTGAAATAATATATTTCATTAGAAAATGCAATTATAGCTGTTTTCTCTTTTTTTCCCCTTCAGCTTGGCAATGTGCAGTAAGCTAATCTCACTGTTTGTGTCCACCAAACTGAAGCTGCCTTCAAGAAAAGGAGAACTTCAATGAATTAGACTGTTTATATACTTTTAATGATGTGTTTGTTTTAATTTAGTTGTAAGTTTATGCTTCTGTAGGATCTATCTGAATCTTATCCTCCAGCTATATGTGTAATTCAGGCTTCCTGTTTTAAGGTCATTCCTAATACAGAAATTGTAAAAGAGGGGGTTTTAAAATTTCCATGAGCTTAGTACAAGTCTTATTTCAGAAGCTAGCTTCTGTTTACTTCCTGTATGGGATCCCTGGATAAAATTTTTGTTAATAACTTTATACAACTCATAGCAATAGCGTGAGTCAAACAAAATATGTTCACTTTTTCTTTTCTCATAGGTTTTCTTTGTTCATCTGAATAACATATTTATTTTAACTTAAGAAATTTGAACTTGGGAAATGTATAGTTCCTATAGCAAGAGCATATTAAAGTACAATATATGAAACTACTAAAGAAGCTTCACCCTATCTTTTAGCTCAGCAAAATCCATCATTTACAAATAGAAGCGGTACTTGTTTGGAAACATTTTGACATATTATTGTTTAATTGTTTCTCTGCAGGATTTGAAACCACTCAGTCAGTTCCACAATTGGCCTTCTCAGGACTTCAGTCAGTCAGGTTCTAAATGTTCATTGCTGTCGTCCTGTAAGATGCTGTCTGCATTCATGTGGCCAATCACACTCCAAACCACCTGTGTTCTTAACATGTAGAACCATGCTGGGGTCTAGATCTAAATTTTAGAGCAGTGTAGATGGGAAATGGGACAGGCCTCGAAGCCTGGCATGCTCAGAATCACTTTTACCTCTGCTCTTCACTTGCCATTGTAGACACGGCCTGGGTGTTCAGCATGCTCTATGACATTCACAGGTGGCAGCCTGAGGACTGTGTGCATCACCTGGTGTAATATCAGTGGTCAGTCTGTGCTTACCTACTTAGTCATTATGATAATTTAAAGCCACTTGCTCTAGTGAACTTTTGTTTGCCTTCACTTGTCCCATCTACTCTAAAACTGGTATCAAGATTACAAAGAATTAGCTTGCTGTATGAGCAGTAACTGGCTTGGATGGTAGGAATCTGGCTCAGTTTTCCTTGCAAAGGGCTGTGGAAACTTCTTGGTCTCAGCCTGAGAAGAACAGAGAGCTGAAAGGTAGGAAGAAGGGAGAAGGAAAAGCTCGTTTGGGTAAGGACAGAAGGAATCAGGAAGGCATTTTTTAAAAGCTGATCCACTGAAGGAGTAGTTTGTCCTCTTAACTCCTTACCTTCTGTCTTTTCTTTCCATAATCCTAATTTATATGTTGCCTGAGACTGGGACTTTCTCTTTTCCTTATTTGTAAAGCACACAGCAGGTGTGTCTGTTCTCCTTGCTGTAGCCTTTCAAGTACTGCAATGCTAGCAAGCAGCAGAAAGCAGAGTGGACAGTTACTGACACTGTTATAGGGCCACTGGCAGACTTGCTTCCTGCCACTAGATACCGGAACTGGATTTTAAAATCAAACATTATTTTCTGTAAGGAAGCATTTATTTTCAGAATCCTTGGCACACGGTGGCCTGAATACTGCAGTCATAATTCTGGCAAAACTCCCAACAGACATCAAAGTTACTTTTTCCTTTATTCCAATCTGCAGGATTGTGCTTTTTAGTAGAAACATGTCCTATGTATGTGGCCTGATTCCCAGAAGTTCCAAACAGACCCATAGTATGGTGCCAACAAAGGAAGTGGAGAGATTGAGACAGCTTGAAATGTAGTCATTAATGAAATTATTCATGTTGCTTTCATAATTACATTTATAACTGCATCATCATGGTGTGATGTGTTGATTAGTGTCCTGAGCAGTTCATATAATTAAACAGAGCACAGGGATTAGCAGACTTACAGCAATAACGGGCACTGCTTCTGGCACATTTACATTCACAGCTGTTTGACGGATTGGGAGGTGACCACAGTGTGAGAACTGATGAAGAGGCAGTGGTTTCCTTCCTTTGTATGCTGGTGTGATCTTGCATCTGCAAAGGGAATTTGCCACTGCAGCATAAATGTGGTGAGTGTCTGAACCTGGCATGTTCTGCTGAGCATTGCCTGGGTGCCTCATCAAGGTGCCTGATCTTCTTAGTGAGAAAGCACCTATACATCTGCTCCTTTTTGCTGTAGATGTCTGCAAAGTTTGCAATGAGTTACTGCCACATATTTGTATTCAGCAGCAGACTGCATTTGGAATACACTGTAACACTTGGTCTATATAAGTATTAAATGTGGCCAAATGCTCCACATCACTCTCTGGTCCACACTTTAGCAGTCCGATCATAAGCAAATACCTTACCTTCTCTTTTGCCACATGCCAAATAACAGTTGTGTTGGGAAATGTTGGTAGCACTATATAACATATGTAAAGAACTTTGAATGTAGAGCTTAAGTATTTGCAGTTTTAAGAGAGAATTGACAAATGCTGTCTTTGGGCAACACACATTTTCAGTTAAGGTCTGTGACAAAGACAACAGTCGGATAAGTCTCTGCTAGTGCAGCCAAAAACCCGTTTCTGCTAGGGAAAAGGAGTGACATCGTTTTAGGGTGAAGACTGGAAGAGGAGATCTTCTTTTGGAGATTGTCTTGTTTGTATATGCCACACTATCTCGTGGGTATGGCCAAACTTAAGACCATTGACTCGGTAACCTGTCTATTAATGGCTAGTCCCAGATGATTCAAAGGCACAAGAACTCAGATCCAATAGCATTTATTTTAGCAAACAGCAACAACAAAACAGACATGATCCAAAAGCTTAGTTTTACCTTTGTATTACTTTCCATCTTGCTGTATTATTTCTAATCTCCTTTCAGATGTTTCATAAAGTATACACCCATGTACAAAATGTTCTTGGGGGGCTGGAGGGAGTTCAAGGAATTGTGGCAAATTAATCAAGTGTCTAATCTTCATTGTTTTATGTGAGCACTTAAAAATGGTTCATAAGTGTAATAACTATCTTTTAATAATCCTTATAGCTTTTGATAAATATATATATTTTAAGGTACTTTGTATATACATGTTACTTGCTTCTTGGCTGCATACTGAACCACATTAAAATAGCAAGTGTTGACACCTCCCTGATCTAGGTTCTACTCCTTACACTCATGGGTATTTGGACTCATACAGCAGTTTCAGTTTTCTGATGTTCATGGTAAATTTGAATATCTCTTCTGGAATATTCCTTCACATTCACACTCGTGAAATGTCTGCTATGTAATATTTATAACACAAGCACAGACACTTGTGCTAGTCTGCCAGCTTTATTGCAGTGACTTGACCCTCTCATTGCTAGATGTCAGTGTAAAAGTACACTTATTATTACACTTTATTGCACCAAGAAAGACAAAGGTAATAAATTAATATTTTTGACTGAGTTGTCTCTACATTTATGGGAAGATGTACTCTACAGCCTGTATACTTCACTTCAAAAATGCGTCTGTATTAATCTATGATAATGGCACTGAGTAAAATTTATTCTATGATTTTGAGAAATTATGGTTTAATTAAATTGATCTACTGAGTGCTTGAAGGTAGCTTGTATGAAATTTATATATAGTACACTGTAAGATTCAGTTGTTATCATTAAAATAATATTATTGCATAAGATAAATGTGATCCACTTATTTCTTTGGTTTGTTCTAGTATCATTATTCTTTCAAAAATGAAATCTGTTATTTTGAGGGAATCTTTCCTACTGTTTAGCAGATTAATGATCATTCATGACATTACCAGTTCTGGATGCAGTGGATAACTTTTGTATAGATTTCTATACCAATATTGTACATTGCTGGAGACTGACAGTATAAGTCATCCACTTAATTTTTTGCACAGATATCTTACTTAACAGCATTCTAATTTCTAAGTGCTGATTTTCAGTCTAAAGTATTTTTTTCCCCCACACTGATCTTTGAAAACAAAAACCAACAACACAATCCCTGCCATTTATAGGATATCATCTCCTGATGTAACCTTATTTTTTCCTCTGGACTACTTTTGACATCGGCAGTTTTTCACATTTAGCTGAGCTAATTTCACAGAGGATGGTATACACCACATCAAAACCCCTATGCTAATCCGAACTCGGTCACAAACCTAAGTGAAGATTCTTTTTGTTTGTCCTTTTGGGTGGGTTAGGTTTTTTATTTTTTCTTTTTTGTTTGTTTGTTTGTTTGTTTGTTTGTTTGTTTTGGTTGGTTTGGATAGGTGTATTTTTTTTGGTGGGGGGTAGTGGTGAAATTGGATCAGAAGTTTCCTGAAAAACTTTAAAATGGTGTTTTGATGTAGATAATTTCTAGGTAAGTTCACTACAGCTTTTTTAAAAAAGAAATGAAGTACTAAATGAAGCACATAGTGCCACAAACTGTTGTTAGGAAACTAAATATTGTTGAACTTTTGTGAGAGACCTCCAGAGTGAACACAAGTCTTGTAGAGAATGCTCCCACTGTGTGAAAACCTGTAACTGTTCCTTCCAATCAGGAAAATGCCAGGTATGTAGTGGCCCCGCTCATTGAAGCAAACGGAAAGTTTATTTCATAGAATCACAGAAAGCCTCCCTGGCCAATTCTCAGTGTTTCATCAGTCCTGGTTTTGGTGAGTTTGCAGACAGCAGGTCCCATGTAGGACCATGGTCCAACAAGGTGAGCTGTGCCTGTCTCCTCAGTCATACTGGCATTAAAACTGTTGTAAAGTGTTCAGATAGAAATTCCAAGTAATTAGGTATTAGAAACCATTAAAAAAATCAGGAGGCCGAATCAATTAAATTGGGGGTTGACTTCTTTTTTTTCAACTTGGAGTCACTAAAAAAAAAGAAGTGGGGATTTTATGGTGTGTCATATTAATTATGAATGTTTCTTCTCTGTAGTACTGTCTCAGGTTATCCAGTTTTCTTCTGATGATAGTGTTTTTTTTGCTTCTAACCTCCAGTCATCATGCACTTCACTAACACGTTGAATCTCTGCCTGTTTTTAAAGTCTTTTTACTTCCTGTGTTAATTTGTGTATTTGTTCCTGTGCCTTCTGGAGTTATTTCCTTCCTCTTGTCCTAAACCAGTTGCTCTTTTACTATGCAGTTGCCTTAAGTCTTAATTCTGCTTTGTTAGTCTTCCAGCTTCAATTTAGCTTTTCTTCATCCCCTTCACTATGTCACTGGTTTGCATTTGTAAAAGTTGGCATGTACTTCAGAGTTCATTGCTAGTAAATTCTTAGGTGTCTTTCACTTCTTTGATTTAAGTCATAAAATCTGTCAGTTTCTATTTGTCCTGCTTTCCTGTGTGGCTATCGTTCATAAGTTGTTCTGAGTTTTCTTATGCCTTTCCTGCAAATCTGTTTTGTCTGCAGTGATGATTTCCTATTCCTGATTCTAGGCTACTTGAGGTAAATGTCGTACTTTATAGTAGCAAATGAGAAAGAAAAAAGTGTAAAATAATATTAGTATTCTTTTCTATTATCAGAAGCAAATGGAGCTCAATCTTAAGGTTTGTGCTGTTCAGCCTGTAATTTCATGCATAGTTTTAGCATGTACACAATTTTTACACTTTTTTTTTATGCCTAGGAAGGTCTTAAACATGCAATTTCTGTAACTTTCCTAGTGTCCCATGTAGTCGTGAGCTATACTGCAAAGCTTTCTTTATGACTACTACTGCAGAATTTAAATTTTAATCCTATAATTGTAGCAGTATTTTCTGGCTTTGCCATTAGTTTTTCCTCTCTATAGATGTGAATCCTAAATGCTATGTACCTCCCTAACTGTGTGATGCAGGAGTATGATTTGCCATTATAGTTCCAGTCTTAAATCCATTCACCTTCTGAGTCTTTGTGAGCAACTTCATGGAGGTAAAAACTGGGATTATGAGTCATAAAAATGCCATTTTATTTTCTGTATATATTGTGGTCAAGGAAGAGCCAAAGTAATGTTTATAAACATTACACCCTGGGAAAAGCTGTATTGATTTTATTTAGCCTACCCATGCCTTTTCATTTTAATCTTAGTACTTTCTCTGCTAGACATGAATTTTTCCTCTTTTAGTGTTTTCAATAGCTTAAATTTACTCACCTTTGGTCACATCAAAGACAGTTGCCACAACTGTTCTCTTAGCTTCCTGGAGCTCCATGAAGATACTCACTGTCATACTTACGAAGGGAAAGAATAGAAAAATCAATTTTACTTTGATGGCAATTGGAAAAAATACATTTTTCTCCTGCATTCTACTTTCAGAATGTTTTATTCTGTCTGTTTTTCTAGAGGTAGTGCTGAGTTTTGAGTTTCGTGATTCTCTTTGGAATTTACTTCATACTTGTAGTATTATTAATTTCTTTCGATTAAGGTTTTTTTTTTCTAAATATTTTCTGAGAAAAGAACTAAAAGCCATGATGGGTAGGTGCTATGGCAGTAAACATGTTCTGAGGCATGCATATATTTATTTAAATGGTTTAATTGGAAATTTCATTTAAACTTCTACATGATTAAGCTGTACACTAGATCATGATGTTTCTGGATTTTCATGGCTTCAGATTTTAAGATTGTTTAAGATTGAAGTGTGAAATGGAGTTAATCCATTCCCAACATTCAAGAGCCACCTCTTGTTTCCCTTTCCTGGTGTGCTGACAGAACAAACATATTCAGGAAAAGTAAAGGAAGACAGTGCATATATGGATAAAGCACATGAAGTTAGTCCATCAGTTTCTCCAGTGAAGGGCTGTGTCTTTGTTAGCAGTGAGGCTTAAGAAGACTTCTGTAGTTGAGTTAAGAGAGTCTTCTTTTCCTTTTTTAACCCTGTAACCTACATCATTTACCTATGTGCAATGTGTGAATGAAAGAAAGAAGAAGGGAGAAGAAAGATTTTTTAAAATATCAGCTACCAGAAAAGGAAATGGAGCATAAGTCATCTATATGTTTTGGGAAAAGGAATTTTACTCTATTTACATTGTGTGTATGTATTTCTTTAAATATATAAATAAAGTTAGGTGTTAGTAATAATCAATGAGCACATACAAGACCATATTTTTAACACAGGATCAGTCATGATTGAAATGATCCCTTAGCTTTTTCTATGAACTTAAAAAGCCTGAGAAACAGAAAAGATTATGTATTTTGAGTAAACTGTTCTACATTTCAAGTTACTTTGTTTTCTGACCAAAATTTTTCTAAATTCTTTTTTGTTCTAATTTTCAGGGATGCATATGAGTCTAAGGAAAGCATAAGCATCTTCTAAGTTATTGGTTTGAGTCTGAAACACATGCTTTTGCACTAACATATGCATCATGGTTTTCAATTACATTTCTCACGCAAAGGGAGTATTCCTCTAATGGACTTGGATCCTCCTCTTAGCAGCTCTTCACTTTCAAGTTCCAGTTTCAAGTACTACTGGATCTTAGCAATGTGAGAGAAAAGGCCAAGGTGTCGTGTTTTTAGATGAACATCCTGTATAAAATCACTATGTTACCCCAGTATTCATACATGTTCTGATCCACCAGCAGTTTGAGAACGTTAAATTGCCAGGTTGAAGCTCAGGTCTCTAATTAGTAGACTCTTTTGCACAAGATATTAAATATAGGCTCTCAAACTCTTTTGGATACTACAAGATTCCTGCCCACCAGTGCTGTGTGACATTACCATGGAATATAAAACAAAAGCTGGAGCTAACTGGCATGGCTCCTCAATCTATTGTTGATGTTGTTTTGATGTTTATACAGAACACCATGTCTCTGGATAATGATGATGATGGAAAGATGATAGTTTGATTATCCTGCTGCTGTGCTTTTGCTGGGAACTGATGAATCCTTCACACTTTTTACTATCTCAGGCCAGTGTTGCTGGGGAGGATGAGAAAAAATCATAAAGATGACATGTTTGCTGTCCTGTTCCCTGATGGGGCTCCAATGTATTACCTGGATCTAATTATCTCATCTCCAGTTGACAGAGAGGCTTCCATGGCATGCTTTCCATCACTGGGAGCCTCCGCCAAGCTTCCAGTGGGCTGTCTAACAGCTTGATATATTTTTGGACCTCCTGCTCATTGGATGAACAAGCTGAAGTAAATCATGTGTTGACCTCAAAGCATTTATAAACTGTAGAACATTATATTCTCATCAGAGCCATAGGGGCAGTAAACTATAGTTTCTCTGCTGTGAAACATGGTTTTGGTTATGCACTGTGTTACTAGGGTTGTACTTAAACAATAATATATCATTTGTGGCACATGTCGCCTTCTTTATTGAAAGGCAAAACAAAGAGTTGAGGACAAAAATCATTACTACTTTAGCAATTTTTCACAAAATGCTTTTGTTTTGTACTTGACACACAGATGGGACATTGCACTGCAGTGCAAATGATGTATAGCAGCATGACAAATTTCATTTCCTTTATAAAACAAGAATCAGAATAGAGGATGAATTTGGGCAAACGATGTTAACTTTTTTTTTGTTAGCATTAAAAAAAATAAATAGGGGAATAAATAAAAAAAATAATAAATAATAAAAAAAAGGATCGATTCCAAGGGAAAAATTCCTCTCGGAAACTATTTGAGCCCTTTAATTGTCTTGGCAGATATTGATTAAAACACTTAAATGAAAATATTGAAAACAATAAGCTCACTTGTGTTAGAGCTTTTGAATCATTTTGATAGTGATAATCCATGACTGAGGAAGAAATTAACACAAGGTGTTACATGTTAAACCAAAGCTGGACTAAGTAAACAATAGAAGATCAATTCTTAAGAAAGCAAATGGTATTCTTAGCACTGCTTTCAATCACAGACTCTTTGGTCCTTCAACCATTGAAAAGAAATATAAATACTAGTTTTCAATCCTCTTGGTTCCATTTAAGTCTATATTACTGTAGTGTATTACTGTGTGATACGTCACGTTGTGAAAGATGTCTGGTTCTGGGGGAACTCTTTTGGATTTGGTTTTGTTCATGTGGCATAGCTTTACTTTTTCCTTTTATAGTGGATTTAAAGGGAGCAGGACTGAAATCTTTATATTTCCAACACCAAATTTTATTTAACATTTCCTTGTTATTAATCTGTAATAAGAAAACAAGAATCCAATAGTTGTATCAAGAGAGAGTATCCCAACCCATGCACAAGCACAAGAATCACATACTGTGAAGTGTTGTACACATGTGAAACGGAGCAGAAGTGAATGAGAAAATTTCCAGTTTTTCCAAAACTTTGCGTGAAGGCGTTTCATCTCAGTCTTGTTTCTGGTGCAGCAGAAAATCAGTACCATGGTCCTACAATACACCACAATTGGTTTTATTTCAGCTGGTGCTGAGTCTTGCAAGTTTCACAATAGCAAAAACTAAGGAAATTTTTAGCTATTTGTCTTTGTGACTGCAGAAATCCCCAGTCTGGACTGCTGTGCCTAGATTGCAAATAATTAAAAATTTGAGGTTTTTCACACCTACCAGTCTGGGGATGGTGTGTTAGAAAGATAAGGTCTGTCTGAAAAGTATGAGTCTGAACATGAGCTGGGCTTTGAAGTCCTCTTTCCTCTCTGCTACCAAAATTTTTAAATATTAAAAATTTCTATGAAGCAGATGAGGAAAAGATATCCATTCTAGACAAGAAGAAAAGAATTAGGATATTGTTCTATGAGAAATGAACCTGTGAAATCTGTGATTAGGTCCTTTGTAGACTCTCTGGTAGCTAACAGCGCAGTTGCTAATAATGCCATCTTTACCTTAGTGAAGGCATTTATTAGATCTCTTTCCCTAACCATTTATTTGAATTCATTACATGTGGTTCTCTAATACATCCAAGCCTCTATTCTTTCTAGCAGATTTTGTTGAAATTAGATTGCAGTATTCAAAGTCTTAAGACTCAGACACAAACACAAAGGAGGAATTATATATGCGTGATTTCCCCAGACTAAAAGAATGTACTGTGTTTGTACAACTAGAACCAGAGGTTGAAGAGAGGTGTGTTTTTAATAACTAAGGAGCAATTTGAAAAGAAATATTAATTACATAAACTTTAGTTTCCATCAGTGTTTTGCTTTATCTTTTCTCCAGTGTTGCTGTGTTATATACTGTGAGCACAAAGCTGAAATGAAATGATGGTGCCTGCCTCCTTTCTCTGCAAATTGCCATTGTAAATCCGGTATGATGCCATTTATTTTGGCTACAAGCTTAGGTATGAACTGTAATGATTTGCACTATTTTGATTGTTTTATGGTTAAGGGTATTTCCTTCTTTTACTTCCTCCTGTCTGTCTTTACTTAACGTCATACAGAGCTTCAATCTTATCCTCAGCTGGTCTAAGTTGACACAGCTTTGCCTACATTAACAGTGCTGCACTTATTTACATAAACTAAGGATATATATGGGATTAGCATGAGACTAAGAAATGACAGACTAGAAGTAGGGAAATATCCAAGCCGGAGGACTTGTCTTGAAGTCAATAATTAGCCCTGATAAGATTTTTTTTTTTTTGCACCAAATACTCCTTGTTAATATTTTGAGTAAAGCTGCTGAATTTATTTTTATCAAGGTCTACTGAGGTATTTTACCCTAGTCTCCTTGTTGGTCAGCATGTGGTCTGCAAGTTCTCCCAGGGCAGCAAGGTACATACTATCCCTATAGACTGGCCTTGTACTATGTTTGGTCCCTCAAAGTATAGAGGGAGATGAGATATATGAAAGAGGAATGCAGGAGTCATCACATATCTGGAACTTAGGTATAGTCTGGGCAGACTGTATTCACAACCCAGATCTTGCCTGGATCTGATATTTTAATTGCCCTTGTGTAGGATTCAGAAATTTAGAAATTTAGAAATTTAGAAATCATTCCTTACATGCTAGGCAATAATAGCTTGAATATAGAAGATTTATTCCCCTGGATTGTAGGAAACCTGATTTTGTCTAGCTGAACAGTGCATAACCTTTTCTTTGTCAAAACCAGCTTCCCAGGTGTCTTATATGTCTATCTGTAGCACCTTCCTCTCTATCAAGATGGAAGATGTCTGACAAAAAGAAATCACAGTTGGATAAACCCTTGTCTCTCTGCTGTTGTAGGCAGAAGTTATGAAAATGTTATGCCACTGGGACATCCAAAAAATCTAAAGACACTCCTGAGATAAGATTTCTTCTTTCTTCTGCTAGCTTTCTGTGAGTAGTGCCTTTTGTTCCTCTTATGCAAATATCTAAGCTAAATGAGATCGGTCTTTTCATGTACTGGGCTACAGGATTTGTCCCCCAAACTGCTATTATCTCTTGTTAATGTGCTGTGCAGTTATGTTTTTTTAGGTGGTGCTCATCCTTCCTGCCAGGGAACTTCAGAAAACAGAAACCTCAGACAAAGAAAAATTAGATTTCCTTTAATTTTAGAGTTGACAGCAGTTGGAGTGGCTGTAATCACATGCATTAGCTGCTAAAATGTCTATCGGGGGTTTCAGTTAGAAAGAGAATTCTGACAATAATGTGGAGAAGCTGAGATCCCAAGGAGCCCAAAGGATAGTAAAGAAGATAGTAGTAATTATATTTTGAACCTGGAGAAAGAGAAGATGTCAGGTGAACAAATATGTTTCATAGATGCTATATCTGCTTTTGGTGGGAAGATGGAACAAGTTGAGACCAAGCCCTTTGATAACCATGAACTGCCAGCTGTGACCAAAACCATGTGAATTACAACTTGCTATGGCTTGTTGTATGTTGATGCATGGATAATAATTTAAAGAGAAGCAGTCTTCATTTGTTCTCCTTTTGAAATACAGCTGCAAGTCTAAGGCAGGCTTGACTGCATAGGACATGCTAATGTCCAACAGTGCTCTAGGAATGACTACAAAGCATTGAACCACGAGCTGTCCCAAGTTCAAAATGAGCACTATGCCAAGGGTGAGGTATAACTTTCTTTTCAATGACAAGAAAATGCATAAGGAGATTTCATTCTCTTGGCATCTGTTCCATGCCTTACCCCTCTTCCCCACTGATTAGTCACAATGCATGTTTTTTTGCGTGACAGTGGAGCAATCTGAAAGCAGGCAACTTGCAAGTGTGCTTAACGCATGAATTCTCCTGAAAGTCTTTCAGAGTTTCTTCACTCATCTGTACTGATTCTTGTGTAGTACTTAGAGTCACTGGGTGAAGAACATATTGTAAAACACTACAGAAAGATTTTAGAGAGACGGTAAGATTTTACATGTGCTGGCTACCTTCAGTCTACTTGATCAGACGTTGAGTGAGTTGTCTGTAGCAGTGAATCCTTAGCATGGTACTGTCACTGTTTTCGCAGAAGCTAAAGCGTGAATAGCACAGACATTTCTGACTTTACATGCAGTCCCTTTCCAATGTCTGTCTATCGTGCAGTAGTATGACTGGAGTCCCACTAGGGAAGGTCCTTGAGGAAGGTCAGAGGCATCTAGAGTTACTGTGCTGGTGGTGTTTGAAGGCTGGAATGCTGTAGGAATAGGAATAGGAAAGAGAATCCAGAGGGGCAGTGAAAAGATAACTGATTTCAGTCTTTAAGGCTGTCTCCTTTCTGAACAAGGGATGCCCATGTCAGGCAAAGACCATATATCTGTTGTGTGTGTGCTGCCTAGTTGGGTTTTACCTTAAAGAGAAAGAATCACCACAATGGGAAATTACAAATCTCCTCACATAACAATGAAAGGGAGGCCTATAAGCCTTATTCTACGCACCTTTCATCCCTCTACTCCACAGCGTGACTGGTAGTTAAATCTTTATGTGACCTTCTACTGTCTGGTCTGTTTAGCCTTCCAGCCCTTGTAGGCATTTTGTACAATAAATGGCCCATTCTACCTCCTTCTGAATGGTTTTCTCTACCCCAATACCTGTTTCACATGATTTTCCTGTTTCTCCTTGAGGTTTTCCTCTGAAAATGAACTTGTGGGTTGAGGGAGTGAGAGGGGTGAGAGTGAGATGAAAACTTAGATTCTTGTGGTTTTTTTTTTTTTTTTTTTTTAAGTGAAATAGCAATTACTTTCCACCACTAAGGCCTACCAAACAATGAGTTCTTAAACGAGCTTCTTAGTATGATAGCCCAGTACTAATTTGTAGCCAATAGTTATTTACTGTATGCTCATTGTGAAAGTATTCTGCATACCATTTCACTGAAAAGCTTCCATCACCCCATGTCAGCTGTCTGCTACATCTTGATCTGGTGTGCAATGATGAAAATCAGGTATGAGTTACTATTATTGTGCAATGAAAAGATGGAAATTGCTTGAAAGGTAGTTGAACTGCACTTTGGATTTTACAGGTTTCTGGATTTTAAAGGATCCTGAATGTCTTTTTATCCTGCTCTTAACTAGAGATGCAAATAATATGTAAAGTTGGGGCTGTGCTTCAGTAATTTAACCTTTGGATTACTTCATCTGTGTTTGCTCATTGCTTTATGAATGCAGATGTTGTTAAAGATTTCGTGCTAAGAAAAAAATCGTTTGTCACTACCTGCTGTACACAGCACAAATTACATGACAAAGTGGGAAAAGCATATCAGGTTTCACTACAGAAAGGTTGTGAAAGAGCCACTATTTTTCATGTGGGAGAATCAGATCATGGTCATCTTAAATTCAGTATCAGATTTACTGATTTAAGTTGTTTCAGGATTGGACCTAAAGTGACCTCAAGTTTGTGACAATGAACAGTCTGCCCAATATTGTGCTATTATGGGAGCTTATTTCAAAAATTAAAGCATAATGAAAAATGCTCTTTTATTTTCCACCTGCACCTCAGGTGAAATTTATTTTCATTTTAAGCCAAAGTGAACAGACATGTTTCACAGTGTCAGAAAAATAATCATGCATTAACATTTTTTTTCATTACTACTAAGTTTGATCTCACATGCAAGTTTTTTCCCTGCTCCTTTACTTTCATTTTCCATGTCTCTTTAGGCTACCACCATTTGGGCAATTTATGTCTTCTGTAAATATAAAAGGCATAACATTCTCTACAGGCTCACTGTATGTACAACTGTATCTACAAATGCCTGCTGTGGTGATGACTCAGGTTGGAATTAGAGTTTATATACATTTAGTTAAAAATAGCCAGCTTCTGCCTTATGGAGTTGGAATTGATGAATCCTGGAGGTAAGGAAGGTGATAAGATTCAGAGAAGAAGGGAGCAGTAACAAGGAGAGTGTCAGCACGTGCCAGGGAGTGAAGCAGTAGCTGTAGTCCAGCCACATGGATGCATGGGAGTGAACAGACATGTATGCCTGCACCTTATATTTCAGCCCTCTGCGTAGACAGCAGGAGTATTCTGGTCAATCTTAACTGCCTAGTCACAGTCCATCAAGTTAGCTGTAAAAATTTCTGTTTCAATTAAATATAACCTCATTGTATTTTCACACAACAGTTAATAAAATAAAACTCATTAGGAATATAGCATTTAGACTAGAGAGAGTGGTATTTTTTTTTAAATGTCACACTGAAAAGTGCATTTCCTTTTATCAGCATCTGCTCTGTGTTAGACTGCCTATAAAGTCTGGTATACTGTTGACCATAGAGGAAGATGAAAACTAACAAACAGGAAAACTACAAACCTCACAATATTAACATCAAAGTGTATTGATCTTTCCCTTTCCTTGGCATTCGAAAAGTGATTTTATTTTTTGCCCTAAATACTTTTTTTTTTCCCACCAGTTTTGAATATAAACAACAAGAGTGGAGGGATAATAGAAAGAAAGTAGGGCATTTCATGTAAATTTTGTGTGAAAAATGAAAAAAGGCCCCCGAAAAGGAGAACCTAATAGACCAGTCTGAATAAATTAAAGATTTTTTTTTTTTGAAAGCAAATAAGATCTGTCATTTTGGAACACTATACAGAAAAGCTTACCTGGACTGTAGTGACATCTCCATGTAGTTTCTCCTTGTACAAATATTAGTGTTTCTGAAGAAACCTAAAGATAAGCACTTAGTGTGAAGAAATGTATGAGAAAATTATGAGAGTACACCGTGAAAGCGAGGAAATAATAGGTACTGCGTGGAATTTTTTCTTATCTAAATATGTAACTATAGTTTATAATTTGGTAAATATTAAATGTTGAGGTGAAACTTGTGTAGATGACTGAGAGCAACAATGGGCTAAATGCAAATGACCATGAATCTATTGTATTTAGGCAGTAAACTGCTAAATACCTGGGGTGAATGAAGGGAAGGAACTT
Organism: Lophotriccus pileatus; assembly: GCA_035583135.1. Classification (NCBI taxonomy): domain Eukaryota; kingdom Metazoa; phylum Chordata; class Aves; order Passeriformes; family Tyrannidae; genus Lophotriccus; species Lophotriccus pileatus. Next base: position 64,700,449 of record JAWWES010000081.1, on the reverse strand, counting down.
CCTTAGTCATTAAACTTGTCCTTGAATATGGAGGATAATCACATCATCTCTAATCTCATTCATAAACACATCATGGTCCAAAGTTAAAATCATTGTGGTTTTATTCCCCTCTATTCCTACTAGGAAATATTTCACTGCTCTGATGGTTAGAAATACGCTTGTAATTTCCAGAGTAATTGTGGCTGTTTTATACCTATTTGTTTTGTGTCAGGGCTGTCCTTCAATGTGAATAGCTTTCTTCCTCCCTGCTGCTTACTCTCTGATACATTTATAGACAGCAATCACGGCACCTCTTAGCCTTTGTTCTGCTCTGTTAAACATGCAGTGCACTGTTGGTCTCCTATAATAAAATAGGTGTTCCTTTCCGTCAATTGTTTCTGTTCAGTACCTACTCTTTAAACTAATCGATCTGAAACATGTTTGACCACAATGGTGCTTTGTGGTCCATATGAGTCTCCCTGCACAAATGCTTAAACAGGGGCTGTTGATTGTTTTCCTACTTCAGGAAATACTGAACCTGATGCAGCCTGCCATAATAACTACTTCTTTCAAGTAATTCAGTGAATACCTTCTTTCAGGTGTTTCAGTGCTGACCAATAGTCATCCCAGTTGCTGCAACTGTTTCTTTCTGCTCCTTCATCTCTTCCCCTGATGATTTCATAGTTTACAGGAAGAATCATTATCAGTATTTCCTAAAGGAGAGCAAACCAATTATCTTCTGATGTAAGTTCAGCATCTAAGGAGGAGGCCGAGTCTGGTGCCCAGGTTCCTATCTTAGGAAGGGATGACTTGTCTTCTGGAGATGCCCGTTGCATTGCCTTCTGTGTTGGCTGGGGTACTAAACTTTCACATGTCTATCTGTAAGGTGGGGTGAATCCTGTGAGGGAGGCCATTTGAGCTGGTATTTATACTGGTCATCAGTATCAAAAAGTCTTCTTTTGTGTGATCACCTCTTCTGTGACAACCATTACCTCTTGATGGTGTTATCAGCAGATGCATTAACAATTTCCTAATTACTGATCACTGGAGTTATTCCAGCTGCTGAAGGTTCTGCATGATATACAGGTCCTATATAATAAAATGTAAAATTTCAACCCTAAGCTAAAGCCTATGGAGTTGAGAAAAAGCTTGTGCTGATATAAGAAGCCCGTTTTGATTTTTCAGGCAGCACTGCAAAACAGTAGAGTTTACAAAAAGGAGCTTTCTGTAGTTAGTGTTTTATTTTGATGAAATGTCTGGTTAGTGTTTTAACAAGAAATTCCAACAAAAATCGCATTTGTACCACAGGTGAAAAGCCTTTTCGAGAACAAGAATTAAGAACTAATGCATCTATCTGGTTTTTATTCTTTCCATTTTAAACCCAAATGGACTACAGAAGAGGCCATGGGAGTTGGCAAACAAATCTATATATATTTAGTACATTTGTTTGAAATGTTTATGCTAGTTTTCTCTAAAGTAAATGTTGTCTCTTGATATTAGGATATTCAAATTGTGTAATGTGAAGTAAGAGACAAGAACAAAACCTTTCAAGCAGGCTGTAAGAGAAAAAAACCCTGTAATTTCCCATTACTTTATTCTATTTTATTTATTGCAAACTTTTAAAATGCTGTAATTGAGTGAGAAGTGATTGCTAGCTAGTATATATTTACAGAAGATACAAATTAGGTAGCAGAGGATGTTTCCGAGTTTCACATGACCACCTGTGTCAGTGTGTGCCAGAGGATTGTCTGTATTAGTACCGTGCTACTGCCCACTACATCTGCTGTCCAGCTGGTAACAACACTTCGATCAGATACTTTATTTTATTTACTATAAAGAACATAGAAAGGTGGTTGAGAGCTCTTGAGAACAGCCTCAGAAGTGGTTGCAAGTGCCATATGAATGCTCACTTGCATAGTTCACCATCCTTGAGTGTATGAGGAGTACGAATGCTCCCAGGCCTGCACATACCACCAGTCCTGGCATGCCTGGTGGCATGCGAGAACTTGTCCCCCCGTCACATCTCAGGCCTTACCAGCATGTTTGCTGTGCAAACAGCAAATGTGACCTGAAAAAGGATGTTGCTTTGAGTGGAGTTTGGGCCAGATGCCCTCCACAAGTCCCTTACAGACTGAATTATACAATTCTATATATCTGTTTATTGCTGGATTTTTTTACCTTCCTCTGAAGCACCTCAACTTTGTTTACTAAGGCAGAATATTGGACTAAATAGGTTTGAAATATCAACTATCCTGGCAAGTCCTGTATTTCCATGTGTAAACAGGATTTATTAGGAACTTAATACATATCAAATGTAGGTCTTCAGAGACCTTTTATTTACTTTGGGCAGGTAAATATTGAATTGTTTTGAAAGATATTTGACTCCATTTTGGAACGTAAAGCAGAGGAGGTTCATAGAACAAAGAGAAGAAATCAACACCGGTAGTAAATGGCAACACACATTACTGTATGTCCCCTTCTGACTTGCAAGTGGTTTGTGTTTTCATGGTTATACAAAGCAAATTTCATAGTATCAAAAGCCTCAAAAAGGTGAATAGGTGTTGAGAGAGTGCTTCTGTAATCTTGTCAGACTGGTTTGTGAGTTCCTTTCACCTGCCAGTTATTTCAGTTATTTTTCTTTTCTTTTAGGAAAAAGTCTGCTAGTTTGCCTCCTTTTTTTTTTTTTTTTTTTTTTTAAGTTATACATGAGATGAAATTCTGACTGTTGCAACTTTTCACTGGCAATGTAAAATGTCATTGGGGTGCTGATGCACTCTTCTGTGTTTCCCACAAACTACACCAATATAAGTAACAGGGAAGAATGGAACTGTAAGGATTGACAAGGATTGCAGCTGCCCCACACCACAGCCAGAGCCAGTGGAACCAAGGTTTCATCCTGGTGCTGCAGAGAGTTTTCTTTTTCACCCACTGGAAACACGCTAATGACATGCTTTTATGGGAACATCCGTGATTGTATATGTGAATGATTGGCTGAAGGAGCATCTGTAAGACAGCTGTTTTCAAAATGGGATAATTTCTTGATGATTGCTTTTCTTAAAACTTTATTCATGAGTTCTGGGGCTTTTCTGAAGGGGAAAAAAAAGTTGAAATTTCACACTCCCTCATACAAGTTTTAATAAGTATTCCAGTATCTTATGTGATATAAATATCTTTCTGAGAATACCTACTACTGCTGGTAATATCATTAATGGAATAAAACAGTCTCTCATAAACTTTTTTCAATTAGTACTTCCATTTTATTTCAGTTATAATGCATTCTGCAATTCCTGAAAATTTCAAGTTTTATTGTATCCAGTTAAAGAGAAAATGGAAATTTTTTGATACAGTGAGAAATGTTCTTTCTACAAGTCTGTAAGTCAGTGGAAACTGGTATAGGAAGAATTCCAACTCAGTTTTCTTTCAGACTTGAGATTTGCAAGCAAATTCATACAATTGTTACTATCGCATGCAATAAGTAAGATTATTCAAAGTAAAAACTAATGACACTATTGCTGAAAAGATAAATAATGCTCTGTATGAAACTGTACACATGAATTGACCTGTGGTCTTTGGTTTTTATTGACACCTTTTTTTTTTTTTTTTTTTAATGAACACTACTCATTTAAAAATGTTCACAGGGAGGAAATACTTGTTTTTACTGATTAAAATGTGTGTGCTGTCTTTTTAGCCTCTCTGCCAGTGCCATTCTTTGCTCTCTCATCACAAAACAAAGAAACACTGTTATTTACCCTGGGAAACAGGTGACTGAACTTATAAAAATCACTACAGGACAAGATGTATTGAGGCCTGGCACAGAATGACAAATTCTGGCAGGGTTTGCCAAGAAGAGACATATTGATTTTTAAATGATTAATAAGGAGAATATAATTGTATTTCATTAAGATGGATGGGATTTCATTTAGTCTGTCTTCTCCTTTTCCACTTCAGATGTGAAAGGAAATCAAGTCATCATCAATGGCACCTTGTGTTAGCCTGCCATGGAAACAAGGTCATTGATTGAGTAAAAGAACTTTCCGAGAGGCTAGCCTAGTCTTTAATGGAGTTATTAGTATAGATAACGTGGCAAAAATAACAGCACTCAGTTTCTCTCATTATTTTGACCACAATGACTAGGAAGACGCTGATAACATCTTTGCTTTGGGTTTTGTTGCTTTTCAAGTTTCATATTATCTCAAATAAATAGAGTTGGGCATACAAATACACAAGATTTCACATTTGTTCTTATGAAGTCATTTGAAGTCATTCCATTGTCTAAGCCTGAGAGATCAGTAGGCTGAAAAAGGGAGGAGATCAAAACCCTGTAATCTGTATGTCTTCTTGTAATTCTTATCAAGAAAATCAGTGTATTCTTAATCATAAGTATGTAATTAACTTTTCTGTAGATTTCTATGTATTTTAGGATTGTGGTTAAATCAAATCTGTACTTCCACTGGCATCTGAAACTGAAGGGTTTGTGAAGCAGTAAGCAACAGCTTAACAAATAAAAGATGAGAGATTTTTTCCCTCTCTTGTTTTCCAGCAGATGTGCCCAGCATGCTAACTCACATTACTTCTGACTGGCTGTTGGTTTTACTTTTCCAGAAGTTTTTATTCTATTTGTAGGGATTATTCAACTGCTTTCATGAAAGTGGCTAAACTGTGTATGGCATGTTAAGTAAGGTGATTTTCATTGTGATGCCAGATTCTGGTCCAATTTGGGTGGAGGGTAGAATTCCAGACCAGTGGGTCCTTGTTCCCTGAGTTGTAGTCCCCACGTGCTAGGTCCCACAGGAACGAGAC
>JAWWES010000081.1:64657318-64690305 GCA_035583135.1 Lophotriccus pileatus | reverse complement strand
TTCAGTCTAGGGGGCATCTACCTGGGCTAGTGCGAGAACCAGAGCTGTGGCATCGGATGGGAATGGCTCACACACTGTTGTTGGGGTGCAGAGCCTTCTTTGCTCCTCAAAACAAAGCCAATCCTGTCCCAAGGACTTGGTATGTAGAAATGACAGAAGCAACTTGGGGTTTTGCAAATAAAGAGGGTGGTGTTTTGCTGATGTAAACAAGAGCTTTGCCACTGGCTTCTCTGGGGCTGTATTTCAACTGCAGTGTCTCATGACACCAGCAAGTACTGGGACAAGCTGCCCAAAATGCCCAGCAACCTGCACAATCTTTTTTGTAGAAAATATCTGCCTTTTTTTTTACCTCAGGTGGTGTGGTTCCTTATCCTGATATGACTGGCACCTTTCTGAGAAAACCTTGCAGCTGCTGCCATGATTTTTAGGTGCAAGCACATACTACTTGGAACAGACCTCACTGCTGGGACCTTACGCAGAGTATATGGTAGGTCTGAAACTAAAGCTTCCTGTTTAGGAACCTGGATTTTCTTATGCTTCTGTGTTTTTCATGAGTGATTCTGAAGAAAAATACCAATGAGCATGTATCACCAAGACCTGGGAGAAGATATTTAAAACTATTTGCATTGCTCTCTATTTTTGTTATGTTCTGCTTCTGTTATTTGATTAGTTGGCTGTCAGAAAAGAAGATGGCACGCTAATTACTTTTGCAATTGTTATACCAGTATAGTGCTGATAGTCAATATTACTATGGTCTGCAGTCAGATTTCTGTATTGTTACATATTATTATGCATGACTGATTCTTGATGATATATGAAATGAATATTACTGGGTTTTCCAACTTCCTAAGCAGGGCTGGAAGCACCCTGAGAATGTGAATGCTAATTATGTAGACCACAGAGACAAATTCTTTGCTCTTTGCTCCAGTAGAAACCAGAAAATTTTAGATGGTCAATAGTAACTCTGTTTAGTGTTTAGAAAAGCTTGTAAAGAATATTTTGCATTGCTAAAACTTACAGGAAAAAAGGCATTTAAATTTCTCTGTTCTGTGGTATACATATAGCTGTTCTTTGATAAAATGCTCCTTTAATGTTATGCATAAGAAATCAGGCCTTTCCTTTGAAGTCAGAAGAAAAAAGTAAGGAATTAAATTTCCTGTACTCTGATTACCCCCAAATTTAGATAATTTATCTTAAAACTTTATTAAGAAGAGGATTTTATTTTCTCATGTTTTCTCTTCCCATGTGCATGTTTTTTTGTGTCTCACTGAATCTAAATATATTCCTCTTTTTTTTTTCTCCAATCTGTAATCCTACCCCCCATATTAAGAGTAATTTAATTTTTATTTCAAAACATCAGACCTTAACAAGACTATAAATTTATACAAAAAAATGACTCAGATGTTTTCCTTCTCCTGATACCATGTTAAGTGCTGTTATACTGGTATGTTTTTGATAACAAAGAGATGGAAATTCTGCTTGTCACAGTTTGCTCAGAAAATACCGAGATATGGTCAATGCCATTCTTAGTTACTTATTTCTAATCACATGTTTCATAGCATTAGTACAAGCCATAGACATCACAGATCACCTAAAGCTGCTTGATTTGTATTCTGTGTTCTCCAAAAAAATTGTGCTGCCAAAATGCAGTGCAATCACTTGTGGAGCGTTGGTACCACGTCATGTTCTTCTCCTACTTGCAGCATTTTCTGGGCAACAAGCATTAAAAGCAAGCTGGACCTTTTGAATTTCTACTCTCCCGAACTTCACTCCCATCCAGTGACACCTGCTATGCCTTTGCCACCCATGTTTTCTGCAGTGCTGTTTGAACTATGTGCCTGACGGAGCAACCAAAGCACTGAGTCCTCAGAAATGAAATTTCCAAGTGAAAATCTCTGACACCTTCACAATTTCTCTCATGGCTGGTTTTACTGATAAAAGCTGTGGTGATGACTGTGGTGCAAGAGTGCACTGAACCCCTTCCTAGAAGTTCAGAGTAGCTCTATGATAGTCACTGCTCAAATACCCAGTGAGAAGGAGAGTGGCTCAGATGAAACTAGATGTCCAAGTCTTTCGCAATAATGCTGACCAGCAAGAGACACAGTGACAAGCATGTATTGACAATGCTCTTAAACCTTTGAAACAAGGGATGGGTAGTGTTTGGGTCCTGTAACTGCTAGTCTGCCTTTCCTTCTCCTTGCTGATTCCTTATGTCACATCTGAACAGAACCAAGGGAAAACCACAGTACTGCATTTGCAGGTCATCTCCTCACATGGAAACACTGAAACTGTCCTCCTTCTTTAACTCAGTTTATCTCCCAGGCTTCTACAGAACTGGTGTGTTGGGCATCATGTACCATTTCTCTCCTGACCGAGGAACACTGAGGTATAGGACAAGGCACTCCAGCTCAGGATGGGGAGGGGAGAGATGTGGGTCAGTACAGATCTACCTAACTTGTGGAAAAACTAAGAGGTATCAGATGAAGCTAGAATGGCCATTTCAGAAAAAAAAAAAAAAAAAAAATCGGTGTTTCTTCACAAAAGACACAGCAATGGACTGAAAGTGCCTACTCTGCAGGGTGCTGTGAACAGTGCTGCTAGCATGGGTTCAAGAACTGGATAAATTAATAGATTAAAAGCATGGTGATTATGGCAGACAGAAAAACCTGTTGAACTGCAGATTGGTAAAGACTTCATTGGAAGAGCATTTTGGGAAACTACCTTTATATGTAGCTTTTCCTATTACATACTTCTCTCAGCATCCAATTATGACCATTGGCAGATACAGAGTGCTCGGCTAAACAGACCTGTGGCCTGATGCAGTCCAGCTGCTCTTAGGCTCCTGTGTTACTGTGCTTTCATACAAATTATGTCAAATCACACAAGGCCCACAGGATATCTGTGGAGTTGCGAAGAGGAGAAACCAACAGTGTTTCTTTTCAAAACTGATCTGCTCACCAGTGTGGCTCGTGCCGTATACTAGTTGGTTCCCCAGGCTGACAAATTCTCTTCATTTACAATGCTCTTACTAGGGCCCAGGCTATCAGGAAGGGCCTCATGCTGCTATCCACTTTGTTAAACAGAAGTTGGTTTTATATTTAGTGGTGCATGGAGTGTACAGATGAAACAAATCACTCCAAAGACTCAGCAAGATAAATAGGTCCTGTTGAAAACTAGCAAGGAAGGCTGAATGCAAGATTAATATGCAGTCCCAAGTTATGCTTCCCACAACTTTTATTGATTATTTAGAAAGTAAAACAAAAACAAAACCCATGATTCCTTATATAATTCAGACTGAAATTCTTGTGCAATCATTCTTGAAAGAAGAGAACAGTTTGTCTGGGAGGAGAGCTTTTTGACTGATTACTGTTTGAGGCGCAAGAGTTTTAAAAGCATCCAATTATCAGTTTAATGTTGTTTTCTGACAAATTCTAAAAATAAGCACAGAATTCACAGATAGAAGAGTTGTGCTGCTTAGAGGCTACTCCATGCTAGAAGGTAAGCCAGGGCAATAGGAAAGGACTTGTGATCTACTGGTTTCTCCCACTTTTGACTTTGAATTGTAACTATGAAAAGGTGACTCATACTGTGCTTATTGTAAAGGCGAAAGAGTAAACATCTCTGTTCTGAGAATTTGATAGGGAATTGGCATCAAGAAGTGTTTCAAAGTTCAGTGACTGGGTGAGGAATAGACTGTAAGCATGTGGTATGTTTTCTGACGCTTTGATATTTGAAGATCATCCCTATGATGGGTTAGACCTTATCCATCCCTCTGTTCCCCTCTTCCATACTTACAGGAAAAGTGACTGTCTAATCCTACATTATTTCCTCAGCTGCTTTGCAGGTGACCTGGTTGAAGAGATGTGCTTTCCAGGTTAGGGGGGCTTCTTCCTATGAGAAATCTTACAGTAGTATGTAAATTTTCCAATTTACACAGAACAGAGAACCACAATGTCTTCTCTCTATTCCCAATTAATAAAAAGTTCAGTTATTTAGTCGTAATTGTATTTTTTTTCTTTTATTATTGTGAGGGCTTTCAAAATCTTTAATGCCCGGCTACAAAGGGAAAGTTCTGACCAAAATATGAATCTATAGCACTTCATATAAAGGATGTGAAAAATTATATCCTATAAGGTCCAGTGCTTTGTATTGATCTTACAGAAGAGACAAATCTCATGGGTCAAAGTTGAAGTGATATAGACAAGCAAAATCAATAATAATTTTAAAAATAGACTTTTTTTTACTAATTCATGAAAAAATGAAAGAGCACTGTAAGACCTGCACAGTATTGATGTTTTACAGTTTACTATTGTTTGGGTTTTTTTAATTAATTATGTTTTGGAAAATATTTTGTGCCAATGTCCAGTTGGCAAAAACCTATTTTCAAAGCTGAAATCAAGCATTTCTATCAGAATACACTGGCTAGTAAAAGTTTTTTTGATACCGTGAACATATAAAAAATTTCTTTCTTTCTTCAGTCAGAATTGCTTGTGCCAGGATAGAAGGACCTCTGAAATCCTGTGATGAATCTCACTGGGTGGTTTCTGATTTCAGTTGTTCCTTGTCTCCCTGTGCCTTTCCCTGCATCCTCTAAGACAAATCAAGGAGGTAACAAGTACCTGTGCTCTAGTTGACTCAGTCTGGTAGGATAGAGAGTCACATTTTCATCCCCATGTTAAATAAAATTAGCTGAACAAATTTGGCATATATATTCTGTTTTGCTGGTGCTCCTGGGGCAGTAAGCATTAGCAGGGAAGGAGTCTACTTAGCCAGGTAGGCTGCTGGAGGTGGTAACCATTTAAGCAGTAACCTCCAGACCTTTTCTGAGATGTTGTCCATGAAAAATGATTTTTTTGTGCCACAGACCTGCCCATATTTTCTGGATGCTTGTGCTGACTCGTATTTAGCGAATCTTAATCTTTTTAGGTTTGGAAAGATCTAGATTTTTAATTTTTTAATGCAAATAAAAGCAGATTGTCTGAGCTGGAATTTTTTGAAAGCTTTCTGTCACTGGATACATGGTAGCAGATATAGAGTAAATCTGATTGCTTGGGAAACCTTGCGGTCATTGAGGCTCTTGATCAGTGTCTGACCATGGGGTATGGGATAGGAGGCATACTGTCCTATCTGCTCTTAAACAGAGTCAAAATCTAGGAGAAATCTCCTTGGCTGAAAGTATTCCAGAGCTTCACTGACTCCTGGAGGCTGGTTTGGATTTGATCTAGCATCATTTCAGGTTTGAGCTGGAAAATTTCATGCAGATTTACCCTGTTGCCATTTTGCCAGCACACAGAAATTTAGTTGAGAGCTGCTTAGCTTTTTTCTTTTTCTCTTAGGAAAATCAGGCCGTTGTGGATTTCTGACATGTACAAATAAAGCTTCTCAACAAATTAAAGAGGTCCCTTAGTAGTGATTTCCATAACACCCAGTCATCAGTGTCCACTTTCTTGAATACCTATGTGTTGTCATGATCACATTAGTGTCTTTGTTGATGACTAAAATGGAGGCTATCATTCTACAACACATGTCAGAAACACATTTTTGTTGGCAGGCACCCTGGAGACAGATTATTCATTTCAATAAAATAAAATAAAATTGTAAACCAGATTTGAATTTTTTTGTTAAAGAGCTCAGTGAAATCTTCTTGTCTATGTTCCCTCTTTCAGTAAGTACTCCCAGTATTTTACTTCTTCCTACATCTTGTGGGGTGGCCTCTTGCTTGAACAGGATGATAACGGACATAAATTAACCCAAGATGACTTTTATCACTGGCAAAATTTCAGCTTGATGTTAAATATTGTTGTTATTTAAAATCCTCAAAATGTGTTCTGTTAAGAATAGACCAGTGCGGGAAATGTCACCCATAAGGAGTGTTTTTGTCCCCTACAAACATCCTATTGCAAAGAGCATGCCTTGTACCTTTGTATAGGTTAACTTTCCAACAAGAGACCGTGTGCATGGGGGCTGGGAACAGGGTAGGAGAATCCCTCACACCTAATTATAATCTTTAATATTGCACAGTATTTATCAACCATTAAACAAACAATTGTTTAATTTCAAAGCTCTTCTCACTGAACATTAGTCACACACTCTCCCTTGCTCTCCATTTGCTATGTTAAAAAGTGCAACCTTAAAAGTGTTTACTTGAAAGATTTACTAAGCAGCCACTTAGTCCAGGAACATCAAAATCCTTTCCCAGACACAGCAGACATGGCTTCGAGTAAAGGATTACACCAGTGTAGCCAGAGACAGGATCCAGCTAAACTTATATACAATGATAAAATCCTTCAGTTGGAAAAGACTTTTAAGATCAAGTCCAACCATTAGCCCTCACTGCCAAGTCCACCACTAAACCATGTCCCTGAGTGTCACATCTCCCAGAACTTTTGGGAATGGTAATTACACCACTTCCCTGGGCAGCCTGTTCCAATGCCTGACAACCCTTTCAGTCAAGGATTTTTTCCTAATATCCAATCTAAATCCCTCGAATTCAACTTGAGGCCATTTCCTCTTGTTCTGTCACTTGTAACTTGGAAGAAGAGACTAATGCTCACATGGCTACAACCTCCTTTCAGGTAGTTGTAGAAAGTAACGAGGTCCCTCCTCAGCCTTCTTTTCTCCAGGCTAAACACAAGAAGTTCCCTCAGCTGCTCCTCATCAGGCTTGTGCTGCAGACCCTTCACCAGCTCCATTGCCCTTCTCTGGAGTTGATAGAGCATCTCAATGTCTTTCTTGTAGTGAGGGGCCCAAAACTGGAGACAGAATTCAAGGTGTGCTCTCACCAGTGCTGAATACAGGGGAAGGATCAGTGCCCTGGTCCTGATGGCCACACAACTGCTGATACAGGCCATGATGCCTTTGGCCTTCTTGACCACCTGGGCACACAGCTGGCTCACGTACAGCCAGCTATTGACCAACACCCCCAGGTCCTTTTCTGCTGGGTAGTTTTCCAACCACTGTTCCCCAAGCCTTTGGTATTTAAAAAGTGCAGTGGGAAGGAGTGTAACAGAGCAGATTGAAGTGGAGAAAGAAAAACAATAGGTACAAATTTCTACCAGTTTCCTCAGGCATCCATAGCAGCTGCTTAATGATACATGTATCATTATATCTTGGAGTAGTTGGAGGGCAGAAGCAGACTTGATTACACTACAGACAATTGTTTCACAATAATTCTGGACCATTTTTCATTAGCTGTCTCCCCTTACAGCAAAACAAGGGATAATTTTTTTCTTAAAAAATCTTATACCTCTAGAAGGTTGTCCAACAGTTAAAGATTTTTAATAATTCATCATGCGAAACATCTTGAGCTAAATACTAAATTTCCCAGCAATAACAACAAAAGATGAATGAAAGGAGCTAAGGTTAACTTGCTCTGATAGAAACAAAAGGGTAAATAAAGAGAATGGTACTATCACTTTTTCGTGATTTATCAGTACATTTTTATTACACCCTCAGCTTTGACATGTTTTGTCACTCAGTCTGTTGAGCCAAATCAGTTCATTTCAAGGAAGCTGATTAAGTAACTAATTAAAATGAAACATCAGATTTGTCTGACTATAATCATTTACCATTACACAAGCAATAGGTGGCAGCCCTTGTAAGTGAGTGTATCTACTGACATTACGTTTCAAGAAAAATAAAGACTTTTGGTTTTGATCACCTGTTCTAGCTCATCAGATCACAAGTGATATAACAGTAGTGATGTGAGCAACAACTTTTATGGCCATTCCTTTGTTTTCTTCCTTTTGAGCCTTTAAAAAGAAGTATCTCATTCATAGTAACATTTAAATGTGAGATTCTGACTTCATTAGATGAACCTAATGTACCCAGCTATAAGCAAGGAGCAATTTGTTGCAAGAGAAGTCTTTGTAAATCTTTTAGCTCTCCTTTCCAAGACACAAGCTGTGATTGCTCCACCTTGGCTTTCCAGCATGGATAAAGGAGGTGATAGTGGTATTCTGCATAATTTGACATTTGTTCCTGAAACTTCTTTTTGCTAGCTGGGGGTGCAACTGGATGCTTAGGATTTACCACAGCATATTAGGGCAGTGAAATGAATGGAACTGAGAGTGAGAGACTTCAACCAACATCTGTGGTTTTCAATATGCGATGAGGGGGGTCTATCTGCCTGCCGTGCTTGGCCACAACAGGCTCTTCCTGCAAGATGTTTTGAATATGGCTTGGATTGGTTAATGCACTAGCTGTCTGCCTTTTTAAACTTGGAAGTTAAAACAAGAGGCCATTGCGGTTCAGGATCTCAGTGAGGAACATCCTTATGGGCAATAATGTGATCCAGGAGCTCTCTTTACAAGGCCTGCTCTTGCGAGTGGAATGATGTGAAGCAGCTGTTGCAAATAGCAAAAAAGATAAACTCTAATTCTTCTTCTGCAAGAAGAAAACACGTTTTTCCTTTCCCAAAAGAATCATGAATTTTCAAATTACAGGGGGAAAAAACCTTCTAGCCTTGAAATACTGAGTCCCTAAAATATTGAAATGAGATTATGTGCACTAAATGCACCCACATTCCCTACTTCATCTTGCTTATCAATAAAACCACTTCCAAATAAAAGGCCACTGGAATTTGGATGCACTTCTTAAAATTGCTGGCTTAGAGAGTGATTCTGAAATCAAATGTGTTTTGAGATGCTGTATCATGCACTGGTCACAGCACTGCAACACAGACACTTCTTTAATCTTCCTGAATCCATCACTGTCTTGTTTGAAGGTTGTAATTTAAGTAGGTTTTCAGAGAAAAAGAAGATAGTAGCTGACTACAGAACATAGCAAACTGTAAAACATCATGCCATATTCACTTTTCCATTGCCCTAGCAATTGGTGCTGTTGCTTCTCTTGCCCTGTGAGTTATAGCTTTAGTAAAGCATTGCCAGATTCAAGTCAGCAGGCTTCTGCTGGCACTGCAGAATGACAATTCTTATCTGTTTTCTATAGTCTGACATTTTCAGTAAGGCCTGGAAGGTTTGGTTAATAGGGTTTGTCAAAAGGGAGCTACAATATAAAATGTTGAAATATGGAATGAGAGCAGAGCGGAGGACCTGTGTCACGTTAAATATTACCGAAGCAATTTCTAGGAGACTAATTATTCACAATAGATAACTAAATTGTAAATCTCTATTACAAGTGGGGCACTGAATGTGAGTTTCCTTGGAAAGCACTTCTGAAGTCTGCTTATTAATAGCTAATACATAAGGAAAATGATAAATGTGCCAGAGGTTTTGGAAGATGAGAGGTCAAAGGAATGAATGGACAATAACTCCTGGATTCATTCCCTCTGCAAGTCCTAAAAAGACATATTTGCATTATAAAATGCCTGATAGACTTTTTTTTTAATAGTCTGATATCAAAAGCATTCTGATATAATGATTCTTTATGACTATTGATAACTAGAGAAAGGATGAAGGGACACACATCAGAAGAGGGGCCTCTATATATGTTTGAGGGTGCTCAGCTGGGTTTTGCAAAGAACAGTGATATCAGGTACTTCCTAAAATTCCACGTCCTGCCTTTTGAGTGCAAAGTCCCTTCTAGGATGGCAGTTGCACTTGCTAATGTCCCTATGAAATGTTGTGTCCTGTTACCTGAAATAGCACATAATGGGTAATCTATGTCCCGAGGCAGTATTTGTTCCTGTCCTTTCTATTATGAGGCATTTTGTGAGAGGAGAGAGAAGTGAGTGGACAGTGCCTTTGAGAAGAGGCTTTCTGAAATATTCTTTCATGGTAGTTCATACATTTCTTGTTTCTGTTCTCTAGATTGCTGCTCAGCCTTATGGATCCCTTTGGATGTTTTTATTTATTACTAAGTAGTTTTTAATAAGTAGACCACGCATTGTGGCAGAAACTATATATCTGACTGTAGTTTTCACGTTATTACCTCTGCTCTCCTTCTTTGTTATTGCTTCTGCTAGCATTTGCTATGTAAATATATGGAGACTTACCAACATAAGGCAATACAACTGAAAGTGCATTCTTAAGAAATAGAGATATAACTATACTACAGGTTGGCTGAACTCTTCTTTATGGATTGAAGGGTATCATCCAGCTCATCAGTAAATCCTCCTTAAAGGAGCTCTTGCTCTTTCTTCTTGCACCTAAAAAGCTTTTGCTTCTTTATGGAAGAATTAAAAGGGGAAACTGTTTAGAGCATACCAGGAAGGTGATTTCCTTCCTGGTGTCTATCTGTGAATATGTAGGAGGAAATAAATGAAGTAAGGTTATCTCTGACAAAGCATATTCTCATAAATGGGGTTTCAACTCTTGGAGTTGTTGGGAATTAATGACGGATATTTATGTCCCTAATCATTGCACTAGACATGACTTAAATGTACAGAAATGGACAAGAGGTGGATTTCTTTTCTTCTGCAAAGGAATATGTGAATTTTCAAGATCTTGCTGTATTGGAGCAAGTTTGAAAAGTCCATTATTCTTTTCCATAAACATTAAAAAATTCTTTTTGCTTTTTCTACTGATAGCCAACAGCGTTCTATGTAACTGTGTCCTAGTTAGAACAGCTGGGACCAATTCATCACTGGATGGGTGTAACCCAAGCACAAACTGACAATAAGCAAACCCTGTATCTTTGACTAGGCAGTGACCATGGTTACACTCTGTAGTATGATGGTGAAGGGTCCTGTTACCTGCAAATGCATTTGTCTAGTTAATGAATTTTATGGGCTTCAAACAGTAGATCACAAATCCCTGTTGCCTAGACCTGGGATTAATCTATGCCTCAGGACGTCATAGGTCAGGTGTATTTTCAAGTATTCTGCTACTGTTGATGTAAGTATCTTGGACATGACCATAGAAGGTTGGTTATAGTTAATGTGCATGAACTCTCTGCAGAACAGCCTTGTGCATCAAGTCTTAGAAAGTACTGGGTGAACTGTACGTATCACACAGTCACTGCACTTGCACAAGAGTGGATGTTTCTGGAGCTGCTTTGTTTATTATGCACCTCTCACTATGACTGATGAATCCTAACATATCTATTTTGCTTCACTGTGCGTTAACCTAGATCTATTTGAGCCCACAGAGTCATGAACTGAAATACAGAGGAAGCATTTCTTGTCTGTCTTATGTCTGCATCTAGAGCACAATGAGTGGACTGTTACGTCAAGGAATGAACTATGAAGAAACTGTAAAGAGGAAACGTGGACTGTTTTACTAGTGAAGCAATTCTGTACACAGAAGCGTTCCTAATTATTAAGCTGTTTGTACTTTCATACTGAAGATGATTGTCAAATTTGTTCTAGGAAATTTCTGTTCTGGAAAGTCTTTAGATTAGCAAGGTGAATATGGCAATTCTCTTGCCTCACAATTTTAATATCTATTTTCAGATAGATATTAAGGTAGATGCTTACACTGTATCTGCAGCAAAGCTACTATTGATATCTGTCATGTATGAGCAATAATTACTGGTAAGCATGCCTTTAATTCTTTCTGTGCACTTAATTCATATTAATTTTCATTTAAAACAGTGACAGTGAGACTGTATAGGACAGCATGGTACTAAAGACTACAGCAAAATAAGTACAAAAGCAGAAACAACATTTCCTAAGTTTAAGTATGACATGATTTACCATACAATGCAGCAATTCTTCCATTTCATAGTCCACCAGAGTTGCAGGACAAGGCAGTGCTTCATAGGTAGTCTACAACAGGTGGTTGCTAGAGTAATAAAATATGAAGAGGGGAATGTAATAAGGAAAAGATAAGCCTAGAGTCTGGGAAATGGACAGTGAAGGGGTATTAAACATCTGACCTTCTCATAGTAATTGCCAGTGCATTCATCTGAGTAAGGGGTAGAGATTCTCTTTCATCCTGGTGTAGCTGGTGTTTCTGAAATTTTCGGTAGCTCTGGGACTTCATAGAATCATAGAGTATCCTGAGTTGGAAGGGATCCACAAGGATTATCAAAGTCCAGCTCTTGGCCCTGCACGGGAATCGTTTGCCAAGAATCACACCATGTGCCTGACAGCATTGTCCAAATGATTCTTGAACTCTGTCAGGCTTGGTGCTGTGACCACTTCCCTGGTGAGCCTGTTCCAGTGCCCAACCACCTTCTGGGTGAGGAACTTTTTCCTATAACCTAACCTCTGGCACAGCTTCACGCCATTCCCTTGGGTCTTGTCACTGGTCATCACAGAGAAGAAAGCAGTGCCTGCCTCTCTGCTTCCCCACTTCTGTCAGTCCAGAGTCCAGCAGTACAGGAGGGCGTATTTGCAGAGGTTGCTTTTGTAAAAGCCGTCTTTCCAGTAAAGGAAACAGATAAGAGGCAAAGACCTCATTGTTGGCCACTTGGGAAATCTGTCTGGTGCTCTTACCCATCCAGTCACTCACATCTTGATGTGTGCTAGATCTCAAATTCTCTTTGCTTTATTTGGTAGTCAAAGTAAACTTCACAATTAAAGCATGCATATATATTATTATATAGTGAGAAAACAGTACTTGATGGGGACGATGAAAGTTCTTAGCTAACCCTTTTTCTAATATTTTATAGCTGTTGAGGCCAGACAAAAGTGGTGTTTTGACTGCCCTAATACACACTGTATTTTAGCCCATAGAAGTGAATGCAGCAAGCATTCTGGACATACTGAGGTCTATATCTGAAAATACTTAAAAAAAAATTATAAATATGAACGTTTCCTGGACTATAGTGGTGTTGGGTTTGAGGATTTTTGCTTCATTTTTTTTAGAGCTTGGAATTTATAATTAAGTTTAAGCAGCTCTCTTGCACAGATATATTTAGTGAAAAATGTTTTGTTTTAAGGCTTTGGACTAGATCAATTTCTGAACTTTGATATAAAGCTATTTTCTTTTTACTCATTCACCTGACTTGAATCTATAAGAACTGCTGCAGTTTAATTATCATTTAACTCTTATCAAGTGTTCAAGAAACCAGTGCATCTTCTGTTTAATGAAGTGCATTTTTGGAAGATTTTGCAAAAGCAAAGGTGCTGGGTGGTGCCAGTTATTATTATTATTATTATTATTATTATTATTATTATTTAATTTGTGGCAATCTTTGCATTTACTAGTGCTTGTGCGAATCCTATCTATGTTATCCTTACTTTTAGTGAGGAGCCCTCAGTCAAACACCAAGTCCCAGCAGTGAGAAGGTATTAAATGGGCTGTGGATGAGGAAAAAAAGCAACAAACAAAACATTTCCAATGATTTTTCTTCTTTTCCTTCCAGGCACTGATTCAAGACCCTGTTAGTAATTTGTTCAGCAGTCCCCACATATGCGAGGATAGAAAAATGAAGTCTTCTCTGAGCTCTTTGCATTAACAATTACTTACTTCCCTGTAAAAAGTGTCACAGAACAGTGAAATAAACTTACTGAGAAAGGTGTCATCTAGTCATAGAGTTGTGGTGGAGCTAACTCACTCTGGAAATGCGATGGAACAGGCACTGAGGAGGTGAAGCCACTCGGGTGCCGCTGACTTCCTTCTGGTATTAAATACTGAAAGTAATATGAAACTTTGCTAAATATGGGCTTCCTCCTCTTCCTCCAGAAGAGGCTGTAAATTATGCTGATGTCTTTTGAGACCAGCACATAATAACCTGTTCTGGATATGCCCTTATGTTATGGAGCATTATTAAAATATAGGATTATAAATTGTTCTGCTAGCGAGTATTATCCATAATGAATGATTTCTTGATATTTCAGAAAACTAATGCACAATTAAGAAAATACCATTGATATATCTTGTGCAAGCCACCTTGTAATATCATCAGCTATAGCAAATAAGTCTATTTTATTAAAGAATTATGTATTTCAATTGATGGTTAAAATTCAGTCATTTTAACATATTTATTATATAAATATACAGAAAGACTGAAGTTGAGGGAAGAGCATTCTGGGTTGCAGGTTTTTTTTCATTTATGTTCATACTCTATTTTTTAATATATTTAGTTGCAGAAATAGTAGCATACTTTTTAAATAAACTTTGCCTGGCACTAGAAGAAAAGGGCAGAAGTTTTGATAAGGCATTTACATTTTATTTCAAGAAATGAATCAGCAGCTTGCATTTGGAAGGAAGCAATCTTTTTTTTTTTTTTTTTTTTTAAACCATCACATTCAAAGTTAATTTGTTCCAAGGAAAGGATCTGAAATTAGTTACTGACATGCAATAATTCATTTCTTATTTTACCAACAGTAATTAAATTGCCTGGAACTGTTGTCATTTAACAGCCTATTAATTGACTAATGTGCATTACTTGCACACAGGCTATAGGTAAAATCCAAGGATTAGGAAAGGAAGAAATAAGGAGAAGAAAAACCTCAGTGATTCTCATGACCATCATAGATGAATGACAAATTTACTTCATAACAGAATTCCATTTTTACAAACATTAATCGATTAGATTTTAAATACGTCACTTCATCAGCACTAGCCCTAAAGAAGGAGATTGTAGTCAACAATTAATTCTTTGGAGAGGACCACAATGTCTAATTGATGCTGCTTTCTTTTAACTATAGGAATATTATATAGTTCTTTTGTCCTTAAAAATAAATTATTTCTGATTGGTTTGGTGTTTGCATTATAAAATTCCTTGCTCTATTCCTATCACTGGTCAAACATTCTGATATTTTCCTCCTTTTTTTCCACCAACATGGAAAGGAACTTTGTCATGGGCATCAGAGAGTCTCAGCCTAAGAACAGCTACATAAAAAAGTGGATATAGCAAGTTCAGCAGCTTTGATTTTGCCAAGTCAAATATGGTGCATTCCAGTGCTTCATTAGTGGCCTATATGGGGAAAAAAAAATCAATGAGGTTAACATGTAGGTCCCAGCTGAGAATAATCCATTTCATAAAAATAAACTGAAAAGTTCTCAGTCATCCCAGTAAACTCTAATTTATAGTGTTGCAGGCTCCTAACAGACTCGATGTCTATATGAACAGACAGGGAGACACAGGTCAAGTTTTTAAAGGGAGAGATGTGAGATGACGGAATTTTCTAAATCACCTAAGCTTTGAGAGACTAATACCAACAATATCTTCCTATGAAACTGGGAATCATCTGTTAGAAGATGTGAGGAGGGAAGTTAATTGGATATGTAAGCTGTCTCAACGTGAAAGCAGAACAGAAATTCAGTCCAGTGAAGTAGCAGTTAAGATGCTTATGAAAAAAAAAAAAAAATGAAAGTCATCTAGAAAGGGCTTCTAGGAAGATGAAGAGGAATGAAGTAGCTCCAGGACACAAGGCTGAAGAGACCATTCACATTACTCAGTTTATACACCATGGATGGAAGATGTCCGTCCAAATGTAGGTGTCAACAGTGTCCATATCTCCATCTGCTTGGCTTTCTCCGCAAGTCTGGAATGAAAATCAAGCACTTCTTCATACTGTTTTTCCTCCTTTAAGATACAGCAGATGAATTGTGCCCTGCAAGTTCTTACTTTTCTCCATTGCCCAGAAAGGGAGTGTGTACCAGATGGGATGTAAACACCTCCACTGCAGATCTGGGAAGTTAGAGAAGATGAATTCCACCACAGAAATGGCTGCCTGTTCTATCTGGGGACTTGACCAAGTATTTGGTTCTTAAATGTCACTGAACCTCTGTCAGGCCCAAAATAGGGGGGTGATTTTTGGGTCACCATCATTCCTGTTGTTCAAAAGCACGCCTTAGGTAAAGCAAAGCCTTTGTACTTTGGTTGTGGTGTATAGTGAAGGAAAAAACACTGAGTGTGCTGTCAGACTCCCCAGCATTCGTTAGACTGTCTTTCAAAGTGCAACTTCATGTAAGTCCATAACGTGCTTGTTTTTATTTCAATAAACATTAATTTTGACAATAACTAAGTATGTCTGGCAGAATGGATAGGAAGGCTATAAAACTATTAATAACATTTAGACACCTCCTGCACTGTTTTAATGCATCACAAGTTAGCACAGTATTGATTCAGTATCAAAGTTCTGAGAAACAAGCCTCTTACCAATATCTAGGATCTGATGTTGTAATTGAACTAGAAAAAGTTAGATTTCCAGCATTACTGCTGAGAATTCTTCCCAATAAATGTGTGTTTTCCACTGGGGCTGAAATCACTGAAAGTGTTAGTTTTATTTTTTTTCCTTGTTTTATTTTTCTTATCATACAGGTTCCCTTTCTCCCCTCTGTATGAAAAATAAACATAATGGGGCCAACTCCTGTATTTTACTACCTTGACTTGTGGGAGGATCATTTCAGATACTTGGGCTAGATAATTAAATCTTTTGTGGAAGGAATAAACTTCACAGAAAGGAAAATAAGTGGACTTAGAAAATAGTTGTGTAGGAAAAAAGAGCCAGTAGGAACCTTGAGCAGTAGAAACCTTTGTCAATGCGTGAGGAAAAAGGAGAAAGAAAGGAAGAAATTGAAAAGAGCCATGGTTATGACACTGAAGCACAAGGAAGAAGTAAGCCTTACTTAAAGGAGAAATGAAAGTGTGAAGGAAGGTATTTACAAGAAGAATGTTGTGCATTTGAGTGGATGCTGGCATGCCCAAAATAGATGGCACAGTAGTTTCTATCATACATGCCTCCTCATTTCAGGATATCCCTCAGATTGCCATATTCCTTTTATCCAGCATCTTGTGTCTACAGCTATTAACCTCCAGAGTTTGTCAGCAAACACTGAAGAAATGTAGAATACACCCTTTTCATTTCCAAACCTCATTTTTATTTTCCTTCTTAGGTCTAGGATCATATAAGACTAGTTTCTTTCAGAAAACAAGATCATAAGGGGAAGTCAAAAGGTTTGGGGTTTTTTTTAGTGTCTTTGTTAGGGGCTAGTGGTTGTTAATTTATGCAGTGCATCTGCACATGCAGAATAGTATAATTCTTTCTCATAACAGCAGATCCTGGTAAGTGGCCTCAGCCACATCCTGCAAGGTAGAAGCATACTGTCATTAGACAGCAGAAGCTATAGCTATGTGGAAGGGGTAGCAAGTGTGAACTAAAGAGTTACGAGTGTCACTGCTGTTGTAGCAGCACCTTTTGTCAACTTACATGAATAGATTTATGCAAAGATTGTCAAAACTACATTTTTTTAGCTACTTCTAGTGTCTGGACTGACAATGCTGAGCATGGTATAGAGGCATATGCCTCCCTGGTGGCTTTTCAAAATGCCTGGGTTTTTCTTATCTGAAGCTATGCCGGTTTCGGTGAGAGTATAGGTTCTATGTGAGAAGCTATGCAGAGTGCAAAAAAATCTTGTTTCAGGTGAGAAGCCAACAGCTCTTCCTTATCTCTAAGTGGTTCATCACATACATAGTTAATGCCAAGTAACTGAATATCCACAGCTATAAATAACGTGATAGTTACGTGTATTTTGTTCTTTGATTGTTTTTCCAGAGCTAATTACGTATAACAAATATAACATGTCAAGTGTAGATAGCCTTGAAGTTATTTATCCTCTTTCTTATTCATCCCAGTTGGCTCCCAACCAATAACATACGTTCAAAAAATATGCCTGCAAACCACAGGTGGCAAATCATGAAGTTGAAAGTACATGTGATCCACTTTAGAACAGAGATTTAACATTTAACATGGAAGAAGTGACACTGACCTTTCATAGCTCTGTTGCACACATCAAAATGCCAAAATTTGAAGAACTGAACCTCCCATGGTTTCTAAAGAAGTACAGTCAAAAAAACATTTAATCTTTCTGACTGATTGAGCTGTAGAAGAATAAGGGAATTTCAGTGGTTCAAGTACAGTAACATTTTGTTCTGGACCAAATGTATCAAAAAGATACAGAAATTAGGAATTGTCTGGATCAAAAGTAGTTCCCAAAACCATCTGGCTCTATGGTACTTCATAATGCTGTGAAGTTAATCTACTCTAATTAGACTAGCTGACTAGCCTCATCGAAAAATACTACATATCTGCAAACCCCTTAACTGTAGGAGCGCAATGGCAAGTACAGACAAATCTTTCAGGAAGATACCTTAGAAAGGATGCCAACCTTATGAGAAAAACATTAAAATAAGATTTGTGTTTTGTTGGTTATTGTTAATGTCACAGAAGTTTATGCTAAAACTAACTTCTGGTAATGGCGTACACCCTTTTGCACTATCATACCAGTGAACATCACTATCTGTTCATCCCCATTTAAGATCAAACCAGGTTTTAGATAAATGAAGAAACATAACCTGAAATTTTCTATTGTTAGATCTAAGTGTCTTGCTTTTTGAATTGCAGAAAAGCTTTTCTAAAATAATTTTGTAATTTTACATTGCATTTGGCCAATAGCAGTAGTTAATTGAAGCTTCCAATGTTTGCTTCTAGTTTCTCATCTGTTCATGAGACATAATGCCAATACAATTATAGTTTTCTGGTGGAAATACCTTTGCATGAGAATTTATACTTGTAGCTGTTATTCCTGTGATGACATAGGTCCTCGAGCTCATAACATCATCATCCTGGAGAATAAAAAACAAAAGTTTGCATGTGATGTTGGTGCTGGGACAAGGTTGCTGTCATTGCAGGAATGGTCAGCTTGCACAAGTTTCCAGTTACCAACGTCTGAAGCTCACACTCTCATAACCCAACAAAAGGGAAAAAGAGAACACATAACATGGGATTCAGAAATAATTCATGATGATTTAGTTTAATTTGAGTTACTATAACCCTAAAGCTCCATTAAAACCTAAAATGAATGCTATTTCCTCCTGAGAGCAGAGAACAATCTGCTAACTTTTGCCAAGATGAGAGCTATTATGGTGTACAACATAAATGCATATAAATTACAAGGTTTATATTTGCCGTTTTTCTTAATGTTAACTTTGACTGGCATGTCAAATTAAAAGCAAGAGGGAAAGAAAAGGAAAAACCTGCATCAGATTAAGAAACATGTAAGGAAGTGTAATTTCTAACTACAAAACACAAGACCTTCACACTTCAAACAATCTGAACAGGTTTTCTTTTAATGATTAGGTTTCACTTTTTTCCCCTTTATACTAGAGATGCACAGAGAACTACAGTGGTATTTGGAAATAATTCAGTAAGCTGGGTATCTCCTTTTTTCACAACTCTGGTTAAACACTGGGATGTTTCAGGTTTCCTACTGTTAATGTTTTGTGCAAGGAATGCAGGAAAATTAAAGCGGGTTGAAAATTCCTGATTGAAACACAAGTAAAAAAATCAAAGAAAATTTTATATCTCAGGACATGACACTGAAACTGGCCTGAACACTCTTATAACAGCACTTGCAGCCTTTTGCAGGTAAACAAATAGGAAGTTGCTTTCCATTAAGGAAGACAGATGCTATAGAGAGTCTGAGTCTCCCCAGAGCAGCTGCTCTATCTAAGATCCAAATAGGTCATTTAAGCCCTGATCCCAGAATGAGAGCTATTGGGTCAAAATGTGCCTATCCAGGGACTAAGTCATGACCTGATAAAAGTGAAAAACTGGATTTTTTAATATGTATACTTAAAGCATGTTTTCAGAACATGAATATTTCACAGAATTTTTTCCTGCCTCACTCTTTATATTTGATACAAAGAGCTTCAACTTTTGTTCATTTCAATTCAGCTGATTTTTTCTCCCTTTGTTCAGCTCTTTTTTCATTCAGATAGTTTAATTTACCTACTCTTTTATACACAGAGCTACTGTGTTTATGGATAGTGAAATGTTTTTCTATATGTCAAATGAGCTTTTAAAAAGTATTATACTCTGCAGGCATGCAGGGGATGATGCTTAAACATAGCTTTCTCTTGCCTAGGCTTCCAGTTGATTGAATTTTGAATCTCCTATGAGGTAAAAAAGTTGATTATGGACCATTTTGGATAGGGTTTGGAACATAACTGTATAGCTGTCTATTGATGTGCATTACTAGAAGCATCACAAAGCAACTGGATCCAGGATGTCTTTTTAAGGAGATTATTTGGTAGGGAATGGCTTCACATTTCTAGCTTCCTATTGAATATTTGGAGCAGGAAAGGATATTGCTGCGGAAGTCTACATTACTGGAATATTATCTTTTGCCTTTTACAGAAGCAGAAAAACTCATCAACATGTAGTTGGAAAAGCAACAACTGCCCAGCAACCAAGGAGCAGTAAGAGGTGGATGGGTAGAGACAGTCTGAAGGTTCACCTTTCTGTCTTGGCAGTGAGCTGGGACAGCTGATGCTGGTTGTTAAGAAGGGTGGGGAAACTGCTGTTCTCACTGCTCTGCATCACCTCACCCCACATGCCTTCTCTTCCACGGGGACTTGCACCATTGCTTTCGGCAACAGTGGCCAATTCACGGTTAATGGCACCTCAGATACCAACAGGAGCAAAAATTTACTTTGTCCACACAATGAGTTTTTTTAAGATGTTGCAGAGTTGTTCGGTGTTGGGGTTAAGAAAAGGCTAGATCAAAGTTCTAATTTTGCCCAGTTTCCTTCTCCTGCACTGACCCTTGTACTTTGACCCTTTCCTGCTGAAGAAAATGTGAATTTATAGTCCTTGCAGCTTTTATCCTTCCCTTTTCATACTTAAAAGAACCAACTTTAGTGTTCTCAGTGAGTCTAGAACATTTCCCAAGTCCGTTAATTTTGTAACTGTATTATTTCAAATTGCAAAGTCATTAGTCTCAATTCTATTACTGTTTTTGGCTCTCTTTCTCTCTCTCTTTTTTCGTGGGTTTTTTTTTGTTTTGTTTTGTTTTTGGTTTTTTTTGGTAGCTCTAAGTTCACTCTTTTATTGCTGAAAAATCCTGGTATTTTTATTCCTCTTCTAAATCTGACTGCTTCCAAATCCCTGGGGTTCCAAGTCAATATGTTTGGTAATGACTTCATACAAAGGAAGAGAAAACTAAGCCAATTTGTGTTTCTCATTGTTGTGATAAATGTGTATTTGAACTTTCAGCTGGTCTTGGCTTCAAAAATGAAAGGAACCAACTTTGCTGTGTGATTCTATAGTCTGAAGAACAAACTGTGTCATGAGAAGAACTGTGATATCCTATTTTCTTTGTTTATTTTCTGCGCTCAGGTGACTTATCCTCCACAAAAAGCAAAAGTAAGAGATGCAGCCATAAAATTGAAACAGAGGATTGCTTTAAACATAAAATCAGAGTAAGGTCCAGGCATTTGAACAGAGATTATTGTCATCTTATAACAGGCACTGAATAAAATCCCACAAAGAAAAGCCATGCCCCTAAAGAGAGCACAGAGGTACACATGACTAAAAAGCAATTGGAATTAACCATGAGAAATTCAGGTTTTAAGGGAATCAACATTTTCTCTGGAAGACACCAAATATTATCAGATTTTCTGTCAAGGGATATTTTGTTCACATGCAGTGTTTGGTAAACCTTCAGTCAGAGCTACTGGAATCCCTGAATTTTTGTATGATGTTCTTTTTCTTCATACTGTTTCTTTAAATGACTGTATTCTCCATAAAGGAGGTGATTACAAAGCCTTTCTCAACCTCTCCTTTCCTTTTATCTTTCCTTGTAGTTAAAAATTTGCGATCAAAGTCTGCTTTCTAAAGTGGTCTTGTATATTCATACCTGTGCAAATGACAGCAGAACAGAACACGTGCAGCCATGAAATTGAAAAAACACCTCAAGCAAAAATCTTAAACTACAACACCACCAGTACCCTTACGGAAACTGCTGGTGGCCAAGTTTTCTGTATTGGGAGCCTCCCAATCTGCTGGCAGTGTGTAAAACTGGACACATTTATCTGGGGGCACAGCTCCCCATGTCCTCTTTAAAGTCGGAGCAAATTTTGCATTCAGTGTGTGTGCTGTAGTCCCATCAGCAGTAGCTGAGCTGCCCAGTACCAGCAGAGTCAAGTATCTCTGCATTGTGATGCAGCCACAGAAAAGTGACATTAATGTAGATGTACTTAGTATAAGTAATAGTATAATTCTGAGTAGTGTCCTCAGAGAATGAATTGTACTGAGAATCAGTATACTGATGCTAAATTGTGCACTAAATTGAAGGCTTAAAAATGAGGAAGCTAGTAAAAAAGATGTTAAGGTGAAAAGTGAGGAAATTAAAGTGTTGCAGCTCAGCATGGGGGCTACTTAAACATCCCATAAAATGAGTAATAAATGACTACCCCTAGGAAAAGAAAAAAAAAATAAAAAGAGCAACTGAAAGAGTAGGATTGCAAATTAATAGGTATAGGTAAAGACAAAATTCTGGAAAAGCTGAACGTGTCTCTCTACCGGAAGGGAAGTTCTCAACTTATGAAGAGGATTATAATTAATGGCAGGTAAATATGAGACAGAAACATGGGGATACTAAAAGGCATTTTGCAAAGCAAACAGCCAAAAGCATATAAGCACATAACAAAGAATTGTTTAAATCTACAAAGGGCAGGAAGCCTGCTAATGCAGACAGAGCCAGAGTCAGCTAAAGGACAAAACGCTAGGAGAGGGGGCAGAGGAGGAAACAGCTGTGTGGTAGCTCTCCTGGCTGCTTCTCCTGGCCATGCTTTTTCCTGACCTGATGTCCCCTGCTCTGAATATTTCTCTTTCTTGCCACAGGCCTTCTCATGTGATTTTTGGGTGGGTTTTTTTCCTATTTTTCTTTGGTCTGTGGACTTTCCTTTATCACTGGGCACAGTCTATGGCTTGTGTTTCCAACTGTCCCCTGGAGAAAGAGATATTTCCCCAGGATTATTTAAGTCTAACAGCATTTTGAAAATGGAATGCCTGTAAAATCCCAGACCCAAAAGATCCTTAGGGAATTTAATCTCTATAAATGTTTTGTCAACATTTTCTTTTACCTCTTTTGTGGCTTATATCACAATGATTGAAATGTGGGACCATATGGTATAACATAAGATATTAAAATGATAAAGAATACACAAAGCATCTTTGCAACAGCTTTGTGCATCTGCTTCAGCATCTTGGCTAAATTCCAATATGGGTTATTAGATTCCTAAATTCCCTACTCTTTAATTGTCTCTGTGATGATGTTGAATTGTTTCTATTCTAGTGTCCTGTGCATCTGTGCCTCAGTTTCCCAGCTGTACTGTCCTCTGATTAAAGAGTCGATTTAAGATTAACCCTTGAGCCCAACTGCTAATTCTTGCTGTACCAAGACAGTGTTTGAGAACAAACTAGTGTTTTCAGCCACCTTTCTTTGTTGCCTGTGTTCTGCTGGTGCCTTTGTGGGGCTAAAGTGGTTATGTCTCTCACCTTTCTGAAGTGTCTTGAGCCCTAAACGGTGGTAGCCCTGTAAAGTTAGAATCAAGGCATTTGAAGAGTAAGACACTTTGACACAGTCTGACAGCTTAAATATTGTGTTGCTAGTACCTTATTCCTCACTAAGCACCCTTTTATATGGTGAATGTCCACCAAATTTTAGTATTGTGAAATAATTTGTGAGATTTGGAGGGGAAATAATTTTAAAATAAAGTAAGTTTATGGTGTGCAGCCTAATATTTTTTTAGTTTGTTCACTGAATATTTTAGGAGTGTTTGCTATTTAATAAATAGAATGCTGACTTTAAGTACTTTCCTCTGCCTTAAGCTCTTAAGATATTATTCAGGCACTGAAAGTAATGGAAAATCACTAGTTACCAAAGAAAACTGATTCTTAGATGAGGTAACCACCTTATTGTGGCGGGTTTTATTCTATGTTACACTATATTTAACAACAGAGATAGATTTGGGGATGAATGAAGGGAAGTAGTTGGTTAGTAAAAATGATGATAGATTTCCTTATGTAGCCATGAAAGTGACATATAGAACCTTTTTCCTTTGTACAGGAGGAAAAATAAGCTGTGGTTTTGAAATGTAGCTTAAGGGAATGACTGCTAAGAAAAATGCTGAAAAAAAGTTAAGGGCATGTGCCAACAGTAACTGCCTGTGTTTGTTTTGCTTTCAGTTAAAAAGTAATTTTAAATTGGAAAAGTAAAAATCTGTGTAATTGGGGATTTTGATAGTGTATGAAGCTAAACCTTTGGAATTTCTGCAGGTTTTGAGAAAAGAGGAGATTTTTTTTTGTTATAAGGCAGGTGTTTTAATGGTTTGAAATAATTAGTCTAATAATGCCTATGTGTGTATATATATATATATATATATTTGTGTCTGTATATGTTATATCCAGAGAAGGTGAGGGTAAGAGGAAAAGAGCTTCCAAAAACTCAGTAGTCATATGAAAACAAACATTAATCAGAGTAAGTTAAAATTTCACAACAGGAAATGTAGAGAGCCAAATCATACTCCCTGTGCACCATTCGAGTAACCGCACTATGCTCTGGGGAGTCCTGAGGGCAAAGGATCTTCCCACCCAGATGTTCCACAGCTGCAGCAGGGTAGGCAGAACAGTCTGCTTCATTGAGGAAATTATGGTCATGTGGAGAAAGTGTTTGGCTGAGATCTGCAAAACCAAGGAAGGGATACACTGAGGTCCATTAACTGGCATTCAAACAAGGGCAACCTGGAAATTTCTTTCCAGGGTTATTATTTTAATTATTATTTTATTATAATAATGTTTTTTGCTCTATTATGGGGAAAAGAAATCAGAGCTGTAACATGACTGATGTTGATCAGGAGATAATGTGCCTCCCCTATATTTCAGCCTACTTCTGGTCTAGAATTGGTAATATTATCCCAAACATCATTTTTTTTTCCTTAAACAGACACAGCTTACTGTAAAGCTAGAGGCCAGACATCACATTTTTATTTGTATCTGACCTTTCACTGAATAAGGAGTGTTTGAAAACAGGTCACTGTTCCACCAGAGAGTCATATCAGAGAAACTATTTAGTTGTGTGTGTGGTATGTACTCTTAATGATAATATTTACCTAATGTACATTATATTGTGCTGTAGGACAGTTATGTCTTTCATCTTCCTTCTCTTATCTCCTGTGTTGCCACTGACGTAGACCAGACAACACTGAACACCCATGATGGAAGTGTAGCTTCTTAGTTTATAAAAGCCACATTAGTGTAACAAAGCTTAAAATAACTGCAGTTAAAAGAAAAAAAAATAGTTTATAGGAAGCACTTTATTTCATTGGCTCCTATTTCTCGTGCATTGATGATTATAACTGTTTTAAAAACACTGCAATGTTTCTTCTGTGTATTAAATTTATGGGCTTCAAATTCCTCACAGAGCTGATCAGTTCTGAGCTCTAGCCAATCTTGAGGCAGGGCAGAAAAAAACGATAGTGAAAATATGGGTCACAGAGGAAATAGGTGGCAGAAGAGCACCCTAGAGAAGAAAACAGGCTATCAGAGTTATGTTTCTAGCTTCAGGATGGACCTCGTGTTTCATCTCTTATGCTGCCTTTTGGCATATCTGTCTTATTCACATAGATGCAAATTTGTTGTCTCCTACACTGTGTGGACTATGTGCTTAGCCTGATGGGAGCAGCTCAGCCAGAGATACTTGGGTCTTCTCCAACAGAGTGTCAAATCATGCCTTTATGTTCACAGCCTGAAGACATCCTATGCTCAGTGATAAAAGACTCCAGGAAAACAGTGGTAGTTCTATGGCTTGTCCCACACAGCCTACAAGTTTGTCATGAATCAGTGCTTGCTTCTCACACTGAATTTGAAAAAGGTCAGTTCAGAGACTTTTTAAACTCAAATGCATAAGGTGAGGCTTCAGAAGCCTTCAGATATCTACATTAGGGTTGGAGTCTCCAAGATGTAAAGCATCCTGCATGTGGATCATGCAGTGGTTGTCACTCATCCTCAATCCTGTTTGGCCACAGATCCTCAGTGTCTTGGAACTCACACTACTTCTGCTCAAGTAAAAATGGTTGACTGCAAATCAAATTAAACCCTTCAAAGCATTTTGCATGCTTCTTTTTACCTGCTCACTTTGTTCACAGGCTCTTTTACATCATAGCAGCCAGTGAATTTTCCAATTTAAGTCCTTCTTCCTGCTTTTCTACCCCCTCCTCCTGTTATGCTTTTCATGACATACTATGGCTAAGACTGGCCAGACCTATATGAGGAAGAAGAATGTGGACCAAACCTTATGGAATGAGATCCAGGAGATTGCACACCATGTGAGAAACAACAATGGCTTTTGACGCTTTCTGGCGTACTAGGTGATCCATGTGGAACACATACAAAATTGAATGATGGTGAGATTTAGCTGCTGCCTGCCTTCCTGGTGTTTCCTAGCTTACGCTCTCTGGGTGCTGGGGCTCCTAACATGAGGATACTTGTGGGATCCCAGAGTCATATGGCCAAATGTTCAAAAATAAACACATTTTTGTCAATGCTGCTAATGCTTTTCTGCATACCTCAAAACCATTTTCAGCCTTATCCTGGAAAAAAAGTTCTGATAATTTATGTCACCCAGATGTTTTAAAATTCAACAGCTTTCACTATCCATAAATTTAATAGCATTAAACACCTGCTGGCTCAGAGAAGTAGTTCTTGCCAAAAAGGAAAGCAGGAGCAGAGAGATACACTACTAATGTACTCTTTTGCTTACTGTTAGAGCTAAGGCTCTGAGCTGGAGCTCAGTACAGCATTACCCCATGCAGAGAAAGTTTTTCTGCCTCTATGTTTCAGAGTAGAGGACTCATAACAGTTCTAGCCTGCCAAATAATAAAAAATGAAGGGGAAAATTATAAAAAAAAGAAAATAAATGAAAAAAAAAAGTTTCAAAAGTTAAGACTTGTCTTAGGCCTCTGCTGAAACTGAAAGAATTGTCATTATTGAAAATTGTGGCGAAATCTATAATGAAACATCAAAACCTTAGGGCTCTTGTCAGTGGGGAAGGAGCACAGGTCTCTGACAGTCAGTGTCACCACTCTGAGAGCTGGACCTGTGGTATCAGAGAAATGTGACAGGTCTGACTGAAACAAAGAGGTATCATGTTTGGTGTTGAGCTTCAAAGAGACTGATTTTAAAATCCATGGAGAAACTCATGAAGAGAAGGCTGAAGGGAAAAGTGAAATGCTTAAACAATTGAATGAGATAGGAAGTCATTACAGAGTACAGTTTTGGAAGGAATAGCACTGCACTAAAAGAAGGCAAAACAATGAGCAGAGTTTTAACAGGCTTGGCTGAATGTAGCACATAAAAGTTTTCAGTAACATCCTTGCAAACAAAATCTTCAGCATGGTGTCACTAGGTTTACAAGCTATTTATTTCCTTATTAATGAGCATTTGAATGGATTTTTATTAGTAGAATAGTTGCTAAAAAGGAAGAGCATAAACAATGATTCATAGAGAAGTGAGTGTTACCACATTGCTGTGGGTGAGTCACTGACAAAGAAAGGGAGAGAAAGGACTCTGCTGTCCATGATGGACTTTGGAGGCTGGCATCAGGGAAGTGGAGCACATTCTTGTAATGATTTTTGTAGGTGTTTCTGTGGTATTTTGGAGGAATGGCCTAGTGATCAGGCCATGTCTGCAAGATGGCATTAGTAAATAAAATTAATAGAAATATTTAAATTTGGAGTTCTTACAGAACAAGCAATCATCTCCTGTTTGACTTCGATGAGACTGTAACAGTTGAAAAGCTATTTGGTTCAGACACTATAAGTAGTGTGGACTATGAGTACCACCTTCTCCCAGCAGACAGTAGTAGTAGTAGTAGTGAATAGAGTCAGGTGGCTTCCTCATACTTCAGTCCTTGCAGAAGGACTGAACTGAAGCACCACTGCTTTTAGGAGAATCTGATTGACAAATCAATGAGAACGACACATCTCAAAACAAGTAATTTATGTGAATTAATTTTTCCAGTATAGCTTGTCCTCTGCTTGTGTGTGGTACCTTAGTTTGATTTGTGAAAAGGGATAGTCTTGAGGCTTTTGTTTCAACAAACATCTCCAGGTAGAAGCTATAATAATAATGTTTCACAAATAAGGGGCGGTTTATGTTCTGCTCTTGGAACAAACCAATAATGTACCTCACACTCCAAAGGGAAATGTATTGTTAATGGAAAAATTGTCTTCATTCTCTCTTTCTATTTAAGGCAGTCTTTGCTGCCAGTTTATCATGAACACATAAAGGTCTAATGCAGTACAGATTAGACTGTATAAAATTGAGAGAGCAGCAAGAACTCCAGATGTTCATTAGTAGATTGGCTATTGTAAAAGGCCACTGAGGAACTTCATCTGTTCTGTTCCCTCAAAGATTTCCAGTCATTAAATAATTTTCAAGGGACTCATATCAGCAGATTCTGTTGTGCTTTATAAGATCTTTCTTTTTGAACACTGTGGGCTGAATTTGCCACTGGCATCGGATAAACAGTTTCACTGCAATTGCCTCCACTTATGACAGTGCTGAATTTAGCCCTCTGTCATTGTGCATACATATTGAGAAGGCCACTCAGGTGCAATGACCTTAAAACTTTATTGCCTTGTGTTTAGAAATCTAAGTAATAGTCAAGTTTGCATTGCTCTAACATTCTTAAAAGTAAATTGGATTTTTGGATTGTATTTTATTCTTATTTTTAATAAAGTGTAACAAGCACCAGCCTTAAAGCCACACTTACAGGGTTAGCTTTTCCATTTATATAATGAAAGGCATTTTTTTCCTCCAAACAAGATGCATTTATGCTTGCAATTGTGGTGAGCTGCGTCCTGCCACCTATTATTGTGCCCTATGCTGTAAGTGTAAAATCCAGCACTGATGTTGTTCAGAATGTCAGAATAGCTTTAGTTTCAGCTAAATAAGAGGCTGGACCTGTTTACTTTGTTTTGATTTTGTTTTGTTCATTTTTGTATGCATGTGAACATGACTGGGTGGGATATTTACAATATTTTTTACCACCTTAAAAAGGGTCCTCTGTGTCACACAAAGATACCTTGTTCCCACTTTCCAAGTCTGTTTCACTCTTTCTTCTCCTGCCCCACCATCTGTTCTTTGCTTTAAAACACTAACTTTGCCTTTTTTTTTTTAATTTTCTTGCATTTTAGTTGTGCTTATTTTCTGTAAGAAATTTAAAGACAGTTTCTTACAGAGAATGAATATGTGCTTTGTAGTCTTGATCATCAAAGCAGTTAACTTTAAGGATGTGAATAATAACATTGCCCCTAGTATCAAGCACACAAAGGTGGACTAGCTACTGTCAAAGTTCAGTCATTTGGTTGTCATTTCCTTTCCATTTTCAAAATTGACGTTTTCTGTTTGAAGTCAGTGAAGCTGTTAGTTGTAAAACCAAGGAGACAAAAATTTTTATCTTGTTAGTTAAATATACAGTTCTCAAATACAGACTCTTTCAGGAATTGGAAGAATTTGGATATTATTTTCATTTCTTAAAAGCAATAGTTTCTGTAAGCACACTTGGATATAGGTATATGAAGAGAGAGAGACCCTAGAACAAAAATACTCGTCTTCATAACTTTTCAAGTTCAAATGATACAATGCTAAATATTGTTTGAGCTGTTCTTAAATACTCGTTTCTAAAACAAATAATCAGTCAGGTAGTGAAAGGACAGAACTTATATGCCTTCATGGAGCTCCTGTCTCTATTGGCGTACAGTTGAACAAAATACCACAAAACCCCTAAGCCTCTTCTTTTTAATCAAAAGACACAGTTTCTGACAAGATCAGTTTTTATGAACCATACATCAGCCTTTCTAATTTTTGATTCATAACGGTTTTTAACACAGTTTAAACCATGATTTTCTCTTACAAAAACCCCAACTGTTACTTTTTTGTTCATTGTGTTAAAATATGTACAGAGGGCACAACCTTTCCTCAATCTTTGTTGTCTCAGGTGATGACACTGCCGTTTGAGGCCAAATTCAGTCCTTGATTACAATGAGAGATGGGAGAATATGCCTTTAGGGAGAAAAGTGTTTGGGATCTCTCAAAATTTTTTGATTTATGAGGCTTCTCTTTCATTCTGTACATGTATTAAGACTCAAGACTTTTCAAGTGAGATAGGAAACCAGACAAAATACATTGAGCATGATTTCATGCAAAACAATTGTACTGAGGCATAGTTGTGCTGATAGAAGACCTCGGCCAAACAAGTGAGTTCTCCTGCCAACTTCCTAACTCCGTCATGGCATATCAATTCCATACTTCTCACAATGTAGTCAAATTACAGTCTTGACAACAAAATGCATACCTTTGAACGTACAGACATGAAGCTTAATCAATAACTTCATTATTGTTAATAATTTCCTAATTAGCTATATACACTTATGCTGATAAATAGAAGGGGGCTTCATGAAACTTGTCCCTGGTTTCAAGACTTGTGGCACCGTAACATAATTTAATGCTAAGTAGAATTCTCAAATTAGTTGTCACTTTAATACTTTCACTTCCCTTATTTTGAAACCTAAAAGATATTGATTATTTGCACTTAACCCACTTAGTGCTAGGTCCAGTGTTAAACTTTTGGGCAGTGCCAGCTCCAAGTGGAGTCCAAAGTCTCAGGTTAACTGTTTTCTCTCTGTAGTTGCTGGCAAAAGAGGAGTTCCATTCAAAGGGTAGAATAATAGCAAAAGGAGGGAGAAATGCAGCTAACCAGGACAAAAGTCTCAATAAAGGATTGTTTTTAACTCCTACCACTTCCCAAAGCTATGTTGTTGGTATCCTCTCTACAGGACCCACCAAATGGCACCCTTTCCTGAGGGCAGGGGCCCAGAAGAGTTTCTTTCAAAGGTCTAAACTAGGATAACTCTCATAAAGCATTGCCAGCAGGTAAAATAAACCTTTTGTAAATTAGCCTTGTGATTAATGTACTCATCCAGGTGCAAAGGCTCTGTAACCCACTATTCCCTAAGGAAGTGTGTAAGCACATCTCCCATATGAATGTCTTAAATCCCAGGCTGTGAGGGATAAACAGTTCAACCGTTCAAGTGGAGGAGAGTCATTGGGCAGCAAACAGAAACTGGACAAAAATATGGGGGCTGGCTCATAGATAATATGTTATGAGACTGTGTTTATTTATCTTGCATGCTTTGTTTTCCAAACTGTAGATGGTACTGTTGTTGATCTCTGTTCTCAGAGCTGTTCACATGCGTTAAACTATAACAAAATAAAAAGCAAACATAATTTTGGGAGTGATATATACCTTGTTTCACTGGCTTCCCCAGGGGAAAATCTAGCAGGTCTCTTTAGAGCTTGAGGAAACTGATTATCCTCACTGACTTCAGAGGAAACCATGGGCACACTGCACTCTCATAAACAGAAAATCCTGTTTCATGTTGCATATGCCGTGGTAAAGGTACAATGCTGGCATATTTGCAAAAATACTCGGACTAAGGAGTTGATGGTGTTTAGCCCTTCCTGGGTTCCAATAAAAGGATTGGCAGGGTCTCCCAATAAAAGGATTTGGAATTAACAAGAGAAAGTCAGACTGTTTCCAAGGTTTTCAGGCCTGGCGTCCCTAAAAAAAGTCCTTGCCTTCTGAGCTGAAGCCAATACTTTAATGGCAGAAACCTGGAGAGATCATACATATTTTTGTCCAGTGCTTAGGATTTGTGAAGCTGACTAAGTGAACATTTAGAAAGGATTATATTTTTCTTTTTTTTTTTCTTTTTTTTTATCATCTTATTTGTCTGGTTGATTTATCCTCCTGTCCTCCTTACACTGTCTACACTTTAATCTGTTTCTGGTTTATGGGAACTATAAAAAGTCTTTTACACTGAGAGATTTACTTTATTTGAATGCAAATTAAAACTATTATCTTTCAGTTACAGGCCAAAGATTTCAAAATAATGCTTGTTTATAACTTGAAAAACTAATCTTTTCCCCCCTGTAATGCCATGTAAATTGTTAAGTTAAAGTAGGAATGTACAGTTAATTTTTGCCAATCATTTATATGTTTTATATGTTAATTTGCTGAAGTAGATAATAAAACATGGAGGGAGTTAGATTAGAATGATAGAAAACTACAATATGTTTTGCTGCTGCTGACTCTATATAAACACAGTCTTAGGCTCAACTTCCTTGTGGTGGTTCCTCTGAAATCAAAGAAGCCATGACAGTCTGCGTCTGGTTCATATTGTTAAAGTTACTGCTTATGAAAAGATGAAATGGAATTGACAGAAAGCCTTCAAAGAGAGGGAGAATAGGAAGGACACGTTATCTTTACACAAATATGATAACACAGATGAAATTTTGAAGCTAGACAAAGAAACAAAATGCATTTCCCAGACATTGACCCTGCTCTTTCTGTCTATGAGAAACTGTTGGGACCACAATCAGACCCTTCTGTGGGGCAGAGAATCAAATGATCCAGCAGCTGGGTATGTCGTGTGCTTGTGTATCGGTACTGGGAAGCATGCACTAAATTACTCTATGCCAGAGAGTATATACATATCTGCCCCAGTTTTATCACTGTAAACACAAAGAGGTTTTGTTGGTGGAAGGACTTAGACATAGGAAGAAAGAAACTTGCTTCATGAAATGATAACAAGTAAGCCGTAACATTACCTTGCTTTGTCATTTGTCACTTTTTTGCAATTACCCCTAGAGGCAAAGGAGTATTTCCCTTTGTCGTGGGTTTGCAGGGGTCCCCCCTTCCTGAGGGACTGCAGGTGGTTTGTCCAAGTTAATTTCCGGGACAGATCCAATCAGAAGTTTTGGTAACACCTTTGCCAATTACATATTTAAGAAGAAACGGAAGAGAAGGTTGTTGCGCAGTTGAAATCAAGAAGCCATGGAGGAGGACGTGGAAGGCCCCAGGTGGGGACCAAGGCCTCCCTCCTCCCCCAGCTCTGGGCCGGGGGGCAGGAACAGCCACGAAAGCCCCTGATCTAGACCTGGAATGGAGTAAAGAAAAAAAAAGGACTTAAAAGGACTTTGCAAAAGAAAACTGCGGCCAGAGAGATAGCGAAGCCTTCAAGGTCACAGCTGGCGGCCGGAGAGAGAAGCCATGGAAGGGAGGGGGAAGAGACAGCTCCTTCTTCCCCCCCTCCCTCTCTCTCTCCCTTCAGCAGGGAGAAAAAAGACTGAAATTTACATCCCAGCCACCTGTGGAAGATTGTTGAGGAGCAAAAACAACCTCGTCTGCAGCTCAGCTCACGAAGGAGCCTATGATGGAACAGATACAGATACGACTCTGTGGAAGGAGTCTTTGCTGGGTTGTGGCCCACGCAGAGGAACC
>JAWWES010000081.1:64610897-64635617 GCA_035583135.1 Lophotriccus pileatus | reverse complement strand
CTTCCCTTCCCTTCCCTTCCCTTCCCTTCCCTTCCCTTCCCTTCCCTTCCCTTCCCTTCCCTTCCCTTCCCTTCTTCCTTGTAATTCTTCCTTGCAATTCTTCTTTCCCTTCCCACACCAGTTCCCTGATTCATAGACACAGTTAAGAAATTCTGCTGTTTTACAGGAACTAAATATATACCTTCAGTATTTTGAAAGCCTCTGAAGTATATCGGAGCAGTTAGGAAACATTTATAGTATGGAAAAGATATCAAAAAGCTATTTATAGCATTTAAAACATTACCTCTGTTGGAGTGGACTGGATTCTGAGAGCAGACTGTTTGTATTACCCACTTTCAAAATATTTTGTCAGATCCTAGTGTGATGGGGCTAAGACTTCAAGAGAACAAATATGTTCATATATTGGGGTTTGGAGGTTTTTTTTGAAGATTGAGCAAGTGCCAGGGTAGAAAGCATCTCAAAATAAAGTAGAAAAATATCAGAAGGACAAAGTCTCCTCTAAGTATATCAGAGTGAATTATTCCAAGTTCTGTAATATTTCTACTTTATTAGTATATCATAAAAGACCTACATTGCTTCAAGACAAAAATCTTAAAATTCGTGTTATGTATGAGAAAGCATTTTCATTCTTCAAAGATTTGTTCTAAGGAAGTTCTAAGTTTTGCCCCAAATTAACTTTCAGACTGCTGGAAATCTTCATATTCTCGGTGGTTTTTGCATTTCTGTGAACCTGAAAAGAGAGAAATGAACCTGGGTTTGAGTTTCGCCTGCACAAAAAAAAAAAAAAAAAAAAAAAAAGATGATATACAAGAAGTAATGATATTGTTGAGTCATAATTGAATATTGGAATTACAGAGTGAACCATTTTTTCACATAATTAGTTCTCCAGGAGGACAACATGTTTGATCAAATGGGAAGATCAGCTGAGAAAAAAAATGTGGAAATGTGGAAAATAGAATAGATGCAGCTGGTATAAAATATATAGTTCCTCAGTGACATAAGCATTTGACAAATGCAACTATTTGGTTGTTTTTGCAGAGGATTCCATCTTATGTGAAGAAATATTTCAATATCTGGCTATTTGCCCACAATCCAGTTGGGTTTGGAGCCTGGATGGTTGTATTTATACTAATCCCTGTGTATTCTACTGAATTCTTCAAACCATAGGAATTCAGTCTAAGCATGTCAGACAAATGCGGCCATTTGGTCCTGGTTTCTCAATGTAATATTTTGCACCCTCTCTTGGCAAAGAAACATGAGAAATCTGGGTGGGGTATCAAATATGTGTGAAGCGGTTCCTTCTGAAGTAGCTGGATATTTCTGTATGTGTTTTATCTGAAAAGGCAGCATTTAAGTGGGAAGATTTTTTTGATCACCAAGAACTCCGGCATATTCCATGCAATTCTTTCCTAAGACTTTCTTATCACTGTATTTTTGACTGTTAATGTAACTCTCTCTCCTTGCCATCTTCATAAATAGTAAATTATTGTAACTACATTGCAGAATTCTCTGAAGATCCCTGAGAATCAATGTGGTTAGGAGACTCATTGGGAAGGTAGCACAGTACCACAGTAAAATTTCTTATTGCCTATTTTAGACATTCAAACTCTGTTTTTCATATGCTCAGGTATGTGGGAGATTGGTGACTAATCACCAGTTTATTAGACTTTTTGATGTGTGTGTATGTCTATTGTTTATTAACCTACTGTGGACATGCAAAACCTTTGTAATAAAAGCACTAGATTGAATAAATTATTCGTTACCAGCTATATGTGGAACGCGTGGGTTCAAATCCTAGTTCTGCCATGGATTTCTTACGTAACCTCAGGCAAGACAATTTATCTGCCTAAAAATTAGGCACCTAATCTCAGCTAGTCATCTAGGCTCCCACTGTAGTCAATGGTGAGAGATAGGCACCTTCAGAAGGCAGCTTGTAAGCCTTATTTTAGACCCCTATCTTTGAAGAAGATGAATCACCCCCTGCAGGTGCCTGTATGTGCACCCACTGTTACTGAGGGAGCCTGGGTGTCTCGTCTAAACTGGTTGCTTAACTATTAAGTAGCTAAATAAAGGTAAAAAGCATTTCAGTATGGCTATTTCTGTGCCTCATTTACTTGTGTGCACTGAGAAGAATTCAGCCCATTTGTGAGGGATGATAAAACAGACGTACATGGGCAAGATGGTTGTGGGTGGTTTCCAAAACTTCATTTGTCAACATCCCAAGCTTTACAGTCTCAACATGCAGGAACCAAGAGGATAATTTCATCTTCAGATATCAAAATATATCCCATGTTTGCAAGGTGAGGCACTCTCACTTTCTGTTAGCTCCATGGATAAAGATGTAGAGGAGAATGAAACACAGAAATGAATTTAATCTAAAATATTCTTATTGTTTGGTAATGTGTTAAAAAAACCCCTCTGATCTACACAGATTCCATATCTTTGAACTAGATGTTAAGTGATGCTAAGTGTGAACACTGACATTTTTATTCAACTCCTTTCTGCAAACGAACCAATCCTGAATCATTTAATTATGTCTCTGCAAGAAGACAGGAATTTAAACTAAAGCAAAGGTCTATGTTGGTCTATAAAGTTTTTACTTCAACCTACAGTTTTATATTTGTTACCAGCTATCTTAGGAGGGTGTACTCCTCTCGATTAGTCAGCACTTCTAGACTTGTATTGTCAGTCGATGAGTACAATGCCTGACAGCAATTATAATCTGCTTATAAACCTGATGTTTTCTGTTTAATTCCTTAACACTCACTAATGGGGGAAAAAGACCTCTATTTGGCAGTGAGGTAAATATGTGAAGACTGACTGGACACTTAGAATTTGATCTGATCTCATAATCCAGTACCTGCTTAGACCCACCGTCTCCTGAATCGCTGTTTGGAGTACCCTGTAAAACAAGTGTGTGGAGCAACTATAAGAGATCAACTGCTGAGGGCTTTAAGGGAGTTACAGTCAGTGTGAAAGGACATGTTTGTAAATGCAAGAGAGACAATAAGCTCCACAGCCTTGTGCTACAGTCCAGTACTGTAATCTGAGGCTACGCCGTATAATGGTCAGAAATGCAAAGTTACTCTCTGGTACTCTGTGGTTCAAAGATTGTTGCAGGAAGATGCACAGGCATTTATTCTTCTCTTTGTCCATATGCATGAGATAGGTAGAGTACTTTGGATGGGGGATCTGGGATCAAAATGGAACAATGGAAGAAATGTTTTTTTCTTTTCATATTTTCTTAGATCTGCTGTGTCTCTACGCTGCTGCGGCTAAATCTCTCTTACTAGAGAGGTTTAGGAAAGTGGGTACGTTTATGTTCATTTGAAAATGCACACAATATGGACATAGAAAAATGTGTAAACAACTCAAATTGGGCTTTGATATATTTGAAAATGTTTCTTTTTAATAAACGTGATATCACTTTTATCTGCAATATGATTTTAGAATAAAGTATATGAAAGTATGGAGAACTTTTCCATATTAATTTATTTCATTAACCTGTGAAATAGTTAAAAAGGTCATGAAGTGGAAGCACAGGCTTAGATGTTGATATATATGTTTATTTTCAAAAAGAAAGATGTAGCTGAATCTCTTATACTTTGAAATTAGGCCTAGGGTGCCTAATAAAAACACATGGCTTCTCTACTTTAAAACTGGGAAGTTTGATCATGTACTTGACAATGAAGATTGTTCTGTGGAGGTAAAGAACAATTTGATGATTTAAACATATTCATTTTTCTCATTCTCTTAAGTCAAAGGTTATGATCATGAAGAGTGAATTTTTAGGTGTCCTTTTGTCCATCTCTGCCTTTCTTTTTCATCTGCATTAAAACAATATTAAAAAAAAAAAAGAGAAAATAGCAAGAAAAGATGGTATACAGACTGAGCTAAAGGAAAACAATTTCTTTATTTCCTTAGAAAATAAGGCTGCTGTTTCAGATGACATTTTTGGTTTTGACAAAATTATCAAAAGAGATTTAACTCCTCTGTTTCCAGATCATAAGATGTCTGTAAAAGCAAGAGTGCTGAGCAAAGGAATTCCTCTGTCTATTGTTAAAGACAGATAAGATTTAGCAAATTCATTGTTGTTTTGAGATAAGAAAATTGCACAAAAATAAACAAATTGACATTTTACTTCCTCTTTACACTCTACCAGAAATGGAAACCACATGAGTGTAGGTATACCAGCTTGGAAATATGAAACATGACAAATCTTTGTTTTGCTTTGTTTTCAAACTCTAAACCAAAGAAATTGCACGCTTCCTAGTGAATTACAGTAAGTTTTCCCTGGGTAACCTACGATTCTTCAGAACCTATTTTAGTGCTTTAGAAGACTGTTAGACCAAGCTAGTAATTGTTTATTAGTCCTCAGTGTACAGTTCAAGACAAATAATTGCAAACATACCCATTCTTATATCATCTTAAAACTACTGATACTGAAAGGAACCTCTTTCCTCTTAGAGGAAAAGGCATATTTTCTTATTGAATGAGACAGTGAGTGATATAAAGTGTGTCCCCATTGCAGTCAGTGGAATGTTTGCCCTTGTGGGACACTGCTGCACCCACCAGGCAGTTGCATCCATTTCAGTGCAGTGGCAGTGCACTGCGGTGCTCACTGGCAGCGGAACATCAGAGCTACATACGCACTGAGTGTCCCAATCCTAAAGCATGCTTGGTTTTCCCTTCTGAAGTCAGACTTTGAAGGATGAAAAGAAAGAAAGGCGTACATGTTTTTTATGAGTTAGCAATCAAACTTAAACTTTTAATCTCCATCAGCTGATTTTTGCGCAGTTAAACCAAGTTATTCCATTGTCACGATCTTTGTCCAGGGCAAAACATTTTTTGAAACTAATCAGTAGATTAGATATTATTTAATTTTGTGAAGTTTATCTGGAAAGAATATGTGTAAATTATATTTCAGGAAAGTTCCTAACCTTTCTTTAGTTTACATACTGCTCTGTTCTTATGAGAATTTATGAAGGATTTTCTATGCTTGTGTCACCAAGTACTCTGCTTATTTCCAAGAGGAGCTAAAAGTCTCTGAAGAATTAGAAGAGGTATGAATGAGCTAGACTTCAGACCTAAAAATGCAGTAGATAGCTTATATTTGGGTTGTACTGGCACTAGGGATAAAACTCGTGGACTTATACTAACAGATCTTCTCTGAGCTTGAGCTTTGGAATCACTTCAAGGTTGACATATCCCATAAGCTTTACGTAATTTATTACATCAAGCCCCTGTGAACTTCATCTAGTGTTCTCCATTTCTGATATTAGTCGTTTTGTATTTTTTTCACATATGAAAAAAGAGATAAGACAAGTTAATTTCCAGCCAGAGGATGGATTAGCTAATATTCAGATTGCATTTTCAAATATTAAATACAATACCATGGAAAACTATAGATAAACATCATTTAAGATTTGGAAAACCATCTCCAAGACATGGGGAAGTGCCTTACCAGTTGTCTTTTAAAAACAGGCATGTTGATACAGTGGAGACACACTGATACATACTATATTAACAAAACGTACAGGAAAAAACCTCACCTAAACCCACTGTATTTTGTAAAATGTAGAATTTAACTTCATGAAAGCCTTAAGACAATAATTTTAAGGCTAGAGAAATTAGTGTTTTGCATGAAGCTGGAAGGCCTAGTTGTTGACAGAGACTGTTATCAGTCATGATAGCATTGGCAGAAAAAACGTGGGATGTGAAATCACAGAGAGATTAATGGAAAAAAACTTTCAGGTAATCCACAGGGTCCTTTTGAGAAATTAGAAAATGCAATTACTTTGGCTTTTAAAATTTTTAAATATATGTATTATTTTTAAAATTTTTATTATCCATATTACAATGAATCTTCATATTCCGTAGCAGCCAATCATTATATTATAAAGAGAAGAGGAAAGAACATACCTCATATTAAAATCTGCCTAGAAATGCCAAATAATATGCTTTTCTGATGGACAACGCACTGTCTTGCAAACTTTAAGTTTCATTTAGGAAACTCTGAGGAAAATTTTTCTTATGACAAAAGATTTTTCATTTGAGCACATTCATTATAATTGTAATATTTAACCTGAGTTAATTTAAGTATTAAGCTAAAATCTTTTTAGAAATTCAGTCCTCATTCTGTGCTGTAGACTTGTCCTTGGAGATTGCCTTACTCTTGCTATAGGTCATTGATGGTTTTTTGGTCTTAATTCAGTCATATGTCATGAGTATCACAACTCTCTGAATGTCTACAGCATATAGCCTGGCCAGGAAGCCAGATCCCTAGGAGAAAATGACTATGTCATACATTTAATTCTGACTTCCATGAGACAGTTTTAGTAACAAACCTGACTACCAATGAAGTAATTCTGATTGATTTATTGAAGTACATGTAACATTTAGGTAGAAAAATGCAAAATGATTGCTCTAAGTAAAAAAGAAACATTGAAATGAATGGTACTTGTCTTTCCAAATATTTTTCTTGATTTATATTCTGTTGTTTGTATTTCTTAATTTCTGACATGTTTCCATTCCACCTAAAACAAGAAGAATGATGAAGAAGTGACAGGTTCTTCATACTGGAAATTCTGTATTTTGCACATTTCTCCTAAGGTAATATAATTGCTTTATTTAATGCAAACAATCCTTACTGATTCATGTGATGATTTACTGGGTGATAAATACTCTGTCCACAATCCAGCCAGGCCTCCAGGTCAGTGAGTGATAATGTTCAACTTAGACACCTATGCAAATTGCTAAAAGTGGGTTAGAAGCTGCGTATAGCTGGGGAAGGTGGTCTTTTCATCCCTGCTTGACTGCACGCTCCATTATTTTGTTTTAGGCTGTCGCTAGAGAAGGAACTGCACTGCAACTCTCCACTATCCCACCTGGACACTTTCCTCACTGAAGTGTGCCCTTTGTAGATCTAGCCCAATGGCCTCTATTTGTCTTTTCATCTCCTACAGGAGACAGTAGTACTTTTCCTTTTTGTTGCTCCAAAGGTACATCTAGTGTCTTAGTGTTTAATATCATTTGTTTGCAGACTGCAGCGTGAAACAATTTGGCAATCTGTTTTTTGTAACCAAGACATCTTGTGTAGGTG
Source organism: Lophotriccus pileatus (assembly GCA_035583135.1). Classification (NCBI taxonomy): domain Eukaryota; kingdom Metazoa; phylum Chordata; class Aves; order Passeriformes; family Tyrannidae; genus Lophotriccus; species Lophotriccus pileatus. The sequence continues at coordinate 64,628,515 of JAWWES010000081.1, read as the reverse complement.
TTGTGGTGCAGTGTGTTAAGAAAATGATGACTGTGTTAGCAAATCCAGATATCTGAGCATGTGTGAGCTGTCTCCTATAATATGGACAGCACACACAGGACCCAACTCTATATTCTGATTAAAAACTGAATCTTAACATTTACTGTGATGGCAACAGGGTCTTCCAGGTTCTGCATGAAGGGTAGAAAAAAGTGTTTTAGTAGTAATGGACCAAGACGCAATGAATTAACTGCAGTAAGAAATCACTGCTGGGCCTAGTTGGTATCTCCTGCATCCTAATCATGTGCTTGAGAGTAAAAAAAAGAAAAAGAGACAAGTTCACATGCTAATCATATATTGTGTCTGATGGTAAAAGCAAAGGGGAAATTAATGGCAATACTGTGTTTTGTTTCTTTCATATTTCCAGTTTATTTCTTTTGCTCTAAATTTTTGATGTATGATGTTCTTCCATGTTTTCCTCATTTTCTGTCATCATTTGCTGAGTCAGTAAACAAATTCCCTTCTTTTAACCACTGTGTGAAGTTGACCAATTTTTTTTTTGTAAACATACATAGTGCAACTTATCTTACTATTCTGGAAGACTGGCTTTTCCCATGCATTCCAATGGTGATCTCCATTTCCTCTGCTCTAATCAACACCATCAGCACAGGAAAAAAAAAAAAAAATCTGCTTCCTGTTTGGATTTTAAAGTCTCCTACATTTTTATATATCTAGGACACTTTGAAAAAGTTTTTAAATGCCTAGCCATCAAAAAACCCCTTTGCTTCTGTGGATGATCCTTTTCACGGAAATAGTCCCATTGCATTCAGTTCTGCTCTGAGATAGGAATAAATGCAATGGGGGGAAAAGTTGTTCCACAAGAAAAAGTGGGATTGGATCCAAGAGTAAAGGTTACTTATCAGGTGCAGCATGTCAAGATTAAAGCATCCCTGTGTGTTTCCATCAGGTTTGAGAATCTTTTCAGTTTCTCCTAATATACTGCCTTCTCAGCATTTATTTTCTTGAGACTGAATCTCTGGATCTGGCATCCTGAATCTGAGACCTTTTTTTTCAGGAGATGGTCCTGTGAAGTGCCTGACACCAAACACCTGCTTGAAGGATGACTGGCAACTCTTATGGACTGTTACTTTTTACAGGGTCAGTACGATAAATTAGGGTGATATTCCACTAGAAATACATGTATAAATAGAGGTTACTTACTTAAGTAGTGTGAACTCATTTTTCCTTATTTTTTTGTCATTAAGTGCACTTGATCTTATTCAATTGTTTAGTGTACTGTGATAGAATTGAAATAGAATAGAGTGTCATATTGCAGAACCGTAGCGAGTTATTATGGTCACGGTCTCTCCTCTGACTATTTGCAAATTAGCATTTTGCTAACAGAGGAAGCATATGCTAGATTAAAACAAGGAGGTTTTTTTTCTTTTCTTTCTTTCTTTCTTTTTTTTTTTTTTTTCAAGACAGACAGAAATGGCAAAAATTATACTCTTCAATTTTGTTCTGAAATATCTCTCCTTTTCAGGGAAATATGTTTTCTGGATGGATTGCCACCTGCAGAGCATACTATACATCTTCGTTAAATTATTTTCTGTCTCTGCAGAAATAGCAGTTTAGTTTTGTAGTATTTTTTAAACAAAATGACTGAGCATTTAGCACAATTATGTTCAGCACTATAATCTTTTTTTTTCTTCTTTTGTCAAGCCATCCTTTAACAGGGAATAAAAAATGAGACACACTGTAAGCTATTTTGCATAAATGAATAATTATGATTGCCACATATTGCCAATTGTAATTAGAGATAATAATGCTAGGGTTTTGGAGCTTTTACTCATGCATTGCTTTTCCAAGCAAAACAGAACTTCTGTAACATTCATCCAGTTAAGTGAACAGATTGGGTTTTCTCACCAAGGACACACACACATACATATATATTGTTTTTTCCCCCCCATTGCATCCTTTTTTAAAATGATAGCTTTAATTAGTTGAAGGTAAATAAGTAAATAAATGACACACCATAAATAGTAGGCTCTTAGCAAAATTAGAGGCACATTAACAGATAACACACTTTTGGGACTTGCTGATCACTTAGCAAGATGTCTGAGTATTAGATGGAAATTGGCAGCTGCTTACAGTTAGCAAGCAAAAGTGCTGTAGGTAGTGTGTCCATGTGCAGATCATTTAAGGGCTCAGTTTACCTTATTTACATTCCAGAACCTATGGGATTTGAAGAAGGGTTGGGTTTTTCCGTTTGTTTGCTTGTTTTGTTTTGTGCGGAATGGGGATTGATTCCTGAAAACTGCTGAGTTAAGAAACAGTGGTAGGCAATACCTGTTCACAGAGCAAGTTGTTCACTACTGCGGTGGCAAAACCTGCACTTTATGCAGCTCTTGGATACTGTGCCTTCACACTGACATGAGACCCTGGCATGGTCCTACACAAAAAAAACAATGCTGTTTAATCAGGTGTGGAGTGCTGGCTTATTACTTTTGCCAGCAGCTTTGTTTTACTTGGACTGCATAGCCTTGTAAGAATTCAAAGCCGTTGCAATATTGCTGAAGAAGCTTTCTGAGATGTGTAACTAACCATAATGCTGTATCTCCAGGGTACTGAATGAATGCGGCAAACGAACTGTACTTTGCAACTGTCTCATTTTCCTAGGAAAAATGGACCAACTTCTGGAATTGTTGTTCAGCTCCCAGTCTCAGTGGGAGTTTTGTCTGAGCACAGACAGACTAGAGCCTAAACAATGAGCATTAAATTTGGCCCCTTCATCTCAGGATCTCACAATTCTTTTGGAAATGTTAACAAATTAAGGTTCACAACCCCCACCCTGTAAAATAACACTGTTCTTCTTTTACAGATGGGCAAAGAGGATCATGAATCAGAGATGACAACAAGAGCTACAGATCAGAAATCTGATGCTACAGTAAGCTGCTTCACTGTCATTGTTTTTTATTTTCCATAGCCCTGTTAGTCCCCCAGTCTCTCATTATGCTTCGTAAGAGTTTTCATGACTGGAGTTGAGGGCATTTGGACGTGATTTTCCATACGGATTATTTAATGCATTTTCCTCATTCTGTGTATCCTGACTTGACTTTGTCACTTAAACTCTAATTGGAAGGGTGCTGCAGCCATTACAGGTTACAAATACTGCCGCTTTGCCTACCATGGAATGATTTAAATGCAAACATAATCTCTGTTCTTTGCCCTGGAGAAGCTTTCATGTGGCAGCACATCTGACAATTAGGCCACACCTAGCTGAAATCTCCCAAAGGAGTGCTCTAGAAACTATTATCCTCTTTAGGGATTGGTAACCTGGCACAGATAAAAATAGAGGGGAAAGGAGACCCAGTACTGTCTTAAAGTGTACACTGAATTTTTTTTATGGGATCTGAAAATGATTGGACTGTTGTTGCTGCTGTTTTTCCTGGGCCTCAAGGGATGTATCAAAATGCTCTTCAAGTAGTTTATTCTTATCTCATACTTTAATTTTCTTCTCTTAGAGCAGAATCTATATGATATCTTCATTAACTAAAGAGAATTTTAGCATAGTTTTATAAGCTTCTGTGTTACTGTCTTCTCACCATTCCAGATCTCAGCAATGTTGTGGCAACAGAAGAAATAGCTTTTGAAAAAAGGAGTATTAGAAAAATACTTTCTGTATTTAACTTGCTTTGATATAATGTGTTTACTAGCTACATGAATTTCTCGTTGCTCTTTGTATTTCCCTCCTGTCTTCTGTTTTCCATTCCCTACTTCCTCATCTTCTTCTTCTTCCCTGAGTACACACCTTCTGAAACCTCATTCCCTTCTTTTTCTCTTAGCTGAATATTCTCTATCATTCCTTTCTTTTGCTTAAGCAGATTCACAACATGGTTATCTTATTTCACTTGACTCTTTCTCTGCAGGGACCTTCTCCAGGTTGGAAGTTTGTTGGTTTTCTCAGTGTAACAGCTCAAAATCATGTGCTCTATTTGCAAAGCTGTTAACTGTTGTCTGGGCTTTCATCATGTGGTGGTTCCGTTTTTTTTCTTTCGCTTTTTTGGTTTCTCTAGGCAAATACGCTTCTGTGCTATTACAGCCTTTCAGATAATGCTGCAAATATCAGTTTTCTATCCCTTTAACTAAACCCTGGCACCCCTTCTGTTTGCATTGCTTGGAGAGGTATGTTCACTTTCAGGTTTCTTACCTTATGTTCCACTGCTTTGAAGTTAATTTTCAAACTATTCCTATGTTCTCGTTTAGTCTGCCCCTCATTTGTAAAGAGGAATCCTACAGAAGCATTCAGGGCCATGCCACTGCCTACATTTCAAAGCCTTCCTGCCTTCCTAAATTTCTCCAAATTTCACAAATGTAAGTCTATTGACCACTGCTTATCCTTCTCATCAATATTTTCTCTATGTTTCCTATTACTCCCATTTGTTAACATCCATTTGTTAATGAATAATAACTTTCTTTATACTGCAGTTGTAATCTTTTGCAGCTCCAACTATCATACTACTCTTTGTGTGATCCTGATTGTCATGGAGATCTCAATGTAGGACTGACTCTCTTAAGGATTTTGGCAACACAAATAAAAAATTTAATGACACTTCAGTCAGTTGTCCTGTGCTACAGTTCTTATCATTTGGAATCAAGCACCTGCAAATCTATCTATCCTGAAACCTCGTTAGGGAGTTTGTTCAACCACTCTGTACACTGCACATGTAGTGTGACAAAATCCTGCAAAAGTTGTCCAAATAAACTCCAGTCTTGATTAGTCAAGATAATACTTTATTTTTCGTACATCATTACATGCAAAGATCCCTGTCTAATAATTCCTCATTTTAATTAAATGACATCTGTCAAATGATGAATCACAGAATCCCAGACTGTTTGGGGTTGAAGGTTATCTGGTCCAGCCCCTCTGCTTAAACAAGTTCCCTTAGAACAAGCTGCCCAGGACCATTTCTGGTTGGCTTTTGAATGTCTCTAAGAAGGGAGACTTTAACTCTCTGGGCAGCCTGTGTCAGTGCTCAGTTATCTTCATAGGGAAAAAGTGTTTCCTGATGTTCAGAAGGAACAGCCTGTATTTCAGTTTGTGCTATTGCCTCTGATCTGTCACTGGACACCACTGGAGAGAACCTAGCCCCTTCTTTTGAAAGCTTCCCTTCAGATATTTATATACATTAAAAAATCCCCCTGAGACGTCTGTCCTCTAGGCAGAACAGTCCTAGCTGTCTCAGTCTTTCCTCAGATGATGAGATGATGAGGGAGAGATGCTCTAGTCCCTTCATCATCTCAGTGGCCCTTCGCTGGACTCTCTCTGATGGCTCCATATTTCTGTTATCTTGCAATTACTGCAAAACACTTAGCTCTTCCCCTTTTAAAAAAATGTGTTTTCAGATTAAACCATCTGATTACTTCATCTCAAATGTGTAAGTAGCTTTTATCAACCCAAATAATTTTCCAAAGGACAAAATATTAGCATTTTTCTTTAGCTCAAATTACATCAATGGATTTCTTCTATTTTTTTTTTTTACAGACTACAGATTTCACAGGTCAACAGATTTCACAGGTCAACAGTTTTCACAGGTCAGTCTTTCTGTGCTATACCAGTACAATCCCTAGATAACTTCAATAAATAAATACAATCACTCCTGGTTTACAAAGGTGTAACTCTACTGAGATCTTAAAATTGATTATAATATCATGTAAATAGATTGTGTTCCTCTTTTTCAGGAATTGAATTTAAGGATTCATATTAATTTGTTTTTCTTGATATTATTCATGAATTTGAGGCTCTTAGTAATTATAACATTAGCAATTATTATTAATTATTATCACTGTTAGGGGAATTTTTCTAAGTATGAAAACTGCAAATAAACACGTTAGTGAGAGAAAAAAACACACTTTTGCCTGCTAATGTTAGTGCATCCTTTATTTAAAATGTAAACTCCATCCTCATTTTCTGGCTGCTTGGTAAACACATGAGTAAGAGATAGTGTTTGACTGGAAGCTCACGTTTGCCTTGTCTTTTTAAATTAAATTTAAAAATCTCTCCAAAAATACGAATTCAGTATCCTCCTTTTTCTTGTTTTCTGGTTAGCTCTATTTTTTTGCCTGCAATAACAAAGCCATGAAAAAAGACAGCAATCCCCTTGCTCATGTGATATAATTCCACACTCTGAGTGCAAATACTGGCAGATCAGCAGAATGAGCCATCTGCAAGCTATAAGCTGTGTCTTTGCATGAGTAGATTTAGGATAAAAAAAAAAAATTGTCTGACCTGGAAGCCAAACGTTACTTGGCATCTTTTCTAGAGATCCCTGCAAGGCCAGCCACTGCTTCTGCTGAATTTGAGTCCTTTCTAAAATATGCGTCCCTCCCTCTTGCCATCATATTTTGTAGTACATGTACATAAGTGCACACACACACAGGGCTGCACCACAGGCCACCTCAGAGATGCTGTACTGCAGTTTAATGAATATCAGACTTCATAGTTAGTCTCTGTTGGATTGCTGTGCTGGTGAATAATGAATATCATACTGCAGGGTTAATCCCAAGTGGCTAGTTTCCTGGTTTTAACAGGCAGAGTGTTAGTCCTGAAATGCTTGTAAATGTCTACAGTTCATGCACTGTACCGTGTAGGAACATGTACCTCTAAATCCTCACCTTACTCAGGCCAGTAACTCCCACTGAACTCAAAGGAGATAGTCAACAATGTAGCACAAGATGGATTTGTTCCGACAGTCTTCCATCCTCACCCTGCATGCCAGTTATTATCACCCAAACTGCTGAAGTCCCACTTCAAACAGAAGAGTTATGCATACTGCTTGTTTTTTCCTTTTCATGAGTTGCTGTCTCCTTTCTAAGCTTGATCTACTGGCTCTGACATCCTAGTCCTCTGAATTATAGCTTGCACCTTCAACTAATGAAGTCATTGGCAAAATTCCCATTGACTTCATTCAGAGAATGATCCAGCTGAAATAGTGCTGACTCCTCAGAGCTCCTGAGCCCTAGTGTAATAGATGTGACCCCACAGGATTTTTAAGATTTGACCCCAGATTATAGAATGTTTGGGACAGGTGGAGTCTATCTTTTCAAATGGTTTGTGAAGCCCTATTTTCACCTAATGCACTATAGAAATGATTGAGAGTAACACTTGTCAGGTGACACAAAACTTGTGGTACAAGCAAGGAACATAGATTAGGCATTTGCTTTTGTTGCCATTGTGGAGGTGCATGTGGGAAGGAACTAAAGCAATACCTTTAAAAAGAAATCTTTTTTTTCCTCTGTAGTTTGTCTTTTTGGCTTTCTTCTCTATTCACCCCATTGGGAGAAACAGAATCTGATCAGACTTTCCTAATTGTTCCAGCTAAAAGCTATTGCCTACGTAGGGTACATTTTCTGTGCTCTTATGCCTGCTTTAAAAAAAGACCTTTGAATTGTGTTAAAAATTTCCCTCCCATTAATTTCAATAACAGCAAACCCAGAGTAAAACAAAATCAAACGGAAATAAAAAAAACTTCTCCAGCATTAAAACATACAGATGTTTGTTTAACATTAAATACTTTATTGCATGATCCTTTTCCTGAGATTACAGTGAGCAGTACTGCTTCCTACTGCTCTTTTAATATAGACTAAAATGATTTAAAAACATTCTCAAGTCTTGGGACTGTAGGTGATGATATTCTTGCACAGTAAAAAGAAAAAGCAAGTGACTGGCCAGGCTATTAAGGTGTAATATAGGCATGATAGATATTGAGAGAGAAATATTTGATATCTAAATGTATGAACATAATGGCTGTGGAGAATAGGCCTACAAAAGGAGATTTCAGCATCCCAAAGTAGGACATAACTGTGAATCTGCAATGGGGAAAGGCTAGTGCTTTAAAGGCTGATTCTGGTGGGCTTGGCACCTGCTTGTGTGAGCCTGGGAACTACTTGCAGTGGTTGGGAGAGCAAAGTTTGCCTCCTTTGTGCTTTTCCCCTCCATACATCATAGTGAATTAGAGCATTTCCCCTCAGACTGTGTGCACTATTGGCCATCTATAGAATGGAGCCTTTGTTCTACCCACACTGATATTTATGCAACATCCATCCTTGTGCTTCATGACATTTAAATGAGAGAGTGCTAGACTGTGGCTCACCGTAATAACGTGGTCTCTTGTTCTACCTGCCCTCTAGACACTGAAGCCATGTTTTGAGTAAACTAGCCAATTATTCCATTTATGGAATGTTAACAGAAATGCTACAACAGAAGGAGCAACAAGTTTCTAAAGCATGTATTGGTACCAAAACAGCTCTAGGTACCTAATTCTAAGCAAGCAAAGAGCCTCATATGAGCACTTCCTTCCACTCTATGTATTAGCTCACTCACTTCACCCCTTCCAGGAGAAGTTAAGAATGCAGAACAACATTTAATGCCAGCAATAACCACATCCTGCCTTTCGGCAGGCAAGTTTTCAAAAACAGAAGTTGGAAATCGGATATCCGAGTAGGTACTTAACTATATGTCTACTGTGCTAATTTCCTAAAGAGCTTTATGGTAGTCCTGGAGTTTGAGGTCAGGCATGACAGCAGAAGAGGCAGCCACGTTAAGGGTCAAGAGTCCCAGGAGGCAGAAACTTCTGCCCATTCCCTGACTCATTTAGGTCAGTGCTTACCAAGAGTTGAGAAAGCTCATTAAGATGAAGAACTAAAGGAAAGATGTTGGCTTTAGAGCAAGGAGAGCTGAAGCATGGGAAAATGGCCCCTGAAGCTCATGTTTTGTGAGAGATAGTTTCTTTTACTTTTCTTCTTCTTCTATTTTTTTTTTTCCTGAATTAATAAAGTCAGCCTGAGGAAAGAGCCTGAAAAAGATTTTGGCAGGATGTTAGTCCTTCCTGGGTTAGGGAAACAAGCCAGTAGCCTTACAGGCAGCTGACTCTTTAATCACATATTTAGTATCTGGGAGAAAAATATTCTGAGGTAGCTAAGTGACCTCTAGAACCAAAACCTATTTCAAATGTTAGTCAGAGATTTAGGAACCAAGGCACACTCTGAAGCCCATCATCTTAGCCCTTCTAAGGGTTCAGAGTTGTAAAGGTGTTTCATACCCCAAAGTTTTTTGGTTTTTTTTTACTTCTGGTCCTTTTTTCTGGTCATTTTTTAACTGAGACTTTGGATTCTGTATGATATTATCATATTTGAAAATATTAACTCTGATTTTCTGATCCCAAAGCTCCAGCTGGGCTCAATTGGTTTCACAGATATTCAGACTCTTCAACAACCTTTCAAAACAGGGAACTGTGGATATAAGCAGTAGAACATAGACTTCTCTCTCCAAGCTTGGGTCAAAGTATGAACATAATGAATGAAAACAAAACACATTATTTCTTTTTTCAGTGAATTGTCTTGAAGCACAAATCGAGACTGGGTCTGCAGAAAAATATTCCCTTCTGCAGCTTATTCCACCATTACTGAGAGTCTGTCTCAGATTGACAGAGACTACTCAGTAGTCCACATATCTCTGAAAACACTTTAAAGGGCTTCAGAAACATAGGCTGTGTGATCACCAGAAAAACAGGAAAAGCTGGGAACCAAACTGAGAATGTGAAACCATGTAATCATGTGTTGTAGTTCCTAACTGGATGCCCCTACTACCTAACTGCTCTTCTTTTACAAAGCACTCTCTCACAAGAAAATGAGAAATTACTGAATGCAGTTAACCAGCTTACCCAAAGTGACGTTTGAATACTACAAAAGTAAGTTGGTTGAGACTGGAAGTCGGTTCTTGCTCTAGCTCTGGGAGCAGGGGTTGTTTTTAGGTTGTGGGGTGATGGCTGCAGTTAGACCGTTTGTTTAATTTTATGAAAACATAGCCATATTTTGACCTTTCTCTTTATTCAGCTGAATTTAAAAGTCTGAAAAATTGCAAAAGGTAATAGCTTTCATATATGCAGATGGGACTTAAAATGGTGATGCTGATATAGCCATGCGTGCCACTTCAAAATATGCAAAGGGCCTGTGGTCAAAAGCCAGCTAAGTTATAGAAAATGTAAAAGGAAAGTCTTATTAAATCTGGAGTTCAGAAATTTAAATTCTGACCTAAAGGAGAAATACAATCACTCATATGTTGCTTTTGGTTCTTAATTTCAAAACTTTCCCAATTACCAGAAAGTGCTGGGAATTAAATGACTTTTTTTTTTTAAGTAATGCAAACACTGGGAAAAGTGGAAAATTGTGTGAAATCTCTAGTAAGAGATCTTGTTGGAGAGTTTCTTTTCAGCAAAAGTAATAAAGTAATCTACTAGAGAAATTATCTGATGAGACAAAAGAAAACTGAAATGAGAAAGTATGTTGTGCCACCACAGAAATTTGGAATCTTCTGGACTTTTATGCCTTCAAAGCCAGGGTTCCATTTAATCACAGGAGCAGAAAATCTAATACACTGGTAGCTGCCTGTTTTTCAGATTTCTTTATTTTGCATTTACATTTGAAATTGTTTGAAAGCATGAAACAGAAAATTGCTTTGCAAAAACCATGCCGTCAGTGACTAGCACCCCTAAGAAAATTAGACAAGTTCCACAGCTCCAAACTGCTAACTTGTGTGGCAAAGAAGAGAGGAGGAGGAAGCAAAAAGTTAGCTACTGATTCAGACAGAGCACAAAATTCCAGCACAATTAAGCATGATCAGAAGAGTGGTGGCAGAGAAGAAAACTAACTGCACCGGGTGCACTGAGATGGGGCAATATCAGGTTATCATATAGTAGTTAAACCAGGAGCAGCTGCTGCCAGCAAAACCAAACCTAGTTTGCTGCTTGGCTGAAAACTTAAATATCAACATCCTTTAATTATGCATAAAAAGATAAACAAAGATAGCAGCTTTAAAGTACTGTTATTAATTGCACCAAATGTTAGTGAAAGGTTGAATTATTCATAGTTATAGTTCTCCAGGGTTTCTTGATTAAGGGAAATAAGGAGAATTTGATGTGAATATCTCGTTTCACATAGCTTTCTCAGTTTGCCTAATCCAAGAAACAGGGATATATTTCACACGTCAGATCTACACAAAATGCATGTATCTGCTAGTTCCTTAGCAACTTTCTGGGATATGCCTGCATCTACTCCCATAAACCCTGTCTATTGAAAATCATCTCCAATGAGTTTCAAGGGATCAGTGGATTTTGCCACAGTAGCAATACCACTCATGTGCAGCTAAAGTAAACAATTTTATTTACTTAGAGGATCATTGCTGTGTTTTGGGGTTTATTGAAATAGTTCTCTAGGAAAATAATATGTAAACAACTTCATTGAGAACCCTCTATATCAATGAAGAAACCTGTAAGCTGTATTAGCTGTATATAATTTTGTAATAACTAGAATTAAATAATGCTCATTCAGAAGTGCAGTTGTTCTTGTCATAGCCCTGGACCTCTTCCCTCTCTGCTTTTTGGCTAGAGGTAGTAGCCAAAATTATAAACCAAAATTATATAGACATAAAATTCTGAAAAGGAAAATTTTAAAAAAACAATATATCTTTATACTTTGTGCGATTTCCTCTTCCAAAAGAGAAATCTTATCCTTAAAGCACATATTCCTTAGACTTATTATTGTGGTATAATTTATGAGTGATCTGAACCTTATCAAACAACCCTGTATTTTGGTAACTTGCATATGGTAACAGAACAAGGGACTCAACTGAGTAATTTTTACTCATCTGAGTAGTGGAAACTAGTTGGAGCAGGGAGGGAGGGTCCCTTGCCTGAGACAGAATTTTCTGAATTCAAATTGAGCTCAAAACATTCACTGCAATCAGGACTGTTTGGGTCTCATCCAGTAGCTTAGGTAGCACATGTGACAATCTTCACTGAATCTGACTGAAGAGCTTCTGTTTATCTGCTCCTGTATCTGTGCCTTGTCAATGGTGTTTTGACACTGAATGCATTATGATATTATTACTTGGGTATGCAATAGTCTTCCATGAATAGGAGCTTCAAGACTGGACCTCCTTACTTCTGGTCCAGCTGATGGAGTTTAGCTTAAGTCCCTGGGGGACTTTTTACAAGGGCAGTAGTGATAGAACAAAGAGGAATGGCTTTAAACTGAAAGAGGGTGAGTTTAGATTAGATATTAGGAAGAAATTCTTTATTGTGAGGGTGATGAGGCACTGGAACAAGTTGTCCAGAGAAGCTGTGGATGCCCCATCCCTGGAGGTGTTCAAGACCAGGTTGGATGGGGCCCTGCACAACTTAATCAGGTGGAAGATGTCCTAGCCCTAGGTCCCTTCCAACCCAAACTGTTCTATGATTCTATTCTATAAAGAAATTCAAATTTATGATCAACAAGCAAATGACAAGTCATAGTATTTTAAGTCACATTTAAGTATGCTAAGACCTAGAAGGACCTAGCAAAAATCAGATAGATCAGATATATAAATACCTGTTTAAACAAATATAGAGACTGTCTATAGAGATAGATATAATGTACCTATGAATATATCTATTAAATACATGGAATTTATATAGAGATATATAGATTTGCATATCCATTTAAATAGTTAAACAAAACTTTTACATGCAAATACATATGACTAATTTTTGTTGTGATGAATGTTCTAGCTTTCCTTTCACACATTTGTCTAATATGGGTGAAATTGTATTCACACTTTCTTTATCAAAATTAAGAGCATGTTTAATAGCATGTAAATGTGATCTTTAAGTAGCTTTTAAATATGACAAAAAATATACTTTACCTTCCATGTATTAGTTTCTATACAAAATAAAGAAAGATTTAGTTCAGGGTTGCCTACATTCCCAATGCAATAGATGCTTTTTCTGTGGCTAGGATCACAAGATATGTGCTTGAGAGAAGAGAAATCTCCTGATGTGGTTTATAAGAAAGAGATGACAAATTTCCAGTAGAGTTACCATTTCCTTGTGTGATGATGCTGGGCTGGCATGAAGCTGAGCCCCCAGGCAACCTAATCATTGCAGCTCCTGATAGCTCACTTCAGCCAGATCTGTAATCCTGTTGATCCTATTCTCCACCTGAGTGATTGCTTGATCACCTGGTTCAGAGGATGAACCTTCTTAAAATAAATGAAGTCATAAATAACTGATATAGATAGCTGGGGCAGCAAAGGACAAATAAAAGATATGTAAGAGTTTTCATGAGATATATCTAGTTTGATTTTGCTCATGATGGAGGCCACTGTCCCCTGTGTTATCATTTTTGCTTACAGTGCCCCTGAAAGCTTCTCAACTAAGTAAGAGTGCCTGTGCCAACTGGCTGGGTGTTGACTTCTTTGGCATATCTATGCTGTGCAATGACGTGGTGCAGAGGTGTTGGGATTAAACTTGTCCTCAGCTGTTATGTCCACGCTGTTTGTTGCAGCTTCATGCAGAGATACTGGTTTCAGTCCCATTCCAATATATTGCAATAATATTGTTCCATGACCCAGCTCTGAGAACTCTTTCCTACATTTTCTTTTATAGTTCTGGCAATTGTTATTCACACATTTCTCACTTTTGATCATTTCAGCAGATAATTCCATTTTAGTTGTATATACATTTTGTGACATAATACAAGCTCAGGTCAGCAAATAGTGACTGAGACAATCTTTACTAAAACCTAAGCTCCACACCAGTACTAAGAAAAGTACAGAAGTTAGTGTTGTTGGCAAACCTAACACTACCAAGCTGGTTGTTTGGATTAAAGTTTCTCCTCACTGCATTTTCACATGTTTTGTAATGGTGTATTCAGACCAGAAAAGAATCTTAGTGTGGAATTACCGTTTCTAGCAAGTCACTGTAGCTCACTGCCTCCAAGGGTCATGAGGTTTTGGGATAGATGCCCTCAGATGTGGTTTTCAGCTAACTGGAGACATCCCATGTGCTCTCTGGGAAGTCAACCACAGTCTTGTGCTGCTCTGTCAGGGGAATTGATAAAGGATTGATTGACCAGCTTTGCCCTGAATAAGGATAATCATTTACTTCTTAAACTTCTACCCAGTGCGTTTTGGCAAGCAGAAAACCTGTACTAGTGCCAAATCTGTAATTACTTTACTAACAGCAATGACATGTATGCCTGTTCTGCGTGATCCTTTTTTGTTGCTTCTTCTGCTGGCTATGAAGAACTCAGACAATAGGAAACTCATCCCTGCATCTATCTGTCAGCAAGGTGAGCTTTAACCTAGGCTTTGAGCAGGTTTTAAAGAGGAAGGGATAAATACATCAAAGCCAGAAAAAAAGGAAAAACATATGAAAATACTGACTTGGCAGATATAGCAAAAAAAAAAAAAACCAGCATGTGCTTCTCTCAAGGGTAATAAAGGCCTTTATTGCTGTATGGGCTTTGCACATGCATGGGGACCGTTGCAAGGTGGAGGCCGTCTTTGCTGCAAAAGCTGCAGCAATGTCTCACTACATTCTTAAAATCTATGGATTGTGCAACATGGTGTAGCACTCAGTTAACAGAACTCCTTCATAGTCCAGTTCAGCTCACTGCTTTATTCTGATTTCTTGACAGGTTTGCTTCACTGCTTGTGTGTATGTGTATACATGTCTTCACACACATGTATGCATAATGTATCAAGTTAGAAAAAATACTCATTGTCATGCAGTAAAGGGGTCACTGACTTTTGGATGACATATGCAAGTTATTTAAAATTCACCCTCTGTTTATCTTGAATATTTTCTCACCTGCTTTATTGAGTAGAATACACATTTTTAAGTGACCAATCAGGGAATATATGTCCTTTTTCCTAAAACTTTTTTTCCCTTCTGTGCAGCAGCAGCTGCCTGCCATGTTATTCTTTTTTGTCGCTAGCAGGCTTTCTGGGTGTGTGCCAATGATTTCCTGTGGGGAGCAGGACTATTTGCATCTGAATGCTGGTGAATGGCAAGGCAGGGCATGGGTGCACACAGCCACACCAGGTGAGATAGAACAGCCACTTTCCAGCTCACCTGGAGTAATTATTTCAACAAAAAGTTAATTACAACAAAGGGGAAAAACAAACTTCCATATAACAGATGGCAAATTTTTAGTGTGATGAAAACTAAAAGGATTTTCTTTTTAAATACCATTATGGCATTCTCTAAATGGTATACAAAATTCTCTTGATATATACTTAAGCAATTGCATATGTTGTTTCTCTATACTGGTTGTGCTGTGCTTTTTGATACATGTTTCTTTCAGTTTCAGGTATGTGTGACTTTATATTCATAAAACATTTCATGAATATATAGTATTCCTGGCAGAGTATGTTTGTGGCCTGGTTTCTGTAGGAGTTGCAAGCCCTCCGTGTCCGTCAGTCACTCCTGTTTTAGAAACTTTTAAACCTGAGAGTCAGGACAGCGGGCAAATTGCAGAGAGGAGCAGATGTCCTACAAAAACTGAGGCTGGGTAGCAAAGAAAAACCCTCACAACTCCTCTATCCAGAAAAAGCCTTGGCATAAAGTTTATCCCTTTCCCAAAGCATTTGACTGCCCCAGCAGCTGAGAAAAGGAGACTGGAGGCCAGCCAGGAGGCAAGTATGTAGTTGGACAGTTTACACAGAGGACAGTCCACATGCATCTTCTGCTTTGCTGACAAAGCTGAGTAAAAATACGGAAGAAAATAATGAAAAATTTGATGAAACGGGCACAAAACTATTCCTTAATGGAGTTAGGCACACATATTGATGATAGGGGTTATAAAAATTAAGGGGCAGAGATGGGCTTTTAGTGGAAATACCCTAGAGAAACTCTGTTTAATTAATTTCAATGCTTTTAGAATAAAATTTTTCTTGACAAAGAGAAACTTTGTGTACAGAACAGAATTTAATGGTACTAGAATAACATTTAAAAAATTGAATTCAAGGTACCTCACTATTATGCAAGCTAGAAACATGTTTATAACAGTTAGCTACTCAAACTTTCAGAAATGCATACCAACATATATGAATATTGGAGGGATCCTGATTTTTAAAAACATACTGAATCTCCATGTGAGAAAGATGAGGTATTGACCTCAATTCCTTTTCAGGTGTCAACTTCAGTATCAACTGCTACAACTGATCCATGATTTAAATTATTTAAAAGGAGAATATTGAGCTAACTTATTTTTTTTTAAAGACTTAGCTAGTTATTCCTAGTGCATTTTGCATTTCTCCCCTTTTACTGACTCCATTAGGGGGTTAGGTTCTTTTCAAAAAGCCTGATGGCATCAGACTAAACAAAAATATGTTTTCGAGCAGGCAGAAGAAGAAAACCATTGCGGCTGTCAGTGATGGGTCTGATTCCACATCAGTTTAATGCTTTCCATTGAGTCAACACATACAAAGCATTTATCAAAATTAAAGGTTTCCAGCTGGAAGAGCTTTTTTTAAAATAACACTAAAATTTTCCAACATTTTCAGAACTGGACTCCTCAGTAGCAGGCTTAGGAAATCCTGGGCCTTTTGTTGTCAGTAGGTAGACTTGGTGTCCTCTATTGCATTAAGGAAAAAAGTAAGGTAGGAGATGACTTATTCTACAAGACAGCAGCTTCCCCACACACTCCCACTCCATCTGCAGGTAATTAAAAGTTGCTGGTGTAGTTAAGCACACTGCTAGTGAAGGCAGATTTCCACCACAGACCTGGGTGGCAGTGCTGATGGCACAGCCCAGGTGTATTAACATTCATCTGGGGATCCTTCTTGCCCCTGCCTTGCTGCGGCTCCAGGCACCTCTGACAGCATAGGGACTCTGTACTAGCTATCAGTTGAGATTCTCTGCTGTCTAACAAATAGTAAATGTAGAGACATACTATAATAAAAACACATGTTGCGGTTTTGCTGCAACTACATGCTAAATAATTTTAACATGAAAGTTTTACTGCTACATACAGTGAGAAAAGTGGTGACATTCTATGTCTCCTCTCTCTGACGCAGAGCTGTTCTCCACAGAATATGGACAACAAGGAAATCTTACACAGTGAGGTTTGATGTGTGCTCTGTAGCAGTCTCCCTGTTTGCTACTATCCTGAACTAAATTTACTGAATGTTGTTTGGTTTTTCAACTGGAAAAAATAAATCTGTCAGTATTTTAACTTGAGCTTGTTTTACATGCTGCAGTTAACATTCCTTAAGCCTCTGTGTTTGATGTTGTATTTGGAAGCTCACTTCATAATTATAGGTGGGGCTGTTCGGCTCCTTATTGTTCAGGCTACTCTGGACCTGAACCAAGGTTTTGTAATGAAGGAGACAGTTGTCTGAGGGACCCTTGCTTGACTCTTTGTCTGATAGATCTGAAAGATGTAGATGTACAGGACAGGAGTGTGCATGTGAAAGACTTTACTTTCATAGTAAAGGCACTTAAGCATTGCCCAGATCAGTAGGACTCCCCTTCTGCCCTTACCATCAGATTCTCATGCAAGTTGTTTTCAGGGATGACTTCTGATTGTTGTAACTTCTTTTGTCTACCCAAGATCAGAGGTTAGAACAAGGTCAGGAGAAACACCATGCTTAGAGATGTAAATGGTAGCGCTCTGCACTTGAAAAGATCTATAAAAACCAATGGCACCACAGATTAGGTACCTAGAATCAGGTTTCACATAAGGTCTGAATGTGTTCCACTTTCTTATTTGTAAAACAGAGATAATCAACTGCTGTCTTGGGAGGATATGGGCGGGGG
>JAWWES010000081.1:64598719-64610066 GCA_035583135.1 Lophotriccus pileatus | reverse complement strand
GCCTTTTTAGCCATCAGCGCGCTTGTAGCAAGCGTGGGTAGAGCCCTTCCCAAATCTTTGTTCGCGAAGCCTAGCCACGATGAGATGAAACAAGAAGAAAAAAGCCTCTTGGAGATTTAAGAGGGTAAAAGGGAATGAAATTTTACTCAAATTCTACATTTGTAATATGATAAGAAAACATTTTAGAAACACCCTCAGGATCCCTTGAACAGTATCATTAGACATTGGACGTGAGACATTATATTTATTCTATTATGAAAATCATTTGGGTTACAGAACTACCTTGAGGCATTGAGCAAAAGACGGTCTTTTTTCAACAGGTCACCATGCAGGTATTTGACAGAGGACAATCCGTGCGCCAAAGGACTTTCAAACCAAATGATGCTTATTCTCGGTAAAAAGGTAGTTGTTCAAATGGCTGACACATGCCTGTGCTGTGAAGAAAATGAAGTGACTAACTCAGGGCATATATCTGTGCAGTTATAGTGATGTGCAACCTTGTTGGGCTAACCTGAACTCTAGAACAACCACATTCAGCAAAGGTCTTCAGCTTCCTAGATCCAGCTCATCTATGTAGGCAAAACTGAGCAGAAGGCAAGGGGGATGGGAAAGGGAAAGTGGTGGAGCCACGATGCCAAAGCCTGGTGAACTCAGCTTGCTGCTTCTGCATCAGCCTATTGGATGTGGGGTAGGTTGCGAGGAGTGAAGAAAATGATAGTTACTACTGGGATGTCGGTCTTAGCGTCCTGGACATTACACGAATCCTGACTACCTTCACTGGTGGTGGCAGCAGCAGAAGTCAGAGTTTCCAGGGGCTGGGAAAAGAGACTAAATAGGCAGCTCCTGTGCAAGCCGTAGCAGCCTGCTGACTTAGACAGTGACATGCTTTGCTGTTGCAGTAGGGCCAGGAGGAAGCAGCCTAAGAAGAGAGCTAGTTGCTTATACTTGTTTCAGGTTCTTCAGCACTTGTTCTCTAAGTTACTCAGCAGAGCAATGCATTGTACCACAGGTGGGATACCAGCTGTACCTCAGCACCCCTAGCCCAATTCCTTTCACCTGTATAGCTCAAAGATCTGCTCAGTAAAACTTGCCTTGTGGTCCTCTTCACTCAAAAGGGACAATTCTTGGTTGAGTATTCCCTACAGTGATTTTGTAAGCTGAAGTTGCCTCCCGTGGTCATAACTGAGGTATACAGTTCTTTGTTTCTGTTTTGTTTTTACTAAGCTGCTTTACTTGGCAATCTTATCAGTGTTCATGAAACTTTAACTGTAATGCATTTGTTTCTGCTTAAATGCTTTTTTTTTGCAAAATGCTATTTTGTTTCTGCTGCTTGAAATTATATTTAACAGTATCCAAGCTAAATTTATGCACGCACATTTAAAGGAGCCCTGGATATAATGCATTTTTAACCATGTGAAATATATTAGTAATGGTACTTACAAAAAGAAAAGAAAAATTATTTTGGCTTGCATTAGTTCCATCTTTGCAGTATGCAGATAAGTACCATACCTTTGACAGTGTAACTATATTAGGTTTGCCTCAAAGCTAACAGTTACCAAGCCTAGTGCACAACAGCCATAACAGGTGTCTCGCATAAGAGACGTGGTTGTAGCAGGAGCTCTACACACTTTTGCAGCTCCCACAGCTCCTAATGGTCCGTGTGAAAGTAGAAGACATGGAGAACAAGAAGCATCACCCTGACTGTAACATTTGAGGAGTGGAGTATTGTTGCCGTTAGCGGAAGTCATAAGGAAAGAGGGGAATATTATAACAGGGATTTGACTTTGCCCTTTTCCCCATCTATAGAATTGTCTGAGGAAAGGAGGGTGTGTTGATTTGTTCTGTTTTTTCTCTCCCCTTCATGTGTGTTTTCTGTGTTAAAATGGAAGAAGCTAAAGGCAGAAATGCATCTAAAGGTGGCTGAAAAAAATGTTAAGGAAACAAAGACTTCTTACAGTGTCATAACAGCAACGGTAATGAGAAAGGATGTGGTAACATCTCAAACAGAAGACCACTATTAAGTGTAAACCAACCAGCAATCAGATGAGGGGCCAGCAGACATCTTTACTTAGCTAAAAATAAGCAAGCTGTTGTTTTCAGTTCTTCCAACTTGATTCAAAGAGTTTGGGGTATAGATAGAAAAATGAAGTATTATGCTGGCAAAACAGATGATGCTTTGCATGGCACTTGTGTGCTAGTGGTCAGGATGCCCAGCTGCCAGGCTGGTTCCCTGCCTGAGAAGGACCCAGCCAAGCAGGGACCTTTCCAACTGCTGTATCCTTGTATCCTGCTAGCATGTGCAGCCCTTCCTGCACTCAGCTGAGTCTCGCTATTCAGGAGAGACTGGGGAAAACTGGAGTGACAGCAGAGGGGTTTGGGGATTGTGGGTGAAGTTGGGGACTGTTGCCTGCCTCACTGGGGGCCTCAAGTTTTAGGCCTGACCCAAGTCTGAGCTTTCTGCTTATACAGCCTTTAACTTCCCTGGGTGCTTTACTTTATCCAGTCTCCAGTTGCTGACAGAACACACTTTGTTCATTAATAGAAATGCCTCAGCCTTCCTGGCAAGCCCATGCCTAACCCCACCTGGAAGTCAGGAATTACACATTTTTCTAGTGAAGTCCCCCAGGGGGCCAGCCCAGTAGCTATCTTTAAAACAGGTACAGGATGTGGTCCTGAAAGCAGTGTCAGCAGCTGAGAACAGTTCTGCCCCAGCCAGTTTCTTTGGACGTTGCCTTTGGCCCAAGGGTCCTTGAGCATTTTCCTGTGGAGCAACACATGCTCAGCAGGAGGGAGGTGAATACTCTTGCTTTTCTGTGCCTACCAGCATTGCCATCAGGGTGCTGGATTGGGCTCCCAAGGGTGGGGTGTGCGAGTTTGCATCCCCCCTGGTGGTGGGAGGAAACCAAGCAAGGTTTCCTGCATCCTGGATGAGTGCTTTGAATGAATGCAGTCAGCTTCCATAATGATCACTGTGTGTCACGAAAAGGAAAGCTTGGATCTTGCACTCTTTCTGAGTGAGATGTGAGCTGTGGGTGCTTAGCAGGAAGAGCCACATGCTGCGGAATGGAAGCCAGAGGAGAGGGGACACTGCTGTGGAGAGCTAGAGGAAAGGGAAAGGTTTAACTCCCACCTCTGTCCCCAGCACTAATTGCTGGACAGTGTTTTGAATGTAGACATCTTCTCTTTCATGGGCTTTTGTTTTCAGTGCCATTCTGGGGTACCTAAAATAAGGGAAGAGGTGGAAGGATGGTTTGCACTGTCTAATTGCAGACATCTCTCTTAGCTCTGAACTGCACACTGGGTCTGGCTGAGCTGGAGTTCATTTCCCTACAGTAGCCCTCACAGTTCTGTGCTTTGCATTGATAGCTGGAAGGGTGTTGATAACACACCAGTGTTTTAGCTACTGCTGAGCATGGAATCAGCACTGTAACATTCCTTCCTTAGTTGAGGGCAAGGTCCCGGGAGGGGACCCAACAGGCCAACTGACCCAGACTGACCAAAGGGATATTCCAGACCTTATAACGTCAGCTCAGATATAAAAGCAAAGGCAAGGAGCAGGAAGGGGGGCATTTGTTGTCTCCAGTGGCTGCCTGCTGAGAAACTGTCACGTGTACCAAAGCCCTGCTGCTCAGGAGTGGTTGATCATCGCTGCCCATGGGAAGTAGAGAATAAATCCTGCTTTCTTTCGCTTCTGCGCGTGCAAGCTTCGCTTTACTTTTTGCTTTAAATAAACTGTCTTATCCGAACTCATGAGTTGTTTTTTTTTAACACCTTGCCTGTCCCGCTGGGAAGGGGAGTGATAGAGCGGCTGGGTGGGCACCTGCTGTCCAGCCAAGGTCAAGCCACCACAGGTAGACACCTTTCAGATATCTGAACCTGCCCTGAGTACTGAAAAGCACCACGTAGGGAGACCAGTGGCTCATGAGGAAGGGGCTTGTCCCTGGGTTCGGACTTCCAGAGATGAACAGCTGAGAGACCACATCTTTGGGCATCCTGGTTTTTGGTTTTTGTTTTTAATCTAGTGGGTTTTTAACCTATTTTAGTTCATAGTTTATATAACATGGGTAATTTTGTGTGTCCCTCTCCCAGGGGTGGTCTTAGCAGAGTAAGTACAATTAGGATTGTGAGGCACATGGGTCCTGTGGAAAGAGGAGGCAGAACGCAGAGATACTGCAGATGGAGCCAAATATTTCTAGCCTTTTCTATGAGAAAATACGACTTCCAGTTAACATCATACAATATAGTTCGCCAAGCAGATACTTTCCCCCTGAGAAAATGTAAAGCTATAAAAATAGCTGTCAAAAATATAAGGTCCGGGTTGAGGCAAAACACTTGCCAGTGTCAGACAGGAGCAACTTTGCATGCCTGTGTAGAGTGAGCTGGGATCCAAACCTTACTATGAAATATTTCTTGTATGGGAGAGCAGTTTTAAAATCCACTGAGTCCAATTCATCACTGTTTCAAAGAGAAGAAGCTGGATTCCACCACATTTTATCAATAAAAGATCATATGTAGTCAGCAGTGTGATTTTTTTTTTTTTTTTTTTATTGCTTTACATCATCTCTGGGGAAAGTATTTACCTCAAGAACTATTTTGCCAGATGATGAGTAGTACTTGCAGTTATTTCATTGTGTCCAAGCCATAACTTTGCCTCATTTGCATCTACGGACAACTAAATGGTTTAATTAATTTTGCTTTGTGCTTACTGACTAGTTTTAATTAGCAGTTAAATCAGTTCAGTTAACAAAAATGTAGGTGTTTACATGAATGCAAATTCATGACGGGTTCTCAGGGCTTGATTTGAAAAACAGTTCCACGCCATTGGTGATGAATTTCTGCAGGCTTTATACAGGAACTTCACCCTTCTCCTCCCTCAACAACAAAGAGTAGGGCTTTATGATTCATTAACTGTCCCAGGCTTTCCTTTTCTCTTTCCTTCCTTGCTGATGTGGAGAATGAGGAATGGAGGCAGATCAACTGGGGTTTCAGTGCTTCATTCTTAGGTCATGCACTCAGTACTCATGCAAGAAAGGACAAGTGTCTTTGGACTAGTGTGTGCAACTGTGTCTCCCTCCAGTGTCTGATTCCAGCCAGTATGGCAGCTTGCAGTATTTTTAGCACTTATTTTTCTCTTGCCTGGGTGTTTTCTAACATCTGGCCAGTGCAGGACTCATCATAAATGGATTTTATGAAAAGTAACTTCTGTGTTTTTCTATCAACCAGACTGGTAATACAAGCACAATGCTACGAACATGGTACAAGGTCTTATTTCTGTTTTCAATGGTCTTATATATGTTTAAAGGAATTTATCTTGGAAAAGCTCTCCTTCTGATGATATTGGAACAGATGTCAATGAGTACTTTATTGACTTATTTTGAATGAGAGATGTAGAAAAAATCAGGATCAGTGTTACCTTACTCCAAACAAAATTCACACACGATTTGAAAGAAAATCTCCTGATCATTGGTATAAAAGCTATAATCTGCCTGTGTTTAAGTATCTATCTTTGCATGTTCTCCTCTGTGTCATTATGTTGAGCTCTTCCCCATAGGCTGTAATAAAGTCTGTGCTGCATCCACTTAAAGGCAAGGTACAATAGATGAGGGTAAATTTATCCTGAGACTACAGTTACCTTACTCAGCTTTCCCAATAACCTTACCCAAAAGGGAAGATCAGAGACAAGAAGATAATTGGTGAGATCATCAAGAAATTACTTCATAAGCCCAAGCTTTTCATTTGAAGGAAGCTGGCAACCTGCCCTCTTAGAAGAAGGTGTTATTTCACCAGTAACTGTAGATCAAAGTCACCGGGGGTAATTATTTGAGGAGCTAAGTAGGTAATCAGTTTGGGAAACAAAGAAAAAAAAAACCAACAAAAAACTCCAATCTCTTGGAGCCTGAAGAAAAATTAACTGGAATACATGCTGTCTGTAGTTTTGTTCTAAAATTAAATTTAATTTCACAAATGTAATTTCATAAGCTATTCATCAGATGTCTTGTTGAGGGACCCTGTGCCAAGCGCATGTGACACAACTCTCTTTCCAAGCCTCGAAAGTGGAATAACTCTTTCATGTTTTTCCCTGCGCTTTATCTATCCCATGGAAGAGGAACCCAGTCCCACCCCCATTCATGGGCACTCTGCCTGCAAATATCAAACCAACAAGATTAAACTTCTTTTGTTAGTGATTCCAGTCTCCAGTGCCACCCATCTGACACTGTTTCGTGATGCTTACGCTCAGCATGAAAAGAAAATGAGGTCATGTAAAGGAAACCTGTTTCTCTGCAATTTTGAGAAAACGTCTTGCTCATCCCATAAACCTGACAACGTAGTTGTGTTTGGGATGTAGGTGAGTGCTCCACCAGCCAGTAGGCTCCCCTTCTGATTTGTTCTCCCATGCTAACTTCTTCCTTTAATGCCATCCTGCTATGTGTTCCCTTGTGTCAGGCATTTACAATAATCAACAGGTGTCATAAGGAAGCAATACCTACCCAGTGCAGAGCCTGCTGCTCTCACAGCTCCCTTCACACTGGTCTTGAAACATCAGGAGTGTTGAGTCATTAAAAAACCAAATTCATCTTTCAGCCAAAACTTAAAGACCAATAGTTAGGAGACCTAATTCTAGTCTTGGTTGGCTTCAGCAGTCTGAGAGATGAAATGCCATCCGCTGACTCTTAGTTTTTTACTGATTTTTCTATTTGTTTATTTAATTGTTGATTCAGGAGCCATGTGGATATATGAGAAAAGTGTTGTTCCTTTATCTCGCTAGAATATAAATAGATACTTTTTGGAGCTGCTGCTTTTTAAATTCATAATTTCATGTAATTTGTGAAGAGCCTTGTACTGCCTCTGTGACCAGACATGTATCACCTGGTAGTTGAATTTTTTTGGTGTTACAAAGCAAACTTGTTGTCTAGAATATATCACATGAGGGCACTGCATAGCATCATTTACAATGATTCAGGAAGTTGAAAAGAAAGGCTCAATCAACTTCCAAAGCTAACAGAGCTTTAATAGGCCAGCCTTTCATTATAAGTGAATTCCTAAATGTTGAGCACATTCTTTCAGATGTAGGAAACTAATGGTTCGGGATGCATGTGATGCACTTGTCATTACACAGACATTGATAAAAATCCTTGAAGTTACTTTTTTCCCAGAAAGTTCACATGAGTAGAGGGGAGGGGAAAAAAAAAAGACACTTCTCTTCAGTGGTTTCTTTCATGTCACAAGAAGGAAGGTCATGTGTTTTAGTTTAACTGATACATTCCAATAAAATGATTTTCAAAGGGACAGGACAAATAATGACCATGTTACATATGGTGGCTAGTGCACATCAGATGGAGCTACTTTTCTCATACACAATATATTTGTTATTTTGCCAGCTGGTTGTAATTCATTTAAAGTGTCTTTTTATTTAATTTTACCTAATAAACTAATCTAATGGCCCAGTGAAGCCTTTACGGATGCTACAATTTTGATGAATTACTTTAGTCTCCATTTTCATTAAGAAATCAAAAATGCATGTCATTCTTACATAGAGTTTCTATGAAATTAAAAGAAAAGAAAAATATATATCTGGAGAACAAGTCCTTCAATCTAGGCCACAATAATTTTTTTGTAAATCTAGATGCCAAGATATGAGCTATAAGATACTGATCTATCACTAATTTTATGGATGACATTTAAACTTGCTTACATAGTTTTGTATAATGCACATACTTTTGTTCCTGACAGAAAAATAAGCTGCCGCATTAGACCAGTGTACTTTAGACTTGACATTTCATAGGCTGAAAAAGTCTTCCTTCACAGAGTCTCTTAAAATGAGGTCCTCCTTGCTGTCTAATCACTAGAGATTTTCATTGGTGTCCTGATGCTTTGTGTCTCAAGTTAGTGCATCTATCACCTACTTTGTCTTTTAAAAGGTGATATGATATCTCTGCCTCTCAACAGTATAACAAAATGACAAACGAAGCGTTCAGATGGCCTTTGTATATCAGGGAATTGGGGAGGAGGAGGAGAAGGGAAGAAGGATGCAAAAATAACCACCCCAAAACAACAGCAACAAAAAACTAGTTCAGCAGTCTGCTGTTTAATTATCAGCCAGAGCAGAGAAGCTTAACAGTCCAGCAATGGGTGGAAGGATCTTCTCAGCATCACAGGAAACACTATGCAATTAGTCAGGGTCAGGATGCCCAAGATCAGATTTGCTTAAGGCTAAAGAGAGACAGAGAAAGGCTACAGCAGTGTCTCAATCTGCAGCCTGGTTGTCTCCCTGCGGCAGGATGCCTTTCGCTTCAGTTTCTAATTAAACAAACAGGCAACCAAGTGTATCCACTCCTGGCTTACTTGGGCATAGCTTGTTTTGCATTCAAGGACCTGGAATTCTTGGGAGGGTATTTACTAAAGCAGAGGATTGAACAACAAATATAATTATTAAAAGTGGTGGATATAACAGTTAGTTGTCAATATAATGAGAAATTCTGAGTTAACCTCCTAAAAACCCAAAAAACAACAACAACAACAACAAAAATCCAGCCTTTTAGTTTCACTGTCTCAGAATTATTGTAAGCTCTTAAGAGGCATGTTAATGCAGCCCAGACTTTTCTCTCTGGTGCAATATAAGCCCAAGTAACTCTGACTGTGGTCAGTCAGTAAGAGGAGCCTGGGGAGTGAGGGTGTCAGTGAGGCAAGCACAGAGTGATGCTGCTTCAGGCAAGGCCTTCCTTCCATGCCTCAAAACCTGCCCTTCCTGAGATGGGTGTTGTATTTCTGTCTTTGTGTTTAAGACGCCCCAGTGGACCTTTCCTCCCTAAGTGTGTCTGAGGGCGTTTTGAACTCATTTAGACGTTTGACATCCCAATCATTCCATTGATAAAACCTTGTCTCTTGAGAAGAACTTTCTTTCTTATCTAGTCTGTTACTACAAGTCATGGGCCCTAGGTTACAGAAAATAATATGCACACACATGTTATATATATGTGTGTGCTTACAAATTATACACAAAAATATGTGCATACATATTATGCAGTTCAGATAAAAGGAAAATAACCTATATTAATTTTCTTTATGACAATCATGATTTTATGAAATTTATTCCAACATTTTAGATGTCTCTTTCACATGTCCCAGATTATTTAGTCTCTGCACATAAGGAGGCAATTTCATACTTCTGATCATCTGCACTGCTCCTCTCCCTACTGTTCCAGCTCTCCTACATGCTTTCTGGGATGTTCGTTATCTAGAAGCAGATGCAGTATTGGACACAGCACAGTTATATACAGTGACATATGGTTTTCCCATATGCATTATTTTGGACTTATCAACAAAGCATTCCATCTGCCATTTTTTTTTTACCCAGTCACTCAATACCATGATATCCTTCAGCAGCTGTTCACAGTCAGTTTGATGACCACAGATCATTTTGTATCAACTGCAATCTTAGTCACCTCATTGTTGACCCTTGTCTTCCAAATTGTTCATGACTAGGTTGAACGACAGATGTTCCAGAATAGGTTCAGTGGGATCCTGATATGTTCCATTGGTATTTGTCCCATATAATGTGTTCATACTACTGTAATCCAATACATTTTCTCTATCTATAAAGCAAAATTAAATATTTTACTATAGAATACATGAACTGTTCCTCATCATTATAATCTCTATTCTGCTATTGAACTATTGAGCATTATTTCTGGTGGCCAGTTTCTTCCATGCCAAGACCCAGTGTGCTATTTCATTCTCACAGAAAAATTCAGAATCAGAAGACTTTGTACTTCAAATTAAAGCAAGACAAATTCCTCCTACATGTGGCACCATGCAAAACTTAATGAATATTAGTTGTTTTGGGGCAGAAGGTGATGGAGGTACTGCAAAGTAACTTATTGAAAGACTTTCCCATTTGATATTAAAGGCAATAACAGCATTCTGGAGAATCCTATTACTCCAGAAGAAAAATATTATGTCATACGGATATTTCCTGGAGACCAGTTTGGAGCACAGGTAGTCAAGTGTACTGCCTCTTCCATGAGACCTATGGATCTTGAATAGGTGGAAATGGAAACCTGCATTTCCTGAGTACAAGCAGAGGAGACAAAATCTCTTTAGGCAAGAGCCATTACTATGTCTCAGCCTTTGGGATAGTTTGTGCTTCTGTTTACTTCTTATACATTGTTCCGGTCTTTGGTACATATTTGGTAATCTGGTAATACTTTCCTCTGTACAAGAACAGTGATCATCCTCCTAATGGGCAGCATCATAATTTAAGCATATTTATATTTGTATGAAAAGACCATAGCCTCAAAGTATAATCTAAAAGATGGTTATGTGATAGATTATCCCTGACAGGATTTAAGAAAATGTCACGTATCAGACATACAGACCAACAGCATGTAACAGGACTGCTGCCTTGGGCAGCTTAATTCTAGCAGATTTCTAATCATGTGTATTTCAGGATGATAAGAGGCTGGCACAAATTATTTATAGCTTTCTAGGGCTCCTCTAGACCAGAATGAAAGGCACAGTTACTTCTATTCCTTATTTGAGGAAGTTTTTGTACCCGCAATCAGAAAGTTTTTTGTGTTAGCCCTTTTAATCTTCGGAGATCACCAGGCAGATGTAACAGAATTGCTTCCAATGTGAAGTTTTCACAGATTTAACAAATTAGGCAACAAATTAGGTGTGTATCTGCCCTTCCCTTCACCAACACTCTCCCTCCTCCCACCACCATCAACACACTCTTTGATGACCATACTTTAACCAACCAACACATTTGTACTCCTCATCTTAATTCTTCTTGCTTTCATATCATATTGGCAGGAAATACATTTCTTGGGATACGTTGGAGTTTTGACTGTGTTGGAGGAAACGCAGTCAAAACTCCAACATATCGCAAGGAAATACAAACGTATGAGAAAAGTTTCCCCACTTCAAACTGTTGCTTCATGCTGACGTTTCTTCCAGTTTTCTTTGCTTTGTCTCTTGATGTCAAACACATACAATACACTCAAAAAAAAGGGAGAGGATGAAAGAGGAGAAATCCCATTCTACCTGGAATGTCTGTTCTTAGAGTAGACTCATCTTCTGAGGACAGTGGTACAACTCAACAGCTCCTTACTCTGACAACATTATAAATGCTTCCAAAACCTTTCCAGGAGAGTGCTAACTACATGTGGTTTTTTGTTTCTGCTACACTATGTGGTTTTTTGTTTCTTGTTGTTTTTTGTTGTTTGGGTTTTTTGTGTGTGTGGTTTTTTTGTTTGTTTGTTTGTTTGGTTTTTTTTGGTTTTTTTTTTTTGTTTTTTGTTTTTTGGTTTGGTTTGGTTTGGTTTGGTTTTTTTTTTGTTTGTTTTGT
>JAWWES010000081.1:64490232-64598619 GCA_035583135.1 Lophotriccus pileatus | reverse complement strand
TTTTTTTTTTTTTTTGGTTTGGTTTTTTTTTTTGTTTGTTTTGTGTTTGTTTTTGTTTTTTTTTTTTTAATGCAGCTTCCAGACAAGCTTGGGGTTGCAAAATTGTTTATAAGCTCTTAGGGCTTGGTCTGTGAGCAACCTCTTTGCCCAAACTTGCCAGTGAGCTGAATGGCTTAGCTCTCAAAGAAAAAGATACAAGCCCTCTAGGAGCCCATAGTGTGATTATTTAATGGAAAACATGGACTGGATTTCTTCCATTCTGTGGCTTTCTGATCTGTTGTAGATAGGCTTGATCTTGTCCTTGTGGAAAACAGAAGTCAAACACTTCTGGTGTCCTTGCTGGCATGTGTTGCTTGAGCTGGTGAAACAATATCTGCAATTTGCTCAGAACACAGGATTCACCAGCTAAAGCTACTGGTTGACCATGGTCATTATCACATTTCTGGCAGTAACTGCTAGCAGATGCTTCAGAAACAGGGAACGCAAACAACAAAATGCATCTGGCCAAATGGGAAGTAGCACACAATAGGAAGGAAGCCTTTTTTCTAGCAATTGTTTTGACCAATGTGTGCCTTGAAACAAACAATGCAATTTTCTTGTGCTTAAGAATAGTTACATCTATGGATTTTGCAGAGGAGCTTGATATATTTTCCTGGAAGGAAAATTGTCACATAATCAGAAAAAGAAACAATTCAGAAATGGAGCACAATATATGGTAAGTTCTTTAAAATTCACTTCAATGACAGATAAGGATTCAGTGGGTGAAAAAAAGATGTATTCTGACTTAAAAAATCAAAGTTGTTTTTTAATGGAAAAAATTCAAGACATTTTTCATTTTTTCACTGTAGTTTGTGATCAGGGGTTGAGTTTCATCATGTGTTGCCACGTGCTGTTTCACGAACATATCCAAAAGTACTAGACAAGCATGTGATTACTTCTATTGACCTGCATGTCATAGTGCATGAATGGCTGCTCTGTTTGCCATGAGTCTTCAGATCAGGCTTGGATGCATTACCTAATTGACTGTCTGCTTGTGCCCCTCTCTTTGGGCCTGCTGTACTTGTACTCCCTTTCCCCCACCAGTCCCTACCCCTTCCTCAGATCTTTGTTTAGAAGGGAATGAATACGAAGCTGCTCTTTGTCTCATTAACCAAACTGTCTGAGTTTCTTGACTGGCTTCTTGTTATATGACAGTTTTGATTAGACCATAGGCATTTGGGGACTATAAATATACTAGGTCCTCTGTGGGGGATATGGCCAACATTTTTGGCTGCCTTTTAATTGGCTTCAAGGAATTGGGACTGGCATTTTGCTTTATTGAACTGACTTTGAAAATGTATGACCCTTTTTCTAGTCACAGTTTTCACATGCTCAAAAGTACAGGCTTCAGCATCTTCATCACTCATTTTTCTCTGTCTCTATAGGGCAGGACCACTTGGAAGGGTACAGTATATAATTAAACCTTCGTGTTCAGGCCTCTCTTGCTGAGTCTGCTTCCTTGGTATTTTTCTTCAGGTATTACAGCTTGTCTGCCTGCTACAGTTTGTCCACCTTGTCCTTTACACAGGCCTGTAAAGAGCAGGCACATGGTAACAAATTTCAGTCCCGTTATAGACCTTGGTTTGATTGGAGGGAATGACCCGGGGCAGGGAGGTTCTTCAGCTTTTTGCTGTGTACAAAGTCATGATTTCAGTGGTCAAACATGTCTCTAGGGACAGAAAAATAATGGAGAATGCGAAAACATTTTTTAGACATTTTTTACTTAACTGGTAAAATTAAATGCCCTTTTACTCATGGTTTTATTCATTAATAAAAATTCCTGTAGAAGGGTTATACATTTTATTTGGTCAATATTTCCTAAAATATTGAAATTTCTTATGCTGTTCTAAATACAAATTATATCTAAACTACATAAACCTGATGTAACTCATGTTTTTAGGCTTTATAGCTACAATAATATTGCTACCCGTATGTAATGGAACACCAGGATACATTTTTTGATAAAATAAAGGCAGTAGCCCTGTACCAGCGAAGTAATAAAGCTGCTCTATTAGTAAAGAGGAGGCTTCAGTGGATCTTTAGGGATATTTGCACTGTATAAGAATCCCCATTCACACAAGCATAGGTACCTGCTACGCAAACATCCCTGAGTCCCCTGACTTGAGAGCACAGGGAAGATAGTGAAGAAGGACACTAAACCATAAAAGTTATTTGTAATTCAAGCTGTTTGCAGGCAGAATTGAGAAACTCAGAAGGGGTAATGCAGCCCAAATTTGGCATTTTTTCTTAAACAAATTATATATCTGACATTGTTGTCAGGACTCTGCCAGCTCTGTGTAGAGGGGATGCTGTATCAGCACAAAGAACACAATAAACCATACAGTAAGACTCAGCAGGCAGAAACATGTTTTAGTAAATGCAATTTATTCACACAATCAAGATGCCTCCTTTCTCCAAAAAATACCAAACCAATACCCCAGACAACAAGAACAACAAACTATTTAAAAAAATAAAAGGAAAAAAGAGGAAGCAGAAAGAGGAGGCAGAATATTGGGCTTTTAGTCGCCTTCGCGTTAAGGACTTAAAGATAAGGGAATTCTTCCAGGATACTAAAATTTGAAGTGGACCTGTTTCTCCTCTCACCCTTTTCACACTGGCTTGATTAGGAAGCTGTACGTACATTCTTTTCGACGGAAGATTGCATCTTCTTTGCTACTATTGTATTGCAAACATTGTACAATGAAAGCATTTAGAGACCAAGGTTTACTCATGCTAAATTCCTGGATCCTGTGAAGTCAGTAACAAAACTTCTACCAATGCTGAAGGTGTCAGGATTTTGCTGAGTTTTTACTCAAGCAGAATTGTCATTGAAACTCAAGTTTTGCCAGAGGATAGACTTAGCATGATTCAGAGGTTTTTCCTGGACCAGGAAGGTTGCTACCCCAAGTGTGTAGTTTTCTGTAGCTCTCTTGTGACTATTTTGCACATATGGATGAAATATAACTCTTAGAATATACGTCTGTGCATTTCTCACTTACCTGTGAACCCTGTGGGTCAAGCGTTAAGCACCATACAAACTACAGCCATAAATGGAACGGAAAGTGTTCTTAAGAGAAATGCTCTTTTTTCCCCCTTTTTCCCAGTTGAGTGATTCTAGGAATTGTTGTTTGGGTTTTTTGTTTTGTTTTTGTTGGTTTGTTTGTTTGTTGTTTGTGGGTTTGGGTTTTTTTCACCCTGAATAGCTGATAATTTTCTTGATCAGAATGGAAAGGAACAGCCATTTAACTCCTTTGATCTTGTTCTGTGCTATGTTCCACTCAGTGTGCTCACACTGATTTCACTGAAATGGTATAGATATTTCAGCACCCAGACTCCATTTAGAAGGAGGCTTCTCCATGGATCAACTCCAACATTACATGATGTTGGTAGGACAAAGAGTTCAGATCATAAGCACACATCTGTTTTCCTGCGATATCCCCCACCCCCACCTCTCAGCTTGCTCTGTTCATAAAAGCAAGGTTTATGAATTTGCCTGTTAAAAATATGGTCTGCTTTTCCAATGCTCTAGTTCTACTTTCTGATTCATACAGAAAATATGTTGTGACAGTGCAATATGTACTCAAGGTTATTCTTACTGGTAGTAAAAAGCAGATTATCTCTGAAAACATATGGAGTCCTGCACATAAGAACATCTCCTGTCGAACTGGAGGAGGCAAGTGGAAACAAATGCCAGCAAACTCCAGGAGAAGAGTAGCTACAAGTTGTTTCTAAACAATGCACAGCAAGAAAGAATACTGTTAGTAGAGAAAAGTTGGAATGAAAGACAAGATAAAAAGTATATCATGTGTGTTGTCTTGGAGGCGATATTCTGACTCAGTTACAACCCCATTATATCCTGAAAGACTGTGTGGCATGGAGGAGCCTACACCACACACAATAACAAATTGATGAATGAGGAAACGGAAACAGATTCAAAGTGTTATACTTAGTTAAGGGAATAACTAAAGGTAAAACTAAAGGTAAAACTCTAGCCTGGCAAACAGAGTAAAGCAGGCAACCAACCACTGACGTTTATTTTTTTTATTTTTTTCTTACCATATAACATATCCCTGGTTTCACTGGATGCCAAGGTGTGGGAAGATGCCTTACGTGGAATGGCATTGCACAGATACCCCATGGCTCTTTCTAGAATTTTTCTGAGATGCATGCCACTTGAGATCCTTTTTGGTTTATAAATAGAATATGAGATGACAAACCATCTCGGGGCAGTGGAGAAGGGCTGTCAGTTACACTGAAAATTTAGTTGGTTTGAGAAAATCATAAGAGAGAAGATACAAATGGTGGTTCTGAGAGTCTGGGGGACCCTGAACAAAAAGAAACAGTTATTTGGTGAGTGATTTCTTTCCCTCCAGCAAAGATGTTTTTAGCAGTCCTCTGTACAAGGTGTATGATCATCCTGCAGCTGGTTTGCTACCAAATGAACATAAAAAACTGTGTGTACTATACATGAGGGGTACTGCATGAAGTGAGAGTCTGGGAGTCTCTCCTGATGCTTTTAGCACTTTTAGAAATTGCAAATGAATGTGAAGCCAGCAGTGTTCAGATTTCCTTTGTTATCCTCACTACTTTAAGTGAGAATTAGCAAAGTGTCTTGAACCCAGAGTTATTTACAAGGCTGAGCCAGAGTTTATCTAATGGCTGCAGGACAGGTTATTCCCAGCAATGGAATAGATGGGATCTAGGGTACCAGTACCTGTACCTGGTATTCCTACAAATTTTTCAGGTCACTCTAGCAGGAATACTTCATGCCTGAGATAAAATCCACAGAAGCCAGTTACTGTGTTCCTGTCAATGGGCTCTGAGTCAGGATAGGTCATTTTGTGTCTGAACGTCCTCTGCAAGAGCACATGAGTTGCCAGAAAAGACACGGTCAGTGCTGGGGCTGTAACCTTCATGTCTATGTAGGTTTTGTAATGGAACTTGAGGGAACCCTTGCTAAACTCTCAAGACAGTGGCCCTAAGGCAAGCTGCCCTACTGAGCCTTTATTTGAAACAAGGCTAGTGTTACTTTTTCTATCCACCCAGACACGGGGATGCATCCATTAAAGTGTGTGTGGTGCTCTGCTTCTGAGACATGGGGAACAGAGAATTTAATAAATAAACACAATTAAAAAACAAATCAGGTCTCTCATGAATGCATTGTTTTCTCTCTTTGCTCAAATTCTTTACATTCCAAAATCCTGTTGGAAAATGTGAAGCAAATGCACAATAAATGCTGTGAGCTGCTTTTTGGGCCATGCTGTTTCCATTTCTATGGCTATTTGAAAAGTGCATGAATGCAAAGCACTTTTAAACACTCTAAAAATCAATACAGAAGAAACAATAGAAACACATTTATTCTTGTTTTATTCAATGTCAGTGTTGCTGAGTTTTGCCTGACCAGATGTTACAGAGTTTCAAATCTGTTCAACCATAGCTGTTAACAAAACCACCCCTCTTTCACCAAAATTAAAAAATATACATATTTATTTTAGAAGATGTCTTTGAGTTTTTTAAATATAAATGAAACAAAGATGCAGGTTATCCATTACTAGTGCTAATACTCATCATGATCTCTCAAAGTAACAGTCACGAGGCTTTGCGTGTGTGCTGTTTGCACACTATTTGCACAATTATTCACAATTCTGAATGCCCAGTGCCCCAGTTTCAACTCACTGATACTGCTCCCGCCACTTCAGGGTTTGGAGTTTTTTTCTTTTATTTTTTCTTCCTTTCTTTCTTTCTTTATTTTTTTTTTTTTTCCCTCTCTTAAAGAACACATGTTAAAGATAAGTAACGATTTTTCAGATAGGGGCTGGAAAAGCTTAAGCCTTTCCTCTCTGTGTGGTAATTTCCCTTCTCTTTCTTTTCCCGGACAGAACTGACAAGCAGGCATTGTCCCTCCAGTGAGCTCTGCAGTATTACTTTGACCCTAACCCATCAATCTGCCTCAATTGGATAATGATCTGTAATCACTTTCTTTCAGGGGAGTCTATAAATTTGCCAAGGCTCCATTCTTCTCTGAAGGCCTCCTTATGTTCACTCCCATTTTTGCAAATGCTCTCTCTTTTACAGCACTAAATAGCCATGCACATGGCCCTTTCTGTTCAGTGGCACCAGGCTGCTCACTGTTGATTTTCCATGGCTCTGCTCTCCAAAAGGAGGCAAAGCTCTGCATGCCAGGACTCGGCAGGGTGCAGGACGAAGCCACACCACTTCAAGAGCAGCCGCTTTTCTCATTAAGACTGACCCATCATTAGGCTGCTTTGTGCTGGCCCTTGTAATGGATGAGAGGAGTGTGTAGTGTGAAAAAGCTAATAAAGATAAGCATGAGGTGGTAGAGAAGGGGCTTGGGGAAGCACAGACACTAACCCCTGTTAACAGAGAAACCCTCCTTCCCCAAAGCTTTGCCACATGAGTGAGGGGCAAAGCTCAGGATAGCTGGCAGGGTGCAGACCCCTCTCAGTCATTTCTTTGATTGTCTTGCACTTAATTCCCTGAGCATCCTTGTTCTGTCCTCTTTATTGGCCCTAAGAATTAGGACAAGCATGAAAGAAAGCTCATATTCTCCTTCTTCAGCCTTTTTCCTTCTTCTGATTAGAGAAGATCAAAGGCTGAAGAACATCTAACTCAATTTATGTGCAACACAAGAGAAAGCTGACATGTGTGCACGGAGTACTGGAGGCTTTTTTTCCCATATCCTCACTAGAGTGTCTGAGGTGCTGTGAACAGAAAAGGTCAGAAAAGGTGGAAGATACTAAAGTTTGCTAATATGTCTGGGGAAGGACCAAGTGTGTACTTGCTCCATGTCATGTTGGATACACTCTGCAAGCACTGTAGAGAACAGAGGGAAAAAATAAGAAAATAAGTATTCTCTAAAAGATGTGCAGTAAGGAGGGAGCATTGGTCATAGGAAAGGGCCAAGATGATATTCTCTCTGCCTGTACCACAGAGCAACACATCTCTAGAAGTGTACATATGGACATCACACCAGAAATAAGCAGTAGAAATCTGCAGCTATGACAATGTTCCTTAGTGAAATGAAAGGATCCTCTTGCTTGGGGGAGGAGGAACGGTGCCTGTAACATTGTGTACACTGGTGAGAAAACATATGTAGAGTGAGATTGCAAGAGGATAGTGTCAGATGTTGTACAAATGTGAAAGAGCTCAGTAAGGGACAATTTCTCCCTTCTGAACAGGTGGCCTGCAGAGCTCTTAGCACTCTTCAGAGCAATGCTGTCCATGCCTTCACACATACTCTAATTTGCTTTGTGTGCCCCATGGACAGGAAACACAGTCAACACCTTTTTCCTCCACTGTGTGCTTCTCTCCCCACTTCTCCCAAGGGCAAAGAAGTAGAGAAAGGGAAAAGTATGTTACTCATCTCCAGAGATGTGTGTGAGGATGTGAGTGCATTTGTGGATGGCTTTTGTGTGAAAAATGGTACACAGAGTTGATTGCTTGCACTCTCCCACATATGTGTTGCTCAAATGAGTCTTTGATGAACTGCACAGAAGATTTTAATAATAAGTATAGGTTTAATTTTCTTGGATATATCCAAAATTACATGGACAAAATTTCAGCTTTGTAAATTAGTGGTTTTACGCAATAAAGCTCTGTCCATAGTCTCATCTTCTTTGTCACTACAGAAAGTCTCAGAAAGGCTCAAAATAGAAGTGAATTGTTAAACCTACTCATGTCTCTAGTCAGCATATTGCTGATATTAGTGAATTCCACAGCTAATTTTTGTTTATGGGCATCATTCTTGTTTAGTGAGTCGAAGCCTCTGTTTTCCACCAAACACCTTCATCCCAGCCATCATGCACTGTTTGCTCCTTTACTTCAGCTGAGTGCTACAAATATAGTCTCTGTGCCAATGCCAGAATTTTAGAATTGCTGTTAATAGGCTGTGTCCAACTGTAGAAATATCTGAGTTGAGAAATGTATGGGATTTGTGGTTTTTCTTTGCTGAGGCTTTTTTTCTTTTCTTCTATTCTTTGAAAGAAGCAAATTCTAAGAGAATTGCATAACAGAAGTACCCACTTCAAAACAAAAGCTGCTTGGTGCAGTATCTTCTGCTGACATTCTGCCTCAGCTGTGCCATTTAATGCATTTCACACGGGATTTTGTGTTGCTGTCAAAGAGAAGCTACACAGATTTACTTGATTTGAAACAGGGATGCCTGGAAAGTTGTTATGGCCAATCTGGATGAATATGTGTTGGCATTTGCCTTATTTTTATTCTCCTCAAGATTCCAAATGATAACCATCTTGAAGGTAATTTGTTTTCATTGCATTAAAAATTCCACTGGAAAGTTGTTTTTCATTGTAACTTGTTAAATGCTTAATTGATATCTTGTAATAAAAAGGATCAAAAACCCCTCTGGTCCCTCTCAGGAGCTCAAGTTAGCTACAGTGGAGCCAGCTCTGTTGCCATTTCCAAGTTCTTCTGTAGTGATCTAGCAATTCATCAGTGTCAAAGACACATGGGAACTCTCATGTTTGAAAAAGCCTGCAAGGGATCCATGTCCTACATTTCAACAAAAATCACAAAATCACATTTCAAGGTGGTCAAGGTTAGGGAAACATCAGGCACATAATTGCTAGCCGTTTTCTGAAGTGGATGGTAAAACATGGAGAAACAGGCAAAAGCAAGAGGTTAGCAGCTGCAACAGAAAGGTAACTGCTCCTGCAAAATTGGAAGTGAAACATATTGTGAGGATGCCAGAAGCATTTGGCTACTGAAGGAGGAGGAGTGGTATGAGAACCTAAAGAGGCAAATATGTTGATACATACATATCACAGAAATCACAGCAGAGCAGTCCAGAGAGAGACCAGTGAAAATCATCTGTGGCTCTTTGCTTTGTTGTCACTGACCTATGTCATGGTGGACTCTTTCCTCCACTCTCTCCCTCCATGTTCCCACCTAATTGTTTATGTTCTTATCAGAAGTTGCAACAAGCCCACAGATGTGTAAA
The DNA here is from genome assembly GCA_035583135.1 of Lophotriccus pileatus. Lineage (NCBI taxonomy): Eukaryota > Metazoa > Chordata > Aves > Passeriformes > Tyrannidae > Lophotriccus > Lophotriccus pileatus. The sequence goes on along the minus strand of JAWWES010000081.1, from coordinate 64,589,603 downwards.
CTTGAGTCTGCCTCTTGCCTCACCATCAATATGTAAGAGCAGATGTAATCTAGACTGTGAAGGTTAGCACAATAAAGTACGAGATTCCTTGTTGCCATGCATAATATTTAATGGATAATTGCCTGGGTCTCCCATCAGTCAAGATGAGGCAGCATGAGAGCAAGCACACACATTCGGTGCATTCAGTATTGTCATTTAGAATAACTTAGATTTTTGGTATACAACTGTAGGTGGTCTGATATGTATGTATGACAAAGTTGTAGCCTCTAATATGGTTCCTACAATTCTCCTTGCTCCTGACTTCACAGGAGATAATCTACATTGTCTCAGGCGGTTTTGGGTAGAATGTCCAGAATTACATTGATATATTGTTTTCTAACTTACTGATAAAATAGGATTGCTTTTCCAGAGGATGATGGTTAAAGGATGAGAAGTGTTGACTGTTTAGAGAACATTTGGGACAGCATTTGTACACTTGAAGTTATTTTATTTATTGTTTAATACTTAAAAAAACAGCAGAAATATTATTTGGTAGCACAGGTACATATGTTATCTTCTTTCAGGATACAAAACACAGAACATACATGATATCCTTTTGCATTCAAAGTAAAGACAGTAATGAGAAAATTCTTTCTTCTGATCCATCAGTGTGATCTACGCACTGAGTTTGCATCAATTCCTTCCCCAAAATTTTAGTTGCCAATTGGCTGATTATCTCACTGGAACGGAATCTTTCCAATTTATCTATTGCTTCCTTCATGTTGCAAAAGTAAAAATACTGAGAGAGTGCTAAGCACTCAGGTGCTAAGATAAATTTTAAATGCCCATCAACTAAGTTGAATAATTTCTGGTGTGTTCTGTCAATATCCATGTCATAGAGTTAAAATAGCAAACATTTGCTCACATTGTAAAAAATTATGTTCAGATTAACTTCATAAGAAATAGCTTTGTGTGATCTTGGGTATCCACTGATATAACTGCAATCTTCCTGTTTTTCTGAACTCTTAATATTTTATTCCAAACCTGTTTTCTGTTTGTAGCAGTTTGTTTTTGCATTTTGCCCATATGAAGTGAGGGTGTGTGTGTAGTGTACTCTTCTTATTCAGGATTTTTGCTTGTATTGGTTCCTGAAGACAAATCTCTCCCCGTAGACATGTCAGACCTTATACATGTGTTTAAGGAAACGCATGTTCCTCTTTACACTATATGTGTCACTTGCTTGTAACTGGGTGATTTTAAAAATGCTTTTCATCATTTTAGTACAGTTCTAATTCTAACACAAATTCTCAGTTTATGCTAACACACCTATTAATAGAAAAAAAATATCAGAAACTCATGAGTTTTTACTTGAATCTGGTGTCACTGGTTACAAAGGGTCAAAGATGCCCAAAGTCTAGGGATTCTGTCTTGTACTCATGTCTGAGAATAAATTATTGAAGGTGATTTTTTTCTTCTTCCCAAAGTTTTCTTCCCCTAGTTTGATAATCTCAGTTAATAAAATGCTGTGTTCTGAAGTCTACCTAATTCCCACCAGGAGTTGCATGATGCTGTTTGCTTTTTAACTGACTAATTATTATTACTGTAGACATGTTATTTACTCCAAAGTGGTTTGGGGATAATTGATTAGGTTGCACCATGTCATGAAAGAACAGATGGCAGGCTAGTCTGTCAGCTCAACCACAGCATATAAGAATGCTAAGAAAATTAAAACTGAGGGGGGAAAAAAAAAAGAAAAAACAAGAAGTAAAGGAAAAATAAGGTGAATAGGAGGGGGAGAGGAATGAACTTAGCTGTACTTGCAAAACAAAAAACTTCTTGTAGTGGGTGGTCCTTTGGGAAGGTAATCGGAGATCTGCAATATGTCCACTACAATCAACAAAAGGGTACAATACTTCTCTGCGGGGAATTGGGTAGGGAAGAACTTGTTTAAATAAAATTGCAGGGTTGTAAGAATGTTAAACTAATTCTCTAATGTTCTGTGCATTGTCTGGGGAATTTTGGCTTTGCATCATTTGCTGTACTAAAGTACTGAAAAAATATTCTATTAGAAGTGTTTTGGAATGTGTTAACATGTATTTTAGCTTTGGAAACCCTGACCGTGTTTAATGACAGCTAAAAATGCCGTTAGAAAACTGCACTCTCCTGTGTTCTCTCCCTGCAGCCTCTCCCAAATTCTGCATTCTTCCTCACCTAGAAGAATTCTTTTTCTTAATGCAAAGGCAGTTTAGTTTGCTGTTACTCTGATTGTTTGGCACCTGCATTTTTGTGTGTGTGTTAATTATTAGTGATAAATTACCATAGATAAAACTGTATGTGGGTTATTTACATGTTTTACATATCAAGGAAGGTAGTCTTTGACTCATCTCTCTTTAGCATGTGTATTTATTTGTGTGAAAAAGGAGGAAACTGGCAAATGGCAAGAAAACAAACATTCACAGTCCATCCCAGGGTGCATGAAAAATATCAATTATATCTCCAAAAATCCCAAAAGGAGATGTCCAGAAGAAAGTAAGTTATTTCTATGCAAAGGTTATCCTTTCTAGACCTAGTTCTCCTTTATATATTAGGTGGTATTTATGCCTTTGCAAAGTATCATTAAATGATGGCAAATTGAAAAGGCAAGACCTCAGCCCCAACCTCCCTGTGAGGTGAAAAACAGGGAGCATCTCATTCCCAGTCAATAGTCTCTGAAGAGATCTCTCCCAGCAGGACTCTCTTCTTCCTTGCTTTAGTCCATTTTCTTCCTCTCAGCATCCTATCAGTCTTGAAAGGATCTGCTATGCCACTCCCACAGACCAGCAGGGAGGAAGACTCATCTCACTATCCTCTTGTCTCTAAGTAATCATGTGTGAGGAAAGGAGAAAACTGCACTATTACAGGAGTTTATTGTTAGGCAGCACTACAAGCTTAGAGTTATGAGAACCCCCACCATGTACCATGAACCCAATGTTTTAGGTGCTGGACAAATAAGTTTCTTGCTACTAAAATCTTACAATCCTGGGAGGGAAGGAAGTCACAGTGATTTTTCATTAAACACAGACAGGGACATGATTAAACCTTTTCAACTTCAGAATTTCTTCTCGTCTCACAATGTATCATGTCTCAGCCCAATGACTTTCCCTCCCTCAAATGTACGATTGTGCTTTCATTTAAGTAATTCCAGTAGAAACTACTGGTTATATTTTACTTCCATAAGGTATCACTCACACTTCTCTCACTCATAATTGTGCACTGACAAAGTCCTGCTTCTGATTTTTCTAGGTGTGCTGGGCTTTCCACACATCTGGAAACAGCCATTATCCCAGTGAATCTCTGCTGTCCTCAGACCTTCACTGGAGCTGAGCAGCTCCAGAAAGATCTGTCCTCATCACCTTCACAAACCTTTCATGTTCAAAGGAAGGAAATGACTAGAGTTTGAACACTGTATAAGTATTTGAAGCCTTCTCTTTATAAAAAATTGTCAGTGAGGATTAATTCTTATTGGATTGCGAGTGAAGGATTAATTACACTGACCACAGATGGGCACAGTATAAAGAATATCAGTAAACTCCCCATGCTGCTCCCAGAAAGTACTTTAATTATGGCCTGCATAAATTTCTACTCCAGTTTTCTGACTCCCTTAAGCAGAGACTACCAACTGTCCTAAATTGCTTGGTGGTTTGTTGAGGTGGAAATGTATCCTCTGTGGACTAAACTCATTACTAGGAGGTTTATTAGCGAGAAGGTAGTCTAAGTCCATTAATAAATGAGGAGTGAGGCAAAATCAATTATGATTTTAATATGACTGAACCACTAAGCTGCTTTTTTTGAATCTATGATTTAAAGTGAAATAAAAGGGTATGGGCGATTAAGAAGTAATGATGATCATAGTTGGTACGGTTATTGATAAATGCAGGTAAGTAAATACCTGTAAAAATTATATGCACAAATCATCAGTTCCCTCATCTTAAGGAAATTTGGGAACATATGGAGGTAGTTTTGAAAGCTAAACCAGTGGGCCTTGGAATAAAAGAGAGGACGTAAAGCTGACATTATAAAGTGCAGGGGAAGTGAGCAGGTCATTTACCTTGTAGTAAATATAATCTGCCTGTCCAGTAAAATGATGGAGCTATTAGGACAGAAAATCTGAAAGCTGGTAGGAAAGAAGTATACTACATAAATAGCAAGTACCTATTCCAAATTGGGCCACAGCAACTTGTGTACTGTGGCTGTTCTCAGCTGCACGGTGGCAAAAAGGGTAGAAGAAAGGAAGAGGACAGAGGTCATATTTCTGAATGTTAAGAAAACATTAGGATGTGTGCTTCATAATATTGCCTTTGGAAAACGATGCCAAGTGGTAGGGATGGGACACTTTTACATGGGCTGAAAAGGGCTAAAAGTTTCTAAATGAAAGTGGGGATGAATGACAACAGGTTTTTCACATGGGGAGTTTGGGTTTTTGCAGGAATTGCCACAGGTCTAGTTTTCTACAGCATCTTTTTTAGCAATCTGGAAGATGGAATATATAACATATGAATACAAGTTAGAAAAAATAGGAGGTGGAGAAGACCCAATAATAACAATATTTCAAGTATTCCAAGTATGTTGATGGTCTGGAGATATTAATGTGGCAAAGAGGAAATGAGTAGTGTAAGGACTACAGATGTACTGAAATGAAAGGGAGCTGCAGTGTGGAAGCATGAAACTTGCCACTTGGCAGTGCTTACATGGCAAAGCGCACTACTACTTCTGGAACAAAAACCAAACCAAAATGGATCAAAAGTCAGATGACGGGAGCTAACAGTTGAGGTGGGAGTACAGTGTGGCTACAAGTCGCCTGAGCACTGAGGGCACATGATGTAGCCGTGCAGGCTCAAGGCTTAGCTACAGATACACTCTGCTCAGATATTTAAGAAAAAAAAAACAAAACAGAAACCAAGCCCCCTGGGTGAGATAGAGATGGTGAGCAGATAAAAGGGACTTAAACACCACCAAGAAACCCAGCTGCCCTGTTTCAGCCATGTCCTACTCCATTATCATACACATATGATGATTTCTTCCTGCTGAGAGTCTTTGTAAGCCTGTGTTTGTCATTTCCAGTTGTTGCTGGGTGAAGTTTCATTGATGTATTTTTGTACCTGCTAAATGTTATAGTGGAATATGAGATGTCAGATTTTCTTTATTATTATTTTTATTTTTTAATGCTTCAAGTCATTTGGGGTTTTATACAGAGAACTTTTTTTGATGGACTTTAAATATTTTCTGTGCAACATTTTTCAAACTGTTTTTCACTCACACTCTCTAGTAGTTGAAGATTGCCAGTATGTATTAATGGAAGCATACATTTCTAGTATCAAACAGATAACTATAATTTAATTTATTCTATCTATGCAGTGGTTGGATTCCTAGGCTGGTTTCAAAAACAGACTTGACTAAAGAGAGGATTTGATCCACTAGTCACATATATCAAGAATAAGGCTCCCATTATATTCAGTCAATAGGGGTCAGTTCTTGGAAAATTTTGCTTGACTTAGAAACAGTCATCTAGGGAAATTTTGTTGATTTCAGGAAGCTCAGGTTGAATAGTTCTTTAAAAGGCAATGGGTCTTTGATTTTCATCACTTCTTGCTAGAAGACCAAGTTCTTTATTAGAAGGTCTTATTGAACTTTAGGGTAAGATTTTGCCTTTTAGATTTGAAATTATGGAATTTGGATTCCTGATGTTCTTGATAGCTTTATAAGGAAATGTGAACAGTTGTAATTAATGTAATGACATGCTATATTAATTTTCTCTACCTTAAATATGAGAAGTACATTTTCTTTGTACTGGTCAAATGACTTAATTGTACTGGCTGAAATGTTTATGTTCTTACTGTATCCTTTTGATAAATATTTAGGTTGATGGATGACTTCCTGGAACAAATTATACTACAGAAAAGGGTAGCATGAAAATTTTCTAAAAGTATATGTAATGTTAATGGCTAAGCAGAATCTATTAAAAAACCTCTGTTACTGGTTTAGCAATAAATAGTGTCAAATTCTTCTGGCTTGAGTTTTGTAACCTCAGTCTTCTCATATGACAGAAGTTGTTACAGCTATCAGCTGATTGCTCTTCATGTCCATAAACTTAGTCTCTATGTAGAGATAAAAATGTCTGGGAGTTTTATACTTATTTTTGCCATCAACCAACTGGATTCTGAAAAACATAAAACTGAATTAATTTCTGGGATGAGGGGCTAGCTTCTCTGAATACCAGGTTAAAACCAATGGGGATCTTTCCCTGAAAGTGTGGAAATAAACTAACAATAAATCAAAAATCATGCTAAGCAAAACTGGAAAATTTCATTGAGGTTTAAAAAAAATGTATTAGTGTCAACAGTCTTGGAGATGATGACTGAAAAGAGGCATTTTAATTAAGTAGGTTTGAATAGGCCAAACTTGTTGAAAGCCTGCAAGTCTGAAATGTGGCTTACAGCTATGCACATCTTTTTGAGTTTCGATGCGAGCATCTCTTCCAGCAAAAGATCAACCACACTTATACTGAGTGGTTGTCACCCAATGTCACCCAAACAAAGTAACAGAACACAGTGAAGTCACATCTCATTCTCTGACAAAAGCTCATGAATAAAGTGCCTCAATATAGCACCCAAAATTATCTAGGCTAGGGAGCACTGTGCTGTACCCTGCCAGCAAGGTATAAACATCTACAAGGAGCCACATTTCGTCTGTCATTGAGGACTCCAGCTGACTCTTCCGACCTCCAGTTCACCTACTGGTGGTACCAATACCTGGTTTCACAACCACATGCTAAATTTCTTGGCCTGTTTCCTATATGCTGTTTTAGAACCAGAAAGGGTTGTATGGCCTGTCCTTTGGGAAGGGTTCTCCCATTTTTGTCTCTGATGCAAATTTGGAATGACCTCTGGTTTTGGTCTCTATCTTTTTAAATGAAGTTTGCCATTTTTAGATGGGCTTTGGTGTAGCATCTACTTTTTTCACAAGTACAGTTTTCTTTGATATAATCTCTCCCCAACTAGTGAAACTTCCATCTTTTCATGTATTTCTGAGTTATTTTTAACCACTTTTAGAAATGACACAGTACCTTACAAACTTGACCACTCCCATGGCTGTGCAGTATGAGCATGATAATAAAACAGAATCAGAGAATGACAGAATAGTTTGGGCCGGAAGAAAACTTTAACGGTCATCCGGTCCAATCCCCCTGCAATGAGCAGGGACGTCTTCAACTAGATTAGGCTGCTCAGAGACCTACCCAACCTAACCTTGAATATTTCCAGGGATGGGGCATCCACAACTTCTCTGGGCAACCTCTTCTAGTGCTTTACCACTCCCGTTGTGAACCTTCTTTACATCTTATCTAAATCAACTGTTATTTAATTTAAAACCATTGCCCCTTGTTCTATCACAAAATGTGTCACTGAAAGGGTTTGTCCTTGTCTTTCTCATAGGCCCCCTTTAAGTACTGGAAGGCTACTCCAAGGTCTCCCTGGAGCCTTCTCTTCTCCAAGCTGAACAGCCCCAACTCTCCCAGCCTGTCTTCATAGAAAAGGCACTATAGCCCTCTGATTATTTTCTTGACTCTCCTCTGGACTCACTTCAACAGGTCCATAAACTCAGGACTCCAGGTGGGGTTTCATGATGATGCATACGAACACATCAAGGTATTAGTTGCCAAATAAATTGCTTCAACTGATGATGTGCATGTATTTAGATTGTCCAATCATGACAAAGCAAGAGGCATGGAGAATAGCTTAAGTTCAATAATAGTGGCTAGCAGGAACAACATATGTGTACACGGGCAGCTGAGTACACTGACCAGCCTATTAGTGTAAGTTCTGTACGACTTAATCTTTGGCTAGAATGAGACATGTGTAGAGATACTGTCAGAAACAGGGATGAAAGTCAAAGATAGCTGTGAATTACTGGCTGTAAATCAGCACTGACCTTTTAGCATATAGTGAAGGCTTGTGCTTGGACCATCCTGCCCACGGGTACTGGCTGAGGTGGTTGCTTGCTTTCCAGCCTGAGGCTGCTGTCCTCCTGGTGGAGGCATTTCCAGGCCTCAGCATCAGTTCCCAGTCTAATATTTTCACACCAGCCCACCACTATGTGTCAGTACAAAGTGATCCCTGCGTGCTGGTACACAACCTGCTCTTTCATGTTCATGTGTTTCCATGTAGTTTCCACAGAAATGCGACATTGCAGCAGGGAAGAGAGTTGGGGGTGGGAATGTTATTAATGTAGCACTGAACAAACTTCTCCACACCCAAACATGCTCTTGTTTCTTTTTCAAAAGATGTGTAGAAGTAAATGTGACTAACCATATAACTAAATAAATAAAACTGAAAGGCCTTTAGATTAATTAATTAAAAAAACAGAAACCCAGACATCTAAACCATTCACTTTCTCCCCTGAAAGCATCTCACAGAATTCAAGTGATATATGGACTGTCTGAAAAACTGCAACCCCACTTCTACCTGAAAACTTGGTACTTGCTTTTGTTTTATTTTGTTTTGGGGGTGTGGGGGGGCAGATCCTGAATTGAAGTACATTTGAGAGCTTGTTTGTACACTCCGTGTATTTCTTTCTTGACTGTCATATAGGCAACCGATTATGCCACTGCTTACAAGGTAGTGGAGGAGCTGATGGTGATGGAAGAAGTTGGCGTAGCAGCTAGAAGGGACAAGGAAAGGTGTTATGAGGACAAGCCTGATTGACTGTCCTGTTGCCTGCCATGAGCAGGTGAGCAGAGAGACCATCCCATCTTATTCACAAGTCAAGAGCAATCTGAGCACACGGCATAGGCTTTCTGCATAGAGTGTAATAAGGAGAGACTTGTGATCTAACACCAGACTTGGGACATGAAGGACTTCACTGAAGTTACAACCTGTATAAGCTGGGGAATAAGGATCTTAATTTTAAAGGTTGGAGTTGTCAACTGCAGAAAGATTGATTTATTTAGTTTCTTATTTTATTCTTGAAAAAAAATTTCCCATTTAAAGAAATGAGTGTTGTATCTTAAACAGCTTATACATAAAGCTTGAAAGTATTAAGTGAAGCTATTTATTATTTTCATATATGTATTTTCAGATATATATTTTCTGACCACTACTATGATTTGTTATCAGTGTTGACTCTTCATTCTTGTCTTGATTTAACCCCACCCAGGAACCAAGTACCACAAAGCCACTCGCTTACTTCCCCACCAGTGAGAACAGGGAAGGGTAAAAGTTAGAAAACTCATAGGTTGAGATAAAGACAGTTTAGTAGGGAAAGTAAAAGCTGTGCATACAAGAAAAGGCAAACAAGGAATTAATGCACTGCTTCCCACGGACAGGCATTTCCAGGAGATGGTTCAGCCATCTCCAGGAGAGCAGGGCCCCATCACACATAACAGTTACTTGGGAAGAAATATGTCATCATTCTAAGAGTTCCCCTTTCTCCTTTCTTTCCCCCAGCTTTATATAATGAGTATTATGCTATACAGTAGGTAATATTCCTTTGATCAGTTTGGATCACATGTCCCATCTGTGTCTCCTCCTAACTTCTCATGCAGCCCCAACTCCCTCACCAATGTGGCAGTATGAAAAGGAAAAAAAGCCTGAGCTCTGTATAAGCACTGCTTGTCAATAAGGAAAATATCTCTATCTTATCAACCATGTGTTCAACACAGAGCCAAACCACAGCCCCATACTAGCCACTGTGAAGAAAATTAACAGCCAAAACCATCACAACTCTTTACCAATTTTGCCCTGAAAAAGGATGTAGTCCAGGGCAATTTGCAAAAGTGAGAGTGGACCCTCTGATCCCACAGGATGGAATATATTAGAGCTTCATGGTTTACAGATAAAGTCTTTACCTATTTATACTTTAGTCATTCCTCTTAGCCGTTCATTTAAATTTTACCTCTTTCTCTTTCAGTAGATCAGAGGTTTGTGCTGTTGTGAAAAACTACGCTGCAAAAAGTACTCAGCCTAATAGTTCCCATGCTTCTTTCCTGGGTGTCCAAAGTCATTTTGGTTTTCTGGTACAGATGCTTATAGTAAGTGAAGCTTAAGGTCTGTATTCGTGGGTGCAATTCCAGCCATACTGATGTTAGTTCTCCTGTCTCTGTATTATGGAGATGAGATTTTTGTCCAGTGGAAAGTCTTTGTGTGCTGCTTGAGCTCACTCTCACTGCTGTGTAGCCTCTCCTGGAATCAGCTGTTGGTGATATGAAGGCCATCAGAGTCCTGGTTATGACCTTGATGCAGAGCTCACTGAAATCCATGGAAAAGATCCCAGTGACTTCACAGGTTTTGGCTCAAAGCATGTTTCTGAAAAGGCTGAGAGACTCTGGGCTTCATCCTCCTCCTCTTGTTAAACAGACAAAGCACTGTTTTCATCAATGAACTTGCAGTGGTGTAAATGGATGATCGATTATGTCATACACTCTTTTTTTTATTCTTAGCATGTGACACAGGGATAAAAACATTACATTAAACTGATAAAAAAGCCAGTTTTATAGAACGTAAGAAAACAATTTTTTTGTGAAGTAGCAACCTGGAAACCACAAAAGGAAGAAAGACAGTATATTTGTCCAAAGAGGCAACATCTGGAAGACCATAATATAGTAAGACTTCAGTTGCACATCTCATGTGGACTACGATTATTGCCTAACTATTTTATTGTAGATTAAATTTTGCATGCTTTTCAGGCCATGAAATATCATGGACAGTAAAAGAAAAGTAAAATGATTTTCCTGATGACATTATCTGGTGGCTTCAGAATTTTACAAACCAAATCTTTTCTAGGCTTGGACCAACACATGGATTCTGAGGGAAATCCTGCCTCAAATGAAGTTAATGAATTTTCAACATATGGGTAGTAGTTTGAGCAGATCAAAACAACCAAAGGATTGGACTTGATTCATAGTGCAAAACAGCATTCAAGTCTGTCCTTCTTTCAGCATTCTTTTAGAACACTTAATGGCTGAAGAGAATAACCTGATGGGATTGTGTACAAAAGAGAATACAGTGATGGAGATTTTTCTGAGTGGGACACATTTTCTTGGCCTTCACCCTCTAGATGAGTTAGTGGAGCTGAGACTTGAGGAAAAGAGGTAATGCAAAGAGCAAAACTATTCCTACAATTGATAGGATATAATTTTTATTCAGACTCCAATATTCTTTGAAGTTGCCCTAAACTATTTCATAGTGTATGGGAATCAGTGTGCTCATCATGGAAGAACAATTCTTCTTGAGACAGAAACACAGCTGCTATTGAATGGAGCATGACCTTTCAAAAATTACTGGAATCTTTTGTACATTTACTCAGACACCAGTCACTAAATTAATCTCTCTGGTAACTAAGATGTGGTCAATGTAATTGTTATCTAAAGGATAAATCTCCATGATATTTTTTCCAGGTATTGAACAAGTATTTATTATTTTTTAGAGAGGACCCAACAAATTAATTAGCAAAAATTTAAATTTACTAGAAAAGAAAGAAAAATAGAAAGAATAAAAGCCTTATTGAGTATTTATTCTTGTACTGCCCATGATTACCTTATATATATATATTTATATAATGCATCATGTACATATATGGATACATATATGTACATATTTATGCAAATATACATATGTGAGACAACAGTATGTTTTTAATGAAAGATCAAACCCAAATATTTGATAAAAACAAATGCAGGTTCTAAGACACAGTAATACTAGGAGCTATGTAGCTAGCTACAGGAAGTCTTGCTGGATGAAAAAGGAGAAGCAACATGTCCAATGTTTTAGCCAATTGCTTTTGCACATGCCCACCTCAGGTGTGCGATGAATATGTCAGAAACCTGATTTGTGCGTTTATTTTGGAAGTAGTTGCATGTGCAGTCACTTCAATAATCACCTTTCTGTTTTGTCTCTGCAAAGGCGATGACAGAGATTTCACATCTTGTGCTGTCTAGACACCTTCTGAAATTCAGTCTTACATTTGGTAGATACCTTTCCTGAATTTAGTGCCCTTGACAACCTCTTGTCTTCTGTATTTATTTTTAATAGAGTGATTGTCTCTTCTCTTGTTTGGCTACACACACATCCCCTCTCCCCATCCCCCTACCCAAAAAAAAGAAAAAAAAAAAAAGAGTTCAAGGAAATGTATTCTAGAAACTTTGCAGAGATAAAATATAAATTACTATTATTCAGGCTGGCAGGTCATTTCAGACAATATTGTCTTATAATTCAAGCTGTGCAGATCCTACCTAGAATGTCAGAATAGCCTCTGCAATCAAAAGCTTGATGATTCATGATCTCTGTGTCTTTTAGAGACACTTCATAACACAGGGCAGGACTGGGAGCTTAAGTTTAGAAGGAGCACTGTTAATCTCAGGATAATTCTTTATTTATATCTTTTTTTACAGAGGCTTTTCTACTAGGTGATTAAAGCATCAAAACCTGCTCTGAGGCTAGCTCCATCTCAGGGTTCTAAAGGAACTCACCATTGAATGAAAATCATTTCAGGAACAATTAGAGAAAAAGTGCGCATAAATTCTTCCTGTATCCAGGGCATTAGCATCACCCAAGTGTCTCTTGCTTACAGTATGTTGTGACAAAGTAAAAGCTATTTCAGCTGTTATATTGTGATGGCTGTTATTTATGGAACATAAAAGGATACTGAAATACAAAAGGGTTTGAAAAGACCAGGGTAAGATCAGATAAAAAAAAATGAGAGAGAAACAGGCATCTTGGGATGGTAACAACCCTGCCATGTACTGACAGGGAGGTTGTATATTTTTAGAATATACTGAAAGGAATGGTGCTTTTACTTAGGTTTTTATGGTTTACCATGAGATGCAATTTTCTGGCCTTATATGCAGTTGTAACAAAAGTCAGAGAGATTTTATGATAGCTGCCAGAGTTCATAAATGATGGCATACACTAAAATATTTATAGAACTGTAAAATCTTGATTTCTCTCTGGTTTAGCAGATGGGGTCCTAAAACTGGTTCCCAGATTGTCACATTTCTTTACCCTTTGATGACAAAGAAGCCTGTTATCACTTTTTTTTCCCCTCTGGAAAGCAAGTTCACTAGTGTAATCAAGTTCATACTTCTATCCAATTATACACACCAGAATCTCATGAATTAAGACGTGCCAGCCATATAAGATTTGTAATTATTCAAGGCAAAGGGCCTATTGTTGAACATCAGGATCTGAGGAGCCTTGCCATCTCTCTGACCAATGACCATTGGTCATGTCAGTATAATTGCTGGTGAAAATCTGCGTCCTAACCATTAGGCTGCATCCACATGGCACAGAGAAATGCTACTTATACACCAAAAGTGGTGAACTTAGGTGCCTGCTTGGTACAAAGTAGCAATATTGCACAGCTATTTGCTTCTCTTCAGGATGTTTTGTTGTCCTCAAAGAAAATTTGTCCCTGTAGCACTGCTAAACTCAGCTGTACTTCAGAATGAAAATTGATTGTTAGGGTAGCAGAAGCTGAATAAATAATCTGTGAAGCAGCATTTTTCCATTGTTGATCGGAATTTACCAGATATTAAAAGAATTTTCATTAAAATTGAAGATGCTGAAGACAAAACATCAAGCCATGTCCCTTCTTTATCATATTTTCACAAGAAAGTTTCTAAATTTTAGATAATCACTGAATGAACTTGTAGTACCTACAGACCTCTACCATATTTCCAACATACATTATTTCAAACATACACATTTTCTTGCAATAATTGTCTAAATATTAATAAGATAGAAAAGCAAAACAGGACTTGGGGTCCCATTTTTCTGGATACTGTCCAGAAAAACTAGAAATATATTTACTGCTGAACTTAATGAATCAGACAAAGTATAAATTAGCAAAACAGGAAATTGAGAAGAGAGGATCAAGAAAAGTGAAAATGCTGTGAAAAAATATTTTTTAAAGCCCCAAGTCATCTCAATTTAATGTGTTTTCTCCTTATTTAAAATAAATGCAAAAATCTTAACACCAAAATAATCTTGTATCTAAATACATTTTAATTTTGGCATGTTCTAGTAGTATCTACTGACATTATGGAAGACATGACAACTAGGCACACATACCTGCATGCCATGGAGAATTGTAGCAACCCTGAATAGCAAACTTCAGAGTCAGGTCTTCTCCTAAAAGATCCCAGCACAAGGCACAGCTTCACCAACTGAACTAAATCCATTTGAGATTATGGACATCTGAGAATATGGACAAGGTAATGAGTGGGCTTTTTCTGGGATTTTCTTAGAATGGTTTTGTTTGGTTTTTTAAATACAGAAAAAGCTTTATTTCTTACCTTACAGTCTCTAGCTGCCTGACTACCTCTCTTTTGTTTCGATTTTTTTTCTTTCTCCTTTTCTATCAGGAGAACAGAAGAACAAATAAATGATAAATAAAAAGAGAGAGCAGGGGAAAGACAGAAGTATCTCATATTCAGATTCCATAGGCAGAGCTTTTATGCAAAGTGCAGTGATTAGTATTTTACTTTATATAGAAAACCTTTATTTCTTCAATAAAGTGACTCTAATTTCCAAAAAGGTGATATTTCCCTTCTTTCTCTCTCCCTCTCTCCTCCTCTCTTTTCATATATCTCCTAGCACCTTTTTGTCTGAGTGTATCCCAAGAATTTTTAGATAGATAGAATAACAACAATAAGTAGCAATGCCTCTTTTTTTTAATTTTTTTTAATGGTATTTATGAGAAGTATCTTAATGAGTATTTACTGTTTGGTAAATTTGGTTTATTCCTGTGGCTATGAAAATTGCTTTAACCAGCTGGCCTTCATCTAGGCATTGTTTTGCTTTGGTTTTAAGTGAATGTTGAGAGATTATGTTATTTGCATTTGAAGCAGAGACAGAATATTGCTAAAACTTCTGCATATGTTACCTCACCAGCTCATTTCATAACTTCAAGTCAGACATTAAATAGTAATAAAGTACTGAGGAAAAAGTTGGAAATTTGTTGATGGCAACACTGGGGATGGAAACCTGTCTGAGTGATATGCTGGTGAGTTTGATTTGTAGGAAAACTTAAGGCTCTTAGGTTCATTTCCATTCACCTGTTTACTTTTGGAGATAGAAGTAGAATGTTAGATGACAAGAAGTATTACATATGTTGCACAAGGTTTGTGTAGTTGTGTCTTTCTAATGAAAGAGACACATGACCACATGAGAACCCAAGATTCCTGATCACTGCCCCTAAATCTGCTTGTCAGACGTTCCAAACATCTGCCAAATGGTATTGGCGGTTTTGTATTCTTATTTTTATTTAATATTAAACAATAGAGTGAAGTCTGTATTACAGCTGTAGTGCTGTTAGTAATAAATACCTTTTTATCCAGTAGTGGATAGGTGGACATACTCATTGCCATCAGTAGGAACAGTTCATGAAAGTAGGAAATACATCCCCCTTTGTGAAAAGGTGAGTTGAGATTGGTGCTAGTCAGTCAGGTTTCTTTGATGTGGTGAGAGTGAAGACCCATAAACCTACCTTCCATTTTTTGGACTGTCCTTAACTAATTCCTGGGCATGGACTCTGAAGTCATGTACACATGTATCTGGCAGACATTTTTTAAAAATTATGTTTAATTCGGACATATGAACCTGCAAACCCCAAGCTGTATAGTTTGTCAGCCTTGAGTAGGCTATGAAACCAGCTTTTTTGCATGTATGCGTGCTTGACTGCATCTCTAGTGAATAGCAAGGCAACTTTTGTAGAATTCTTCATTTTGTGCCCCCAAATGCATTCTTCCTGTATCCTATCTGATTGTCTGAAGTAAAGTCAGTTGAACTAATTTCTAGCATAAAAAAGTTGCTCGGTTCCCCTGAAGAGAAAGCCAGCACTGCCAAAAGATGACTGATCCCATTCTGAAATTGCAAAAAATAAATTCTGATGTTTGGAATTGCATACTTTTTGCCTTGCTTTGTTTTGACTTGAGTGATCTTCTTCACAGTAAGGTACTGCTTGATCATGGAACACTATATAATAATTGCATAAAATAATAATATAGAACAATACTGTATAATGAAGAAGAACAAAGTATATAACAATAAAGTAGCATGCAATATACACTATTTTGTGTATATAATTATGGAAAATTTGTCACCAAACATAATACCTGCTATCACAGCTTTTGCTTGACAAAGGCTTGATAAAAACTTAGGATTTTCATATAATTTTGAATTTTGATCTGGGACATGACTACCCTATACCGTGCACACACTCAAAAATTATTAAGTGTTTGGGTCTTTCACAAGAAAAGAGCTATATACATGGGAAAAAAATACTGGTACCTAAGAAAATCCATAAAATATCTGTCATACACCCACAGGTAAAACCAGGAAAAATACTGTATTCAGAGTAATGGTACAGACTAATGCTTTGAAACATAACATGCTATTTTACAGATGCCACATATGTATCTATTTTTGAGACTGCAGTCTAGATGCCCTAGAACAAAACTTTGTATTATGTGATTTTTCATACAGTTCTGCTTGTGCTCTGGGGTGTATGGACTGTGAATTTAGCCCCCTGTGTACGGTGTGACAGAAAAGGTTTCCAGCTTCAACAGTACAACTGGAACAGATAATGCACAAAGTACTAGACTGTGTGGGTTTGGGTGATTGTGTGTCCATAAAGTAGAGGTGCAGAATACAGACAAATTTTTAAGACAATATTAGTATTATGAAATATCATTGTAATTCTTGATAGTGATTGTTAATGTCATGTAACTGTCATATAAGAAAAGCAGTCTGGCTGTCTCCCACAGAATCCTAAAATGTTTGTAAAATTGCTTTACATAGTTTATTGTTGTCAATACAGTATGTAAAATTAAACGAAGTGTTCTTGCTGGAAGCAAATGACAAGGTATGAATTGACTAGTGTGCATTTCATCCCACTGGTGTGGCTTTAGGTTGATGCTCTTATTACGTGATATAATAACAGCATCATTTTCATTACAGGTGGTAAGACACTAAACCTGATAGTTAGCTTGTTTCAAATAAAAATTGGCGAGAAAAAAAATGTACAAAACCCCGCAAAGTGGGTCATAGGCTTCACATTTGCAGTCAAAAAGTGACGTTAGATTTGGTGGGTAAAACCTTAGTCCCAGTGAGTTTTATCAACTAAGCTAAGTTTTCCTATCTGGGCTTTAGGAAAGGAAGGCAAGTAAGCTGTAAATCATACAATTTGGAGAATTCCTTATTCAGGGCAATGCTTTTGAAATTTTGGGCTATTCACATATTTAGTTCAGTGTCCTAGAATCCCTCAGGTCTGCCTGGGAATCCATGCAGGCAGTGACTTCGGAGTTATCCACAACTCCACACAGGTGGGAAAAAACCTGTCCTTATATGCTCACCATGTAACTGATTAAACTGTACACTTTTATTTATTACACTGTACACATGATCAGAGGTGAAGTAATTACATTTCAACCTGCAATGTGAGGTGAAGCTCTCATGCTCAGTGTAACAGGAAACAAATTTCATAGACAGAAGCATCTCTAATTATTCCAACCACTTCTGTATAGTTCAGCAAATCTGTTCTTTTGCTGGAAGTACAGATTTTTCTTTGCCAATATTTCCCAATCCATCCCTGGGAATAGTGCATGGCTGGTAAATCAACACAATTATTATTCTATTCCAGAGGACAAACAGTGATTTACATTTATATGCCAACATTTTCTTCCTTGTTGCCCCAGCAAGAGCTGGGAAATGATTTATAAGGATGCAGAAGTGCCGGCACAGATGTTATACAGCCTCAGCATGTTTGCATTGCACAGCATGGCAGACTATTCTGGAAGTGTTGATGCACAGGTAGGGCAGGAGGTAGTGTGTGTGCCAGCGGTGCCCTCCCAGCTCCAGCGCAGGGCAAACCCTGGCCCTGCTGCTGGCAAACATATTTGGCATCCATCTTTCTAACAGGTCATTTTTGCATGCTGCACTTTGGGGAGGAGGACTGTTTGGTTATTGTAATTAGTTGCTTCTGTTGAATTCCTAATTGATTTGTAGGTCGTAAAAACATTTCTGTTGTGGAATAGCAGCTTCATTTTATGTATTTACTTATTTTATTTCCTCTCTCCCCTGCCCACCACCCCCATAGAAGAAGCTTGGAGGCTGAATGGATAAAAATAATAAAAACATACTTTATTGTGGGAACTGTCTTCCTCCTTCTTCAGAAAGCTTGGTATTACTGGGAAGTTTTACTTCTGCTTGTAAATATTATCAGAGCAAATGAAGACTATCAAATCATTTAAATCCACATTACAAATGTTAGCATTTAGGAAGAATAACCCATTGGAAAGCCAGATTGTAAGCACTGTACTTCCTCTAAAGTATTCAACTTAAGTAGTCTAAAGATATTTCATATTTCATGATGTAGTGAAGTGTGGAAATCCACCTGCTCTAACTGCTGTAGTATTGATCCAAGTATCTCCTTTTTCTAAGCATTGCCATTCATAAACCTTGAAAGTCTGAGGCTGAACAAGGCTAGGATTTTGGGACAGATATGAATCCTGCTACTTTTCCACATCACTCAGCTTGGTGTCATCTGCAAATTTGCTGAGGATGCACCCAATCCCTTCATCTACATCATAAATAAAGATATGAAATAACACTGGTCCCAGTTTGGACCCCGGAGGGACACCAGCTGTCACTGATGTTCATTGGGACTCTTAGCCACTGACCTGTAACTGTTCAACCACCTTCTTTACCATCTAACAGTCCACCCATCAAATCCATCTCTCTCCAATTTAGAGAGAGGGATGTTGTGGGGGATCATGTCACAGGCTTTACAGAAGTCCAGATAAACGACCTTAGTATCCCTTCTCTTGTCCACTGACATAGTCACCCCTTCATAGAAGGCCAAGAAGTTGATCAGGCAGGACTTGCCCTTTGTGAAGGTGTGTTGGCTGTCGCAAATCACCTCCCTGTCCTCCATATGCCATAACATAGCTTGCTTCTACAAGAATGTTCCATCATCTTCCCAGGCATACAGGTGAGGCTGACAGCTTGATAGTTCACAGTGTCCTCCTCCTTTTTAAAGATGGTACAATGTTTCCCTTTTCCAGTCACCTTGAACTTCATCTGACTGCCATGATTTTTCAAATATCATGGAGAGTGGGTTGGCACATACATCAGCCAGTTCCCTCAGGACTCTGGGTTGCATCTCATCAGGTCCTATAGACTTATATAAATTCAGGTTCCTCAGGTGGTCATGAACCAGATCTTTTATCATTGCAGCCCAGGCTGACTCCAATCTTGATGTCCACAGTTAGTTCACTTGCACTGATCCAGTAACACATCCCTTCTGCTAGGGCTATCTGTGATCAGGCTCAAGAGGTTATCCTCTATTATCCAGTTATCTCCTAGCATCCCTAGTTCTTCTGCCTGTGGAGCTGGCCTGGCCCTTATGGGAGGCTAAACTCCATAGCTGCAGACCATATAGCAGAATGGGATTTGAGAGTGCTAAGTAGCAACCTATTTTGCCAAAACTATCAGTAAGAGGAAAGAGAGAAAAAACTCACATCTTAGTTGCACTTCCAAAAATGTGCATGGTTGAAAAGATGAATCTGCTCCTGGGGTGTGCTGAAGGATGGAATGGACAAGATCAGAGAATAATGGACAAGATCATAGAAGAATCATAGAATGGTTTGGGTTGGAAGGGACTTTAAAGATTTGGATAACACTCTCAGGCACATGATGTGATCCTTGGGGCGGTACTGTGCAGAGCCAGAAGCTGGACTTCGATGATCCTTGTATATTGTTTCCAAATTAGTATATTCTGTGATTCTATTCTATGATTCTATGATCATCTAGTTCCAATCCCCCTGCCATGGGCAGGGCCATCTTCCACCAGACCAGGTTGTTCAAAGCCCCATCCAACCTGGCCTTGAACACTTCCAGGGATGGAACATCCACAGCTTCTCAGGGCAAACGACTAACCACTGAGACTTATTATTAAGATGGTAAAAAACTCCTAAGTTTCTTCATAGGGCGTAAGGCAAAATGTTATGTTCCTCTCATTAGTAGAATAAATAGATACTAAAATTGAAACACAAAAGCAAAGCACTCTAACTTCCTGATTTGAGGAACATTGGTATAAAGATTAGTCCTCTGTGAGTTTCAGAAAACAAAGGCCTAGATTTTGGGGACATTATTGTTGGAGAAATTGCTGCTTTAATGCATTGGGTCCATCCTAGGCTTGGGAGAATAGGCTACAAGACTTAAGCACTCAGGGCTTAAGTAATTTGGTAGAGGAGCAGTGACGATGATGAGGAAAACAGAGGAAGGAAGTTAAATCTTAGGCATGGAAATTATTCTCTACCCTGCCCAGAGTCAAACTTCTACCATGTCAAGTTTTATGGCTTTAACTTAGAAAAGAACTTTGGCCCATATGAAGATGAAATTAAATAATGCAACAAAGATGGGCTCATATTTGGGGCAAATCTTCTCCCTCTTGACTATGCACAATCCCACTGCAGGTGGCAGATTGCTCTCACATCAGGACTAATGTTTTTTTTCTGATGGCTGGGTATACTGAGCAAAGCAGGCTTTAGTGACTCCCCATAGTAGTAAATAACCTCCCTGTGGGACCTCTAAAATATCCCAACTCCTTCATTCAGCACTGAGAGATCTCCAAACACTTAGTTCATAAACAACCCAAGCATTTTAACACACTTCCCTCCTTCTCCCAGGGGATGTTCTTGGCTTGTGTTCTCTCCCTTTATTACAGCTTTAATCTTATGATGTGAACAGGGACTTGTTTACATTTTTATTTTTAAAGGGTTTTTTTGTGTTTGTGTGTGTGTGAGTGCATGCACTAAAGATCTAAATTGACAGATGCCTTTTTGTAGGACTGAAATGACATATCTAAGTTTTACTGCTCTCTTCCCTGTATTTGCATTTTTAATTACTTGCATGATATTTTATTAGTGTGTTACCTGATGAAGAATTCCAGCTAATTAATTTCACCTGGAATTATATGTGGGTATATGAAAAATTATACTTGGCCATTTGGGGAGACCAGCTGTGTATTAAGACTATCTGATCCCCATCTGAAAAACTGAAAAAAAAAAAAGTAATCAAGAGAAAACAGCTGACTGTAAAAGCTAGTCCCTTTTTTCTCAAGCCCTAAAGATATTATTATTGGCGGATATCCTTTATTACTCACCCTATATACTACACATTAACTTAGAAGTTTGTTCTAACTGAACATCATTCAGTCAGATGACTTTTTCTTCAACCATTACAGCTTTAATTTGTAGTAAAGCTAATGTTGTTGTGTTCCACCCATATGCAAAGACTCATTTGTTTCCATTCCAGCATGACTCACAGAGGTATAACTTCCCTTTGACCACAGTTTTTATCTTTTCCTGATGTAATTCTACTTTTTTGGTGGAATTAAGAGAGGGGAAATATTGCTCAGGAATGTAGGCATATTATGAAAAGCTACCTGTAAAGGAGGTGGGAAGAAGAAAAGAGAATATGAAACGTGACCTGATCCTGCAACACAGCTGAACATACGCACACATGCGTGCGCACATTCACACTCTCTCTCCATGGATATTTCTGGTTTGATTCTTTGTCTGCACTGACAACAGATGGTGTTTTAATAAAGTCCAGTAGGAATATTACTGTGAGTAAACAATCCAGTGCATGCCAATTTCATAATTGCTGGGTACTGATACAGCCTCTTACCTGATGAATCCAAATTGGGAGGAAACCAACTGTGCACACACCTACTGGCAGCAGCCAAATCCGCAGCTGTGGTATGCTCCAGCATTGAGCTTCACCACGGAAGGTAAATTGCAGCTACAATCATCTTTCTTGGCACTGGGCTTGGGGAACAGCTGCCATCTGGCTTGTCATCAAAGTATGGTCACCGAGTTTCTGGGAGATGAAATAGCTTGCTTTTTTACCTTGACACGCACGAAGATTGCAATCTTCATCTTTACAGGTATCTCTTAAAATAACATTCTTGGCTTCCTGAGCCAAAGATTTACCAAGTGGGATTTTCTTCTTTAAGTGATTCCCACGCCTATAGGGACTTGAAGTCTAAACCTGTTATATGCTAATTAAAGATTCACACCCACATGACTTGTCAAAGAGATAAATCTTACTCATTTGTTTTCATCATTAACAGGGAAAAAAATTGTAAGTAATACCATGCCTTACATTAGCAGATTTCTGTGGAAACGTTTGTTTTTAATAGAAGTGGAGATGTAGTTAGAAGTGTTATTCCCACCACTGTTGATACAACCCAGTATGGAAATTGAAACTTGGCAGAGAAGAAAGGAGTGGAAGGCAAAAGAGGGAATTCAAATACTCAGGACCGGTATTCCAGCTAGAAGTAACTGTATAAACTGCACCCAGCAAGTGACTGCTTATCAACTGCATTACATGATCATTACTTATATATTCAGTCCTTTAAAGACACTTTTAAAGTCAATGGCAGATTAAATTACAGAAGAAGCAGGTTAGTGACCTCCTCTAAAGAGACTAATCTATGGCAGCATTTAGGTGCTTTGTTTCTGTTGGATTCTAGCAGTGCTGTACAGTTACACATAGGAATAAAAGCTTTATTTCTATCAGTAATTCTTAGTGTTGGCAATTTAGTCTTCAAATTCCATACAAGATACTAATATTTTAAAATTTTATTTCAGCTTAGATTTGGACACTGATTGAAATCACAGATAAATCTCAAACAAATTAAAATACCAGTTTAAATTCTCCGCTGAAATGTAATTTCAGATATTTATTTGAATTTATCAAATTTCTTCATGTTGATGAGAACTAAGTATACACATTTTGCATTATTGCCTTGATATTTCATTGTCTTTCAAGATATTTTTTACATCAGTGAATCTATGATTGCAGAAGGGAAATTAATAACCCTTCAAAATTTTCAGCTATGGTACTATTCACAGGCCTTTGAGAGATCAAGATTTTTCTTTAGTGAAAATTACCAGGCTCTTAGCCTGAGAGCAGAACTACTCTGCTCTGGATTTAGAAATTCTATTGAATTCAGAACTTGTGATTGCCATTCACTTTGCCCACAGTAATTGTTTTGTGCAAGGAATTAAGTAAGAGTTTACAGTAATAGCTGCCCTGTCTAACCAGAAGGAGATCAGTGCATTTGGATACACAAATCAGGAGTCTTGCTGCTGCACCCAAGATTTTTCTTACTGGCCACAGAGGGCCAGCATGGACATAACTGCTGTGGTACACAAGGTTAAAAAAGTATGCCTAGATTTTTTAACTGACCCATCCACTGAAAAAGTCACAGAATCACAGAATATGCTGAGTTGGAAGGGTCCCACAAGGATCATCAAGTCCAACTCCTGCACCTGCACAGGACCATCCCCAAAACTCACACCATGTATCTGAAAGTATCATCCAAATGCTTCTTCGACTCTGCCAGGCTTGGTGCTGTGGCCACTTCCCCTGGGAGCCTGTTCCAGCACGCAACCACCCTGTGGGTGAAGAACCTTTTTTAATATACAACCTAAACCTCCCTTGACACAACTTCAGGCCATTCCCTTGGGTCCTGTCACTGGTCACCATAAAGAAGAGATCAGTGCCTGCCCCTCCACTTCCCCTCACAAGACAGTTGTAGACTATGATGAGGTCTCCCCTCAGTCTCCTCCAGGCTGAACAAACCAAGTGACCTCAGCCACTCCTCATACAACTTCCCCTAAAGGCCCTTCGCCATCTTCGTTGCCCTCCTTTGGATGCTCTTATAAAGCTTAATATCTTTCCTATACTGCAGTGCCCAAAACTGCCACAATATTCAGGGTGAGGCTGCCCCAGTGCAGAGCAGAGCAGGACAATCCCCTGCCATTGACTGGCTGGCAATGCTTTGCCTGATGCCCCCAGGGCATGGTTGGCCCTCCAGGCTGCCAGGGCACTGCTGGCTCATATTACACTTGCCATTGTCCAGGACCCCCAGGTAGGTCCCTTTCCATGGCACTGCTTTCCAGCATCTCATTCCCCAGTCTGCACAAACATCCAGGGTTTCTCCATCCCAGGTGCAGAATCTGGCACTTTCCCTTGTTGAACTTCATATGGTTGGTGATTGTCCAGCCCTCTAATTTGTCAAGGTCTCTCTGCAGGGCCTTCCTGCCTTCAAGGGAGTCAACAGCTCCTCCCAGTCTTGTGTCATCTGCAGACTTCCTTAGAATCTCTTCTCGTCCTGCATCCAAGCCATTTATTAAGATGTTGAAGAGCACAGGGCCCAAGATGTTCCTTGTGAAACCCCTCTAGTGACAGGTCACCAGTCTGATGTTACCACATTCACTATTACCCTCTGTGCTCAACCCGTGAGCCAATTTGAGACATTCATGCTCAATACCTTTATGATGATTAGTCCAGCTGTCAGTGCTGGGCTGGGTTAGCTTTGCATATGCTTTCAATTTCATGATGTTCTTTCCACAGATAGACAAGACAACATTTTGTCTTTTTAATTCACTACTGACAAG
Organism: Lophotriccus pileatus; assembly: GCA_035583135.1. Taxonomy (NCBI): domain Eukaryota; kingdom Metazoa; phylum Chordata; class Aves; order Passeriformes; family Tyrannidae; genus Lophotriccus; species Lophotriccus pileatus. The sequence continues at coordinate 64,565,122 of JAWWES010000081.1, read as the reverse complement.
AAAAAAAAAAAGCAGGTGAATAGGTGTGGATAAGTGCTAGAGGAATAACTATTTCATACATTGCTAAATAAATGTACAAGGAAAGATTTTGGCAAGAGCTACTGTGCTGTTCAGTACCTCCAGCAGAACTGAACAATCTCTCCATGGGAAAAAGCCTTGGTAGAGCTCCAAGACACATGTTCATGGTAGCTGCCTGACACAGCAGTCTGCCTGCACAGTGCTGCTGATGGACAGAAAATTAAGCTGTTGTATGGAAATGCTTAACAACTTTCTGCTGGAAAAATCTGCAGATTTATGCAGAAGATGAAAAATTTTTCCCTGTGGGTTTCTCTAGCTCTGAGATTGGCAGGCCTGGGGATGCTGGGAGATGCTGACCTCTTGGTCACAGTTTGGTCTCACCCTTGGCAGGGTGGCATTTCAACACAGTAGCTGCCTGCTGGGTTGGAATCTTGGCAGCCCAAGAAATTTCAGGTTTTCTGTGGAAGGCAAACAATGCTACACTCAAAAAATCATGGGGTCTGTGAGATGTGGTGGCTTAATTTCTAAAGCAAAACTGGATACCTGTAACAGAAGTGCTCATCCCCTCCTTTTCTTACTTTTCTGTTCCCAAAAACTGGGAACAGAGGAATTAGGAATTAAGAATCGTGTTGCGTCATCTCCAGAAAAATATTCCAGTCAGGGTTATACAGTGCAAAGACTCGTTGTTTGAAAGCCATGAGAACAGGGAGTGGACATGTGAAGGCAGTACGTGCTATACACCGACAAACACTGATTCACAAAAATTGTATTTTCTTTTAATTGAGAGCAGAGGTTGTGAAATCCCTTTCCACTGCAAGATCTGGGGCTCTAAACATTGACTTATAGCAGAACAACTTAATTTGGCCCTGAGCCACAGCAGAAACAATGAGAGAATCTGAAAATGGGTGGGAGCAGCAGTCATAAATCTAGCACTTAAGTAAGGATTGATCCAGTATAATGATGACAGGTGTTTATCTCATCTATCAGCCAACGTTGAGATCGCCTGACCCGCAGTCCATTCAATCTTGTACAATAGCAGCTATCCGTGACTTTACAATATCTGATAACAGTTGTAGGCTTATATATGGGATGCAATATTCAAAGTAAGCTTTGCTATGATTTTCTGAAAGAACTGCTTATTGTGTGGGCAGTGTTCCTGTCTTCTACCACTTTCATGGAAACTTACAGCAGATTCCTGGAATCAGTAGTTCCTGGAAAAGGGTTAACATTTTTAACACCAGCAAGTCAGCCTTAGTTTTCCATAAGTCAATCCAATGCTGTCAAATCTGATGACCTTTTTTTGTTGGAATGCCATTTACAAGTATGACTAAATTATTGATACCTAAAGTAGATATATATTCCTCTAAAAGAAATAGAAGATATACTACCTTACTCTTCAATGCTGTAACCAACACCTGGGCTTCAGAGGAAATGGAGGATGCCCATTTTCATTGTTCTCTAGAACAGATCTCTGAAAAGATTTAACAGTCTGAATATTTTTTTTTTCTGAATCCTGTGTTCAACAAGTATCCTATTTCTTTTGATATAGGTCCATTTTCACAGAATCACAGAATCACAATATGATTAGGTTGGAAAAGACCTCCAAGATCATAGAGTGCAACCTTTAACTGATCACCTTCTCAACTAGACCATGGCACTAAGTGCCATGTTCAGTCATTTCTTGAGCACCTCCAGAGATGGTGACTCCACCAACAACCCAGGCAGTCTGTTCCAATGCTTAACCACCCTTTCAGTGAAAAAATTCTTCCTGATGGCCTCAAGCTGCACCTGGGAAGGTCCAGGTTATACATTTCCTCTTGTCCTGTCACTTGTTACCTAGGAGAAGAGGCCAACCTCCACCTTGCTACAACCTCCTGTGCTCAGGTTCAGAAGAAATGTTGTCAATGCTTTACCTAAAAGAAATTTCTCATGTGATTTGTGTCCCAGCTGCATATTTACAGCTTATTGCAATGATATTGTCAGAGTTACACTGCCACAAACATTGAGATAAGCTTTGTTTTACTATGAGTGGCCACCGTTCAGTCACACCTCCTCCACCCATGTGGCCTCCTGGTAAAGACAGTACACATTTCATACCTAAAGGGGGTTGGTATTTCAAATGGTAAATTCAATCTCCAGTCCAAAACTAAGCATGTGCTTAGTTTTAAGCACATCAATATTGCTTAAAGGCAACTGGACTATTTGGATGGCAAAACTGAAATATGTGCTTAGAAGCAAAAAGCTCCACAAAACCAATAAACAACTTAATGACATAAAAGATCAGTTCTCTTTTAAAAACAACAGAAAAAAACCTCTAATCATAACAGAACCAAAAAAACCCTGAAACAAAAAACAACCCCCCCACCAAAACAGCCTCCAAGACTTTTTTTTCAAGCCAGCTCAACACCCAGCATGAGGGCAAGATTTTTCCAAAGAGCTTAGCTCCCATTTATGCTCTTAAATACAGGCCAGATTTTTATAAATGCTCACAATCTAATGTTTAGAGCTCTTTGGACATCTGGCCACTTATTTCTATGCCAGAGCTAAAGCCTTCTAGAAATCTGGTCCCAACTGTGGATGCTTGGCTCTTTTGAAAATTTCACCCCATGGAAACTACTACTATAATGGCAATTTTTTCCCCAAAAGGAAAAGCTATGAAATGTAAATATTTTATGTACAATGTCCACACTCTAAATATAATTGCTGTCACTTTTTCTTTTGCCTGTTAGAAGTCCCAGACAAAATAATATTTTCCCCTGCTCCTGCAAGCGTTTGGGGTCTGTATGCACACAGAAAGATGAAATAATTTTTTCTTCTATTATTACATGATATTTCTTCAAGATTGAAACTAATGGAGGAGTGGCACATAGTAAGAGACAGGGAAAAGCTATGCATAATGAAGGGATATCATAGCAAGACCTGAATCTATTCTATCGCTTGTAACACAGAGTCAACTGTCTTAGAAATAGTCATAGGAGGAAAAAAGTATTTTTATCTGAGAAGGTCTTACAATTAATCAAGTTACAGAATATTCTTTTCCATTGCAAATGTAACTGATCCTTTGATTTTTATATTTTCCCCTCAAAGTCTCTGATTATAATTGCAATCCTGCTCTCAACAAAGACTAGTCAAGCTGCCCTGAGAGAATCATCTTCACTGCTCCCTGCAGTATTGTCTATCACACTGGAGCTGCTCCAGTGCCTAACAGAATCCAGTGCCTAACTGTTAGATATAAACATAATAACATCATTTAACCACTACTCACACAAAGCATGCTTAACTATCTGAACAACATGATTTTTTCTGAGCCCGCAATAGATGTTTTAGCAGGGACCTTCCATGGGGACTGTTACGAAGTCCTGTTTTCCATCTGAAGAGATACATAATGAAAATTAAGCAGCATCCTAAGCCATCAACTGTTATCTCCTCCTTTCCTTCATTCCTTACCAATATTAGCCAGAAATACTGGAGGTGGAAGCCACCTGTTAGATCATGGAACTATCTCCTTGCCAAGGCACAGCCGTTCCCTCTGGTGACCCTCCTCCTTGACATCTCCCAAAGCTATTTCAGCTGTCTCAGACGCTGCTGATTCAATTGCACCCTCTCAGAGACCATGTCCACCACAGAAATATTTTCTTGTCCTCTAGTGTCAGACTGACGATGCTCTGGCAGCATCCTTCATACAGGATTGCTGTCTCCCCTTCCAGTACTGGAGCACTGGAGCATACATAGTTGCAGTGTCAGCAGCTACCAGTCCGAAATCCCAGTGGAGGAGTACTGGCAGCAAGAGCCCATTCCTGAAAATTCATGCCTGCAAGCTGGGCTCTTTCCAGCAACTGATGTAGAAATGCAGACAGGGCATGGCTCTCCTAGAGCAACATGATTGCCCCACGAGCTGGAATATGGCCACCACACCCACCTGTGCACATTGATGGGGAAGGAGAAAATAGGTAAATGTCAGCCACCTTCTTAACCTTCTCCTGCCACCTGTCTCCACTTATGCCATGAATGAGAGGATTTCACCTGTACCTTGTAAATCCTGGATTTTAAGCTGTAGGCCACTGCAAGCTGTTGTCCAGCAATGAGGATCTCACCTTTTCCTGAATTTCAAGGCTCACTTTTATGCATACATACTTAGCCAGGATCCAAAGTAGTACTTTGGTAATTAAAATGCACCCTAGGGAGCATATAGGCAATTAAATCAAAGGGAATGATTAAAAAATAAATAACAATTACCTTACCTAGCTATTAAGGGTAGGAGAGCCTATCCAGGAACCTATGTTTACACCACAAAGCTTATTTATAGCCTTGAAGTGATGTTACCACATGCATGTAGAGTTGCCCTTATCTTAGTTGGATGGAGCACTGTGGAGCCAAAGCCCTCTAGGGCTTTGTAGTCTTACCATTCCAACATCTGAACATTGTGATGGGCCTGGGGACATAGGTGTGCACCCAGCAGCACTGCCATTACCCCAGTGCACAGTCAGTGTCATTCAGAGACATGGTGTGAAGGCCTGAGGGGAAAACGGGTGTGGTGTAGTCAAAAAGGAAAGTTTGCCTTTTGGAAAATAGGAGTTGATTAGTAGGTTGGAGTTCTTGCACATGACTGAGAAACCTGAGTCTTGTGCCCAGTTTGAAAGTGTTTGAACTTACTGCCCAGGAGCAATGCCATTCCTGCCAGCTCATCTTCCTATTGGGAGGAATGAGAGAGTCGTCTACATTCAAAAGACCAATTTATGGTTCCAAGTACAAGAAAATGTACCTTGGCTTCAAGTAAGAGTTTTAAAAAACTGCTAGAGTCAATGCTATGGGTTGACAGCTATGCATGGCGGCGAAGGAAGGTGGTGTTCATGTGCTCTAGGCAGCAGTATTTGGTATTAGTTCATTTTGATAACCCCTCTGCTAATCAGCTCAGTGTTGGGACTGTTAAGACACACAACTTTTGCTGTTTATGTGGACCTTGACTTGGCTTTCTGAATTGTAATCATGGAAATGGGTACTTTCCAAGCCCCTTTTAAGCTCCAGTTCTTAGGTGTGTTCTCTGTCTCTCTCTTTGCATTCCTCTACCCATCTCTTTTTCTTTTTTCAACCAAGATAATACATTTTGTGCTTGCAACAAATAACCCCACCACTTTTTCTCTAAAAGCAAGCTTTTTGGGTTACTCTTCTCTTTTGATGTACTTGGTCCACCTTGCTCTAAGCCAGTAGCTTCCAATGTAAAATAAAAACAAAGTTTTTACAGTGATGGAAAATACCATACTCATGAGAGTTTTCACTGTGAGTGGGAGCATAAATTGATTGTTTAGCTATATAGAAGCTGATAGGTTTGATTCTTGTTTTTTAGTGGGTGTTTTGTTTTGGTTTTTTTTTAATTGTCTGTGTTTGGTTTTTTTTTTTAATGAGCCATTTTATAATTGCAGCAAGGCTGACATATTCCTAAGAAATTGTTCCAGAAGACATATATCATCTCTCTTACAAATTTCTATGAGTTCTGAGACAAGATGTTTTGTCCATATCTTTATGTAACTCAAAGGGCAGGCTTTCACTGTTCATGCAACATTGCTGCATGCTACTTACTGGACTTCTCTAACGAGAATAATAAACAGTGGTGAATTTCTACCATAACAAATATGTACTGAGCGGGTTAGGAGTGAAAAGCTAATCAGCAATTTCTGTATGATTGAGGTGATGCATGTAAACAAAGCCATTTTGAAAAGCTGTCGTAAAATTGGCTTTATCTTAAATTGAAATAGCTTCTTAGTGCCATAGCAATAGTTTAAGGTCACTACTGTGACACTATAGTCATAATGCAATGTTGAGATGATCAACATTTCACAGAGTGGAGCACTTAGCCAAAAGATACAAATAACGCTAGAGGTCTCAGCTGGAGCTGACTTGAGAAAGAGATAATTTACTCTCATTACCCATCCAGTTTCACTGGGAGCTGTACTAGCAGCAGATGATGAGGACAGAACTGACTTGCTCTCTTTTTTGGGCTTCACCAGCTCCTGTGGCTATGTCATGTAAGAGGACTGCTAATGGGAACAAGGTACAGCAGTCTGATGGCTGGCACTGCCTAAAAAGTAGGGAAAGCCATATCCTTAAAAGCAAACATTTCTGCTAAGTGTGATGGCTTAATGGGTGATTACTAGGTTTATTTCCTTGGAAGCCTTCTGAAAATGTTTTTAAGATCAGAGTAAACTTTACGGTGCTTTTTCAGAGACTAGTTTGCATTCCGAGAGGAACTGCCCTAGGACAAGCTAACTCAAGATATTTTGTTGCTGAGGATCAGAGGCATAGGCTGGGCTTGGTGTGAAGAAGCTGCTAACAAAAGGCTGTTGACTCCAAACATGGGGGGGCTGCAGAAGGAGACCTTCAATTTGCACTGTGGCATCCACCAGGGAGTAGTGCATGGGCCTTTCAGAAACATTTGTCCCAAATATTTGACTCCAGTCCTACCCTCAGATAGATCTTAGTCAGAGTTTTATAGAAGGGACAGAAAACTTGTGCGAAATTCATGACTGAACATCATCAAAGTGCCATTGCAAGCAAATAATAAAACAAAATAAACCAAATATGCCACTTGCATGCATATGCAGCAAAGTCCTTATTGCCTTTCCATTTACAAAATCGTTTAGCCTTATTTGCCATGGGAAGCCTGGCTTCCTTCACTGCATTTCTTCTCAGAGAAACCAGCCTCTGAATACCACAGTGACACAGTACACATTCAGCAGGGCATTGTTCCCATCACATTAGGCTCCGTCACATCACATCAGTTGATGTGACTGACAGAACCCGACGTCTCATGTCACAGCAGGGCACTTCACCCAGCACCGCGAGTTACAAAGACGCACTTTCTAGCAAAGTAAAATAAAGATGAATTGAAATGATGTTGGGTGGGGGAACATTCTTCAGGTCTCCCTGGTCAGAGCAATCAAAGGGTGAGCTGTATTCCAGTTTGTTACGTTGGAGGACGATATGTGAGTTACGTACACTCTATGTAATTAGCTACTTCAAAAAATTGTATATATGTGTGTATTCAAGCTCAGCAGGGATTAAGCTAGCTATATGTGTTTGTATGTTGTATGTGATTATATCCCTGTACACAGGTGGACTTCTGGATAAAATGCTTCTGAACACAAGGAAAATGGCTACAACCCTGTGTTGCATTTTACCTTTTCGGGTGTCTGGACAATTCAGACTCCTGTATGTGAAAAAGCTGCTAGAACCATACTCAGATGTACTGAGGGCAAAATGACTGCCCCGCCCCCAAACTGAGCAGCTTTTTTAAGCTGGAGGTGTCTTCTTCTTTGCCTATTAGTCTGCAAGGACCTCAGGACAGCCTTTAATTTCCATTTGGCTTAGAGACAGACATACTTTCTTAATCCTATTGTTGCTCCTTTTGTTGTTGTTGTTGTTGTTGTTGTTGTTGTTGTTGTTGCTGTGAAGTGCAACAAGTGAAGAGCTTTCTTTTTTCTTGTTCAATGGGCAACGGAAGAAGAGTAGATCAGCTCTACTGCTCTAACACCCTGTACTGCTGAAATCCTGAAAATCATTAAATATAAATATATGTATAAAATAGTTATGTATTATGTAGTATTACCTTCTGTACTACCTACTAGTATTGCAGTGATAAGTATATTTTACAAGAATGCATACCTATATCTGTACATATTAGCAATTAACATACATTAGTGCCTCATGATCATCAGAGGGTTTACAGTGCAATTATTCTAAAAGACTTAGCACTACAATTATTTTTTCATCTACAGATTGCATCCTGCATTCTGCCAGGACACACTGTTACCCTACACTTACATGCATGCTGTCTGTTTTCCGACACCATTCCCCCACGCCTCACGTTCGTGCACCTTTTCTCTTCCAACCCACCCCTTCGGCCCTCTTCAACCACTTTCAAAGTACTTTCCCCTTGGCACTCCAGAATGTCTTCTGCTTCTCCCATTCATTTATTGCTTACTACTGCAATCACTGTCTATGGAAATCAGGAGGGGGCCCCCTTCCCTGAGTCAAGCTGAATTTCCTCACTGCAAGTAGTGGAAGTGGCAGCTATCATTATTAGGGTGGTCAGCCTACCTTTCCCTGGGAAAGCCTTCTAGAGCCAGCCCTGCTGAGCTGGGCTTGGCACTGCCCCAGAGGAAATCAGGGACGGTGAATGCTCTTCTGGAATGGGGTAAACAACCTTAACTCTGAAACTGAATACTTGACCTCAGCCTTTTAAAACAACAGTCACACCAAGCTCATGGGAGAAGCCTGGTAAAGGAAGCTTCAGAAGTGTGAAAAGGTTCTGTTCCCAATGTTTGTATGTGTTTAGAGCAACTCAAGCTATTGGTCTTGATAACTAACGACTAGTTGAAATCACTATGTATCATGCTTTTTGTCTCATTAGCAACACTGCTTTGTGAGCTTCCTTCCTTTATTTTCTGTTTTGATGGCATTCAGGACTTTGTGTTACCCTTCCATCATTAACATGTAATTTCCAGTGCATTAGCTGACTAAACATTCATATAGAAATAAACCCAAACTTGTCTATATATGGCAGATTTCAATTAAACACTCATTTATTCTGAGGCTAAACTGTGAGGTTTGGTTAGAGCTCTGCCACAGAAACACTGGTGTGCCTGAAGTGTGAGTAAAATACATAGTGTCTGGAAAAAATCTTCAATATACAGTCTATTACCACTAAGGACTGAAACACAGTTTTCATTTTACCTGAATATTCTTTCTCTGTTTTTGCTTTTCTGTGGCTGCTGAAGAAAAGGTATGTCTCTAATACTTTAGTGACATGAAAGTAAAAGGGGTTTCTGCAGCCAGGATCATACAATTGACCTGAAACCTGCCAGAGAATATTCCTTAGCATGGGACCTTGGCCCTCTGAGCTATTGAACTGTTAGTGTGGGCTCTTCTATCACTTTGGACTTGCTAGTCCACCCCAAGCAAATCCTAGGAATGTTTCAGGAGATTTGAGGGGGCACAGATAATTTCCAGGGTGCTATCTGCATGCAGCTGTAACGTTTTAGAAAGTAATTCAGGTAATACAGGACATTTTGTGCTAGTTGGTGTCATCACCAGAGCGTGGTCCTCCATCTGCCCAAATTTCCTGTGCAGAGGCTGCCCATGTTGGTACCTGAGCTGACTCCAAAGTTGTGTCGATGATTCAGCTGCTGTTGCTGGCAGCAGTGGGAGCTGCCAGGTGCTCAGGGCTGCTGTCGTCAGGCCAGGCATGCACGACTTTATTTAAGAAGCTGAGATTTGTAAAGTGATGATTTATGTGTATCTGGTTCCATAAAGATATATACAGATGAATACAGAAGGCAGTTTTGAAATTCAGCAGTATAAAACAGGTATGGAGCAGTGATTTGTGAAACACTGTTGAGTTGCATGCTGAGAAGAGGAAATCACCTCCCTAGCTCAGTTGCCCCGATGTGTTAATCTGACAACTTTGGTAGTCAGCACTGACTGCAGTAGGTCTCCGTTTGTAGAGCAGTGGATAAACCAGCAGTTGTTTTGATTTGTATTATCATGTGCACTGTGATTTTCTAAGATAATCTATAAGGGAACGCATAACGCAATTCAATAAGATGTGGTGATTGTATCTCCCTTATGGTCCTTTGAAAATCCTTTTAGAATATTATTTTCTTTAGTATAGAAACGTTCCAGAAAAAAAGATTTATAGTCAAAAATTGCCTGATTTCTTTTAAAGCTACCCTATTAACATCTTAGGACAAAACACTATGAAGTTGAAATTGCACTATACCTTCATGCATATGCATGTTTATTCAGTAATCCATGATGTGCACCTCCTATATTTCAAATAACAGTTTTTTTCCTAAATAGGCATGACTATGTGAAATTTTCTAACAGTTAACTTCTTTCCAGGTACAGTCATCCCACTTTCATAATGATATCATGATTATTAGTTCTGTCATGTGTTTGGTTTGTTGGTTTTCAGGGTTTTGGTTGTCTGTTTTAATTCAGCATTTTAATGAAAGTCTTTTTGTTTCCAAAATATTTATTCAGTGACTTAGGTGAAAGTTACAGTCAAATTTCTGCCTTTAATTTTATATGAACATTATTTAATCTGCCATAACTTCTTCAGGTATTATTTTTTCAATTTTTTTGACTTTTACAGTAAATTTTAGATGTGCCTTTTAATACACATTACAGGGTAAAAGATAATTTCAATTTAACTTACTTTCAGCAGACTTTTTATAGTAGTGACCTTTGTATTGCAAAGGCTAAGGATATATTTTCTGAAGAATTTATTTTTTAAAATTACTAATTTATGTCTAATTGATTAAAAATGGATTTTTAGAAGATGTAGAGGTTTTTTTATAGAAAGTAGCTCATTTTATCTTCCTTTAATGATTTCATTGTCAGAAAATTGCATATTAAACATTAAATATAATTACAAATCTGATTCCTTGAATTTATCAGATTTACTTGAATCTGATGTTTTCTGCTACATGTCAGGGTGTTTTAAAAATTTCTTGGTGTTTTTATCTTTAGTTATGAGAACTGAATATTCCTCTTTTCTTACCTACTGGTGGATCATTTTCTATGTCATGGAATTCCTTCAGAAACAACCCTTTTTTGAAATCTCTTTCATCCTCTGATGATTAGAAAATATTGTTTTGGCTTTATTTAAATTCAGATTGACTAACATTAAGTCAAATGATTCTAGAAAAGAGGAGGAAAAACCTACATATTTCCTGTTTGGTTGTTCCTGTTGATTTTTTTAAGGTATCACAAACATCGGTATCACATTAGCTGACTTAACAAACCTATTTTTATGCCAAACTTCACAAGCACAAATTTAATATTCCTGATGCTCCTAAAACCTAAAACAATAACAAAAAAAAAATTTCAAAGACTAATTTTCTAAGAAAGATCCAACTGGAAAACATCTTTAAGTGACAGAGGAAAGCTTAAAAGATATTGAGAGAGAGCTTTTCAAAAGGGAATTCCTAAAATAAGAGTTATGCACAGGAATTTTTAAAGCTCTATAAAGTTCTCTTGCTTTTTCTGTCTGAGAAAAATATGGTTAATCTATATATCTGAAAAAAATGTCATTAAACAGCTGTTCCTAAATCATTTTATGCTAGTGGAAGATAGAAATACTAGGCAGAAAGCAAATATCTAAACTCAGTTATTGATTTGCAACACAAAGAGAGTGAGATTAAGTTTGTTCTTGCTGTTCTAGTGGGACACTCTCTTCCCCATTACAATTAATTTGGCTAATAATCAGGCTAAACTAATTTTCTCACCCACAATTACAGGTGAAACACAAAAGGATACTACACTCTTGCAAGATGAGAGTGGCTTTTGTTTCTTGATTATATGATTACAAATAAAAATGACCTACATGGTAAAGGATTTTTTCGGTATGTATTTGGGCTGAATGTATTACTCATGAATGAATTATGCAGGTCATTCCAAATATCTGCTGACAATATGTCTGCACGATAACAGCATCGATATTGCCAACGTCAGGTTTTCAAAGATCTTGAATTGGGTCACAAAATACTAAAGTGGATTAAAACCCAAGAAGGTTAACAAAGGAAAAATAAAGTTCTTAAAATTTTTTTTACTTGTCTTTTTGATTGTGGACCCTGAGGAATCACATCCTTACATTTTTCTCCACAGCTAAATGGTCAAGAAATGTACCATATTTAAATGAAAGCAGAAACTATCTTTTAAGCACGTTATTGCAAGAATTTGGTTTTAGGAAAAAAAATACCCAAACACTCTGCTCCTTAGAAAAATGGTAATAAAAATGTAAGAGATGGAAATGATGCAATGTAAATATTAGAGATTTCCAAGTGAATATTTTGCACCTTGTAGGTTTCAACAATTTTCTTAAGATAATTGATTTTCTTTCTCCACTTGTAAAGCCCTAATTAGTGAACCCCTGATTCATTAATTCAGGTAAATTCAGTGGGGTCCAAGGGTATTGCTAGAAGTGGTACAAACAAACCTAACCACGTCACAATATTAAAATGTCTAGCCCAGATTTATCACCCTTCTGCTGATGATGAAACAGATTTTTTTACATTGGTGGCACTCGTGTGTGCATTTGCTCTGTGTGGGTCTATGGGAGAAATGTTGATGGATTGCAATCAGCAACACCTCCTGCATGTCAGGGAAGGAAATCATTGCTGATGGAGAAAAATTTCTCTGGAAGGTTTAATTTAAACACACCCAGTGACCAAGAAGACTGGATCATGTGGTGTGACTGATGTGTGGCTGGTGGTGTTTCAGCCTTGCCTGGTTAGGAAAGTGCCTAGCACAACCACAGACAGGTCAAAGGGATCACAAAGACAGCACATGCCAGCTTTCTGAGGTCTGACCTGCAGCATGGTCTCATGCTGGGCGGCATCTTGCTCTCTGGAGTAGTCTCACCCATACTATGGCAGTGCCATACAAAGGGCAGCCTTAACACACTTTCTCTGATCACATCTCTGTGCCAACATTCTCCTGCTTCCATGCAACTACTTGTCATTCTGCACACCCCATCCCAGTACTGAGGGTGTTTCTCCCGGACTACCTGACCACACAAAACAGAACATCCCCCATTAAGGAAAGGTATGCATTTTACAAGAGGCAGCTTTACTTTAAAAAAGAGTAAATCTAATTCCCTGCATGTTGTTAACCAGGATGGGAAACTGATGTCTGCAGAGGTGACACGGCAGGGTAAGACACTCACAAATTATGAGGGCAGATGTCAGTTCCAAGTGACATGTTTTCCATAACCTACTGCCTCTCTCTGTTTATCCATCAAATACAATCTATATAGCAACTGCTCATCTATTTAGTCTTGGATAGAGCATAGAAATGCAAGTCAGACCTCAAATTTAGTTTGTCATTTCCCTTCTCAAAAGGAGATGTGATTTATATTTATAATAAAGTATTTGAAATGTCATTTAATAGGAAAACAAATGGCAGTTGGATTCCCATGAGCAAGGAGAGAGGATTGCGAAACTTTGAATTAAGCGGTTTTATCTTATCACACTTTAAGTTACATATTTTTATTCTAATTGTAAAAATTATCTGCCTTGACATATCTTTTCCATTATTTTTGTTAAAGGGTATTCATCAGCGGTGTTAATGATGACACAAAATTTTAATATATGCATTAAACATTTAAGTTTTAATATGTTAACATGACACAGGATGTGAATAATAACAATGTTTTATATATGAAGTGAAAACATATTTTATGTTGGAAATAGTTAGAATGCCTGGCAAGTGACTTATATCCATAACAATTTCATTTAAATATTGCTTTTCCACCCCATCTATCTTAGATGCAATTTTATAGTCCTTTTTAAAAATTCATTTCTGCATGACCTCTTTGAGGCTGCAACTTAGTGCCTCTAGCCTACATATTCAATTGCACTTTTACTTGTTCCCATTCAATTACCTTTCAAAGTGGAGAAACCAGCAAGTGCCCAGATCTGAACTGCATGTACCATTCTGGGACTTTTCAGGAATTACAACTTCTGTGCGGTTACACAGTAATAAGGGTAAAAGGCAAGAGAAAATCCATCAAACTGCTAAAATATGATGGTCTACCAGGTTTGATTTAGATCTTTATAATTTGGGACCTCTTGGAACAGCCAGGTAGTTCCTAATATAAGATTATGTTCCCTTGAATATCAGAAGATTATGATGCATATATACAACAGCTTTCTTTTTATTTCCTAATATCATACCTTCTGACATGTGGCTTTACAATGAGTTTCCCAATAACATTAGGAAAGGGATATCTTTAAAAGGATTCATCTTAAAAGGAAAGCAAATATTTGGGTGGTTTAATGTGCCTAAATAGGAAAGTAATTTACAAAAATCTTTGCAGAATTTTCATCTTCCATTGGCCTATTATCATAAGATCAAATTGTGCTGATAGAATGAAAACTCCGCTCTCTGACTTTATACACAGCATAAATTCAAGCCTACTTTCCATTCATGACAGTGTATATGCTTAAACAGACCTTGTTGCGCCCCACAAGTTCACATTTTTAATCTGTTAGGGCTGTGATTTTGTATGTTAAGAAAAAATAAATCAGAAAACGGGCATTCTAGAGCTCCCCTGTACGGTGCCCATTCTTATTATCTGGATGAGAATTTACAACTCATCTCTCAGCACATTTCTCACAGATGGTAGCAGACAGTGCAGTCCAGCAGCAGGCTGCCTCCACCCCACCACCTCCAGCAGATGTGAGATGTCAAGGAAACAGATCAGGAAAAACACCAGGGAAGGACAGCAGATAACTGCATGTCCCACCTGGAACAACTCTTCCTGCAAAAAGGCGGAGATTTTTTACTCTGCAATGAATTCCAGTTGAATGTGGCAATAAGCAATGGAGAGATGCTAGAAAAATCATCCACTCAAAAATGTAACTTAAAAGCTAGTACCAAATATGCAAATGTTAACATGCAGATTTTTTTCTTTAGAAATACAAGTTATAATTTGCTTCTCTGTTTATTTGTGTCTGGTATGTAATATCAAGCATTTAAAATATTTATGGTCATGTTGGTTCTAGTCCAGCCCTTGATCTTTCCTATTTGTATCTTTTAAATGAAATTCCTTGTTAATGAACAACAATAAATGTATTTTTAAAGGTGTTTTTTCTTCTACATGTTATATATGTATACATTTTTTAAGAGAAGAAATGGATGAGTCAACATTTGTTTTCAAGAAAATGTTTATTTTAAATTTTTTTTTTTTGTTATCTTGTTTTAAAAGATGTTGTGAATAATTTTACAAGGGTCAGAAGAATTGTTCCACCTCTGCCAACAATTCACCTACAGAGGCTCAGCCACTGATGGAAAATTGCAAAATGGAACTACTACTTTTTTTCCTGTGGTGAATAATTTATGCCTGGGAATGGTTTCATCACTGAGCACTCTTCAAGTCATTAAACTGAACTGAAGAAAATGGGGTGAAGTCATCATCAAGAAGGTCAATTTATGGAAATACTGTTATCTCTTTCACAGTATTATTAATACCTACTGACACCTTCATGTTCAGTGGGGTACAGCCAATCATTAGCCTATGAGGTATAAGTAAGGTCTCAAATACATGCTCACAATGAGAACATCATTATTGTAAAAGTGATCTGACTGCAGTAGGTATGAGAAGGAAAAGGCAGTGAGACAGAAGGGAGAGGCAACCATAAAGCCCAATTTTTAGCAGGCTGCTGTATTTCTTGCCCTGGATCTGCATGGTGCTTGCTACTAATGGCCTATTGGTATTTCCAAGGCAGATCGCTTCGACGTCTGAAGAACAGGCACTCTGTAATTTTAGGAAGAATTAATTTGGCAGAGGGTTAAAAGGAAAGGTTATTTGACTCCCTTTGAGATGTGTGCAACTGTAATGTTTACAGAATATTTCCTACTAATATCTATTTAAAGCTCATTGTCACCTGGGAAAAGTTTTCCGACTGTTTTCAAACCAAATGACTTGCATGTAGATTACAGACATGGTAATCTTTGCAAAGTGTCTGTTATGACTTAAAGGTTCAGATAAGGCTACTTTCTTTGCAAGTTTTTTGGCACTAGCAATCACAAAGTGCAAGCTAAAGAATTTTCTTAGCTAAAAATGCTATTCTACTGCATGAGTTTAAGAGAATAAAATACTTTAGTGACAAGTTTATACATAGTCCTTTTAGAACTACCTCTGAAAATTCTGCATGCAAAAAAACCCAATTAATTTGACACCTGTGTATTGTAATATTTAAAATAAACATACAATTGATGGACTCATAATGGTAAATGTATTTAATTAGGTATTTCTGGAGCCAGTCCTACTAACTTTGACTTGTAATTTTTGCAAATCTCATGACAATCCAAGTGCACTTCTTCACAAACAAACATAACAAATCTCAATCCTAAACAGCACAGAACCTCCTCTTGTAATCAATACAAATCATGCCTTTTATTTCAAAGGGAGATGAACTGTTACTTCATTTTCTGAGAAAGGTAAAAAGAGTTTTTCCACATTTTGGTTGGTTGGTTGGTTGGTTGGTTTTTTTTTTCAAATGGAGCCTTCCAAACTGGAATGCAAATCCCAAAGGATCTGAAATTGAAATGATCAATATAAATTGCTGAATGCATTGAATCTTTTCTATAAATGTGAGTTACTTAAAAAATAACTATGGACTTAGGGTAATTTAAGAATATTATTTTCTAAGAAGCATTATAGATATGCAAGATGAAAGTAATCTGTAAAACTCAGCCAGTCAATCTCCCTGCTTTGAGAGAAGGTCAAATATTCTCAGGCCATGTGATCTTTGTCTAATCTGTTCATAGAAGTCTTCAATTATGAAGTTAAAGAAGCTCCCTAGGCAGACTCTTTCAGTCCTTAACAGCTTTTGCAGCTGGAGAGTTTTTCTTTAATGTTTAATTTAATCTAATCTAATATTTTTCTCCTTTTTGAAAAATTAAGCCAGTAATTTCTACATTGGGTGAACATTGAGACACTGATGACTGTGCTCATTACAGCATCTTGTTACATATTAGGAGATTATTACTGAATTGCTCCTCACTCTTTTCAAAACTAAGTAAATCCATTTCTTACAACTTTCTGTCACATTTTTAAATGTCTGAGTTGTGTTTCTGTTGTTGCCTGCACTCTAATTATCCTACATCTTTTCTTAAAGTGCCATGATCAAGAACAGACTATATTTTAGCTGAAGTCCTCTTACAGCTGCATAGGAAAACTCTTACTTATGGCATGCCACTTAACACACTCCAAAATGACAGTGGCCTTTTTACTCAACAAAAGGTTCAAACATATTAAGATTATTTGATTCATCATTACTGCCAGAGATTTTTCTGCTAAACCATTTTGCATTTACATCTTGGTTTTCTTCCACTTCAAGCCTAGTATTCCTTAGAATTTCATATTGTTGGTTTTGGACTATTTCAGCAACATTTTTTGGATCACTGTGAGTACTAATCTTGTCCTCCTGAGTGCTTGGAATCCCTCCTAGAAAGATGCCATCTGCCAGTTTTAGGTGTACTCAATTCATTGTCCAGGTCAGAAATGTGACTGTTCGATAGATTGGACCAAACACAAATTTGTTGTGTGAGTTTTATAGCAAACTGCTAAAAATGATGAAGTTGAGAGTTTATTTTTATTGAATCCTCCACTCACTTAATTTGTTCATAATGACCAATGTACCTCAACATATGAAGGTTTGCATCCTTATCATTTTACAAATATCAGCATCCATAAGTAGCTGTGTCAGAAACATGTCTTTCAGAAACTGCACATAAAAACAATAGTGCTATTGCTTTTTTTCAGTAGGTTTTTTTCAGTCCCTCCTCAGAGAAAAATGCTAACTACATAAATTCTTTGTCGTGTTCTCTTTGCCCTGATTTATTACACATCTTTGCTGAGAGACTTGGAAATAACTTTTGGGTTTACCACTGAAATTATAGCTCATGATCCATAATTTCCTACAGCATTTCAATATGAACTGATAAAACTGTCATTAGCAGAGTTTCTATATACTGCACAAAATGTTCTTTTCTTACATATAGCATACTGTAATTTAAAAAAATAGGAGTGTAGATGTATACGTGACACTTGTTTTGCACTTGGAATTTTCATTCAGAGAAATGCATAAGATTTCTGAATCATAAAGTAGATTAATTTGGAGGGCCACTGCTTACTAATTTCCCCCACTAATTTACCCATATTGCCACCAGTAAAATTGTACAGGAATAACACACCTAATTTGCTTAGGTGTTTTTGTAAATATTACTGACTGGCTGTCTCTCTGGGGTTTAAATGCCTTTTCATATCTGGCCCCTAATAAATAATGAAATGTAGATGGTGCCCTCAGCTTACCAGTTTTGCTTTAGCATTGCCTGCATCCTGACTGTCAACTGGATTTAGCATATTTGCATAATTAAGTTTCATTCATTCGCTACTGGATTTTTTAAACAAGAAAGGGAAAACCAAACCAAACAAGGAAGCGGGGAACAGCCTATCTGCATGAGGCATTTAAATGCATCCTGCTAGGCATGTTTGAGCAGATCCTATTTATGCATTTATATTGAAAAAAAAAAAAGTAAAACATTTAGGGTAATTAAAATAATTCTGAATTCAATTTTAAATCCTGCTGGCATTATTTAGTATTCTATGAGAACTGTCATGCAAAGCTAAAAAAAAGGAGGGTAAATAATCTTTTTCCAGTACAATGAAGTAGTCCTACTGCTACTGAAATGTGTAACAAAACTTCTGTGGTCTTTTGGAAGAAAAGAGGGTAACTTCAAGTTTTGACTGATTTTTTTTTTAAAAATCCACAGCAGTTCAGTGAGTGAGAATCCACTTTAACTGTCAAGTTGATGGTGACCAAGGCTGCATGTAATAAAAACTTTGCTTTTGCTAACTTGGGGATCAGGTAGTAGAAACAAGTCTTGATATCTTCTGCAGAAAGAGAATTGCCTCTGTCATTGCAAACTGGATAATTCCAATGCACAGTCAAGCAAGTGTTTAGTATAACTTTGCAACTCTGGAAACACACAAGAAAAAAAGAGTGTGGCTTTGCACAGATATGGATGAAAGATTATGGAGGGCTAATCTAGCAGTGAGACAAAAAACATTCCTTTTTCAATTAATCCAGAAGGAAAGAACCAAAGAGAAAAGAAAAAATTAAAAGAGAAGGGGGACAAAATGTGAAAAAAGTAAGATTTTTTTTCTTCCAAAATCTCCTGATTAATTTACCCCCAGGCCATAGAAGCAATAGGTGTACCAGAAACATAGAAAATAGATTGTATCTCAGTATCCTGTGTTTAAGAACACCTGGTCTGTCCTTCCACCTTTCTGATGAGAACAACTATATCTACATGAAGGCATCTTTTCAATGCATTTTTAAAAATCTTGACTGACATGTGAAATTCAACAGCTTCTTTTGGCAACGTATCCTGGTATTTAATTACCTGCATCACAAGAATTTTTTTCCTGAAGTCTAAACCTAAGTCTCTTATATTTGAAATAACTTCTTCCTTTATGCTCAGTGGACATGAAAAGATACTTTTCACTCATTTGTAAGAAGCCAGACTGTTACCATGTTCCCTCTGCTTAGTTTAGTTCAGCAGTTGCTTTTGACCACCACCACCAGGCTTCCAGTCTTGCCTAAAATTCCATGTGCTCTGGGTTTGTTGCAAGTCTCATTGCCTCCTCCTGGCCCCTCTCCAGCTGATCTGAACACTTCCCTACCTGTGAGGCTTGAGTAGGTTCCTGTATCCTGTGCCATCTAGATGGAAAAGGAAAGATATGGCCTATCATGTCTTCTATTTAAACCTGGAAAATCTGAGTGATTTCTTTGAAAGTGATAGTTTCTGTCCTCACACAGTGATAATTTCTGTCCTCACACAGTTATGTAGTGTTTCACTGATATAAGCTGTGCTTTTCTTTGACTGCTTGTTTGCTAAATATCTCTGTCATTGTTTAACTAAAACTTTCAGTGAGTATTGGAGAAGTGGCCCTGACATTTTCAACAATGACAAGTTGGTTCAAAATTCAGCTACTCCCCACTCTCCATATTAAATACAGCAATAAATTAATATTTTATATGCTCCAAATAAACCACTAAGAAATAATGCTGAATATGAAACTGAGATTAAATCCCTTCAGAGAAATTCCTATTTGGTGCTTTAGAATTTCTAGGACTGTCATGTCTCATTTTGAACTGTTTCTAACACTAAGTATTAAAACAAATTTATTTTCTGAAACATGATTGGGAAAAAATGGTTTTGTGGGATTTCATGGACATTGTGTCTTTCTTAACCAACGTGAAATACACTGAATTTACCAGTAAGAAATTAGAAATTAATGCATACTTCTTGTTCTAATTGCCACTCTTGGAAGCTCATTATGTTTATGAAAGTCCAGCAGTTCTTTCTGGCTCACACACATTACTGTCCATTACCCAGAGCAAGCTGAGGCATAGAATAGGTGCAAAATAGGTTCAACTGAAGTCCATCACACATACCAGAGGTAAAGATTCTCCTGCTATAAATTAGCTAATAATGTCTTTGGCAAAACAGAGAGCTAAACGAATGTCTCATGTTTAACAAACAGCTGTATTTCCACTCCACTTTCCAATCGGTGAGCACTCAACCACAATGAATAGATTGAAAGAGGCTGATAGTTCTTTACCGTAAGACTAAGTCAGAGCATATTAATGTAACACACGGTCATACATGTGCCCCAAAAATGTGGGACACATGTGCCAACCATCCAGCCATGCGGATCTTTGGTACTCTGTCACCTTGCTCACAGTGGATTACTGCTGACAAGTTGTAAGTCCAGATTGGCTGGATTCAGCTGCGGGATCTGATCCTTTGTGATGCTGAATATTGCTCTAAGTGATACAGACTGCTGACTGCAAGTCAGCACTTCATGGAAAATGTTCAGGAAACTGCAGAAATAAGTCCAGGGGCTGCCGGCCCCTGAGAGGAGACAGGGAAAGCAAGAAGTGACTCAGAATGACCCCCAGCTCTCTGTTCTGTTTTTCTCTAGTTGCTCCTGTCATCAAAAAATACAACCAAAAGGATGCAAAAATTGCAATTAATGGCCAAGCTATGTGTGGGCCCTCCTCCTGTGGTTCTAGGCATGAGGCTGTTGTGGCAAATTTAAGAAGATGGCCTTTTTTGGGGTTGTTTTTTGTTTTCCCTTTGTACAAACTGGACCCAAACTCTGCAGGCTCCAGGGTTCTATTGTTCATTTTATTAGTCTTTCCCAAGAAATGTAGTTTTAACCATTGAGGAGAAAGAGGCAAATAGTTCAGTTTCTCTAGAGAAACCAACTACATTATGACTATGGGAATAAAAGTGAGACCTGAACAGCTTTTCTTGTTTGACTTCCCTTTTACTGGCTAGGTCTACAGCTCTCAAGCTCACGTTGTGTAGGCAGGCACGCACCCACACACCACACAGCTGACTGTGCACAAAACTCTTGTGCATAGTTGGCAAAATATTCTTTTTCGATTAGCTTGGCTTCTGGAACTCACTTTTTTATGCATCAGAACAGCTAGGAGTCTCCAGGGCAAGACTGAGGTCCCAGTTGCTTTTTATCTGGTTGTGGGAAGAGACAAAATGCCAGGCTCTTTGGCTTGAGTCTAGTTGTCCTTGAAGACCAAAGTTTAAGCTCAGGAATTCAAATATGAAGCAACCAGAATCTTTCACATGTGGATGCATAGTGTGTGAAGATTTTTGGGAAGATCAAGAGCAGGTTAAATTGTCCATTTAGACAGCACATACGTTTTTTCAATGCAAAAGCAAAGTAGCTATGTTTTCCAGCATACTGATAAACTAATTTTTCTGATAGTCCTTCACATTTTCACTGCATTTTGTCATCTGGAGGCAATTTGCATGGCTTTCTTCATGTCCAGGTAAGGTAAGCAAATGGCCCTTTAAGTCATAAAAATCTAGGAATGAACGAGCAGGCAGCATTAGCAATTTTAGCTGGGATTATTTTATTTGCTTGTGAATCAGCTACATTATAAGATAAGAGTGGAAGAAGAGATGGGAAAAAAGCTTATTTACCATGATTGGCTAAGTTAAAAAAAAAAAAAGTAGATATCTATATCATCTATATCTAAATCTATATAGAGCTACAGATATAATTATTTTTTTCCCTAAGTGATACCAATGGGGAAGGTTTAGATGGTTTAGATTCAAGGAATTTGATCATGAAAAGTATTGTCATAGGTCATTTGTCCAGCTTGTCTGAAAGGAATTTTTGTTTTTGTAAATGATTTAGTCTTGTGCATCTAAACCGAGTCTGTGGACAAGCTGACTCTTCATGTCTGCACAAAAAAGTACTAAGAGTGCTAAACTGGGCTTTGTTAAACTCACTAGGCTTCGTTTATTGCCTTTATTAATGACTATATGAGACACAAAACAGATGGCAACAATTGCTAGAAAAGCAATGATCAATATTGCCATTTTGCTTGGCAAACCCAACCAGAGTGAATTAGAGATGGACTGGACAGTAATACAGGAAACAATTGAATATCATTACATAAATCACTAGCAATGCCTGATCTCAGCTGCTGTATATGGTCTTATACTTCAAAAGTACGTTGTAGGATTAAAAAATATTTAAAGAAAGAGGATATTATGAACAGGTCTAATGGAATTCAAACATCTAATGAGGAAATAAACTTTCCCCTTAAATTAGACTAGGGAACATAGTGTATAATCATAAAAAAGGTTGGAAGGACTTGAAGTGTCTCACAGTGCAAGGAGATGGAAGCCCCCAAGATAAAAAATGCACCTCAGATTGAAATATGCCTAGGCAATGAGGCCCAGAAGACATGGAATTTGAAGGGGAAATCTTCCTGAGCAGTATTAAGAATATGCAAAACTATTTCACTTTTCTTCTGAAAGACAGATTAAGCCTCACAAAGCTGGTTATGAACATTTATTTCTTCTAACTTAAGACACCAAGATAAGAACTATTTCCATGCCAGAATTCCAGAGAGTAGGTGCTGGAGTAGCTGAGCCACAGGTCTGGTCTGATACTGTCTGGCGCTTCATCCATTTCTAAAAAACACTGTGACTGAGGACAGAGATTTAGTCTCGCATTAGAATGTGGTTGCCAACACCAAGGAATGGAAGGGAACTGTCTGGCATCAGTGTTGGAGACTGATGAGGCCAATGAACATTCAGCAGTGGCATCGGTTCAGGGTGTAGAAACACTACCATCAGGAACCTTCAACAAATCAGCCAGGTTTTGTTTTGTGCAAATTCTGGAGAGTCTAATGGCCCTTGAAGCTGAGGCTCTGATTCTGGAAAGAACTGTACAATGTGGCAGCCTGTGATGGCATGAACATAATGATTTCCAGAGTTCTGGATGCAGCCATTTCCATTTGTTCCTGCATTCACATGCCCACACATAATAGTTTTTCCTGAATGCTACAGCTCTTAACAAAGCCCAATTTAATATTAAAGCATGATGTCAAAGCTGCCCCACTCCTCTGAAGAGGCAAGTATTGAAAGGCTGCTGTTATTTCAATGCTAATGGAGCATAAGGATTCAAGTACAAACCATTGTTTTGGGTATGGTTACTCACAAATACATAGTGAGACGTCATGTTTTAAAACTCAAAGCTTTTGTTTAAGTAGAACAGACAAACTAGGGTAGGAGAAAAATCTAATGCAGGAACCACAATTACATACTGGGGTGTGGCTGAGCCAAAAATACACCTGTCTCAACATTCTGTCCAATCCCCTTGCACTGGGCTGCATACCAACTAATCATAGCAAGTCCAATTTTAGACAGAAAAAGGCTGTGAAAGGATTCGTGTGCATGTGTGTGTGTGTTAGTGGAATATTATCAAAATAGCATTTACAAAAATTAAAACATAAAAACATATTTTGAGCTACTGTAGTTGATTCTTTTTAAGGTCAGAAAAAAAAGAACTGCCCATGCTGATTTCTAAAAAGGAGGGCATATACCCCCTAATACCTTTAAATCTTATTTCTTGTGAAAAGGAGCTCTTACTATTTTTGTTTCTAATCTAGGCCAAGTTCTGAAATCCTTGTAAAAACCAAGGGCTTAATAATGAAACAAAAAATAACTGCTAGCTTTATTTTTATATCAAAAAGAGATAAGGATTAAAAATACTAACGTGTCCAACTGAGTATATTCCAGTTTGCTTCCCAGTGGAAAAAGAGAGTTTATAAAGATTAGGAACCAGACTGTATTGCTTGGCACATGAGGACCACGGTCCTTGACCAAGGTCATGACATTCTGGCTGAGCTCCAGCTGTCCTCAGTGGGTGCCTGGCTTCAGCAGAACATGCAGAATAGGATTGGTCATTGACACAATTTAACCAGTCACTTCTTATTAGCAATTGTTTTTCATTAGAACCATATAAAAACATGCAGAAATGCTTTCATCACTATGTCCTGAACTTACATGCTATCTATACATCTATTTTTTCCCCAGGTTATTTCTTCAGTTGCTACCACTTTTACACTAAAGAAGAAATTGCAATTATGCCCCAAATTTTATAGACTTCTCCTTTTTTTTTTTTTTTTTTTTTTTTTTTTTCAGAAGTAGACTTTCAGTTTTTAATGCAATCTGAGTATTTGGCAGAGAGGAGTGTTTTGCATTTTGAAAATTTTTGGTCATTCCCATGGAGATGTCATGTGGAGCCCCCTTATATATGGGAACTTTTGGTTGCTCCTGCTTTCTGGGAAAGCAGAAATTCACTCAGGTACCCCACAGTTCCTTGTTAGCCCACAGCCTGTGCAACCCTAGCATCCATATCAGCAATAACTATTCCTCCACAGCTTTCCTTGTACTCTGAAATTAAAGTGTTCCCCTTCCTTAAGCTTGTTGCTGATTCTTGTGGGAGAAGATTTGGTTCCCATTTAAATGCAGAGCTCTGGGTAATCATGTACCGGATGATATTAATATGGGGCAACTTAAAGATATTTCAACACCCCAGTAAATTAAAGCAGTCCTGGGACTGCATGATTGGATCAAGCTGTAGACTATAGATTGTCCACACCTCCATCTCTAAGCTGACAAATGCTTTTTTAGGAGGGAAGAGGAAAGATGGAGGATGAAGAGAAGACAAAAGGGGATGGGAAGAATCCTAGGGTTCATCTATCCAGCATGAATCATGAATGGCAAGCAAGTTTGAGTAATGTTAGATGCCAAATATTATTTAAGAGCTACCTTTATTTACTGAAAAAAACATATTGCATTCAAAACCCTTAGAGGTCTCTCTAAATAAACCCCAGAAACTATTAAATTAGTACCATTCAAAGTAGATCTTTGCTATATCCTGATTTTTCTGTAAAATATGCAAATTAAATGATTCTACTAGGAAATTGTAAAGAAAGCACACTTACAGACAAAATTGTTTCTAATGCATTAATAAAAAAGGTTTGAATCTATATTTGTGGTGATCAATTGACATTTTTGGCCTTGATACCATACTGAATTATTTCATCATCCCAGAAAGCTTCCTCCTTGAAGGATACCTTATGCAAATACACAGACACAGTGACACATACACATATGCCTTGTTGCTAAATTTCATTCAAGTGAATACTTTTAAAAAAAAGTATTAAAAATAAGTTAGCCTTCACTGAATCCCTTGTATTTATTCCCCATCATTCAAAGGTGTGAGATGGGTAGTAAAATGGATTTGCTAATTTGTTATTTCACCTCAGTACTGTAGCTTTGGAGCCTATTATCAGTTTCAGAAGCAGAGCTAGGCTGAAGAAAAGAAAGGCATTTTCTAATGGTCAAGAGTCAATGGCCCATCTGAGAGAAAACCACAAAGACCATAGACATACTTTCCAGCACATAACATTCCCTAGTCTTTCTACACTCCCTGGGCTTGAAGCAAGCTTAACCACTAATGTTTGCCTATTTAGTTTGCTATAGTTTAACTACTGTTACTTGCATCCCTAATGTTGGTAATTATTTCTATTTACCTGTCTTCCAAAAGATGCCATATATATCAGCTATTAATGAGATACTTGCCAGTCTCTTGTTTGTGTATGTCCCTTATTTTCTGTGCTTATGCATCAGTCCTGCTGGCTGTCAACAGAATAAGCCAGAGATGAGTATTTTCATGCATATCTCCTGTTTCTTGATGCTGACACTTTATTACCCTCCACAGGGCCACTGCAGAGCCTCCACTGATGCTGCCCGTTCATTGCTTGAGGTTGTGATAACATTACGGTAGAGCATGTGCCATAGGCTGCCTGCAGTCAAGTGATGCCAAGCCCCACTGCCCTGCCAGCTGTTATTTGTACCTGAAAACTGATATGACCCTCAGTGGAGAATAAAGAGAGTCAAATCCAGTCCACAGGGTCTCCAGGAGTGATTGGAATTACTGCCTGTGTGTAAGACCAACTCCAGGAAAAAAGTTTGTTCCCTTTTTTTGCAAGCACATTTATATTTACATGCAAAAAAAACATCTGAACCCAAAAGCTTTGACCCAGCACTAGCAGAGTCCATTGATGCAATGCACTTCAGATTTCAGATATGCTCCCATTTAGACTCCTCTGAAAAGTGCAGGGATTTTTCTCCTGTTGCCATCAGGACAATTGGTCTGGCCTTCTGCAACCTACTTAAGTGCCCTTGGAAGAGAGGGATGGTTAAAGCAATCTTCCATTGGGTGGCTCGAGGGGAAAGTTTGTGAATATTAGAACACTGGAAGCCGGAGCTTGTAAACCTCTGAAGAATGGATGTCCAAGCTCTGCTCATCTGAAAGCTGTTTTCACTAGCATATCCTCTAACACTGAGTCATAACAAATGGTCCTGACAAGGCCATAATTCCAAATAGCTTTGCACACCCTCCTTCATTCATTCTGATGATGGAAAGAAAAGACAAGGGCTGTGTTAATTAGTCTTATTTCTGAAACGGACTTTAAATATAGTTAGAAGACGTAGAACAGCAGAACAAATGCAGGCCTTCTGATGGTACACTAATTTTGGTGGAATAAGATTTCCAGTAGAAATAGAAAAAAATCTGGCCATCTGTATTCACTCTGGTTTTCCTGATCAATGGCTTGTTTTAATTAAGTTTTACATAGAGTATTACTCAATGCAGATATTTATGACGCAATAAACTACAAGATGGGAGAGACAAAATTGAAATTAATGAAATCAGTCTCCAGTGCTTAAATATTCTTTTCATACCCAGACATAGTGAATTAGGGTGATTATGTTGAAAGAAACAGAGCTACATATGTTTCTGGATTTAAAATTTTATTAAGTTTGGTGACAGCCAGCTTTTAAATTGCAAGCCTTTTAGATTTGAAGGAAGGTTAGTTTGAGCCTAGCCTAAATCTCATATCAGAAAAAAGTCAGGTGTGGCTCAGATTCATCTAAACCATTGTAGACTTCAAAAGAAGACTAGAAACTTCAAGTTTTGGTCCATCCATTGCACAAACAAGCTAACACTTGCTCCTGAAGAGGCATTTGGAAAAGATCCTACTATTCAGTGGAAAACATTTAGGTGTAAACATCCATGAAATTTGGAAAATGATGATATAACTTTAAACAGATACACTTTCCTGCTATTTATCATCTCACTGTTCACTAGCAGTACTTTCTCAAATCTGCAGTGCATTTGCTATGAACATAATTACATAAATACATATTAAGATGATTAAAAACCACAATAACATTACTTGCTTTATTGACTTGTTTGTATACCTACTTAATGAGACTAGCTAGTTAGCTGTTTAAAAAAAAACCACACAAAACAATTACTTGTTTGAGAGACTGCAATACATATTAGGAAACCCTGCTATATTAATAGTGACTCTTCTTGTTTCCTGCCTCCCCACATAGATGACTTTATCTCTTAGTAAAGGCAATGGCAAAACTCCCACTAGGATGGCTACAACTTACATGAAGTCCTAAATGTTGAGTAAGACTCTTTAATCCCTTTTTTTGCAAATTTTGCCCAAAGCTGCCAGGCACTGACATACCTGTCTGTGGAATTCTAATGTTTTTGATGTTCATAGTCTCTTCGTTTTGATTTATGCTTTGATTTATGGAAACCTAAATAGACCAGTCACATTCTGCTAAGAACTGCAAGTTTCTGGTTAAAATACATATCTCAAGACATGTGAATGCTTTCCTCTGAAAAGGCTTTTTTTTTTTTTTTTTTTTGTATTTTCTTAACTGTCAAACTG
Source organism: Lophotriccus pileatus (assembly GCA_035583135.1). Classification (NCBI taxonomy): domain Eukaryota; kingdom Metazoa; phylum Chordata; class Aves; order Passeriformes; family Tyrannidae; genus Lophotriccus; species Lophotriccus pileatus. The sequence continues at coordinate 64,537,391 of JAWWES010000081.1, read as the reverse complement.
GCTAAAATTCAGGGAATGTAATGAAAACTTCATCACAGCACCAACTGTCATGCACACTGAGACAGCATTTGGGAAAAATAAGCACAGGATCCCTAACATGACCTGTATCTCTCCTGCTCATGCACATGTCCTGTAATGCACCTAAAACTTGAACAGACTTTAGAGGAAGTCCTTGAAGAGAAGTCAGTTGTTTCTGGCCGCACTGAGGCCCAATGCTGAACTTTTAATGAGCCAAATGGTCTCCCTGGGCTCCCTCTTAGTCAGAGGGCCAGTGGAGGAGGGTGACTCTGCCTACAGAAGAGCAGAAGGAAAATTTTGGCATTAGCATCATATTATTGTATATCATGATCATATTAGCACATAGCACAATACTAGCACATTAGCATTGTTAGTATATTTGAACTATATCAATATCGTTATATCAATATATTATTAGCATAGCCTCTTTTTCACCTCTCTGCTGACTACAGAGGGTGCCAGGGGCAACCTGACCCTTACACCATGTGAAATGCCCACATCTGAGGTGTAGGAGTAACCAAGTGTGGTATGTGCTAAAAACTGTGTCCTGGCAACTGGATGGCCCTTCTCAAAACACATCTTATTTTACAGCTAAGTTTGTGGAAAGCGTGTTTTGTATTTAAAGAGTACCTTTGAGGATACCCACAGCTGCACTTTGCCAATGGAGGTTAAATAATTACAGCGAGTGGCTGCACACCTGGCATTTCTACAGATTTCAAGGCTTACAGGTTGGTTCACAGCTTCCTAAATATGTTGTGTTAAAAGCATCTTTCAAGTTGAAATAACCAGCTCAGTGCCACAGCAGCATAAGACATGTACGACAGGCTGGGAGCTGGGCTGCGCTCACTTCTTTTCAGGACAATAGCACTGTTTTCCGTCTTTTCATGCTGCAAAACAGTTTCAGCCTGCTTGCATTAAATTCTTATGTTAATGTTCCATTAATTAGCTTCCCTTTCTTATATTTGGTCTTCATTGTTCTGCTTTTACTTTGTTTCACTCCGCGTATAATTAAAATGCTTAACATCGTTCCTTCCTGTGGTCAGGACACATTCGCGTACGTCCGCGTCGCTCCCAACCCTGGCTGAAGCCAAATGGAAGCAATTAAAGGCAGGGACTACGTTGTCCGTGTGTCCCCCACCCCTCCTCTCACCGCCGCCCAGCCCCTGACGCGGCGGTGCCTCCGACCTTTGCCGCTCCCGGCTGGGCCCCGCGGCCAGGCAGAAGGGCTCGGGGGGGGGGGGGGGTGGGTGTTTGTGCTGAAATACGGGATTTATGTGTTGTGTTTTTATTGTATCTGTGCGTGCGGCCGTGTTGCTGTACCCGTGGGCGCCTCCGTGTACCCACAGATCCACCTACACACGCCCCCGCCCCGCTCGGGGGTGGCCGCTGCCACCGCCTCCCGGTAGGTGGCGCCTCAACACCGCCCAGCGGCGCGGGCCCCCGGCGCGGCCCGGCCCGGCCCGGCCCGGCCGAATAAAATTAAAATAAAAATAAAATAAATAAAATAAAGTATAAAAATAATAAAACGGATGAGCAAAGCTGCTGGTCTCTTCCCCTGGGTGATCTGTTCCGAAGAGCGGCGCGGCAGGATGGGCCTGTGCCCCGCTGCCGGCGTGACAGCAGCGGTGCTACGATCCGGCGTGCCTGGCTGCCCGACCCCATGGGATATTTTGACTTACAGAAGAGCTGTAAAGAAATGTGAATTAAAAACATTTTACCGTTGGTTCAGCGGGGCCTGACAGAGTCTGCGTGGCTGCAGGCACCAGTCGCAGCTGCAGTCGGTGCATGGGCAATAGAGGCTTTCACATCCCCTGGTTTTGCACGAAGGGTGCAGTGGGCTATACTGGCATGAAACTAATTTATTGGCAAGGTGAAGCATTCCCTTCTGGGGATGGAAAGCTGCAGTCCCAGGACAAGCTGCTTGGCTGTCGGTCACCACCTAAGGCAGGGAAAAGTTAAGCACCAGGTCAAGTTAATGTGAGGCTTGTGCCTTCTCCCCAGAGCTCCCATTTCAGCTTCACAACTGCCTCGTCCCATGCTCTGCAGTACCTGATTTTCACACAGGCTATCTCTGCCCTGTGCATGCAAATCAGGCTGTATTTTCCACTCAAGAAGCCAAGATCCCATCTCTCTTACTGTTTTATTCCGTGACTATAAAAAGGAGCTACTTATATTTTGCCTTCCCCAAAGTCAAACCTATTATACAGTGTAGGACAACCTTCTATCATGGTGATGGGAAAAGTAAGGGAAGTACAGATTTTAAAAAGCTCATTTTCTACCTTGGGTGTGTTTGTTTTTTATTAAACATAGAAGTTCATTAAAACATGCTGATAAAATCAAGTGATTAATTTAGGAGTTTCTTCGTTAGCCCATATCAATTTATAAAGTGTTTGCACGATGAGGTAGTCAACTATAAGAAGCACGAGGGATTTAAATACCGAATATCCATATTTGGAAAGCAGGCAGGAAGACAGTGAAACAGTCAATGTGTATTTTTTTTTTCACATTTGACAAAAGTCACTGTGGACTTCAAAGAATTCACAGCTCAGTGTCAAAAAATACTGTTTTGGTTCACCTCTCCTTGAAAATCCTCTCCTGCAAGCAGTACAAGCAGTTGTCCCAAAATGGTAGGATATTTCTGGAAAGAGAAAAGTGATTCTGTTGTGACACCTGTGCTTTAACTTTTGTATGTTTTTAACATAAGTAGGTAGGATGCTGGCAGAAAAGGGTGCTGCTATCACATCTTTGTTACTAGAATATTGACATCTCTTGCTTCATTGATTTTTTATTATAGTCCCAAGGTTAGAAATAATGATTGTCAGTGACAGTTTCTTTGCTGCTTGCTTCAGCTTCAAGTGGTAATTTCAAGCATATTTTATTTTAGTTTATTTCTCCCCATCTATATAAACTCCTTGCCTTTCTGTCTGCAACAGGAATAAGTGATTTGTAAAAAACCACCTCTGAAAAGTTCAGGGCTGCAACATGCCAGCATAAAAGATAACACCAAACCAAGCTGCCTTTGTCACTGCTACTGCTGCTGTCTTGGCATCTGTCGACAAAGAGCCGCTCCAATCTGGGGATCCCTGCTGGGGTGAGATATGGCCACGTCTCCAGCAACGGACCAGGCAACACCAGTGCCAGAACGCTGCGACCATCTGATGCAAGTCGCTCCTAATGAAAGTCCAGCATGGGGCTAAATGAGTTTCCTCCACTGCTGGGTGAGGGGCTAATGATAAAAGCCCTCCCTGGGCTCGCCACTGCTGTCAGTAGCTTTGTCAGGGCATATGGCAGTTGGCTAACTGCAGCTCGTGTGAGGATTCCTCTCACCGCGTTACCTCTGTATTTGGCTGGCAGGCTCGGCTGAGAGACCTCTGCCTGCTGCCCAAGGGGTGTGCGGGTGTGTGGGTGCTTGCTGTGGCAAAAGGGCAAGGAGTTGTGGGGCAGCAATATTTTGGCACCTGGTGACAGTTGTTATTGCTGCTGGAGAGGCACAGCTCACATGAAATGTACCAGTTTGCTGTAGAAAAGGCTAAAGATGTGCTAGTTGGTGAAGTTAGTTGCGCTCCCTCACACGCAGACAGAGTTTGCTGCCCCAGTCGTGTGGGCTGAGGCATTCTACATTTCCAGTCCCAGCATTCACAGTTTAATTAATTAATAAATAATAATAATAACGATAATAGTAATAATAAAGTAAATAGGACAGTTGTGGCCAGGAAGTCCCTAGGCAGCTCACAAGATATAATTTAAAATAATAAGAGAAAGAAAGTAGATCCTGTCTTTCATTAGAGAAACAAGTGAGAAATTTGGCACAGTAGATTAAAAGGAAACAAAAGGCGAATGCACACATACATGTACACACACACACACACACACAGAGATCCTGTGTGGAAAGTGTGCTGAGAAAAATACCAAAAAACACCACCAAACCACTGCAGGGAGAAGTGCTTGCTTGCTCACTTTTATTCCTATAACCATTTCTTCCACTTCAACTTTTTGTAGTTGATGTTAAATGTGAGACCTGTAATTTATTTTTTTTTAAACATAGCAGCAGCATGTTCTCTGCACCTGTTAGTTTTATGATTTGCTTCTCACAACAATTCCTTTGCTGTTGAGACATGATCTGAATGACAGGCATTGCTGAATCAGCTTGTGAATAGTAATGGAAGTGGGTTCAATACATTTTCCAAAATTAACCTCCCTATTCATGCCTTGTGTCACTTGCTCCTTGCAAGGCATGTTTGATCCCTCTTTGTCTCTTGCCATTCGATTTCTCTGTTCTGTTTTCATACTCTTTCTATCTCTCACCATTATTTCCACATTCTTGTGTTGTTCTTTTCTTACTACACTCCCCTGGGTTCACTCCTCAACAACTTATCAACAACTTAGGTAACAGCAGAGGCATTCATAAGTGAAATGCTTAGTTAAAGCATAGTAACTCTGCCCTTGAGATGCGTTCAAGGCAGGTCAAAACCATATAAGGCTTTTATTAGAAAACTTAAACTACAGGACAGTCAGTACTCCTGACTGACCATACTATCTCCATGGTGACCTGGGATTAATGATTCCCCAATGCTGAGTTAGACTGGCTTTTTGCTTACAGGGATGCAAAGCAGCTCAATGGAAGGGCTTCATCTGAAACATTATAAGGAGCAAGACAAAACAAAAAAACCCACAATCCAACAAAACAAAACACAGCCTTACTACTGCAATCAGTGTCCATTTTCTGTGAGTTATAAACTCTACTCAGTAGAGTCCTGAGTCAGGATTTTGGCATGCATTTGGGATTTGTCAGGGATGTACTTGTTTAAACTTGTATGGCACAATCTGTGTATCTCAAAGCACTTTAGGGCTGTTTATCATTTAGACTCTTAAGACCCCTGGCAGGGTACGTTATGTCAAAGACTGGACAACTTAGGCATTGAGGCTCTGGTCTATAGAAAATTTATTACTGCTAAGATCCCTTCCAAGATCTGTGCCTAGATGCTTCAGGCACTACTGAAAAAGGGGTTTACGTGCCTTAGCAGATTTGCCCTGTTTCATAAGCTTCACCCTGGCATTACTGTCAATCTTAAAAGCCAGTGAGAGTTCTGGAAAGGTCAGGGAGGTCACTAAGGTCCATTTAATAGTATCAGATCGAAGCAAAGTACAGATGGAAGCCTGCTGCATTTTTCTGGCACATGTTGCAAGTTGTTCCAACTAGTTTTAAAACTAACCTAAGTCTTTGGATTTACCTAGCGCATTCATTAGCAAGTGCTTCATTTGAGCGTCAGGTGATTCTTTTGTTTGGTGGCAAAATCTAAATGAATCAATTTTTAAAAGGAATTTGCTGTTATTTAAAATATGTTGTGAAACATGCCAGGGAAGGTCCATCAAGGACTGAAAGCATTATGTCCCATTTTTCTTATTGCTATGAAAATGTATTCAAGAAATTAGCTTTTCAACTTAACTGAAATAGAAAAGAATTTTATGTAAAGATAAGGTTCTTTTTTTTTTTTCATTTTGCTGTTGATAGATCCAGATATATCCAGTACAAATTTAAGACATGCTATGAGGGGCTCTTAGTACCTCTTGGATGCTATGGGAGAAGCAACTGAGGGGCTATGTAGCCTGTGAGAGATTCTTAGAGCAGTCAGGCTCCAACAAGCCTCTGCCTGCATGAGGGCAATCCTGACCACTACTGAAATGTGTGCAAACCCAAATGAGGTTCTGGAGATTCCCAGGATGTCTGTTGCAAGCTCCTCTCACTACAGTCCTACATTTGCTGTGCTTTAGTATGTAGCACTGCCTCACTGAATGCTTCAGGTGTCTTGGTGCAGATTGCATCCAGTTAAGGAGTTACGGTCTGTCTCCAGCTCCTGCTCAGGAAAAACTGTTTCTAGGCAGCCTTAACTGTCTGACAAAGCATGCTGCTTTCACAAGCTGTACATTTTAAAGATGCTTGCGGAAAGGGGAGACAAATTTTTCAAGTAAACTTGGCCTGTTAAAGCAAGTTTGTATAAAGACTATAAGGCAATTAAATTCTTGACAACTGCTTTTTCTTGATGTGCTCTACATAAACAAACTAAGCTACCTGAATGCAGAAAAAATTGAAGTGATTGTTAGTGAACATCATAAAAGTGCCCTAAAAATATTGTGTAGTTTGTCCCATTTACCTGAAATCTCAGGTTTCTTTATGGAAAAGGCTGCCAAAACATCCTTCACCTTTTTCAAGGGGAATTTTCAATACAGGAAAAAGAAAACGCAAAAAAGCTCAAAGCAACAAATCAATTAAAAAAAATGTTTGAAAAAAACCCATTTGGTCTGATTTACAACTTGATCTACATAATTCCAAAGTCTCCAAGGGAGTTGGGGAGCCATCATTTGCGGTCTGTGTTAGTGTGGCTCTTGGAAGCTTTGGTAATGGTCATGTTTTCAGTACTCACAGGCACTTTTTATTCCTGAGAGGAAGACTAGCTTTTCTATCAGACAGTGTAACATTTTGGGCAAAAGAGTAAAACATCAGTTTGTTTGAAGTAAAAAGATGTTGGAAATAGAAATACCAGTACCTTATATGGAATAATGCTTCACTGAAAATGTTTTTTATCTGGGCAGAAATGGGAAAGAATAAAAAACTAGACTCTGGATAAAGTGTGTGAAATTTTATAATTGTCCTGTGCCCCAGTATGTTACCAGCAACAGGAATGGGTTGGAACAAGTTCTTAATCCACTTCTTGTACTGTTTCCTGTGGCCTCAGTAAATCACTTAACCTTTGTCCCTAAGTTTCCTTATTCAACAATTGGGAATTAAAAAACTTAATTTTCTGCCTCAGAGAAGTGTTGTGTAATTTAACCAGTTAATGTCTGTAAAAGGCTTTGAAGCCTCACAGAATAGCTAGCTTGGGTTAAGTAAGGAATATGACAAATCCAGGGTGGTAATATATAAATGCTATAAATATATAAAACAGACTTCCCCCCACCCCACCCCCCAGAAACAAGAGTGAACAAGTTGAATGTGAAATCAGTGTTGCTGTAGAGTATAAAGAACCAGTGGCTGAACAAATCTGCTTTGGAACACACCCTGGTAATTCACAATTCTATCAAACAATCTTGAATCTCCCCATTTTGAATTACTGGCATATATGATGACTCCACCATGCATTTTTCCTTCCGATTTTAACTCCCCTTTTAACAACACAAGTTTGTGTCTGCCCAGACAAGTAGGAACATTGTCAGTATGGAGTATGAAATTAATTAATTGTTTGGTGGAGTTTTTTCCTGTGAAAAGTTTTGCCATCCCAGTAGTATTTTGTATAGTTTTCTTCCAGTGTGCTCTCAAGCCTACATTTATCAGGTGTCATTTCTTTTTATTCAGTAATTATGCCATTTTCAGTAGTGCTGGATGAATGCTTCAGAAAGCTTTCTACAAATACTCATTCCAGCTCTTAAATAAACTCATTTCAATTATGTTAATGCATATTTCATGTACCCTTTATCTGATCATTCTGGTGAATGATTTGTTGGCAGGAATGTTTGTCCAAATGAAAGATTTTAAGGTTCAGGTAATTCATTAAAAAAAAAAAAAAAAGAAAAAAAAAGAAAAAAGGTGATATCTGCATTTCTAATAATAAAAATCTGTACTATTTGTCATAAGTAAACTCAGGATCAATGTGTTAGTGTACGTAAACATGAAAAATGAGCCACAATCCAACAAAATTCTTCCTACTTTAGTTCATTTGCAGTGAAGTAATCTTGAACAAATAGCAAACTAAGAAAGATTTTTAAAGCATCAGAATATTTCCAACAGCTAGTGAATGAAAGAAAAACAAAACAACATTCCAGTAATTGACAATTCACACACGGAGCTGCAATACCTAGAATAAATAAATCACCTGCAAATTCCCTGGTCTTTTATTCTATTTGTCTTCTTTGGATACTGAATTTGGTACAACAGAATTCATGCTGTTTATCTCAGCAACACAGCAGAACAGCCTATTGACAATGCACTGTTATCAATAAAGTATCCTTTGGAGAAAAGTTGATTTACCTGCTGGATAGAACATGTTTATAAAAGCTAGTGTTACCCATAAAGTATTCTAATTGAATAACTTTGGTTTTTTTCCACATTTAGTTTCGGTGTAGTCATACCCAACTGATACATGGCTTGTTTGTTTAGCTGAATTATTATTAAAATGGGCAAAGAGATATGATACCTCTACCAATGAGTGTGCATTTAAACTGTCAGCAGTGCTGAGAATCAACAGGATATTTCTATACTTCCTTCTAAGAAGTGTTCATATGTACAGAATAGTTTGAAGACGTCAGAAGTACTGTGAGGACAAGCAGTCTAATATTTACAAAACCCAGATAAGCGTTTTTGATGACATTCATCATTTTCAATTTCATAGTAAAATGGATAATCTCCAAGGCAAACAATGAAATTTCTCCCCTTAAACAAAGAAAAAACAAAAAGCGAGCTCATTGAACAGGCAGGCCAAACAGCACCACTTTCTGTAATAGTTTGTATTTCCTCATATCAGTTTATACTCAGACTACTACAAAGCACATAATTTGCAAAGGTCTGAGAAACATTACCCTTTATAATCTGTCTTCTCTCACAGGAAATCATTCTGCCACCATAATTCCTTTCTCTCCCAATCTCTGTCTCCTTTTGCACTTTAGAAAGTAAGTCATGGCTCTACAGTATGTGACAGCTTTATCATGGGGGAATTTGGCCAAGTTAAGAAGCCTGTATCTGCAAAGAGTATACCAGTATTTGAATGATCCTGTTGTCATTGGTGGGATTACTTTTTTTGAAAGTCACATCATTGCCTTACAACAAGTAGGGCAAGGGACAAGCAAGAAATGTTCAGAGGTGACTGGTGTGTTGAGGGAGGAAAAGAGACATTTAATTATGTAACTGAGAGTTAGACACTTAGTGCTGCACCATGACTTTTTTCACAGCTTTAGATGCTTTCCAGCATTTATGGCTTTAGGTAGTCCTGTATTATAAGATGGTGGAGTAAAGGAGACAATTCCATGTTACTAAAGAACAATAAGATTACTCTGGTCTTCAAGGATGGGTTGATGCAGTAAATCACTCGGTGGAGGTTGAAATCATTTCAGTTGGAGAGGTAAAAGGAGTGATGTTCTACAGCTACTGAAAAAAAATTGTCAACTCCTCCCCTTCCCCCTATTACTTCTCCCTGTCCTTCTATGTCAATATGTTGTGAAGGGCTGGGTGCATCTGCTCATACACTGCAAGACAGGAGATCACGAGGAGACCTCAGTAGTGGAAAATGAGATACCAGAGACCAGTTACCTGAACAGAGAGGGATCTCTGTTAAACAAGTAATATATTTCAGCCCTTTATAGGCTTGCAGTTTTGACCAGGACCTGCTTTTGTTCCTAAATTTGGGCCTTGGTGGCCATTGCTTTTAGTTCCTAACTGATTTTGTTATTAGTTCTCTTTTCAAAATTAGTTAATAAACTGGAAGGTTTAGGTGAGAATCATCAGGATTAATTTCTGCAGCAGTTGAAGGTGAAGGAGTGATAGTCACCAGGGGTGACCTAGTGGAGAAAAGGCACAAAGCAGAGAGACACAGGATACCTAAGGATGTAAACCCCAGCAGACAGATAAAACCCTTGTTCTGAATTGACCCCTGAAAGAAGCTGTCTTTCCCCACTGACCTGGGGGATGCTGGAGGTGACTGGTTATTCTGAGGCTTAAGTTAATCTTTCTGTATACCACCCTTCAGTCTCATGGAGAACTGGTCCTTTGGGCAACCTATCAAATGCTGGGTTTGTGGAGTCTGACTGTCTTAAACTCTGAAATGCTTATTTATTTAATTTCCTCACAGAAACAAACAAACAAACAAACAACATTTACTTCTTTCTTAGACCATCATTGCTGATTCTACTTAGTTCCTTTGCAATTGCTTGCAGCTGGATCCATTAAAAAAAGTGAAACACCCTCTCCTTTTTAGATCATACACAAGATGAGGAAAGAAAAATTACTCCGACTGCAGTGGGCTGCAACTACATTAGTTTCATCCAGTGCTATCTTCATTTACTTCCTTTCCCACTTAGTTACGTAATGTGAAAATTGGCCTATTTTGGTATGATTATGGTGATTTTGAGCCTCTCATTCTTCTCTCACATAGTGTTGGCTGCCTAAGATGACCTCAGAAAAAATCTGGTTAAAAAGAAAATGAAAAAACAGAGTTAGCAGAGAGAACTGTTCTTTTGTAATGGCAACCTTTTGGGAAAGAGTACCAGCATTGCTCCTGCTTACTGTATGTTTTTTGGGGCTATTCTGGGAATGTGGTACACTCCCACATATTCTGATTGACTTCTGATTAATTTAAAAAATAAAAGAGATAACTTCTATTTTCAGTGAATTGCTTTGTGTATGACAACCCAGCATATGGTACAAACAGGGACAGAAAAGACATCCCTTTGGTATTTATTTCTAGAAAAAGAATAAATGAGGCAAATCTCTATTCAGGCTATAAGATGGATTGTATGCCCTTCTATTTATTCATAAGAGTTTTGAAGTGGTAAGAGCTAAGCTGATGGCAGAATCAGCTCAGGGCTCCTCAATAGAATTGGCAGAAAATTAGTTTTATTGATCTGGAAGTGAGCGGTAGGAACAGTCACTGTGTCTGTAAGAAAGGAAAACCTGGACCTGGTTGAGAGAAGCAGGTGGATGGATCAGATCATAAATTTGGCTGCTGCTTCTCAGTGGGCAGCTGCAGCCATCCTGGCATCCACGTAGGCAGTGAAAATAGGCAGTGGGGCCTGTGTTATTTCGCTGTGTCTATCACAGTCTTCTGCTCTATGAAACTGCTTTTTTCACGTATGTATAGAACATGTCTTCCTTCTTGACTGAACAGATTTTTGTAAGCAAATCAAGTGCTGCATTTGTGGTATTTACTGCAACAGGCCAGTATTTGAGTTGGTACAATATTGCCTGTGATATGGGAGGGCTTAATTCAAACCATGATTCTGCCAAAGACTGCACTAGAGTGGAAAAAAAGCCTCCAAACCAATCCTACACTTATTTTACGTTCTGTGAAGGCTGAAATCTCAATGCACATTATTCTGTGACGAAATTATAACCTTGAATATCTTCCCTACTTTAAATACTTTAAAAAAATTGCTTTTGTTCATCTTCAGTATCACAGCCAAATTTCCATCAACGTATGGGATTATGTTAACCTAAAGGACACACAGCAAAGGTACCTATGATGCAGCCAGGCTGTGAAAGAGTAAATAAAGAGTGAAACTCCAAAATAAAACAAGTTCTTTCTTTCAGTGGTCTATGCTGACTGTCCAATTACTATTTTTTTAAAGATAATATGAGATTGTATTATGGCGAAATACAGGAGTCCCAGTGAAACTGGATTTTGGCACTGTGCAGATTGGGCTCTTAATATGTATGTTCTGTGTAAGTTTTCCCAAAAATCTACAAGTTACAGAGGCAACAGAGTCAGAACTTAAGCCAGATTATGAAATATGGATCCTAACTGAAAAACTGATGACAAAAGACATCCTGGACAGCTGTAGTTTGATGAAGAAAGGATTTTGTCCATGTTCTTCCATTTCGGTAGAGGTCTATCTGAACCATTCCTGGCATGTTTGCATAATCCGTTTCCAAAAAAAATTTCCATTTTTCTGACCTATCTGTCTGCATGATACTACTTAAGCAAAGAAGTGAAATTAACTGATGAAAAACAAATAGTGTACATATGTCATGGACTGACATTCAGCCACAGTGTAAGATATATTTTTATTCCTTCTAGTCTATGCTATTCCCTCACTTTGGACTTCAGACACTCTTTCCACTGCTGTTTCTAAAAGACACTGACAGGCAATATTACCAGTTTTACATAGTTTTTAATTTTTATTTATGTTTAAATGAACTAAATTACACTAGCAGACTGTAGCATACATAAAGAGTAAGGAACTGAGAATATGAAGGATGTAAAGTATCAAGTAAGTTGTTCCCTCTTGTCAGAGTCAGTAGTCTGGACATTATATTGGCAAATAACGCTTATGATGAATTGCACAGCTCAATCTGCAGCTCATACATGTATATTGGAAAACTGAAGAGAATTAATGTGAGCAATTTTTTAATATTAAATTGAAAATGAGATATCTTTTTTGCCAACAGAATATTACGTCAAATTGTTTTCTTTATTGCATTTTTCTCCTGAATATGATTACTATTTTTCCATTTTCTTTAAGAATGCACAATCCTATTGTTTCTCCGTACTAACTATTTGGACTTTCCTTTGATCTATAACAATTTCATTTAATTTAACAGAACAGGAGTGGAGTTCTCAAGCATTTTATCATTTCCTTTGTGATGAAATCTGATGCAAAGTCCATGACTTCTGTAGAAAAATGCACTGTTATTGACATAAATGTGCATTGTGTCAGGCCTTCACATTTCAGACATTTTTTATACATCCTGACAATAGTTCTTGAACTGTGTAGACAGTACTGATGGATTATCCATTCTTCAGCATTTCAAAATGGAAACAAAAAAGTCAGTCAGAGAACAAATCTTGGTCCCATTGTAATCAAAGGATGCTCACTACAAATATTTCCAAATACTTTTCTTTTGAACTATAATTCAAATATATAGACCTACTAGAGTTTTTTATAACACAGAAATTGATTCCTTTCTGGTGGAACTACCAGTGGTTGTCCAAGGTTCAGTGAACCTGATTTGATTACATTGAATATAGGGTAGCCTCAGTCCAAAGCATAGTTATATTATATATGACGAAATGAGGTTATTAGGTAGGATCATTCCACATTCTAGTGCCTCAGGAAGTCAGCTATGAGGACTGCACAAGAGTTTGATTGGTGGTAACACACAAAAGAAAGGCTCGTGAAGGCCAAAGATAAGTGGGAATTACAAACAGCTGTCAAACACTGGTCAGGCCCAGGAGGGGCACGAGATCAAGAGATGTGAGACTAGGGCCAATCATATGTTTTGTCAGCTGATTTTAAAGCATTTGATTAGTAGGAAAAACATTTCTGCTTGAAGATGTCATGTCCACCATGTTTAGTTGACACATTACATGCTTAATTGACATGTTACTGTGAAAAAATATTATTAAAGTGTTTTGTACTCCAGAAAGAGATAAGATAGCAGGTTTGTTCGTGCTTTTTCTCTTTAGAACACTAACACAGATGACCGTGAAGAGATCCTAGAAAGTGAAATCAAATGAGACATTAGATTTATTAATAATTTAAGGAAATTATTGCCACATTCACAGAAGAATTACAAGCTTGGGGCAGGGGGGCTGTATCTCTGACAGGGGCTCAACCACTTAAAGGGTTCTAGCAGGAATGAAAGCTTCAATAAGTGGAAGAGCTCATTTATGTTTATAGTCTTATTCAAGATAATTTATGTGAATCTTTCAGAAAAAGACACAACAAAATCAAACCTTGGAAATTCATCATGAACCAAGACTCACTATAAACTGAAGGCTCAGCTTGAAACCAAATAATGAAGAAAACCTTCACTTTCCTGAAGGAAATTGTATGGAGATAGCCATTTACTAAGGAAAGAGCAGCATCTGTGAGAGAACCTACAGACCATCAAAGTTCCCTCTTCACAACAGCTAGCAAGAACCACAATGGCCCCCAGTTCTGTGTCTCTTGCCCTGTTCATACTCTTTTTTCTTTCATACATCCTCAATGACTGTCTTCTGTGGGACTGTCATTTTAACTACATGCTCTGTATTTAAGGGTCTCTTGTCATACCAATTTTTCCAATATTCAGTCAATCAGGTAACAAGATTACTAAGAGGCAACACAAAGAGATTTGGTTTATCAAGTCACTATCTCTCACATTGACAATGATCGATGATAATGATGTTATACATGCACAAAACACGGTAATTTAAAGAGGAAAAAGTTGGTAAAATCCTACCCAAATTCCAGAAAGAAACATATGAATGAGAATTTGGAATTCTCTGGGGAAAAAAAAAAATCATGGCCAGAAATCCTAGTTTGATGCAAGAGAAGGAGGAAAAATGGTGCTAACTTGCATTTGTCATAATAGGCAAACCTATGTTAGGATACAGGACAAATAGATATTGGATGATCTGAAATGTTTGGAAGGTTTCTTCCATCAAGATGGCAACAAAACAGAGTAGATGGGAAGTGGCAGTAGTATTCAGGATGCAAGAAAGACAGAAGTGTTCAATAAATGTCCCTGCACTGGGAAATAAAGGGAATGGTATCCTTCTATTTGATGATAAGGTTCATTCATTGCTAATGGAATAGCAGAAACAGCTCCTAGAAAATAAGCATCTTTTAAACTTAGAGGGAGGAAGTGTTTCACTGCCCAGTTTTGAGATTTGAGTGACAGGATATTCTGTAATTATAACGGACTTTTCAAAGACTTTTGAATTAGTAGTATACAATATTCTGTTTATAGAGTCAATGCTATGCAACACCAATAAAGAACATATTAAATTACTTAAAAATTGGTCACATGATAGCTCTCAAAATCACAGTCATTGGTGGTCAGTGGCAAATGCTGAGTTGCTGTTGGACAGTTGTGTCCTAATGTTGGGAGGTTACCATAAGGATCAATACTGGGCCAGTGTTGTTCAGCAGTTTCAGTTCTGGGAATCACTAACTGGGAAATAATGAATTGCAGCTGTGGAAGGTTCTCGGTGACATCATGGAGACAGGCATACAAACTGATCTGGATCAGTTGTAGCTAAGCTTGTTCCAATCAACTTTTTGAATAAAGCTAATTAGTCCTATCTAAGAAGAAAAATAGAGCTCAAGGGTGAGATTAGGGGAAGCCCATCACCTGGAAAAAATGCAACTGAAACAGAGCACATGAGACAAACAGCTCTCAGAACAAAGGAAAGGCTGGGGAACAACTCTGTAAGAAAAAGGAACTGTGAACAGGAATGGGAAAGTGATCTTAACATTTATATGTGGCTTTGGCAAATAGATGTAGATACTTCCAGAGTTCCTGTGACCTTTGTTCTGTATTAAAAAAAAAAAAAAAAAAATTAAAAAAAAAGCTTCACAATGGAAAAAGTATAGAAAAATAAATAACATAACAAAAGTGAGGTATTTAGTAACAACAGTCCCTTTAGCTGATCAGAATGATGGGAGGTGATTTGATCAGAAGTGGTGGAGAAATGTTTGGTACTAAAGGACTATTTCATTGGGAGGGGAAAAAAGCATAACCATGGTCAAAGTCTGAAAGTAGTTCCATTCAGATAGTAATTAAGGTGCATATCTTTAGCAGTACTGGTGGGGAGGGATAAGTTGCCACAACAAAGTGCCATTTGGGGGAGTCTTCAAATCAAGACCTTATGTCTTTTTTGAAGATGTATTTTAATAGAAAACAAATAATTGTTCTTGATATGGAGTAACACATATGGATTGCAAGGGCCTAGGATGAACAAGAAATGAGGCTCAGATTTCTAGTGGCCTGCCTGACTTTGCACTCAATAAATTTGTGACTTAAGGTCCCCAAAATTTCATGTCTTGTAAACTTCCTGTGAATTTTTGTTCTGATTTGTTTCCATTCTTACTTAACGCAGATCACTTAGCTCACACTTTTTTAAAAAAAAAACCAATCCTGATTGTTAAGAGCCTCTTAAAAACATAAGCTGAAAAGGGAAGCTGCATCATTAGCCACTGGCTACCCCTTACTTTTAATAGACATGCCATCTCTCCCCATCCCATGTGCCACATGAATGCTAAGTATTGTCTTCAAACTCAAGTCAGGAAAGTTTCTGGCAAAAAGCTGGACCTAGCAAAGTCAGGGTTTGGTGAAATTCTGCCTTCCTGAGAGATTAGTAGTCTGAATATGTACTTAATTTTCTCTCTCTTTCTCTCTCTCTCTTTCTCTTCTTTTTTGGCCTAATTTCGTGTTACCATTTTTATCTCTGGCCCCACCTTTTTTATCACTCCTAGTCTCCTTTTTTTTATATTTGAGGTGTCAATTTCTCCATGCAAGGCATTTTTTTCTTGGCATAACTAGATTCCATTGTAACAAAAAATGTTTCCTAATATTTTTAAGATTACCTACCTTCCTAATAGTACTGAAGCATGGAAAATTTAAAATGTGTTTGTAGCATGTAGCTGATTTGATGATGTTATCTAGTGTGCTATTATTACTGTTGCCTACAGACCATGGTTGCCTGTCTCTACATGAAGATAGTGATGAAGCAGCAAACAAAAGCTTTCTAAATGAGGGAGGAGACATGGTACAATTTGAAATTGTTAATCATACAATATAACAGACTAAGATCTCCAAGTTTGAAAACAAAATATAAGGTTACAGCTTGAAAGGAAGATAAAAAAATGTGGAATTGTGTACAATAGATTTATTATTTTTTAACAGCTTGCCTAATTTAACCCCATAATCCCATATGTGAGCATATCATTACACCGTATCCTTTCTAAAAAAGCAGTCAAAGGTGAAGATGGGTGAACTAAGGAGCAGTTGACATGAAGAAAGCTGCTCTTTAATTCACATATAAAAGTATAGAATGGGGTCATATTTTGGGATGAAATTATGTGTGTCAGAAAGTGGAGTGTTGGCAGCACTGTCACTATTTGCACTATTACTGAATACAGGTCAAATTTAGGAAAGGGATTTTACTGAAAATATAATTACCTCAGTTCTAATTAGAAGATTTCTTTTCCTTTTTTTTTTTTTTTTTTTTTAAGTAGTTCCAGCATTACTATCACATAGTGATGAAAGGAAAATTGCTAGAGATTAGCATTCCTTATTATGGAATCACCTACTAGTACCATCTTCCTGTATACCTTGGGTTGATGTTAAATGTCACTAAGCAAAGGAGCTCCATATGCAGCTCCTTGATATTCCAGTTAACAGAACAGCCCAAGCTTGGTCTCCTTTTTGTGTAAATAGTCCTCTGATATGTATAACACTTAATGGCAGGTGAAAGACTCCAGTGTTTCAACAGGGTGCATTTGTCATGTGCAGGAGGAGACCACAGCTGAGATGAACCACTCTGTGTTTATTTATATGGTTTACCTTGTTTCTGCCTCCTTTAGGGCTTTTTTAGTCAAGTTTTGAGCCAACAGTAGTTGAGGAGGCGTGTGCTGCAGGAATCAATGTGCTGATAGACCTCAAGCTGCCCCAGGGAGTTACTGTCAGGACCTGGTGGAACCAGGATAAACCCTGGGATGGATCTAATTCTTCCTGTTCCACACTTCCTTTGTTTTGTTTAGATTATGCTTTAATGCTTTGAGGTGTGCCTATGGATATATAATATGCTTTGCATAAGCGGGTGTGGTGTCATTTCCTCTGCCCAGCTTTGCTAATGCAAATTGACAATGTACAAATCCTTATTCTAGTCCTCTAAGAATCTCACTAGCAAAGGAACTGGAAATATGAATGGAGGATGAAAGAGGCTGATCCAAGCCCAGAAATAGAGTAGGATTTTTTAAGTTTCCAGAAATGACCACTCACCTGAGTAGTGTGATCCTAGGTAAACACAGGAAAATTCAGTATGGCTGTTTCTAGGATAGGTAGAAGAGTGATTAGTCCATGCTGCCCATTTGAGAAGAATAAATGGGTGAGTGTTTCCAACTCACTGTTTGACACCAAACCACTGAGTAACACAGTAAAAAAGAATTTTACTTAAAAGTGGTGATTCAGTATGGTTAGGAATAGGGAAGATGGTAATCCAGGAGATGAGATGAGAAAGGAGTTACAAAAGTCTTTTTCTTTAAATGAGCTCTAGGAAAATGCTTATATTTAACAAGAAGCTGCCAACAATGTTAGTACTCAGCAACTTTCCCTCTTCCCAGAATTGCAGTAGATCCACTGATAAAAGAATTTATGCTTGAGCACGCAGTACTGACTTAAGGTTAGTGCTTATGAATATATTAACGCTCCTTTCAAATTGTAAGGAACACAAAGACTTTAAAAATAATTAAGTGTATTTAAAAGCCTACTGCTTGTTTTATATGTTAGGTTATTTTGTTATTTAGGGATTTTCCTCTTCTGGATTTATGCTGTAGCACAGTTAATCAGCAGGCTGCACACAAAATGGCTGTTTCATGGAAAAACCCATGAATCAGGTGCCACTGAGCCCTCCTTGAAGTTGTGGTCTTCCATTGCATGGCCAAAGTTTAGAAACTAAATTGAGGACTAAACTGATAAACTGACACAAGGACTGCAGAACAAAGAACATGATGAGCTGGTCTTTTTTGTTCGTTTGTTTTTTAGATTTTTATTTTAAAAAGAAAGATTGAAGCTGCCCTTTTTCATTCAGAATATGTGAGTAGAATGCAAAGGTCTGCCTTGTAGGGTATCCCAATGCCAATGGTTTGAGCCTCAAAGTTTAGCTCTAAAACTGAAACTGTTTTTGAGGTAGAGGCATAATATGAATACATCTCATCTTCTCAGGGAAATATGTTAATTTTCTTCTTCAAATATTTTTTAGACAGGTAGTTCCATGATATTATCAAACGGTAAACAAACTAAATCTTGGAGCAACTTTGGAAACCCATACTGTATATTTGATTGCTTCTAAGTTCACTGTTAAGTCTTACTGGTCTTCCAGTCTGTAGAAATTATTTTGGGGCAGGGAGACTAAGTATTTTTCTGTACATGTCTCACAGGGACAGGAAGACAGAACACGATTTGTTCACTTACACGCTCTTGTGATGTAGAGAGAACTAACAACTCTGTGATTATAGTGTTAAGCAAAGTTGGGAGGCTAAAGCAGAAAATTTTCTGCCTTTGCTGTTACATCAGTGGTATGGAGAGAATGATACTGTTTTTCTTGTGCTTTGTTTCACCTCTTTACATTACAAGGTCTCCAAGGTACGGGTTGATGCTGATTATGGACATATATATCACACTGTTCACCAGAGACCAGTCACAAGCAGCACTTCTAAGAGTTATTATGGAACAAATAATAAATAGTATTGATGAAGAAATATGGACTGCTAAGAAGTGAAGGAAAATACTACCTCTTCTGCTGTGGAGTCGAAATTAAAAGAGCTTATAAGGTTTTTGCTTTTCTCCCTATGGGTGTTGTGTATTCTCACAGCCTTCACTAACCATTTCAGAGCAGGACAGCTGACCTTCAAAAGTAAATACGATTAAAGCTGAACAAATCAGGTAATTACAATAAAAACATGACTTGACAAGCAGCCTCTGGACAGAATTACAGTTCTATACACAGCCTTCACATTCAACTAGGATGATTTGAAATGGTAAAAATATTTGTTTTACTTTTGTTTGATATTTGTGGGACACTCCATTTCTAACCCATATTAGAATTCTTTAGAGAGGAAAAAAATAGTTCAACTTAAAAACTGAGTTCTTACATCCATCACCTGAAAGATGTTAACAAGGTGTTACCGGAGGTACCTGGTCCCCCTTTTCCACCCATCTCTTATGATACAGGATTTCCTCCCTGGCATGGCCCCTTCACTCTCCTTCTCTGTTGCTACAACCTGTTGGCAGCTCATAATTGGCCCAACTGCAGAGCGATGCAGAGAGGAGGAGCATGTGCCTGTCTTCAGCCTCTTCTTTCTCCTTTCCTCATTTGGGAGAAGTGCAGGTGCAGCCTCCCAGCTCTATGGGAAAGACTATGTGAATGGTGGGAACCAGAGATGGCAAAACTAAGTCCAGAGGAAGTTTAGAGCTCAAGATTAATGCTATCAATGTTGCTGATGTATTAGCACATCATGGTATCGGCACCAGCACTTAGAATTGAGAAAGACATTTCACTGTCACCTGTCACTGCTGCACTGCCTGATATTCCCAAAGCAAGGACGAGTTACAAGGTCCAGTTACAAGCTCCAGAAAAAAATGCTGAGCAGAGAAACAAGTGATCCGTGATGACATTACGGCACTGTGCACTAATATATTGGATGACTTGAGTGCTGTTCAGGCCAGTGATATTCCCTGTTATGGTAAAAGTTGGTGGTGTATCCCTTTACTTTGAAATTTTCCCCCCATGTTGACAATGAGCAACATTTCACTCTGTATAACTCACAACTAAGTAAAAGAAGGAGAAAATATGCTGAAAGCTGTGTGAGATCTATCACTGCTGGAGTGCATGGAGTACTGCATATGGTGATGTCACCCAGGAATAGTTCCTAGTTGTAGCAGGGGTAGATTGGTAAGGGGTGAAGCAGAAGAAGAAGTTCTTTCTCTACACAGTGCTCTCCAATCTTTCTGCCCACGGGCTCAGAGTAGAGTGATACTTGATGACATCATGATATTTTGCTTTCTGGTGAAATACCCAGATGGAAACAACCTTACTGTGGAGACAGAGAAATGAAATCCAGAATGTGCCACTGAAAACATGCAGGTCAACCCTGAAACACAAGGTCAGAGAGGGGAACCAACACTCCCTGGATCTGCAGGATATCAATAAATTCTTGTTTCCACTGTAGATCTCACAGCATTGAAAAAAAATTAGTCAAATTACTGTAGAAAAAACTCCTAAAGGCACTTTAATCCCACTGAAACCAATTTGAGCAACACCCTGTAAAGCACAGAGTGCTCAGGCCTACAGCTGAGAAAGCACCATAATCTAGTTTAAAAAGATTAGATAGGTGATCTGATCTTGTGAAATCCCTGGTGCTACTTCCATGTCAAAGAGTTTAGCAGGATCAGGCACATGGTGGAACAAAGTCCCAAACAGACAGGAGACCTGGGATCATTTGGATGTGTCTGGCAGAAGGACCTGCTTGTGCAGACTTGCTTGGGGTGTGGGTCACAGAGCAGCATCTGCAGGACTGTATTTCGTAGTGTTACTGTAGCACCTTGGAGGTTAAATGCCATTCTGTCCTTGGCTATGACTCAGGGCACAAGTTGCCTGAGCTAGTGGAGATTCAAGGTGGCACACCCATGTGGTACAGCTCTGTGCCATACAGAAGGATCCTAAAGCATTGTGGTGGCACTGGCATGGCACAGCACCAAGTTTGTCAGATGTGCAAGAAGCTGGTGCTTTTTCAGAGGTGCAAGAACACCACCATGGTGCCATGTCTGGGCTGCCTCTGCTCCCAGTAGGAGCTCAGGTGCTGCTGGCCTGAGCATCTCTGCACAGTGTAAAAACATCTAGTCCCAAACTAGAACCCCATCGTGCACAATATTTGACAAATACAGCACAGAAAGACACCTTGCCCCAAGGAGTTTACTATCTAAATAAAATGGAACTAGTGTAGAATGCACATTGCTCAGTGTATAAAGCACTGCTTGTCACTTTTTCTGCCAGCAATATGCCAGAAGTCAAGCTATTAAATTGCAGTTAGCAGATGGGCTAGGTACTCCCATTGCTTTTGCAGAGTACCATGCAGCAACCACAGCTCTTCATCATGCACCTGACTCTATCAAAAATCCATAGTTATATCATAAAGAGTGATATAATATCTCCAAGCTCGATGAGTTATATGCCCCTCATTAATATACCCTTTATTTTCAGGGAGCTCCCGTCTTTTGAAAGGGTGAAGATTACTTGAGGTTTAATAAATGAACTGCTGCAAAGGAACATGTTGCCCTCCTCCTCCTAAAAAGATGCTATTTATATCAATAATCCCATTGTGAGTGTTACTCCAAACCTCAGAACAGAACAGTGACAAGTTAACCAACCATTTTTGTAATAACATTTACTGCCCTTTATGAAGTTAACAAATCTATTTTTCAAATTTCAGTCATTTAGAATACAAAGGGAAAAGCCATTTTTTCATATGATAAAATGTAGCTGCTGCTGGAATCAAAGAGTCAACCACATTTTTTTCATTAATTTGATTATTCTGAAATGATTGATAAGATTAATTAAAACTGGTTTGATTCAGAGATCTTCAGAGGACCTCTCTACAGAACTCTTGAAATTTCTACTTGAATAAAAATGGAACAGCATCTATAGGGAGACAGATATACCCAGCATGCCTTTTTTCCTCTCTAACTGTATGATAGTTATTATGCCTATTATTCTCATTTTGAAGCTTCAGTCCATCAGGAATATTTTGAGAATCTTTTAGTGGGGTGTAGAAGAAAAGAAAAACAAGCCTGTGAAATAAAGAAAGGGTGAAAGAAGGAAAGGAAAGAAGGAAAGAAAATGAAAGAAAAGGAAATAAAAACCCCTAAAACTTAAGTATAATTTCAACCAATTAAAAATGCTCAGCTAGTCTGTTGAACCTTTCAGGGAACAGATAATTTCACCTCCCTGAACAAAATGCCTTGAAGTCTTCCTTTAAAGCTGTGAATAAGCAGTACCTTTTTACCCCCTCCCCCCGTCCCCTTCCCCTACCCCCCACCCCCCCTTTCCTCGTCTGGGACCTAGAGCTAAGTGTACCTATTAAACCAATAGTATTTGCATGAATAAAACCAAACTTGTATTACCAGATCAGGGTCTAAGTCTTCAATATTATACACATAAAATACCGTGCTTAGGGAGGGTTCAATCTACCCTCTGGAGCCACAGATGTTCTTCTTGAGTATGTCTACAGCAACCTTTCAGATGGCATTTATTTTCCCGTTTCATAATGTGCCCTATTTTTGACTAGTCTTCAGCCTAGGTGTCCTGCTTCTATAAATAAAACAACCAGCAGAAGGGCATGGGTGACACTCTCTTCCTTAGAATTTTTTTTGTCTAAATGTGCTCCCCAGGATAATTATTTTGTAACATCTCAGTAGAATCACATTATTCAAACAAATTTCAGTAACCATCAAGAAAACATAATCAATAAACACATTGCTATGTCCTATCACTGTTACGATAGGTATGGCGATAATCTAGCCAAAATTTTGATATGTGTCTAATTATAAAACCCCCAAATATTCAGTAGACTGCTATTCAGTAAATGGGCTTCAGTGGGCTTTGATATTAAACATGCATGTAGGTGTTTTTCCAAATTTGGTCCCATAAAGAACAATATACTGAATAGGTATCATGAGGGAAAGTAACTCTGTTTAAACAAGTAGAAAGA
This sequence comes from Lophotriccus pileatus, assembly GCA_035583135.1. Taxonomy (NCBI): domain Eukaryota; kingdom Metazoa; phylum Chordata; class Aves; order Passeriformes; family Tyrannidae; genus Lophotriccus; species Lophotriccus pileatus. The sequence continues at coordinate 64,514,414 of JAWWES010000081.1, read as the reverse complement.
AACATGCAGGAAACTTCAGGAGATTGAAGTAAGGCTATTGATTAAACAAAACGGTTCTTGATCTATCTAATGCTGATAGTACCAGTCATGAAACATTGTAAGGCAGTGAAAAACTGTTCCTCATCCCAAGTCAATAGGAAGTTTTGGCATTTACTTTATTGCGGCCAAAATTTTTTTTCGAGACTTTTCTCAGCCATTCATGTGCTTATAGTAATGCACACACCTAAGAGCCATACTTTATGCCACCACATTATGGTTTAGTCAGAGTGCACATTACATCTCTCTTTACAGTCCTGGGCAAGAATTTCCATATCTATATGAGTCTGGCTATAGTAAGCTCATGTACAATGTAGGCCCACATTTGCATGTGAAAAGTCATCAAGAATCAGGAGGAAAAGTGCCTACCTCAGTAATTTTTAAATAACTCAGGCCATTAATTGGTAACCTTTGTTTCTTCTACTTGCGCAGCCATAAATTAGTTTTATGGATTAAGTATATTTGAACTTTTAAAAATGCTTTTATAGCTTAAAAAGCAAAACACTGTATCTAAAATCACACTTCAAAAACAGTGGGGGATAGAGCAGGGGGTGTCTGAGAGCTGATTAGGACTCTAATATCTATTGTTACTGGGAAAAAATCAGTCTAGTTAATAATTTGAGCAACACCCTGGAGGTTCGTGGAAGAAAATATTAAAATTAGTAAAATCAGTTTTCACAACAAAAAAATCAGCATGTTGTTTGTTTATAAAGAGAAGCTTTAGGAAGGCAACAGCCATCAGCCAGCTGTATGTGGCATACCAGTTGAAAGAGAGAATATGAGAAACCTCTAGTGTTATTATAAAATTGGAACCTCCTTGACTGTCATTTGTGATTTCATTACCAATTTGATGTCCTTACCCCCAACATAATCTTTTAAGCACTGGAGAAATCACACATAGTCTTCCACTTTCCTGACAGGTTTGATGATAACAGATGCAAAGTGCATATGCGGCACTTGGGACTTAGAACTTGTGGGACGGTGTTATGCTGGTGGAGATGGACTTGTATTCTGCATAGCTGAGGTTTTGCAGGGACACACTGTGGTTTAAAAGCTTTTGACTTTTGGTTTCCAGAAGGGACCAGAAGTGAAGAGGTGGATTCCCAGGCAGTAGTTGCTCAGCATTTAAAACAATTTCATATGTTAGAAATCAGGTTTATACTGTGGGGCTCTGCTGGCTTTGGAACACCTCCAAATGGTGTAATCATTCACACGGTACTGGTATGAAGCAAAATGGTATTACAGCAGCAAGGGGTCAACTGTAGACATTCATCAGAGTTGCTGCTACTGCTTGCTATGGAAGTCCTCTAGAGGAAGCTCTCACTATTGCTAAGGAAGCGCATTCCTGAATTCCCCACCCCCGTGCCTGAATGATGCAATTGAAAACCAACCAGCCAAAAACCACAGTAGTTCCCTTTTCTTGCCTTGTGCTTTACAGCCACTTTCACCTTGTCTTTTCAACCATGCTAAGGCAAGATGTTAAAAGAATAAACCATGAAACCAGGAATGTTTTGCATAATCGCATGACTCCAGGAGATGGAGCCTTAACAATACCATTTCTGGATGTATCTTTAGTAACTTTTGCCTCTCTCACTGTGCTTGGCTTGAAACTGGCAGTAACTTTGTTCCTGGACTCTCTTCTACCAGCGGTGGCTAAAGATATGTTTTTTTACAGCTGTGAACAGTTAGAGAGCTTCCCGGAACAAGCAGCACCATGTGGACAGAACTGAAGATATTTTCCCAGCCTGACTGCCTTGCAGAGTAGTTTCACAGGTATATTTTTTCTTCCTTGGCATGGATTTTCTGCCCTGAAGTGGAACTCAAGAAATTCCAGAGGACATCTAAATATCTGCTTCAGTTCCATACTAGAGATAAATTAGATGGGGAAATTGCTTGTTGGTGTCAACATTAGGGAAACAACGGGCCTAATAATTGTCTCTTGGCAGATGCTTTCAGATCTACAGTGGTAGGTCTCACCATGTTGGACAAGCATGCTCTTCTACTTCACTTAACTGTAGCATGTTTCAGTACTCTTTCAATCTGGGCACTTTGGTATCAGTCTCTTTTAGGAGAAAATGTAGCTAAATGGAAGAATGGAGCTAAAGGAAATATGGAAATAAGTACATGTATTCTCCTGAGTTTTCTCCCCATTCTTAAGCATTCATCTGAGTCTTTTTAGGCTTTCAGGATCTTGCCTTTCCCACTGCATATAGACTTGCACTGATTTCCCTTAAACATCTGGCATCCCATCTTACTCCTGCAGCCACTGAGGTATCTGAGCACTTCTCAATAAATGAGGTGACAGGAGAAGTTTTCCTTTGGAATCACCAGATTTCTTTGTCAGATAATTAGTTACTCAGTTACCAGTTCATGAGAGCAGGGGATTTTTCTAGGTGCCAGCCAACTCCTCACCTCTGACTACCTTTGGGTGAAGACATGATAATAGAGGCTCAACTACTTTTTATTGTTATCTCTATCTTCATGTTGTGGAATCCCAGTCCAAGAAGGAGGTAAAAAGGATAGCTATCCAACTAATCCCTAACAGATTGTTTAATAGAAGGCCCTCACATTTCTCAAATCTATATGCAAATTCACCTCCTCAAAGATGAAAATATCATTTGTTCAGTGAGAGATTCTTCAAACTGTTTTAGAGATCCCACTCATCACATCTCTATCCTGATTATTTTGTGCAGATGAATATTTTTACCTGTTTGAACATGTTTGTATCTTGATTCAGCAGAAGGCTGATAGAGGTTTTCACCAGTCAAACTGAAGCAATCCGTCAATCAAATATTGGCATGACGAGCAAGTGAAATATATCCTTAGTCTATCAGTCTTTCATTCCCCCCATCTTCAAAGTTACCCACTCATACAGACCAATTGATCCAGAGGCTGACAGTGGTAGTCTTGCTCTGATTTCTTTGTGACAGAGTATCTTGACTTGTTCTAGCACTTACTTTCCTTTGCTTTGTGGTTCAGCAACAAACATGCACACTATCTCTAATTAATATGTTTGAAATTCTATCCTGGCCCACAGCACTGAAAAAAAATCTCAAAAGTCTTTAACTGCAGTAGCTATTAATCAGCCCTAAGCCTTTGCATTTGTCCTAATTCAAAGCATTTGTTTCACAACATATTTTCTGCATACCACACCAGTGTTGATCAACGTAGGTTTCAAAATTCTTGTTTATTTTATTTTACAGCATGTCAGTCTGGGAAGTCAGACAAAAAAGCAAAAAAAGAAAGAAAAAAAAAAGGGCTGTTTATATGTCTCATGCTGGGGAATTTCAGACTCCAGCGGGGTTCAATGGAGTGTGTGTCACCATCACAGAGCGTGCTAAGGAGGCACACTGAGTGGGAGCTGGTGATGAGAGAGAAGGGGCAGAAGAAGTCTGCATTTGGCAGCTGAGAAGACATAAAGTAAAACAAACAACAGTTTTTGCAGAGAAGTCTCTTTTATGCTGTACAATGGATGCATGTTATTATTGGCCCACATTATCTATTCTGCTGCATAAGGGGAAGTAGCCTCTTTCCACAAAACTCAACCCTACCACGCACAGAAGCTCTGCTGTGTGGCCTCTGAAGACCTCAGGAAAGACACTAGAATTGTCTCTAAACAGAGATGTTGCCTCAGAGATGGGGAGGAGCAGCATAATATGTTGTTCTCATCCAACTCTGTAGCAGTTCCCTGAGAAAATTAAATAAAACAACCCACCAAGCAGATACAGCCATCCCAGAACTCCTGATGTGCTAAGGGTGGATCTGGGCAGTCTCTCTCAAAAATTTTGCAACGAGAGTAGAGGGAAATTTGGGATTTTTTTTTGCCTCAGATCTCTCACACATACATCGACTCTCTGAATAAGGACTAACACATTGCTGTGAGCAATGACTTATCCCTTTCTAAAATACTTCTCCATAAGGATAATATTTGCCCCTGAAATGAACTGAATTTATTAAAATATCAGGTATTTTTACAGTATGCAGGTATGCTGACATGTTCCATAGGGTCTGCTAGCTCTAACATTCATTGTACAATAATACTGTCAAAATAATACAATAATACCTACCATGAGAGAGTATACTTTTAAGGAAAATGTACCTACCAATTTCCAGGAAAGTGTAACTGCGAGGGAAACACAACTACAGATGCAGCTGAGGTTTCTCTGCCCATTTTTTAAAGGAGATACTTGGAAAATATAGGAAAAAAAAGTTGTTACTTTACCTGAATAAAAACTACAAGCTTTTAAAAACGCATATGTTAAATAAGTACCAGATTAAATAAATAAATAGTAAACCCCACCCCCAAACTAGACCAACCAACCAAACCAAAAACTACCACCACACTTCCCCCTAAAAGAGGAAGGAAAAGCTTTAAATCCAACTCCAGTCTTGCCCACTCTGTCCTTGTAGTTTCTGTGTTTGGGTTGAAGTGACTCACTGTCCGATCTTTTGGGAAAGCCTTCCGTCACCTCTGAGGCAGCCGCTCCTGTCTGTCACACGGGTCACACTCCTCTGATCAAGCTCAGCACCTCGCTCCAAAAAGGAGGCATTTCACCCACCCACCCAGAGCTCGTCTGACCTATTCTTGCAAGAGTATATGATAAAGTAGTACAGAAAAATCAAAAAGATACTCCCCTCCACAGCAATATGATATTGTCAGCTTTCTAAACAGTGCTTTCACCTCACCTTGGCTATGCAAAATTTTTATGACTTAAATGGCAGGAGATGTTACTTTTTAGCTGATTTCCCCTCCTCCCCTCCTGCGGGAGCACTCAAGGACAGAGGACTTACTGGAGGCTGGGACAAAACAGTCTTATCTATAGGACATCACTGCTTAGAGCAAATATTGTTTCTAGCTTCTGATTCCCTTTTTCCCTAAGGTAAGTTTAACTCTCATTTAGTTTAGGCATTTAGTTTGCCTTTGCTTTGTTCCTTCCCTGAAGTGCCCAAAAGCAAAACATAATGCTGTGTTCCTGTTCCCTGTTGGTGTAAAAAGATTTCTGCATTTTTGTCCAAAAAGAAGTGCAGAAATAAAAAACTGTGTGATTTTTGTTTTGCTTTTGTTTTTATAGAATTTTTAATTTCTCTCTTTTGCGAAGACTCAAACAATGTTTGAGAGACACTAGAAGGGATATCATAAAAAGGAAAAACTAAACTTCCTCAGGTTCAAGATACAGTTGCACTACTACTGCCTTTAATCCTGCTGCCACCTTTTTCCATACAAAAATGTCCATCTGGAGTTTGAACACAGCTTACACTTGATTTAAACAGCTGATTCACTTATATTTTCATCTTGAACTTTTTCATGTTCCTTGCAGGAGAATGAAGAGTTTTATGCCTCTGTATCTGTTCTCATTATGTTACAATTCCAGTAAGCTGTGCTTTGGAAAAGCCTGCCAGTCAGATGGGATATTAGACTCTCATTTCTGACAAAAGCATTTGAAAGGGGTTGGGGGGAGGTGTGAATAGGAAAAGAAAGGGAGTGGGGAGAGGAAAATATATTTGAGATTATGTCTCTTAATGATAAAGTTGTAAAGTTTGTGGCAGCAGTTAGGTTGAAGAAGATCTCTTGGGACAAAAAAAAAGGGAGGGTAAAGGTCAGTGGGATCTACATGTGTTTTTTTTTATTTTTCTGTCTATCTTCAGAATTAATGTTACTCAATGTATAGGGGAAACATATTTGTCCATATCCAGAATTAATACATGACCTTAACAATATTCAGTACTTAATTCTTGCACAGATTATTTTCCCCCATAGCAGTAGATCACACAATAAAATGCGAAGTTTCTAAGACAAGTCTCTTTTCTTAGTTACAGAATAGTGAGAGTTTTTTTGGTAAAGCAGCAAATATAATCCAGATCTCCTAATTATTCAGATCAGTATGTGTACCTCTAGACCATTAAGCACTACAAAAATCAATGAACTACATGATGTAATAGGACAGTGGGAATGTTCTACAGCTTGTCCTTGACAGATGTTGTATTGACAGCAAACAGCCCAAAAGACAAAGCCTGTACCATGACAATTCCACAAAATCACTTAAAAAACCAAGAAGAGTAACAATCCTTAGGGCTCCAAACCTTCCAAATTAAGGAATTAAAATCCCTATAAAATGTCTAACCCCAGAGGCTTTTTACTGTAGAATTATCACTGGTAAATATATAGATTATTTAATTAATCCACTTGGTTTTAAGTTGTCTGCTCTTTTGTTTTCCTTCTGTGCCTCACTTTGGTGGTTTGAGCCCCCTGGCACCTCCATAAATTGCTGAGAGGTGTCTGGTAGAAAGGATCGAAAGTTCACAGGCACAGGTGGATGTGGTGTAAGGGACCTCATCCCCATGTCTCAGTCCCATCTCCACTCAACATTTGCCCCTTGGATGCAGTCTTAAGTTCAAAGGCACACCCAAAGTGGCACCCCAATGGTACAGTCTTGCCAGCTTTGCTTTTAATGAGATCAGGGTTTCACTAGGCTCTGGAGTCTGTGATTCAAATGCTCTCCTCACTGTTCAGTTAATGGGATCAGAGTAGCTCCATCTGTAATGTGCGGGTTGTCTCCTGGGTAATCTGCCTCAAGGAGATGAACTGAGAAGCTTACACCTTTAAATATGATGCAGTCAAGGAGAATTATAATTATTGCATGTATTAACACTGTGTACAGGGCCCAAATTACATGGCATAGAAAATATGAAATAAAATGGAATATTGCAATAGCCAATAGTCAGGAAAGAAACCCTCATTTATTGAGCATTATCTATGCTGTTGGAAAACTTTGCTGTGGAGAAAAGAAACAGAAGATGCATTCTCCCTGTAACTATTGGAAGTCCTCTAGGGCCGTGAGGCAGATCATCATACTTAGCTTGTATGTGGGAGTTGGAAAGAACTCCATCAGCTTATACTGTCATTTCTTCTTCCTCAGGATCAGACTTTTTCCTTCCTTTAAGATCAGAGAACAAGTTTTGTCTCTTTTGCTGTCCAGCCTGGTTCATTCATCTAAGCACACTGTTTAGTTAAAATAATAGGTTTTTTCAGAAGAATTGTTTCCAAAAGCTGTCCAGTCTCTGGATTCTCTGCACTGACAGAGTAAGGAAGAGGTTGAGTGAATTTGAGAAGTCATATTTGAAGTTGACTATAGTATCTGGGTGCCCAGTTTACTTTTCTGTTAGTGGGAATTATGCATATAAAACCCTAAGCTTTTGAAAAGCGTAGCCCAAAGGCTTGACTTGTCAGTCTTAGCCTAAAGGAATGCAGGTGTCATCAGTTATAAATACAGTTGTTGGTATGTAGCTGTCAAACTACTTGATTTACATGTATAAAGATTATTTTAACCTCCAAATATTGGATCTCCTGGTGTTGTCCAAATTGAATACTGAGTAGAAAACTGCACATACGAGATTAGGCTCTGATACCTCAAAGAGCCTTCAGGAAACTTAGCCTTTGCCTACCTAGAGTTGAAGTCACGGGCACTAGAAGCTGAAGAAAAATATATTTTAAAATATTGATCTAAGCCCTATTTATTTGGCCCAATAAATGTTGTTATCTGACATATTAACTTTATTAGTATTGGGCACTGATTTTAACTGCTTCTTTCACCATTAGGATGTCTAAATTCCCACATAAAAGACTGTCTGAGTCCTCGTCAAATAGATTTTCTTCCCATTACGTACAGTTTGAAAGTCATTGTAATTTCCACATAACAGGAACTCCTACTGTCCAGACATTTTTCCAACTAATTAATTATTCTATATGAGTTAAATTATAGTAACTGAAGCTATTGTTCTCTGCTTCAGAAATCTGCTCCAAAGAACAGAAACACAATGTTTTGTTAAAGGTAGGAGTAAGACACTTTCACTGCTTTTGTTGAGGGCTTCCTTCACTCTTCCTTCACATCAAACAATATTTTTTTAACCTGATTGCTACCTCATACAATACAAATGCCCAAGTCAAAGTAATAAGCACCTGAAGTTAACTAAAGCCTTTCCAGTTTTTTTGGTTCCAAATATTTTACTGGGGATCACAAAAAAGCACCTTAGGGACCAGCTTCAGAAAAGACTTGTGTTTGCAGTAAACCTGAGCATGCTGTGCAGTTTCATTGACATCAAGAGTAGAATACCTCAAGTGTGGATGGAAGTCATAGCTGTAATGCATCTCTTTTTTAAAGTTACATACTCCATGTGCATGAGAAAACAGGATCTCACAACTACAGCTTCCAGATGCAGACTTGTACAAAGTTTTAAAAGCCTGTGGGAAGTGGCACGCTGAGTTAAAGAACTTGATATGTAAGTAATTATGTAGCAGACAAGAAACGAGGTGAAGAAAATAATGGAATAAGAGCTTTTAAGAAAGCTAAATGATTGCTCAAATCTCTCCTCCCCTTGTGATTCCTGACCTCCCTTAAGCTAAGGCAGGCACGATAAAAGATCTACACATTTTCTTCTTCTAATAATTTCCTCAGTAATCAAGGAGCGGAAGTTGTTCAGTGTAGTATCATCAGTTGGAAGAGGTTTGCTCCAGCATTTGTTTCTCATGCCAAGAACATAAAACTGTCTAATAAGAAATCTTCCACACATGAGCTGGGAATAGAACTGAAGTAGCAATCAGCAGCTGATTGAGGCTACCTGAGCCCACTGACCAGCTGACCAAGCAGGAATTTCAGCAAGTGGTTGCTGAGCTGTTTTAGACTAGTCTGTGCATCAGATCCCCCCAGCTCTGATAGAGACTCTACTTTTTGGGCAAAATCCTACAATGACTTGCAAGGCTATACGAGGACCACACTGCAAGTATGTTTGGAGGTAGAATAGATAACAGAGTGTCCCCCCCAAAAAAGGTAACATTTAGGTGAGTCTTGTGCACTAGGAAGTGGAATGGATAACTTAGGGGGATAGAAAACTGAGGAAATGTGATCTTTGTTATTTGTTCTACCATAATCTTTTACCTCCCACCACGAGTAAGGAACATTTGGGTGGATAAGTAGATCCTTTGGCTTGGTTTAATGCCAGCAATGAGAACATTTGTGAAGCAAAGCCAAGCATGCTGGCAAACATCCATTGATCATTCTTTCCTTCATTAAAGTCCTCTCACCTTGTGAGAATAAATTGATTACGCTGCCATAGGACACGCTTCCTCCAGCACTTCAAAGCCTGCAGAGGTGGAAGCTGGATTTGGGCCATAGTGCCTGGAGCCTTCAAGAGTTAATTAAACATAATAGTAACCTATATATTTACAGGTCCCTTTTTGATGACAGCAACAGAATAGAGGTTAACCCTACTTTTCAGGTTCTCCCTCAGGATTTGTTTGAACTTTGCTCTTGTTCCACCATCAGGCATGAACTAAGTTCTTCAAGTCACAGAGAAATACATGCTGAATCTCCATCTGCAGACATGGATTGCAGGGATGGAAGACTGAGGGCTTTGCCGGAGGTTATGCATGAAAACTGTGGCAAGGTGCAGTTGTATTATTTCATCCTCTTCTTTTCTCACAAATTCCCTGCCACCCCTCCTCGTCTCTGATGAATCATTAGAATACCAATACATAAATAAGTATAAATGACATGTAGGCACTGGCTGAAAGTCTGTAAAGCATCTTACTGCTGCTGCTGAGGTGGCAAAGAATGAGGATCAGAAATCTTTCAGATTTACCAGTTCTAATGCAAACAGCATTTATTTAAGCTTCCACATAAAGATCAACTAAGAAGCTTTAAAGACATCGCTAAAACCTTCAAGCTGCATAACATTGATGAAAAATTGACTCAGAATCAACACGCTGCACCGTACTTACTAGCCCTGACAAGGTGGATAAAAATAGCAAGGAAACAATGCTGACGTCAATCAAAGACTGGGTGAGCCAAAGAGTTTTGCAAATACTCCCACGTGGAATGAGTCAGAGATGGAACGTAGAGTCTGAGAAACACAAGGCAAGCAAAATCTCTTTAAAAGAAGTTTCACTGTGTTGCTCAGAAGCCTTGGACAAGTTGAATTTAAAGCAACAGAGAAATATTTTTGAAATGAGGGGGAAAAAGAATCTTGAAGGTGTTTCAGTCCATGGGCATGACAAGAGGTTCTCCTATGATTTTTTTCCCCCAAAGCTTTCCAAATAAAATGTTAGATGTGATAAATAAAACCAGATCTTTTGGCAGTATAAATTTCCCCGATGAAGTCTGGCAACAAGAAATCTGATGCTTATGTCTTCATATGAAGATGTGATTAGCATCCTGCAGGACAGATCTGGTACAGAGTACTGATGTCTTCTATCAGTAAGCAGAGAGAAGGACAAGTCCAGCAGCTGATGGACAGAGCATGGCATGACATTATTTGGTACTTTAGGATAGGAAGTAAAAAAAAAATATTGCAGCCAACTGCAATTTGGAGAGAATTTTGAGAAGTCATGAAATTATTATGAAAAATAATAAAATAAAAATAAAAAAGAATGGAAATAAAAAATAATTAAAAACAAACACTCCCCCAAATTAATAATAATAAAACAAGCAAACAAACAAAAACCGAAAACCAAAAACACAAGTGCCTACCATAACTCTCTAAACACATCAAACAACCAAAAATGTCCTAAGGTCTATAGAAGACGTTATTTTTAGATGTAGTAGTCTAAGGTCTCATATACATGCAATTCCAAGTATTTTAATGTTTGTGTTTACTTTGGAGAATTCTAAAATAATCAAGTTTTGTAAAATCTCTCATTCTGAAATTGAACTAGATGTCTTTTCACATCATTTGAAGACCTATCCCTTATAAAAGTACTCATTTTTTTGCCAACACAAGTAAAAATATCTAGGATTAGAAATTTCAGGAGCGATGTTTCCTTTTTAAGCTCACTGTATGGAGTACGATCATCTTGATCCATAGGGCATAGAGACAGTAATCCACAGTAATTATTTGCATCCACAGTAATCAAAGCAAGTATTTTCCTAACTTCATTAGGCCTGGGACCAAGTTTCTCAGCAATTTCATGCAAATAGCTTTCTTTTATCCTGTTAGGAAAGGTGCGCAAATGTGGTGTAACACACAGAATCTCCAAATGCCAGCTCATGTCACAATAAACATCTTTCCCAAGGTGAGGAAAGAGGTCTTTTTTTCACAAAGCTTTTATCTGCTCTCTGATTTTTTTCCCTGAGTCAGGTCTTTTCCCCACAGACACTTATTTTAGCAGCCGGTTTTACAGCATTTAAGTTTGCACAATGCAAAATTTACTCTATTTTGTCCTGAAAAAGATCCTTGCCAATAACCAAACTCTTTTTCATTCCAGAGCTGGTTCTTCTTTATAATGGGCTCCCAGTCTTTTAGCTATCTCAGTGACCACTTGCAGATTTGGGTCTGAAGTAGGAAAACAGAACACCTGTAAGGGGACAGCTAAGAGACACTTTTTGTCTTTCTTTTTTTTTCCTCCACTATATGTTCTTCATATTTTACTTATATTTCTTTGAAGTTTCAGCCTTTTGCAACTGTTGAGTAAGGAAGATTAAAGCTATTATTGTTTTATTAAAAATTCAGTGCTCTTTGCCAATCCTTTCCTGTTTTTTTGACTGAAAAGCCAGCCCAAACTCAGATACTATCTGTGGGTAGGAAGCATCTGAACAGAAAATGCTATGGTCTCTGATGGTTGCGAGGAAAATCAAATATTTTATATACACACAGACTAATAATTAGCCCTTTTAAAGAGACAGCAAGTATTCACTTGAAGACCCATCTAATAGTATATGTAGTCATACACCGTATTCTTAAGATTCCTTTATGTGGCAGAACAATGGAATTTCAGATCAAGACTGCTAAAGTAATCATGCTTTTCCTTTTAATTTCTGGAATGAGTGTAAAACAATGTTTAAGTTCCTTTATGTGAAGATTTAGACACATGAAATGATTCTATCCTTCCTCTACCAAAATCATAAAATACTGGGAAAGCATAACTGCTATTACATTTTGGAAGAAGAGTTAAGTACCAAACCATAGTTTAAGGACAGGTATATAGGCCTTATTTACTGATAGTGTCAGAACAATTTAACTGTTTATTGTTGCAGGCTTTTGGCTTAACTGAAGGCTTTGGTTGAAGGTGGAAGCTTCATTTTCGGCCTAGGGATGACCTCTGAAAGATGCAGCAACCTCACAGGAGAAAAATGGCTTATCTCCAATGCTAATTTAAATACCTCAAGACTGTGACATGTCAGTGTAATGTTATGGTGGAAATACTGGGAGAATGCACCTGCCCCGGTTAATAAAGTGACTTATTAGTCGACAGAACCTTTTCTGGTGGCAATTGTCTGCATAGCTCTTTGTGGGAAAAGTCCTACTGTTTGTCTAGTGATGGAGATATTATTTTATTCAGTAAGATTGATACCATAATTTAAATGGGGATTGCTGAAGGATTTCTGGGTGAAATCTGACCAAGAGTAAGCATTAAGTTCGGTGTTCAAACAAAAGTATTTGCACACATTTTAAGCTATAACATGCAAGGATATGGGCTCTATATAACCGGTTTCTTTTAATAACTCCAAAGTTTACTATTTGGAGTAGTAACTGTGTTGTAACCTGTCATCAGGATCAGGCCCTTAAGTACTGTAAAGCAAAGGTCTACATATAATCTGACTAATGTATGTATTTTGTAAGCAATTGCTATCATTTGTACTTTGACAGGGCTTTCTGAAACATTACAGAGAAATGAAGAATACTTTTAATTTTTACTGTATTAAATTATACTTTTATTAATTATTAAATAAAGCTTATTACTAAAAGTTAATGAAAGAAATTATCATTATTATATCTGCCACAAATAAAAAATCTACCTATTGTATTGTACAGATGATTCTGTCCATTAATTGGTTTATAGACCCCCAAACCTAAGGGAGTGTTGGAAATTTCCAGGATTTCCCTAAATCTCACATATATGTGAGATTTCTGATGCAGTTGAAAGACATGTGCTCTGTATTACTTTGAATGCTTCTGCTTTTACTTCACTCTTGTATTATCTCTCTCTTTTCAATCACTGCATGTTTAACATTAATACAAATAAATTACTGATTCATAGTCACATATGTTAGCTCTTGAAAGTTCTCCAGGCATGTGAATTTACCTAATTTTATATTTTGGAAGAAAGAAGCAAACTATTGACTGAATAGAAACTAAGCTTTACTGTTGCTTCTGCATCTGGCATGACTGACGTTTGTCCAGTTTCACAGGTGCAGAGGAAATTTATGGGTAAAATATTTTGGAGTTGCATATATTTTATATATATTTCCTTACTTTCCTAAGATGTTTTATTCCAGGATAAATTCAACAGATTATTTTTGGTTATGATTCTGGGTGGTGGAAGACAAAACTACCTTGGTCTCTGTTACTTTGTTACACTATGCATCACTTTGAAATTCACCCATTTTGTAGGAATCTACTGCTTGGTTGCATATTTGGCTGGATTCAGGGAAAGAGATATTTTGAGTTTCTCTTTATTTTGAAAAAGAAAATGTGATGTTTGCTGCTTAAGTATGTTTTTGGGGAGTTGTTTTTTTCTTTGTTCCCCTCCCTCCTAACATAAAGTATCTGTGATACTCACTGCTATGTAGTGGCTCTACTATCTATTGCGGAAAAAGTACCTGAGTATGTTGGGCAGGAAGTGCACCCACTGGGCTGTCCACAAAGGAGGTCTCTGAGGGCATGGAGCATAGATCCACAGAACAAAGAGTGAAAACAAGCCATATGCTGGAACCTGCTGGCCTCTATTGCAAAGCTCTACAGTAGTTTTCTTCCAGTAGAGGATGGGAGGTTTTTTTGTGCGGGCATACCTGCAAAGCTATGCATCACTGCACACTAAACCAGCAGAGACACAGTATCAGAAAGTGCCGGTTGAGGGGCCCCCACCAAACTAGGGGAGAAATCCATTGATATCATCTTTGCTAATCTTTCTTTCTGGCAGTTACTTCTACTCGTGCTTTGTGCAGGCCCTGGAGAATTCACCCTTACTAAAAAAATTCAGAAATGCGCATGTAGGACATGCAGCTTTGCAATTTTGATGTATTCATGAAGTCATGCAAATACTGTATGTGAGGTACTAGTCAGGGAGACAGCTTCAGTTAAAATAGCTGACATACATATCTGGATAGACAGATGAACTATGCTGAGGTGAAAAGTATAATCGTGCTTTTAATATTCATGAATCGTGTGTGGCTATACAGATCTTTGGGGACAGAACGAGACAATATGGAGACAGATATGTTCAGAAAAGTTGGATGTCGCTGGACAATCATATGAATGTGATCCCAGAAGCAATGCTTCTCAGGACATTATTTTCTTATAAGGACAATGTCCTTGATCTTGAATGACTGTGGGTTTTAAGTATGTCAGTATGTCAGTATTTTCCACTGAAGTCGTTTGACATGACAACTTTAAGATACACAAAATATATTCTACACATAAACTACTGGAGCTCAACAATAAATACCTGGTAAATAAATACCTGGTATAACTATCTGTGAATAATGTATATGCACACAAAGATATACATATATACATATATATATATATATATATGTAGCACTATACACAAATGTATATAGAAAAATAAGTATATAAACATATGTATATGCATATTTATATGAGATTCCTACATATTGTTAACAAAAATGGACTATTCAGAAAGTAACAGGCTTATTTATAACAAAAAAAGGACATCACTCATTTTACTTGCCCTTGCTTTACCATCTTACCCGTCTCCTTGAAATGTTCCTTCTTATTGTGGTAAAAAAGCAATTTCATATTTCTTAGCTGCTGATTGGAATATCTAGTAATGCATAGCACTAACCTGTTTCAAAACATACCCAATATGATCTTGTAAGTCATCACAGCTGTAGGGGCTGAGCTAGTGTTAGGAAGACTAAGGAGAGATATCTCTTTCTTTAGGTTTTGATATGGTACCTGACACCTGGCTATCAGATCTTGGGCATCTGTTTGTCAGTTTTGACTTGTAATTATTATGATGAATCCTTAAACAAACAAATCAGAGTAGACAGTGGAAAACACACTAGAAGAAAGTAGAACCTGGTCTGTTGCTAGGACTGAGGTGTGTAGGCAGAGTCAACAAATACTTTTTTCTTTTTTTAAATAAACTAGAATTTTTGTTCTATTTTCCCACCTACTGAAAGCATACAGTACAATGCATTTGGTGCTGCCAGTTTAAACTGTAAATAATTTGGTAGAATTACATCCTCAGAAGATACTATTATTGCTTTTACTATGATGTATTTACTGTGGCACATACTTGCAAAATGAAGAGCCTAAAGTAATACTCCTAACACCCTATTCAGACACTCAGACTTAAGCAGACTGAAATCAAAGCACTCATTGCTCTCCTTTAATTCAACAGGATTTGTGAGGGTACGACATGTTAAGAATATAAGACCATTTTTACTTTGATTCCTTAATAAATGGATCCTAACTGGAAGGCTGTAACTTGTGTGCATAGCAAGGGGGTTAAAGTGGCACTGGGTTTAGGTGGGAAGGCATCATAAGTTTCTTTGCTCTGTTTCAACATTCTGAAATTTGATGCTATTCACCAGAGGTCTCCTAAGTGTAAAAAGTTTGTCTCCTCTTGTTAAATTGCCACCTGCTCAGGGAAACCCTAATCCATTAAGGTCAAGCAGTTCTGAGAAGGTGCTGCAGTGCCTGCGGCAGCCTCTTGAGTTTCACTTCTAGCAGCTGCAGGAAGATGAAGTCGGGATGGTCCTCGTTACTGAAATTAGACAGATCAGGAAGTAAAGAGAGCTTGCCTTTCATCTGATCTGGCTTTGAGATGGGAAAGGTTGGGGAAGGGGGGCAGAGCAGAGGGTGAATTCCTCTTCTAATTACTTTATGGGTCAGTTCTCCAGACTTTGTCAATGTCAGACATGCATAATCTTTTTTATTTTTAAATGAGAGAAAAGAAAAAAAAAATCTCATGGACTACTGAAGATTTTAGGGTTTACTATCATTTAGTTCTCAATACCATGACTTGCATGGGGATTATTATACTTTCCTTTTGGAATGAGCAGCCAACAGATCTAAGACAGGAAGAACCACGCTGTCTGAATAAACTTCTTGCCTCCTTTACGTAGTGAAACCTTTGCTTTTTGTGTTCATTGTTTGGCTCCTTTCCTCTGAAGCTGATTTGAGGATTATGAAAAGGGCTGGACTGAGAGTACAGGCTGGAGCCCTCTATTTTTCACACCTGAACTGCTGGGATAGCATCCCTATGAGAATCAGATGCCATCTCCATATCAAAGGCTTCCCACATCGTCTCCCCTCTCTGCAGCCTGTGCATCATCACCTTGAAGAACTCCCTGATTTGCAGATGGTGTCTTTGGAAAAGAGACGAAAAAACCTGAATGATGGAAGGTCATTCAGAAGCAATGCATAGGTGTGCTCAGCATGAGCTATAACTCATAGCAGCGGTTCAGATATGCTCCAGCAAATGAACGAACCAGACTCAATTTTGTTTTGTCTCACTGAGAGCTAGTATTGTCTGGGATCAGGTAGTGCAAAAGCAGACTTTTCAACACCTTTTTTGGGTAGCATAGGCTGTGATTATACAAATTCCATAGGCGCAGGCAGCCTTACTGCTTCAGTCCCCGCTTTTCACACACCCACTTGGAGTACTATTTTCACAGGGTTTTTAAGAGCTGCTTTAGTGAGCTGCGATAATCCAGGGGATTAGTGAGAGCCAGAGGGGAGCCAGACACATGATGCCCCACAACTGAAACATGCAGATGCTTTGCTTTGATGTGATAAGGTGCAATGAAGCCTTTTAAAACTGAGATGAGGGAGTGTTTTGTAGAGCACTGCAGCATCCTAACTCTACCAGGGTCAGCAGAAGCCGAGTTGCTGTGAAGACAGCTGATTAACTATTTGATTCAATTAATTTTTTGCCTCCTTGATTTTACTCAACCAAAGTTCTCTCCTTCACCTTCCCCCACCCCTCTGCTTTCCCAGTCTTTGGGGCAGTGGTGCTGAACAAGCAAACTGTATTTTACATCTGGTATTCCCAGCGAGATGGAAAGATACCCTCCTCCAGAGTCAGTTATGTCTGCATTGTAGGTAGCCAGAAGGAACCTTTTGGCAGGATGAAAATAGACATGTTCTACTATCCTCTTTCTTCCTCTGACTTGCATCAGGCTTTTCAGTATCCCAGAGCCAATAGTGTATTTTGAAACTTTTATCTCCTCTTCTAAACTAGGCGAGATACCCAAGCTCCTGCCTTTCCCTCTATGAATTCGCAGCATGTTTCTCCACCAGAGACAAACAAATGTAGCTACATTTCGTTTTGCATAACGGTTTCTTAAAATATATACAGAAAATCTCCAACATGCATGCATATGCAAAGATGTACATGTTTAATCATATATCTGTATTTTTCTTTCTCTATATGTACAACTTACTGGGGGATCAGGATGTTCAATTGTCAATTTTCATTCATGCAAGAAATCTGTATGCACACAGTTGATGTCAGTTATGGCATTAGGCTCTAATCAGGATTACATTGTGTTGAGCATTTTATAGAGATCAGAGGAAACACAATCCCTATGCCAATGTACTTTCAACCTACATAGTGCAAAATAGAAATAGTGGATAAGGTGACAGAAAAAAACTTCTTTTCTAAATAGAAGATGCATTTTTTTATAAGACTATGTTGGAATGTCTGTTTTTCCTTGATGTTATGAAAGCACAGAAAGTTAGTAACACTTAAATTTTAAAGTCAGTAATTCATAAATTCACCAGCAACTCTCAGAATTTCTTTGAATCTCCAAGGATGCACATCATCAGGATTGTTAAAAATATAACTCACTGATTACAGTAAATCTGCAAACTACAGATCTCAAAGTATGCTTTAAGGTGCTACCAAAATGTGCAGATTGAATTTTTAACCAGCAAATACTAACTTTACTGAAACATCAGTAAAATACCATCACAGACCCTGAAGCCATATGTTTTTGCTTAGATCTTAGAATCTATACAGGTTGAATTCTGAATGAAGTTATTGAAAACTAACCTTCAGGCTCATAATGACAGTATGGGACCAGAATGTATTCAGAAGCCATCACCTGCTACAGATCTCCGAATGATAGATGGGATAGGAAGAGACATTATTGTTTGCTCCTTTGTGATACTATCGGACTGTTTTATCTTTTTTTCTTCAACACTTCGAACTTCTATTTCTCACAACTTAGGTGAGAGTCCTAATTGGTAAGGGCAAGACAACTATGGAGTCACTGCTTATGCCAGTAAATAATTATTGGAGGTTTTGCTTTCATTCTTGAAACCTCCAAATTTGTCACTAAATGGAATTGTTGAGGTTTTGGCCAGCCTAACCTTCCTCCACCATCTGCTGGGCAAACCATCTTGTCTTTGGGATGTAGTTGAAAGAAATCTATTATGATTAGTATAAATGCTGATGGAAAACAAAGTCTTTATTGGAATGTTTATATTATTCCATCATACAAGGACACATTTGTTAATTAGATCCTATTCCTCCACTGCCAGTTTCATTTAAGAAGAATTGTAAGCAGTACACAGTTGGGATTTTGTCATTATGAATAAACACATAGTTATTTAATTGGTATCCAGAAGAGATACATCATTAGTATATTGCTAGTTATACCTCTTTCCTTGGAACAAATCTTTGCCTCTTGTTATCTGGCACAGTCCTAAAATGAATATTTAGTACAAAATATTAACTGAATTCTAAAAGAGCATCCAGTCAGGACTGGGCACAATGTGAATATTTTAAAAATAATGACAACAAACCATCAATCAAATCAGAAGTATTGTTCGAATAGATCAATAATTGTAAAGAAAGTGCTCCTGACATGAGCTGAGGTCTGTAAAAATGATATCTCATAATAGCCTCACATCAGCAAATCTCTTCAAGATGCTCTTTTTAATGTGCAATATCTTGGTTCCAAAATCCCTGCAGAATAAGTGATTATCTCTTTCATTTAAATGTTCCAAAGGTACAGTACCACATATTCTTTCAAAAGTCACTTGACTAAGGGAACAGAAGATGTTAGCCCCTTTGTGAAGGGAAAGATTTAAAAAGCTCTTATTATTATTCTGGAAAGTGCAAACAAAGCTCAGGAGGAGTCCTTGTTAGGAAGCTATTTGCATCTCATGGAATGACTTAAAACTGATGAAGACGACAACTTGAGTGACTTCTTACCTTCTGTGGACCTTGAAGGCTCAGGCAGAAAAGAAAGTTAAATATTGAAATTATTTTTCTATTGAAAGACCCAAAAGCTGATCTGATGTTTAGACCTTCTGTCCCTGCTGCTGGGCCTTTGGCAATTCATCATCTATGACCTTGACTGAAGGAATCACTGGTCTCCATTTTATCAACAGCCAGTGACTGCACAATCTCGTGCTGATACCGGCAGCACATGGTGCTTCTTCTAAATTGGCACTGTCTCAGTTCTTGAGAAGTCAGGTCTTTTTACAGATCGTTTTATCTACTGGCAACATTAAGATTTTCTTTGCAACAAATTCCACATAGCTCTGGGACAGCAAACTGGATTTGGTGACTACACCCAGATTCTGTCCACAGAATCACAGAAAAGTGGAGAAGTGGTTTTGGGCAATTGACTCTGGAGTTTAGCATGTGTTAAGATATTCTAAAGAACAGAAGGCTTTCCTGAATTGAGGAAACAGTAAATGGAAATCAAAGGCAAGTGACAACAAAGAATGCATTTGAAGACTTTTTTTCTTTATAGAAGACCAACGTACCAACTACTAAACCCACATTTTTAGGTAAAATTTATTGTATGCCAAAAATAAGATAACTTGTACAGAGAAGTCTATCAGAAATGCTACAAAAATATGTGGAGGACCAACAGATTCTTTGATCATTAGATCTGATTCAATAATATGCAGAGATATAACATGACAACTCAGATGACTTAGCAGAAATTAGTCACACTATTGTTTTGTAACACAATTTGATGGAAATGAACCAAAATTTCTAGCACACGATGCTCATCTAGAAGATCAGAGTTTGCCTGTGCAGTCTGTGAAGTTAACACCAGCTTCACCATTGACTTAGTAGGAGCAGAAAAAGCCGGCAAGCACAGAGAAGAAACAAAAAGGGAGCTTGACCAGTCACACAAAAGCTAGAGAAATCACCCATCTAAATTATCACACAAAGAGCTTCAAAGGAGCCCCAGCCTCAGAGTGCTTTCCTGGATGCAGTTACACTCGTGATGCATGGAGCCACAGAAAGAAAATGCTATAAGGCCAGCCAGCCATTGGACACACACTGTGATCTAGTTTTGTCTCCTTTGGGCTCACCACACCCAGCCTGGATTTGTGTCCATCAGCCACAGACAATGAGTGTCTGGGCTATATGACACAATAAGCATGTGTGGCGAAATCATAGCCCATTGAAGTCAACATTGAGGCTGCCATTGACTACCACAGGGGCAATATTTCATGCAGTCACAGTTGTCTACACAAAATGGAATAGCTTTTTAAACTGCCCTCTTCACTCTTCCATTTTCTGCCTTCTACAACAGCACATTTTGGGGTAAACTAGGACTAGTGGGAGCCAGTGAAATATTTTTTACACACATACTTTTTGGTGGAGTTGCGTTCTTTTGGCAGCTGTGTCCAGAGAGGCAGAGGAAAACCTATTCCAATCAGGAACATTGTAACACTGTGGTTAGCTGGCAAAGTAAGGGAGTCCGTAATTGGTAGGCTGACAGTGATTGCAAAGGAATGAGATATTACTGCTTCTTCTTATTTGAAATTAAAACCTTATTTTAGCAAGGTGACAAAGATCAGTCTTCCTGCAATTTGGAAGATAATTTACAATTATTCTGGGATTTGGTGAAATGTTAAATAAAAGCTGACCATCACATATCACAGTGGTGTTCTGAGCTTGATTAGAGCTACTAGGGACTACAGCAAATAAAATTAGTAAATAATAATCATAGCAGGCAGTGGTGCCTCTTAAAAGATCAAATATTCAGAAAAACAAAGAAGAAAGGGATTTTTGAAAAACTGAAGTTGATGTGCACAGTGTCAGGTGACAAGAAATAACACAGGACAAATTAACAAGAGTTATACTTCAACATTTCACATGGACCAGGATGTTGCTTCCAGCTTCATTGAGAAGCTTAAATTCTCTTGGATTACATATCTAGAAATTGGAGGCCAGCCATGATTGGGTAATTGAGAATAAAAGCAGTCTCTTCTTGGCAACAAGAATATAATAGTGACTCTGTTACTACACTTGTTTTTCCTCCTTACGCTGGGTTTCTTGCTCATATCTGATTCATGCTGAAAGAGTAAGGATGTGCACTAGGATCAGAAAGCAGCATGCAGGAGCAAGGTTGTTTCTTTTGTGGAGGAATAGCACTGCATTTAATAAATGTCCTCAACCTTAGTTCATTCGAAAGGATTTCATAATGAAGCCCATTGTTTAATCTTCTCTGCCCCTCCATTGTTAATAATATTCTAATTATAATAATTATTATTTCTTGGCATTTACATAACACTTTGCATCTTCAAAGCATTCACTAACTATGAATCATATTGCTCACCAGTTAAGTTATAGAACTGGCCATGATTTCCCTGCTAATTCTCTGAAAGTAAAACAATTTTTAAAGTCCTGTCTTTATGATGTGGAGAGATACAATTCCTATTAGCTCATATTTGAATCTGAGTATCTGGAGGATTTTGTCTGACAAAGTAGTTCAAGTTCCCAAGTTCCTTTGGGAAAAGACAAGGACCACAACATGTAGATCTGTGGCATTCAACAGCTCAGAGTAATATTGAACAGGACCCAAAACAGATATGTAGATTTGATCTAACAAATTCAAATAGAATATTTAGTTGATTATTATTAAAAACATTTTCATAATTAAAAATAAATCCAGAAAAAATAGCAGAGGCATTTTAAATATTGCAATTTAAAACACATAAATTTTGAAGTAATGGAATTTCTTTCAAGATGAATGTCCAAATTTTCATCAGCTCTGTTAAGTCCAAAGCTGTGACAGACCACTGTGCCATTTTCGTCTCCTCTAACCAGTTGCTGTGTGAACTATGGTCTCAGAAAACAAATCAGGAAATCACTGCCTCCAAATACTGAAGAATTAGCACAGGAAATGGTGTTCTTAAATAGGGAAAAGCCAGTGCTGGGATTCAGGTCCCCAAACTTCAGATGCATACAAGTACCTTCCCAACATGGGAACACAAGACTATTCACTCATCCCTGGTTGTCAGTGCCTTTAAAGGAACTTGTGTATTGACCCAGAGCACAAAGTCTCCTTTCTTTCAGATTTGTGCTACCTTTGACCTCCACACAGAAAGCCATGACTTTTTAACTTCTGATGGCCTGAAAGGCATGCAAGCTTGGGTTTGGTCCATACGTGATATTAAACAATTATGCTCAACAACAAACCAGATAATCTGCCAAGAAAATAAGCACTACTGCATTTAACTTTTTAGGAGATGGTTGCTCCTGGACTATGTATATTAATGAGTTTTGAATGAGTGACGTTTAATAAAATATTCACTATCTCTTCAACTTTCATTTCTTTTCTTGCTGGAGCCCTTTCATATTTGAAAATTAATTATGCACACCATATTTAACCAGGGTGAAAATGAGACTTACATGGAACCTTTCCAGCTCTTCATTACATATTTAATTGTTAAAATAATCAAGCTATCCATCACACATTCTGCCACCCAGTCGTCTGTCACCTTGGAACCAGTCAGAGAAGTGTGGAAACGAAAAGTTCTCTTGTGCTGAACAATTTCTCCATTGAGAGAAATGGTCTTGCCATGACATATCTGCCTTGTATTTGCTTAAATAACAAACAATAGCATCTTCATGGTATCTTCTATGTTTTGGGTTTCCTCCCATTAAGCACTAAAAACTATGTCTATGTTCTTTAGCATGGAAGGAAAGTTCCTTAGCACGGAGGAAATTCAAGCTCCTGTGTGTTCTCTTTGATTTTAGAGAGAGGCTAAGAAGTGTATGAAGTACACAGTGATCTGACCAGCATTTAATAATAGCTACATGTTATGTGATGCTTTTCATCAAAAACCTGTCCATGCACTTCACTAAAATGCTAGGTAACATAGACCTTGTTTAATGGATGGTGAAACAGAAACTCTAGAAGAGTATCAGGCTATAGCAGTAATCCTTCAAACATAACAAGGCATTTTGTGGAGCCAAGTCCTTTGACACAGAAAGCCACGAAACAAACATAGGAAGAAGGATGAAACCTCCATCTTCTGAGTTTGACCACAATGCTCTTTCCACTGAGCTTTCCACATGCTAAGAGCTGCATGAAGTCTTCTGGGATGTTTTGTTTAAATCTGGGGTTCCGTGCTGCAGGATGAGAAGCCAATATGATGCCACAAATGCACAATACTTAAATGATGTAAAGTATGAAGAATTCAACCCCAGGGGATTTTCATTGGTCTCCCAGAATTTTAGAAAGTACAGGAGTAAAGGTATGTCGTGGGTTAGCAGGGTCCCCCCTCCCTGGGGGACTGTGAGATGGTTTGTCTAGGTTGATTTCCGGGACAAAACCAATCAGAAGTTTGGTAACGCCTTTTGCAATTACATCTTTAAGAAACGGAAGAGAAGGTTAGTGGCGCAGTTTGAAATCAAGAAGCCATGTAAGAGGACGTGGCAAGGCCCCCAGGTGGGGGGGCCGAGGCCTCCCTCCTCCCCTGGCCCTGGGCCGGGGGTGGGAGGCAACACTGCGCTGAAGCCCCCCCAATCTAGGAATGGAGCAGAGTAAAGAGAAAGGAGGACTTGAAGGGAGTTTGCAAAGGAATTTCATCTGGAGAGATAGCAGAAACTTCAAGGTCAGTGCTAGCAGCGGCTGGAGAGAGAAGCTGTGAAAGGAGGGGGGAGAGATAGCTCCTTCTCCCCCTCCCTCTCTCTCCCTTCAAGCAGGGAAAATAGACTAAATACTAAAATCCTTGCCACCTGTGAAAAGATTGTTGGGGAGCAGAGACAATTCTCGTCTGCAGCTCAGCTCACTGAGGAGCCTATGATGGAACAGATACAGATACGACTCTGTGGAAGGAGTCTTTGCTGGGTTGTGGCCCACGCAGAAGAACCTTATGCCAGAGTAAGAAGGCCTGGTAAGAGCTTGAGATCCCAGGGA